>CAUIVZ010000008.1:22964020-23572105 GCA_961763995.1 Juglans cinerea | reverse complement strand
TGTAAATTGTAGTGTATTAGTTTTTAAACTATGTAGTTTTTAAATTTGTCAATGCATATTTTGTGAACAAATCTAACAAATTGTAATATATATTTATATATACATAATTTGTAAAATATAAATATATATTTATGTTTTTATATATATATATATGTATATAATAATATATAAATGTAAGCAGGGGCATAGCGGGGTTGGACCCTCCCCGTCACCCGCCCTCACTAGGGGCCCTAGATGCGGGCGGGGCCAACGGGAGCGGGGTAGCTGGGTGCAAGGCCCCGCTGCCCACCCCTAGACATGATGGTAAGGGAAGACTATTCGACATCGTATCTTCGATGGCATTTGCCAACGTTGAACTATAACACTACACATTGGTAGCAACTAAGGTTGTGAACACATCGAAATAATTTGGAGGTAGTCAAGCATTGTTCTGAGTTTTTTTAACTCAAGAGGTTTTGAAAATGTTTGATCTGATGTGATCAAATGAGTCTAGGACATGATAAGACACTTTAGGGATGTTGCTATGGTGATCTTCTCTATGAGAGATTTGGTATAGTGCTCCCACCTTTTTTTTTTTTTTTTTTTTGCAAGTGTACTTGGTGACGCACATCCTATTTGCTTGTATGAATAAGATTGAGATCAACATTAGAGATATACAGGCCTGGAGTCATGCCCACTTTGTGCGAGTGAGAGATGTAAGTTGGAGGGGCACCCACTGGGTCATGCCCCTCCTTTTGTGCTCGAACTGTTGAAGAGTAAAGTGGCAAACGTCCACTTTATTGGTTCAAATGTTAGCTTTTAAGGCCAGCCGTTTGAAATGCACAGAGAGGGCTATATATAGCCCCCTCAAATGGTTATCAGATTTTTCCAAAATCAGAGTACAAAATTTCTCTGTTTTTGTTCTCTCTTGTAAAAGTATCTAGGCTATGGATTTATTGAGTATTACTCAAGTTCATTCTACGTAATATACTTCACCACCAAGAGGAGACGCTTTTGGCATGCTAGATTATTTGTTTAGACTGGATAAACTTGTGGAGCAACTCAATAAGCTGTGTCTGAGGTATTTCGTTGAGTTCTCTAACATGTACACAAGCAACTAAGAAAAATGACAAATTATTGCCAGTACAAGAAAAATGATTATTTATGACGACTTATTTGCGATGATAATGACTATTTGCAACGAGAATATACTATGTGCATGTTTGGGATTGCGGTGGAAAATATAACTTATTGCTTATAACTTAAGTAATAAGTTCTATTATTAAAAAGTTATTTATTGTTTGGTAACTATATCTTTAAAGCACTTTAAAACATGTTACATATTTTTGAAAATAAATTAAAAAGTTACTTTCTGGAGTAGATATGACGATTATTTGATTTTTTAAGGATTATGATCATATCCTTCATAGTTTTAATTATCTAAAAATTGTATGGGTATTTTTGCTCATTGATAGTTTTTTTTAAATTCTAATTTTGTTATGCATTATCGAGAAAAATACATTTGATGTTATTCCTTAAGTGTACTTTTTAACTAATTTGAGACTAAAAAATAAGCTTTAAATAATATTACTAAAAAAAATAGTCTCTGGTTACATCGATCATCACAACAAAGGAATAACTTATACTGACACATGATCCACCTATATATAATTATTGAGCTGTGCTATGGATCAACCACTGTTCACCACTGTTCACGGTTGATCTGTAGCACACATTACAGAGTCTACTTTTTTTCTTTTTTTTTTGTGCAAAACGCTCCAGTCCTTCTACCTCTCTCTCTCTCTCATCAGCTCTTTCTCTCTTCCTCTCTCTCTCATAATCTCTCTCTCCAACATCTCTCTCTCATCTCGGCTCTCTCTCACTCATCAACTCTCTCTCTCATCATACCTCTGTCTCCTCGACTCTCTCTCTCATCCCTCATCGTCTCTCTCTCTCTCTCATCGTCTCTCTCTCTCTCTCCTCAACTCTCTCTCTCATCCCTCATCGTCTCTCTCTCTCCTCGGCTATCTCTCTCTCATCCAACAGTTCTCTCTCAGATCCATCTCACTTTCAACTCACTCAACTAAAGGGTGCGTTTGTTGCCCACGTCAGGTGTGCCCCGGATGTAGCGAAAGAGTGGCCGCTCTCAAAAATATTTCATAATTATTATGCCAACTGTCTCTGGTTATATTGTTTTGGTGTAGTTAATAACACATTTAATAAAGTGTTTATGTATCATAATTTTATTTGGAATAGATATTTTAAAATTTATATCTTACAGATTAAATTTTATCATTTAATCGATGTACTGGATGATGTTGAAATTAAGAACTCATATGCTGTATACGTCCACTCAAACGATAAACACATCGATCACCCCGGATGGAACCCCATGCACCAAAGGCGTTCAAAGTAATCAAATTCAAACTAGCTATATAGATAACCTTCCTTTATTTCAATGGAAACGATCGAAAATCATTACAGCCCGAAAAGGAACACAAGTAACCAACACAAAGCGTAAAATACTAATTTAATAAATGGCTGGCTTGAAATTGATATAGATATTTAGTTTTTTTATTCCAGAGATCATTATAAATTGCTTGATGCCTTGATACTCGTACGTTGTCGAACATGACCAGGTACTGTCGCGCTGGTATGGCCTCCCAAATGTACGTTGTCTAGCGCCATGCAATTAGGAAGGCTAATCATTTTAGTTGTTGCTTAGTATGGTAGTCGCATGCTCCTGTACCACTTTCCAAGCCATTATAACGTGTCTTTCCTCTACCAGAGTTGCACCAACCGCAAACCGTATTACATACACATCTTCAAGTACGGTATGAGTCATGTAAACACGACCTGATGCGTTAATGGACTCCAATAACTTCTTGTTAAGCTCATTTTCAGTGGTGATCTTTTCCTTTAGTAACTTTTGACCATTATCACCCACCTTACCATTTTGATATGCCCCCTTACCCATTGTTGATGGCAGATTAATCCTGAAACAAATCATGGCAAAATTTCTGGGGACCACAATCTCGAACCTCTCGTCCATTGCTACAAGCCCTTCAAAAAGTATGGCCATTTTAACATGATTTCTCATGAAGTTCCTCAGGTTAGCCGCTCCATAGCTTCTAAGTACGAACCATAACTTTAAGGCTCGGAATCTTCGGCTTAGAGTTATCTGCCAGTCTTTATAGTCGACCACTTGCTTCGAATCAGAGGCTTTATTTCTCAAGAACTCGGGGTTTGTTGATAGTGATTTTATCAAGGCGCTCGGGTCTTTAACCCAAAGGCAACAACAATCTAAAGAGGTGAAGAGCCATTTATGTGCATTGAGACTGAGTGAGTCTACACCCTCAACGCCATCCATGAAATGCCGGAACTCAGAACAAATGCAAGCACTTCCGGCATAAGCAGCATCAACGTGGACCCAAAGGCCATAATCTTTTGCCACATCACATAATGACCCTAATGGATCAATGGCAGTCGTTGATGTTGTCCCCACATTGGCACATAGGTACAATGGGACTAGGCCTGCTTCTATATCTGCACAAATTGTGGACCGTAGAGAGTCTGGTGAGAGCGCAAACGATGTTGACTTAGTGGTCTTGATGGCTCTGAAATTCTTTGGGTGGATTCCTGCTATTTGTGCCGCTTTTTGGAGTGCGCTATGTGTTTGGTCAGACCCATAAACCACCAGCTTTCCGGCATTCTCTCTCCCAATTCGGCAGAGCATTTGATCCCTAGCAGCGACCATTGTGCACAAAATGGCCTCACAAGTAGTCCCTTGTATCACACCGCCACCATTGCCAGAAAAAAGAAAAGACTTGGGCAGGTTGAGCATCTCTCCAAGCCAATCCATGACGATCGTCTCTAGTTCAGTCGCAACTGGGGATGCGATCCAGTTGAATCCGACCACATTGAATCCAGTGCAAAGCATCTCACCCAGAAACCCTGCTATGCTACTTGTGCATTGGAAGTAGGCAAAAAAGCTAGGGCTTTGCCAATGAGTTATACCAGGAATAATATGGTCTTTCACGTCTTGGAGAATGGTTTCGATGGGTTCTGGATCATATGGGGTGGACTTTGGCAAGTGTTTTTGGAGATATCCTGGTTCAACTTGGCTTAGGACTGGATATTTCTCGATATCTGCATAGTAATCGGCTAGGAAGTCTACGATCATGTGGCCTTGTCGCCTAAACTCTTCAGGATCTAGTGGGTTTGTGTTATTGGAAGAAGTGTGATTTAGTTCATGGTCAAAATTTAGGCCATTCATCTTTGGTACAGGTAGGAGAAAGAAATAGTTGTGGCTTCTTTGGTTTTCCAGTATATACTACGACTTGCTGAGTATGAAATGATATAGGAACGAAGAGCTTATATATATATAGTACTGGACATGAAGCCTCTTGAGAAAATGAAATTCACGTGGTGAATCCATGCAAGTTAGATCGATCGCCTTGTTTTAATATATACTTGGTACTCATGCAGCCACGAATTGAATTATGTCATTCATGTAATTATCTGGTTTGATTTGGGGAGAAAACTGAAAAGATCTGAGAACTGTTTTGATAAGTAGTTCTATTTTATGCATGCAGTTCCTACTTGAATAATAATTAACTTCAATCTTTTTCTAGCAAGATAGCTAGCTGCAGGTTGAAGCACAAAAGAAAAAAGAAAAACTTAAAACGTGCAGGAATATTATTTTGTCAAGTAGCTCCAAGCAATAATTGAAGGTGACGCATCTATCCTCAACGTCATTGAAAGTACAGGTTCGACACTGAAAAAAATCTACCTCAAACACTCGTGTATTTCAATTCCATGCTTGATTAGTAAAAAAAAATAAAATAAAAAATAAAATAAAAAAGATAATGCTAGATACCCCGCTGGGGCTCCCGCTAGAGTTCCTGCTGGGCTCTAGTATTTTTTTAGATGTATTTTTTTTAGTTTTTTTTTATATAGATCTATTTAATAATTTTAAATATTTTTAAAAAATAAAATAAAAATTATAATATTATTAAAAAATATTTCTTTAATCACGAAGTAGAATAAAAAATTATTTTTTTATTCTACTTCGTGATTAAGGAAGTATTTTTTAATGATTTTTTTTTTACTTTCTGATTAAGGAAGTATTTTTTAATGATTTTTTAAATTTATTTTAATTTTTTAAAATATTTTAAAATAATAAAAGATCTATATAAAAAATAACTTAAACAAAACACATGTAAAATAATACTACACCTAGTGGGAGCCTCCAACAGGGGCTGTAGCACGATCCAAAAAGAAAGACAAGTAGCTAGCATTATTGAAGGGAGGAATTCTTGGCATCTGTCTACACTCTTCACACACTGCACTCAAATTTTTTTATTTTTTATTTTTAAACTCAATACACTAAGTGTCATGTTGAGTGTGTGATAAATAGTAGAGTGTGAAGAAGATTTTTTCTATTAAAGGTCACGCTCAATCTATCATCAGCATTATTGAAATCACACATACTACATTGTACCGACACATCTCTCTTTATCATTGAAGACATTCAGCAAATTTTTTGCCATAACATTATTGTTACCCCCAGCCCTCTGGTCACAAAAAATTAAAAATTATGTGTGAGAGATGTTACCCCCTCCTGGCCAAATTAAAAAATTATACTTGGAGGGATCCTCCGCCCACGTCCTTATTCGTATATACATTTCGGTTAGATGTTAGCCCCTTCTGGCGGCCACAAAAAAACTAAAAATTAAGAATAAGATTTTTAAAATTAAAATTAAAAAAAAAAAAATTAGCTCTGGTTGGAGTGAATATCTATTTTGTATATGGTTTAATAGATAAATGCTACAAACAAGTCTTACACCATACATTTTCTCTTAACCAACACGTGATTTGTTATTTTTGTCATTCTATTTAAACATATATATATTTAAACATTAAAATAGAATGACAAAAACAACAAATTACATCTTAATTAAGTGAAAGTATGTTGTATAAGGTTTCCATGTAAAATTTCTTGATTTAATAATAAAGAGAAATTAAGGTATCAAAGTTTGGTACTTACAAATTATATATATATATATATATATATATATATATATATTTATATAGTCAGGTATGTATGGACAGTACCTATTAATCTAACCTCTTAATTAACTTTTCCTTATAATTTTCTAGTTTTGGTTAGTTTTCCTCTAAAATATTGCTAGCAGCTTCAAGCTGCAATTAAACACTCAATTTGATGATTGATATTGTGCATCGATTCTATTATTTTAATAATTTTCTTGGTGTCAATAGCTGTTATTTTAATTTTCCATATAGCATATCTCTTGTAGGCCGCTAGCTCGACTTTCTTGTTAAATAAGCTTCATGCATATATATTATTAAACCCAACTCATCATATATAGTACGTAGATGTATAGAGAATACCGCATGAACCGCAAGTTCCTAGTTCCGGTGCGCATCTTCCAAAAGGGTTAGCTATATAGGTCCAAATAAGGCACATGATACGTCCACGCCAATTGCCATCTACATTTATTATAATATATATGATTCCATCTTAAACATGCATGCTGCCAAATACCATACATCAATGCATATTTATGATGTTAATGTTAATGTCGTGTTTCGCACACCTTTAGGCCAAATCCTAACAACTTAGGTTTTCAAAAATTGACCCTGCACAAGATAGAAAAGATTACGATTTTGAGAGGACGGCCTAGGGGCCAGGGAAACTCCGATGTCAAATTTAATAAATATTCTTAGAATGTAGCAAATAAGTAAGAGAGTCTAGAGATTAGAGAGAGCATTATCGTACCTGAGATCTGCTATTTATACTACCATTCCGAAGAGCAGATCGTGTCTACTTTCATGAAGTCTGTGTTCCTCGTAATGTTCATTTTGCCAAAGTCTTTAAATACAGCATGGCTCTGCGACGGCGTTATTAGTGTGGCGTGTTGTCCAGGTGGAAGAACCATTAATGCTGCGTGGTTCTCCAACCTTTTTCCTCTTAGTCTGCATTTTCTGTCACTAGATCAACAGTTCTCCTTATATCATGTCTCTCGTGCGGGTGGGTACTCGAGGACTGGACACTACTCAAGGGGTCTTCAGATCGACAAGTCTCATCTCCTACAGCACCATCGCTCCTACAGGTCATTTACAGAGGATCCTCCTAGGGGCTGAGGTCATGGCTTTCTACTCCGAGCCGGGCTTGATATTGCCTCTTGGGCATTGAAGGGAAAATTCTCTTACAGCTACCTCATTATTTCTCATCGGATGAGTACGGTGAGAATTTATCACGATTCAATCCTGCCTTCTTACTAAGGTTGGAAACCTTATTTAGGTTTTCTGAAGTCCGAGAGGCTTCTGTGGATTGACATTTATGATGGCGTTCTTCTCTTCCATGATGGGCTCACCTTTTCATTACATCTTTTCAACCTTATTAATGAAGGGGTGTCAGGCAGCTTTTCATGCTTGCATCGCTTCGTAAACCTCATTACTCAAAATCGAAACGACGAGTATCCTTGTTGTCATGATGCATGAGAGTCTAACTGTCATCTTCATTTTATAAAACATGGGAGTGGGACTTGGTTTTCGCCAACTACGTTGTGATTGTCCCGCCATTCTAGTTCTCTTGATTTTTCTTCTCCTCGACCAATTCTTCTTTGCTGCTTCATGTTCTAGCAGTGATGGCCTCGAAAAATCTATTCAACCCAACGTTTATGGCAGGGGCTTTACTGATATCGGGTCATTGTTTTTTAATAGTGGATGGCGCTCAACAACCAACAAACTAACGCTAGCCTCCTTAGCCCCCACCTACAAAGTACCGGAGTCTGCTTCCTTCGAAGTTCCTGGCCCTAATGAAGGCACCGTCAATGTAGAAGGTCATTCCACTAGGGTGGCCCTATACCCTTCCATGTTTTATTGCGGCTTGAGACTACCGTTCCCTCGCCCTGTCTATGACCTTCTGGACTGTCTCGTCTTGGCCCCTTTCCAATTGCACCCGAATGCCTGGAGATTATTGATGTATTGCAGCATTATTTGGCGGTAGGCTTTGTTGGAATCCTTCCCAGACGACGCGGACCTTACTAGCCACTAGTTTCTTCTTGCTCATAGGGTGCTACGTCTAAAGGGGAATGATTGCAGCTTCAAGGCATCCCATGCTCTAGTCACCTTGGAGTCGCGATACCGCAAGGTGGAAGATTGGTCTCCCAAGATTGGTTTCCGGTGGGCCAGGTGAACCGCCGGGAGTTCCCAATATGGACAGATTGGGGAAAATTCCCGAAAGACAAGGTTGTGCGTTCGACAGCCACTCCTTATGAAGCTAAGCGCCTTGCGATCGTGCGAGAATGGGTGCATAATCACCCTGACAACATTTTCGTCGAGGTCCTCCTTTCTTAGGAGAGTTTGAGGAGCTTTCTGCCTCCCATAGGACACCTTCCTTCTGATGATAAGTCGGTTGCTACGCGGCCCCAAGTTACTCCGCTTTGGAAGCTTTCCTCGGACCTTCCTCTTCCTGACAAGGGGAAGAAAGTTCTTCGGGAGAAGGTTCAGGCCAAGGATAGATCTTTTCTAGAGGTACAGGACTCCTCAAAAAGGGGACCAGCTACTTTGGAGGCCAACCATCCCATTATTGTGGTGATTCCAGCGCCGGTTGAGCTAACGAGCAGTTTTCTCGTGGTACCTCTTCTGATGGTGACTGTTGATGCGTTCAAGGGCGAGGTCGAGATGGATTCCCTCCTCCATAGTATTTTTGTGGCTACCACTCCTGATGAGGGACAACATTTTTCTTCATGGATCTCTCATCCTTCTTCGTCTCGTTCAATCGTTGGGAGTCACTCTCTTGAGGCGGCTGATGAAGGGGTGGAGGCTTCTTCTAGCAACCATGCAAAGGCAGAAGATTATACATGATGTAAGTCTCCTCCAAATGTTGCAGTACTCGGAGGTCCGTCTGGGGGGTTTGAGCTGGGGCCCACTTGCTCCCCCTAAAGTCTCTGCAGGTTTGCCTGAATTTGGAGGCCTTGCTGAGGCCCTTCCTTCTCTGTCTCGGCTAGTCATTGAGGGGAGTTGAGAGGAAGCCATTGGTTAGGTTGTTGAGTACTTGTTCGGTTTTTTCCACGAGGTTCAACTGCTTCTTATCGCCTTTTACTTTTCTTTTCTTTTCCTTTTTCTTAGTCTTTTCTTTATGTCGCCAAGGCACTTCTTAGCTTGCAGCCTTCATTGTGGATGATTAGGAGGCAGCCGTTCAGGAGAACTTGGACCGTGCTCGCTGTGAACGGGAGGAGAGGGAACAATTGGAGCGCAAACTCGAGAGGACGAGACTCGACCTATCGGATGAGCGGAAAAGAGCGAAGAAGCTGGAGCATCGTCAGCGGAAGCACAAGTAGAAGTGGGAAGAGGAGAAAACTTGATTGGAGTACCTTGACCAAAGTCTCCAAGGCGACTTATCTTTTAATGCGAAAGGAGAAGGACTGGTTGGAGCAGCTGAACCAAAGCCTTCAGGATGCCACCCTCTCCTTACAAAGGCAGCTGAAGTGGTTCCCGAAACTCCGCGATGAGGCATGGGGTGCGGGATCATTGAAGGTCATAAATCAATACGGGCATTTCTTCTTGAGAGTCCGGAACTGCGTTCGAGATCTTTCACCAAGTACCTTCAGCGGCTTGTGCTTGCCAATATTCCAACCAGCTAGGCATCCTTTGAAACCAACCTCGACTTGGGAAGGAAAGAGATGTTGAATGCTTTCCCTGGTCCAGCCGCACCTACACCGGCATTAGTGGAGCTGGCCAACCTTGTTCCTGCTGCCACTGAGACCAATGCTCCTGGCGCTGAGACTTCAAGATTTTATTTGTTTCGTTATACTCTTTCTCTTCTTTTTTTTTACACATGTATCTGCATTTCGTGCTCAGGGGCTTGAGTATATATACATACTGACTAATGCACATATCTTGTTTGTCATGTGTCGTCTTTGCCTCTTTTTCCTTTCTTCTTTTGTTTTTGTGTAGCCGGCCTAGGAGACAGTGGTAAAGGGGTCCGTAGAACTCCTACCTACCCCGCTAGCCGGCCATGCTGCACTTGCTTATCCTTTATGGATAGTTGTTCTCGGAATACGACTATCATTTTAATCGTTATTTGAGTGGCCATGTCCGATCATGCCTTTGAAGTTCCTCGACCTACCCCGCTGGCATCCGGTTTAA
Source organism: Juglans cinerea (assembly GCA_961763995.1). Classification (NCBI taxonomy): domain Eukaryota; kingdom Viridiplantae; phylum Streptophyta; class Magnoliopsida; order Fagales; family Juglandaceae; genus Juglans; species Juglans cinerea. The sequence goes on along the minus strand of CAUIVZ010000008.1, from coordinate 23,561,947 downwards.
CCTTTCTGACCCCGCTAGTTGCTTATCCTTTTGAGACGTCTTTAATACTGGCTTTCTTCCTATGCATTTTTGTCATGCTCTGTGCAAGTTTCTGGGTTCTAAAAGCGGGCACGGATTGTTAGGCTGATCTGCCTTGTTAGTTATTCATTGCTCTTGGGTCAGGTAATGGCTCGAGGCTCAGTGAGTTTTAAGCAATGGGAATAAATCCCTTATAGTTACCCCGCTAATTCTTTCCAAATGAGTCCGGGAAGAATTCTTCTTATCTCCCCCGACCTTTATAGTCGCATGATGGGTGACCGTTCGCATTTTGCATACATGGCAACGTAATGCCAGTTACGTTTCCGCATTAAATGGCGTCCTTTAGATTTTGTCGTCATGGCTTCATTTTTCACTGGCATTAATTCTGGACATCATATCAGTAGATTTGCTCTGCAGCGGTTGTGATAATCAATGGATTATGGTTCTCTAAGGGGACACGTGGTGATCCGTGAAGTTATGGCACCTCAGGAGGCCAAACGTCAACCCCACCTATATAAGGATCCTTCTTCACGTTAGGAAATCCATTATACTCACTCAGCCTTTTCTCTTATATTCTGTGACTCTTACTTTACTGCTTGAGTTCTCAGTTCTTTTGTTTTCCTATGCTTTTCTTCAAAAGTTCCTTTTTGTTTTCTTCTATCTTTCATGGCTCCGAGGAAATCTTTACGCCCTAGTGGGCGACGGGTCCTCAGGTGGCACTCATTCCACTGCTGGCCGTAGCGGCTTGTGGGCTTGTGCGACAGGGGGTTGAACCGCCAATCCTCCACTGTTGGGGTTCTCATTCTTGCCCTTTTGCCTATTGTGCTTCACTCGTTTTCGCACTTTTGCTTACAAAGCTCAACTTCGAATCCATTCTCTACAACTCACTGCCTACATGGAACCTGCTGCCTGCTTGGCTGTAGTGGTGAATGCCTTGGTTGCTGTGGTGAATGGCCTTCGCTGTCTAAAACACACACAGCTACAAACCCCAAACTCATTTTGGTTTCCTTGGGTCCAAGAACTGTGAGGTCTTTTGGATCTTTTAGATTATACCCGGCCGTTTTACGATCTAGGTCTAGGGTCCGGCACTGGAGCTTGTTTTGTTGACTATACAAGGTTCACAGTATAACTTGTTCCTTGTAGTCCTACGACTTTATGCGGCTTTATGATGTAATATGTTCCTCGTAGCTTTGCGACTTCATGATGTAACTTGTTCCTTGTAGCATTGCGACTTTACAATGTAACTTGTTCGTTGTAATCCTGCATAATTAATAAAATGATTTTGTGTATCAGGCTATACGGTTTCTGCATTTTTCTTGTTGTTTTTCTTCTTGTACTTTTTTTTTTGACATCATTATGTGCTTAGTGCCTTCTGTTGTGTGCCGCTGTTGCTCTTGCTTGTTGATGCTTGTGCGGCCTTTTTGCATGACCTTGCTTCCCTTCTGAATATTCTTCTTTCTTCAGGCAGTCTTAAGACTTACAACCCGCACTCCATTGGGGAGAGGTCAGGCTACCTCAAATTAGCTCGCCCATTTTGGTTCCCTAATGAGGTAACTTCTTTGAACTGTCATTGGGACAGTCCACTCTTTCGCCGTGATATGAGTCGGGATAAATTATCGAGCCGCCTCAAAGGCAGGACTCGTTCTCCTTTACAGGAGGGATAAGGCAGCTTTTAGGTTGGCTTTTCTCCGCTGGGTCCCATAGGGAGGTAAGTTGTTCGGGCAATCTTTTACTAGACCCGCTCTCGCTCGTTGACATCACAAGGAAAGGTAGCATTTTGGGTCAAGCTAGTGCTAGACCCACTCTTCGCTCTTAGTGGAGGTCAGGGTAAGTTTTCTAGTTGTCGCAAGGGCCAAACCCGCTCTTCTCTACAGGGGACAAGGTAATAGGCCTACCTTTCCCTTGTATCCCTGGAGAAGGTAAGTTATTCAGGCAGTTTGTTACTATACTCGCTCCAGCCTGTTGACACTTACGGTGAAGCTATTGTTTCTAACTTCAGGTAGTTGAGGACTAAGCTGCATTCCGTCACAGGAGGGACAACGCAACCTTAAGGCCTACCTTTTCTTGTGTTATCCCAAAGGGAGGTAAGTTCAGCAATTTGGTTGACCATTCTTCGCCGTGATAGGAGTGGGGGTAAGTTCTTTAGGCCGCCTTGAAGGCAAGACCCACTCTCCTTTGCGGGAGGGATAAGGAGGCTTTTAGGCCTTTCTTTCCCTGTTGAGTCCCGTAGAGAGGTAAGTTGTTCGAACAGTCTGTTATTGGATCCGTTTCCGTTTTTTGATATCACAGTAAAGGCAAATGTTGGGTCAAGCTGGTGTTGATCCCACTCTTCGTTGCAGCAGAGGTCGAGGTAATTTATTCGAAATGGTCGTGAGGCCGATCCTACTTTCCTCTACAGGAGGGAAAAGGCCACCCTTGAGCCGACCTTTCACTATAATGTCCCACATGAGGTAATTTTGGACAGTTTGTGACTAAACCCGCACCTGCTTGTTGACTTTCACAAGGAAGGTAAATTTTCATCTTCGCTGCCGCCTTTCCCTATGGCACCCCACGGCGAGGTCATTTGTTGTGCATTTCCCACTCTTCATTGTGTCTTTCCCTATTATCAAGCTGACCCGCACTCCACCGCAAGAGATATAAGGCAACCCTTAGGCCTACCTTTATCTATGGTACCCCGCAAGGAGGTAATTTTTTGATGATCTCATTGTCGTAGATTTAGCCACGCTTTTATTGTTGGTGCCTTACTGGTAATATGAAAGCGCAGATGTTTTGCATTATCCTGAAAAGTTATGTTTTTATTAAATAAAAGGAAAGTACAAACTAGATGTAGAGGTGTTACAAAATTAAGGGACACGGAATCTCGATCTGGGGAAGTCGCTGTTTGTCTTTCTCTTCATAGCCGTGCACCATCCCTTCCCCCACTCGAAACTGGCAGGACGAGTTGTAGACGGAAGCCTAACGTAGTTTCTTCGGTGGTGTCCGGCCTATTTTGTTCTGTTGGTGCAGTTCGAGGCGGGCCCTTCATCTTTCTACTTTAGCTCCTAGTCGTAGCATTCCCGCGCTAATACCTGTTCTCCTCGGATTTCCTCCACTCCCTGAGGAGTTAGGAATTTCATTTTGAGATGGTAGGTCGATGTGACGGCCCTTAAGCTGTTAAGGGGGGGCCTCCTAATGATGGGCATTGTATGCCGACGTAGTTTTTACCACCAAGAATTCGACCATAACAGGGGTCATGCAGGGGCTACTCCCCATCAAAACAGATAGTGTAATGATTCCCACCGGCTGGACAATGCTTCCAGAGAAGCCTTTTAGGGGCATAGAGGCTGGCAGTAACCGGGAGGCCTCAATACCCATCTTGACGAAAGCTTCTCATAATAAGATTTTCTCATAACTTCTGTTGTCGATACGGATTCTGCGGGTGGTGAAGTTGGCGACAAGCACTGTGACCACTAGGGAGTCGTCGTGGGGGTACAGAACACTTCTTCATCAGCCTCCATAAATGTGATTACTGGAATGGGGTCACCACTTTGTTTTTTGGCTTGATGATACTCAGCCAAGTATACCTTGTAGTACCGAGCTTGTCTGGTGTGTGCTTTCCTACCCGATGAGGTAATACCCCCGCCTGTAAACCCTCTAGCTATAGTTCGAATTTCCCCAAAGGGGCTGCTGCCATGGTGGCGAATGGGGGCGAAATGGCTCCCTTATTTCCAGTCATTGAGGGTTGTTCACCCGTCTATTCCAGTCGCCTCTGTCTCGACTCCTTTCTCTTGATCTTTCCCTTCTCTCTTGCTCCTATCTTCTGGCCAGGGAGCGGTGGCGCCTCTGCTGTTCCACATGTTCCTTCCTTTCTCTCGGGGAAGCAATCTTCGGTGTTGTGTGAGGTGGACCGATGGTACATGCAGTAGCAGCGCATTGTTCCCCAGTCATCTTCCTTTTGAATGGCGAATGTGGGCCAGTCTTACCGTGGTCCAGACCTCTTTGCCAGGACTTCCTCTCGCCACTTCTCGTAGGAGCCCTTCTCCCCTTTTTCATGGGGCTTAGCCTTGGTTGAGGCCTTCTTCTTTCTCTCTGCGCACTCTACTTCCTTCATTCGTGGCTCCGTTAGTGCCCAATGAATGTTTTTCGCGTTGATGAAGTTGTCAACCTGGTTCATGAATTCTAGCAATGTTGCGAAAGTCTGTCTGGCTAGCTCTGCCATAAATTGGGAGCGTGGCCAGACCCCTCCCAGGAGCACCACCAATTTTATATTCTCGTCTTGGTCGTCAGTAGTCATCCGTTCTTTATTGAACGGGGATAAGTAGAGCTTCAGGCTTTCGTCCTCTACTATTTATACTACCAGTCCGAGGAGTAGATTGTGCCTGCTTTCATGAATTATGCGTTCCCCATACTATTCCTTTTGTCAGAGTCTTTAAATGTGGCGTGGCTCTACGACGGTGCCATTAATGTGGCATGTTGTCTGGGTGGAGGAACCATTAATGCGGTGTGGTTTTCCAACCTTTTTCTCTTAGTATGTCTTCCTTATAATCCGTTCATGTCTTCTCTATTAGTAAATCAACGATTCTTCATATATCATGCCTGCTGTGCTAGCAGGCACTCGAGAACTGGACACTACTCAAGGGATCCTCAGATCGACGAGTCTCATTCCCTGCAGCACCATGTTACGGGCTGCAATGATAGCAATTGAATAAGATAGTAGATCGAGAATAACATGATGAAGGGCTGAGTTTTGCATAAACAAAGGTTGAAGTCTTATATTCATAAAGAAGGAATGATCAAAACGCAGTGTTTTGTTTAAATGGGTTGTTTAACTGTCTGTAATGGTGTCGTTTAGTGTTAAGAAGAAATAAATAGAACGGTGTCGTGTTGTGGTTGTCGTTTGAGTCAAGCTGTGTAGTTTCCATAACCGTTTCATGTAACTGAATTTGTCATCTATAAATAGTAGCCGTAAGTTGGGAAGGAGGCAACTTCGGCATTCACGTGCAATTCGTCTCTTTATCTCTATTTCTCCTAATCCTTCTCTTACTCTCTTTCTATTCCTAATTTCTTCTGAATTCTGGAGGCTGATGACCTCGAATTACATCAGATTCTGGTAAGTTGTGAACAAGGTTCATTACAATTGGTATCAGTTGTCAGTGATGGCGAAAGGAACGAGATCATATGCACAGATCCTTGATTCTGTGAATCAGTTGCGGCAACAGCAAGAAAGGCAATAGAAACAAATCGAGGATGCCATTGCGGTCCTGGCGCAGCAGCAAGAAGCAGCACGGTTGGAAAGGGAGACTCAGGATAGGAAATTTGCTGAGTTATTGCAGCATCTTTCAAAGCTTTCTTATAATCCAACGTTGGAAGGTAATGCTCAAACTACAAGGAATGGACAAGGTTTTCAACAACAGCGAGAAAGTGAAACAGATGATGGTACGGGAGAAGTCCATTGCATAAACATGGCTGACAGATCTAATATGAGGCAAATAAAGCTGGATTTTCCAAGGTTTGGTGGAAAGGATCCTGCAGCTTGGATTTATCGCGCCAATCAATATTTTCTGTATCATCAAGTACCTCCTGGTCAAAGGATCTTTATAGCTTCGTTCCACATGGACAATGATGCTTTAGTGTGGTTCCAGGATGCAAGTGAGTCTGGAGTTTTTCGTTCTTGGGAGGAATTCATCCAGGCAGTGCAGGTTCGATTTGGTTCATCTCCTTATGATGATCCTATGGAGGCATTGACACGCTTAAAACAGGTTCATTCAGTTACTGCTTATAAGACTGAATTTGAATTACTTTCCAATCGTATTAAAGGCATTTCTGAAAGAAACAAACTAAGTTATTTTTTGAGTGGCTTGAAAGATGAGATTAGATTGCCAATACGAATGTTGAACCCTTCTTCTTTGAATGATGCTTTTGGTTTAGCAAAAATTCAAGAACAATATGTTTGGAGTACAAAGAGATCATGGAGAGGTAGCTCTAGTGATTATCAACAATCTAATGTGGGAGCTTCTGTGTTGGGAAACCCTAAGGCAACTACTGTTAAGTTACCTTACCAAAAAATAAATGAGTCTCAGATGCAAGAGAGAAGAAAGAAAGGCTTATGTTATTTTTGTGATGAGAAATGGCAACCAGGCCATAAGTGTACGAGGCCAAAAGTTTATGTGTTAGATGGCATGGAAATGGGTGAAAGTAGTGTTCATACGGGGGAGAAGGAATTAATTGTAGAAGAGATACATGAAGAGCCAGAATCTGCAGACATAGCTTCCATTTCATTACAAGCTATGGTTGGTTCTCCAAGTACTACAACTATGAGAATGGTTGGGCATATTAATAAAAAGAAGATAGTGATACTAATTGACTCTGGCAGCACCCACAATTTTGTGGATACTGCACTGATAGGCAAATGTGGCTTAGAAGTACAGCAAGGGCAGGCTTTGCAAGTCAAAGTAGCTAATGGTGAGATTTTGACTAGTGGTGGCAAAGCTAGTGGGGTTGGTGTTCTAATACAAGGCACCAGATTTGTTGTTGATTTTTTCTCATTGTCTCTCGGGGGGTGTGATGTAGTGTTGGGAGTTAGTTGGCTTTCATCACTTGGACCAATACTATGGGATTTCACAGACTTAAAAATGCAGTTTGAGTATAATGGAAGAAAAGTCTGTTTTAAAGGATTCACATCCTCTGCTAGTACTTTAGTAGATGATAAAGAAATCTCTATGATTTCTAAAGTGGGTTCCAAAGGAGTATGGTTGCAGCTTATGGCTGTGGAAGTCATGAAAACTCAGAATGATCCTTGTCCAGAAATACTGCAGTTATTAAAAAAATTTAGAAAAGTTTTTGATGAACCTACTTCTTTACCTCCTCATAGAACTCGAGATCATCAAATTAATCTCAAGAAAGATGTTGTACCTGTGAGTGTGAGACCATACAGATATCCTTACTTTCAAAAAACAGAAATTGAGAAGATTGTATCAGAATTACTCAAGTCTGGTGTGATTAGACCAAGTCAGTCTCCATTTTCATCTCCTGTTTTGCTAGTGAGGAAATCTGATGGATCTTGGAGGATGTGCATCGATTATAGGGTGCTAAATGAAGCTACTGTTAAGGATAAATATCCAATACCAGTTGTTGATGAGTTATTGGATGAGTTATTTGGCTCAACAGTATTCTCTAAATTGGACTTAAGATCTGGTTATCACCAGATTCGAATGAGAGATGAAGATATACCAAAAACTGCCTTTAGGACTCATGAGGGTCACTATGAGTTCCTTGTTATGCCATTTGGCCTTACAAATGCTCCCTCAACATTTCAGGCATTGATGAATGAGGTTTTTAAACCTTTTCTTAGGCAGTTTGTCATAGTATTTTTTGATGACATTCTTGTCTATAGCAAGGACATGGCATCCCATTTAACTCATTTGACTACTGTTTTGAAGACATTGGAGGCTAATCAGTTGTTTGCAAAGAGGTCGAAATGTTACTTTACTTGCTCAGAAATTGAATACCTTGGCCATTTAATTTCTAGAGATGGTGTAAGAGCTGATCCGAGGAAACTAGAATCAATGTTGTCCTGGCCAATTCCAAAAAATCTCAAAGCATTGAGGGGTTTCTTGGGATTAACAGGATATTACAGAAAATTTATTCGTGGATATGGGCAGATTGCAGCACCTTTAACTCTTTTGTTAAAAAAAGATGCTTTTAAGTGGTCTGAGGCAGCAACTCATGCCTTTGAAGAATTGAAGAAGGCAGTCACCAGTCCTCCTGTTCTATGTTTACCTGATTTTAACAAACAGTTTGTAGTGGAATGTGATGCATGTGAAGTGGGAATAGGAGCTGTCTTGATGCAAGATAAGAGGCCATTGGCTTTTCTAAGTCAGGCCCTCAAGGGAAAAAATCTAATGCTCTCAACATATGAGAAGGAACTTTTGGCACTTGTCATGGCTGTTAAAAAATGGAGGCCTTATTTGTTAGGGGCTGCTTTTGTTATTCGAACTGATCATCACAGTTTAAAGTTTCTTTTAGAACAGAAGGTGGGAACAGATGCTCAACAGAGGTGGATTTCTAAGCTTTTAGGCTATGAATTCACAATCGAGTACAAGAAGGGAGTTGAAAATAAAGCAGCAGATGCTTTGTCAAGGAAGGCAGTCCCAGATGACACAACTCTAATGTCTGCTACCTCATTTCCTACTCCGATCTGGTTGGAGGAATTGAAACAAGCTTATGCTTCAGATCAGAAAATACAGGACCACTTGGCAGCATTACAAGGGAGTTCTCCTCCTTCATCTTCTGCATTTTCTATTAAGCATGGCTTGTTATTCAAAAAAGGCAGAATTTATATACCTGATAATCATGAATTGAAACTAAAAATTCTGCATTTTATCCATGCTAGTCCATCTGCTGGACATTCTGGGTTCCATAAGTCCTTACATCGAGCTAGACAAGATTTTTATTGGCCTGGCCTTAAACGTGAAGTGAAACAGTATATAAGAGAATGTGATTTGTGTCAGAGGAATAAGGTGGAACATCTATATCCTGCAGGTCTTTTACAGCCTCTTCCTGTACCTGCAAGTATATGGACAGATTTATCTATGGATTTCATTGAAGGCTTGCCAATTTCTAAAGGGTTTTCTGTCATCATGGTTGTTGTTGACAGATTATCCAAATATGCACACTTTATGGCCTTGAAGCACCCATTTACAGCATCTAACGTGGCAACATTATTTTTTGACAATGTGTTTAAGCTGCATGGCATGCCTCAGAACATTGTTTCTGATAGAGGAGCTACTTTTACCAGTTCCTTTTGGAAGGAACTCTTTAAACTCCAAGGAGTGACACTTTCTTATTCATCTGCCTACCATCCTCAGAGTGATGGCCAAACTGAGGCAGTCAATAAATGTGTTGAACATTTTTTGAGGAGTTTTTATGGGGATAGACCAAGGTTGTGGTTTGATTGGTTAACATTGGCTGAATGGTGGTATAACTCCACTCCTCATACTTCCACCAAGTTAACTCCTTTCGAGGTAGTGTATGGTAGACCTCCACCAAAGTTGCAAGCTTATATACCGGGTTTGACTGCTAATCAAGCAGTTGATGAGGTTTTGAGAACTAGAGATCAGATTCTTTCTACTCTTAAGAGTAATTTAGCTGCTGCTCGGGAAAGGATGAAGTATCAAGCTGACAAGAGGAGAATTGAACGAGAGTTTGCTGTTGGGGATTGGGTTTATTTGAGATTACAGCCTTATAGGCAACAATCTTTGGTTGCTAGAAGGAATCTCAAGCTTTCTCCTCGTTTCTTTGGACCTTTTCAGATTGTCCAACGAGTGGGAAAGGTTGCTTACATGCTGGAATTACCTTCAACTAGCTCTATTCATCCAGTTTTTCACATTTCTTGCCTTAAGAAAAAACTGGGTCAACACCATTCTCCTCTATCTTCCTTACCTCCAGTAGATTTGCAAGGTGAACTGACTCATGAGCCTGAGGCTATTTTACAGCGTCGAATAAGGCAGGTTCATAACAGGGCAGTAGCTGATGTCTTAGTTCAGTGGAAAGGAGCTAGTATGGAGGATGCAACATGGGAGTCATATTGGTCATTGCGTAACAGGTTTCCTCACCTTGTGGGCAAGGTGCTTTGATGGGAGAGAGTATGTTACGGGCTGCAATGATAGCAATTGAATAAGATAGTAGATCGAGAATAACATGATGAAGGGCTGAGTTTTGCATAAACAAAGGTTGAAGTCTTATATTCATAAAGAAAGAATGATCAAAACGCAGTGTTTTGTTTAAATGGGTTGTTTAACTGTCTGTAATGGTGTCGTTTAGTGTTAAGAAGAAATAAATAGAACGGTGTCGTGTTGTGGTTGTCGTTTGAGTCAAGCTGTGTAGTTTCCATAACCGTTTCATGTAACTGAATTTGTCATCTATAAATAGTAGCCGTAAGTTGGGAAGGAGGCAACTTCGGCATTCACGTGCAATTCGTCTCTTTATCTCTATTTCTCCTAATCCTTCTCTTACTCTCTTTCTATTCCTAATTTCTTCTGAATTCTGGAGGTTGATGACCTCGAATTACATCAGATTCTGGTAAGTTGTGAACAAGGTTCATTACACACCATCCCTCCACAGTAATATGAGTTATGACAAACATATCCTACAACATTAGAATGATTCAAACATCTCTCTCTCTATCTAAGAACTATTCAACCGAACAAAGTTTTTGTTCGTTATAATGATTATAAAGGATTTCAATTATAGTTTTGAATGGTACTCATTTTAGAGCAAAGGTCCAAATATGAAGTGGCCTTTCTGAGTTGTTACTAGTAGTATCGAAGCTAATTTCAACGGAAGTAAGGAACTTATAAGGCCGTGTGACCTACATATATAGGATGTCATAGATTTATGGGTGAGGTTTTCATACACTAGATTTAGTATAAAAGGGTGGTTATGGGTGTAAACGAGTCGAGTTTGAATGAATAGTGGGCGGTCAAGTTTCGTTCGTTTAGTTTTTAGTCAAACACGAGTTGGGCTTGAGAATCTCATCGAGTTGGATCTTACGTTGATTTGACGAATAACATCTTATTTAATACTTGAGCGAGTTTGAGCTTATTCATGAATTACTTGATGTACATAAAATAGATTATTTAAATTTTATTTAATAACTTTATCTACAAATTTTGACAAACAAACTTTGACTTTTGACAGGCTGCTGCTGCCTTCTTGCCTTGAGTGCAATCTGCTGCTGTAGGCTCACCTTGAGTGCATGCTGCTGTGATTATCATTCTCTTCAATCCTAAACTTTATCATTCTCAGTCACATTTGCTGATGTAATCAAATTCAAATAGCTGATTTTTGCAATCATTTAAGTGATAATCAGTTAAAATATTTAAAACCTTCCTCTCGTCTCCTCTGAGCAAGGAGGATCCGGCTCTTCTTTTACTAATCGGCCCACCTTTCCTACTTTCCTTTTAAGCCCTCTACTTAATTTATTCAATTTACCTATTTGATTTGTGCGTGGAGCCCATTACACTTTCTCTACCTCTTATTTCCTTCTTTCTTTCTTTGCTAAAATTAAGCACATTTCTCTTGAAGAGAAGTTTCTTTTTTTAGCAAAGAGGTCACCGCCCATAGTTTTATTAAAACCTGTCACTTCTCACTTCTAAAGAGAAATTGATTGCCGGTTACTCATTAATCTCGAGCAAATCCGAGGTGATCATCATCTATGCCATCATATTATGATCAGAGCATCTTCACGTTATTTATACAAGGAAGCTTAGTTGATTTCCAAGATCTAAGATGTGTTGAACATGAGGAGGGCTTATAAATTTATACAACATATTGTGTTTTAAGTACATGAAGATCTTGTGTTTGGGTCTCAAGAGAAAGATCATGGACATCTTGTTCACTACTAGCTGGTGAAGGTATGTCTTCTGGATTTCTCGTTGGTTTTACCCATCTACCATGAGCATTACGAACCAATCCTTTGTTTTCCAATTGGTACCAAAAATGGGGGATCCTAAGCTCATCCACCAACATGTCACATGCCTTGTTCACTAAAGCAATATCCCTCCTACCATCCGACCGAAATGTTGTGGCACTACCAAGAAACCCATCTGCAAGATGAAGGTATGTCTCAAGGCTATGAAACCCAGGCAAATTGAATCCCCCTTTGAGGAAAGGCGAAGAACGAACATCTAGTTTCAATTCTGCTCCACAATGGGTGTAAACCCAATCCAATGACCCGGTGATCTCATCAAACTTCTGCAAACTCTCGTTCAAAACAAGCCCTGGCATCCTAGGAACCATGTCCTGCTTAACTACCACCCTCAATGTCTTAACTCCCAACTGGTGGAGCTCATCTCGGAAAGCAATGTTGCCAACCCTCGGAGCACCGAAGGAAATCACGCTGACGGGAAGGTTTGGAATGGTGGATGCTGCTTCGTATGCATTGAGGAGAGCCAATGCTCCACCCAAGCTATGTCCAGTGATTGTGAGGCTAACTTCTTCACCCTTTTCCCTGTACCATTGCACAAGCCTTGTCACTTCTTTCATGACTTGCTCCGAGGCACTACACTTGTTGTACCTCGTAGATTCACTCTTGCTAGTGTAAATACTAAGAAACCCATGTTCAACTTTAGCATCCCCTTGCCCATATGGCTCTAACTTCCTTTGCATATCCTCGTACCACTCCGAGGGTGCCACGGTCCCACGCCATGCCACCACGATATCTCTCCGTCCAATCCGACTTGTCTCCTCGTCATCGCTGACCGCCACGTAGCCCATCCAGTTGGAATCTTTGCTCCAAGTAGTGTCCACCAAATGTGATCTCTCCAGCCAGCTAGGCATGTCTATATGTGATATGGCGTAGATATACTTTTTGACCGTGTAGCCATTTCTAGTGAGGCCTAATTTCTCAAACAACCTGTCACGGCTGTAGCGGCTGCTCCCACAATACTCAGAGAAAGAATCAAAATCAAAAGCATCATACGTTGCTTGTGCAAATTCTCCATATTTGACGATTTCCCTTCGGAGCCAAGGGTGAAGAGGGTCCAAAAGACGGTCCCAATCCGAGGAACAATGTCCATGAATCTCACGCCACTTCTCAGCTATGACCTCCTTGGGAGAGTAAGTTGGAGTAGAGTGTTGCTGATCTTGATCATCATCACTGTAAGATTTCCAATAGGATTGGAGAAGATTAGTCCGAGGAGGCGCTTCGACATGGAGGTGAAGGAGGTGTGAGACTGATTCGGCCAGACGTGAAGCCCGGTTTGAGGGCTTTGCAGCTTGTGGGCGATCGAGAACTACTTCTTGACGGGCATTCAATATCAAGGCCGTGGAAGCACTAGTCCTGGCCATGCCCGACTGAGCGGCAGAAGGAAGATGATTACAGATCATTGTTGATAGCGCCATGAATGTTATTATATATTGTTCCTACTTTATCACCTGAAAATGCTTTGAAACTTGGTGGGCAAAACTACCTGATCGAAATTAGGTTAAGGGTTGAGATCAGGAATTAATTGGTGGGGGAGAGAGATGCAGTGAAGGTATATATACGTGTGTATGTATGAATTGGCCTAGGGGGTTGGGTTCAGAGTTTAGACTCACCCAACATAGATAAAATAGTCATGAAAGACTGTCACGCGGAAGGAATGAGACAATTTGACACGTCAATCGTTATATATGACTTGGTGTATATATATATTATTTATTATTATTTGAGGGAGTCTGAATCGTTGCGTTGTTGACCTATCGAAAGTTTCAATTCTACAGGATGCGTCAGAAGAACGTGTTGAATAAATGCTATTCCCATTGGTAGTGACTAGTGAGCCTAATAATAATTCTGTGACTGATTGCATGCATGGGTAGGGTTGGTATATATTAAGATCGGGCCATCAGCCATCAGCCATCAGGTGGGCTTTATGTAATTTCACCATGCAAGCAGAATACTTCCAGTTAGCTATAGACAAGCAAGTATTTAGTAAGTAAATGTGTACACGATCGAGGACAGCTTCAGATTTTACTTTCAACACGTACGTACGTACGTACACACCTTGTCATGCATGCAGTCCCACGTTCACACGTGTATTTAGGGGTTGAACAGACAATAAGTTTTTGTTTTCTCAAAAGAAAATATGTATTTTTTTAATATTATAGTGATTTCCAAGACATGTAATTTGTAAAATATTGGATAACTCAAGTAGATTTTACCGTTTCTTATTGAGTTTGAGATCTGAATCTGCAAATTAATTGACAGTTTTGGGCAATTTTGTATTGTGTACAATGTAATTTAATTTTAATGAAATTTCAGTATATTATTTTTAACAATGAAAGTAGTGGCTAGTGTTAATAATTGATATTCAACTCGATCCGTTTACTTGTTATTAATACCCATTTGATAATATCTTTCTTGCTGTTTTGATTGCAATCGGCCACTTATATGGTTGATGTGTTGATCTAACAATATAGATATTCTTGATCATGTATACCCATAATCTCTAGAGATTATTTTAGAGAAAACAATTTATAAGTCTATTATTATTAATAGTAGAAATTTTAACTGAATTATCGTACGTAGTTTTTCACTTCATATTAATTTAAAAAACCAAATATTGGTGAGTTTATTTTATAGTACTAGATTTGCCTATTAAATTTACTTACACAAATAAATTAGGTAAAACAAATATGTGTACGTACTTGGTCATGTTGACCCTATCGAAATTAATTAGATAAATATGTTTGATCAGCATATATATATATATATATATATATAGACTATCCCACAAATTTTAAATCACATATTAATAGTTGAGAAAGTGATCATGGGTTTTTATATATATCTATGTAACGACACTACAAGAAAATTACTTATTTGCAGTTAATTAATTCTAGCAAAATGACTATTTACAGTTAAAATGAGTCTGTTTTTGTCACAAATAGTCTTATCGTCGCAAACAAATGGCCACAAGTACCCATTTTTCTTTTAGTGCGAAAGAGAGCAAGAATCCCTTTGTTTATCAATTTATCTACAACGTTCTACACGTTTTACTAATTTAAAGATTACGTAAACTAATCGAGTTGAATAACCCTTTTTTTATTATATTCATTTATTGGTGGTTCAACTCGCGCGGGAGTCTCACGTGAAACCCATTGGCCGGGATCTTTCTTTCTTTAATTAAACAAAGTTTTTTAGTATTACTTCAGTCAAATTAGAACACAAAAGGATTTTTCTTAGAATTTTCTTAACTCTACGTGTTAGCGATGTAAGTTTGATATAACACATCATTTTTGTCGATTTTTTTTTTTTTTGTCCTAATTGTCGAATATAGTTGATGGGATGACTTGAATGCAACATAACATTTCAAATAATGCTCCTATTAATTTTGAGACGTTATTTTTAATCATTCATGAATCGAAAATATTCTAATAGTAAAGTTGATTACATAAAAGTAATTTTATAAACTGACATGGTTTGTTAGATTATAAAATAAATCTAACGAATTATACGAATTCATGTCAGTTTATAAAATTAATTTTATATAATCTATGAAAACTAGAAAAATACTCTAAAAATTTTATACAACACTCTAAAAACTATATATAAAAATAAATAAATAAATAAAAACATTTCTTCAGTTGACTCTTGGCCCTCAAGATACCTAAAACGTACAGAGACCTGGTGGTACGGAAGAATAGGCAAGTGCACGGAGTCAAAAAGTCAAGCCTAGCGCGTGTAATGTATGATTAGGTCAGAGTCAAATTATGATTTTAAGGAAGGAAACCGGATTGTTTCACACCGCTAGGAAGTAGGAGCCATGCTTATGGCTTCAATTTTAAGACATTTAAACCCTTTTAAATCATGTTGAACACGTAAAAAAAAGTATACTTTCGTACAGTGGAGTGGTATAGAATGGAAAATCGATGTTCAAGTACCGTACATTCATTTTAAAATAAGTGAGTAAATATATTATCCACATAAAAGAATTAAATTTTTATAATGAATTTCACTTTTTTTCAAAAAGAGTGCACAGCATTTACATTATATATAACTGTATTTAGCATTACTCGTAAAGAACGTATCATTTACAATAACTTAAAAGTAGAAAGACTCAATTAAATAACTTAATAATGCAATTTATATAAACACAAGTAATGATTCAAAAGTTAAAAGTATGCCTCAACCGAATGGAAAGCCACGCAAGTAATAGTGTAAGGACAAAGGTTACTATGCACTGGACTTAATCAGGCTTAATCAATACACACACCTTTTCCTTCACACTGCACAAAACTATGAGCAACTCCATTGCACCGCTTGGCTCCACCATCTCTCTTCAGCGTCACCAAAGAATTTGTTCACATACAAAGAGCCAGAGAGATCTCTCCACAATCCCATCCATTAAACAGCCATTGTCCAACACTAGCTTTTATATAGGGTGCAGTTATCGCATGCCCATGGGACATGCCGATCAATAATGGAGTTTGTTTTCAGTTCACCGTCAACTATCTTTTCCGATTTGTCCAAAGTTGACATGATTACTAGCAAACATATTGGTATTATTAGGATTGTAATCATGCCAGTCGAGCTGGTCTTTGATTTGCTAAGCTCAGCTCAACTCAAAAAGAAATACTCTAACCACAAAGTAATTAGATAAAAGTAATCCACAAACTGATGTGGTTTGTCATATTGTAAGGTTACTTTTATTATAAGGAAAATGATTTACCTACAACATATTATACAACAATGTGTTGTAGGTGTATCATTACTCTTATTATAAAGCAGATCTGATGGATCACATGAAGTCACGTCAGCTTGTGGGATTATTTTTGTATAATTCATTTTAGTTGTAACACTCCTCAACTCCTAACTCGAGCTCGAGCTTGAACTCATCCAACAAACGAGCTCGAACTCGAATTGTTTATTTTTTTATTTTTTTAATAAGATTTAATAATTAATAAATTAGATAAATGAAAAACCTAATATTGAATTTGTACAACTAACAAGTAGAACTTCTATTGAATTATAATATGTTAAAATTTATAAATAATTAATATCTAACTAGTTGATATTTATCTATAATGACAATATATTATATGCCTATATATATTATTAATACACACATAATATGATAGCATATATCTATTTGATATAGAATTCTCATATACTAGTATAAGAGATTATTAAATATTATCGATTAATTATTGTACAAATTATAAAATATAGTTATGAAATATATTCATTAATATATAGACATCAGTAATTAGATTACATATTATATATTTAATTATAAGTGTTATGCTTATTAATACATATATATATGTATATAAACATAGGTGTATATATATATTTATCAATATATAAATAAGTTTTAATCGAATTGAGCTAACGAGTCGACTCGAGTATAAACGAGCGATCCTTAACAAGCCTTAGACGAGTCGAGTTTTGTCGAGTATGTGTCATTTACTAATTGAGCGGATATATGCTTTCACGAACGAACTATTTTTTTCACACGTCGAGTTCGATTCAACTTTAACCGGGCAAATACCGAGCGGACTATCGAACAAACTGGTTCATTTACAGCCCTAGGTATTATCAACTAGGAGAGAAGTAAATTAGCAACACCTGAAACTATGTAGTTGTAACACTTCTCAACTCCTAACTCGATCTCGAACTCGAATTGTTTATTTTTTTATTTTTTTAATAAGATTTAATAATTAATAAATTAGATAAATGAAAAATCTAATATTGAATTTGTACAACTAACAAGTAGAACTTCTATTGAATTATAATATGTTAAAATTTATAAATAATTAATATCTAACTAGTTGATATTTATCTATAATGACAATATATTATATGCCTACATATATTATTAATACATACACATAATATGATAGCATATATCTATTTGATATAGACTTCTCACATACTAGTATAAGAGATTATTAAATATTATCAATTAATTATTATACAAATTATAAAATATAGCTATAAAATATATTCATTAATATATAGACATTAGTAATTAGGTTACATATTGTATATTTAATTATAAGTGTTATGCTTATATTATTAACTAATACATATATATGTATATAAACATAGGTAAATGTATATATTTATCAATATATAAATGAGTTTTAATCGAATCGAGCTAATGAGTCAACTAGAACATAAACGAGTAATCCTTAACAAGCCTTAGACGAGTCGAATTTTGTCGAGTATGTATCATTTACTAATTGAGCAGATATATGCTTTCACGGACAAACTATTTTTTTCACACGTCAAGTTCGATTCAACTTTAACCGAACAAATACCGAGCAAACTATCGAACAAACTGATTCATTTACAGCCCTAGATATTATCAACTAGGAGAGAAGAGAATTAGTAACACCTGAAAATTATCAACTGACCATATGAAACTATGTTGCCTCATTGTTTTGTAAGTAAATATTTAGCTGCCCAACCAATGTATCAGTCTCGGCCCTTTTGAGCCAGCTGAAAAGTGTGAATTAGTAAAATAGCATTTAGGAACTCGATAATACAGTCAATTCAGGAGTGCTCTCAGTGATCATACAGCTTAATCTATTGAACTTTCCTCTGATTTTTTTTTTTTTAAAGCAAAATCGACATTCTCTCTGTATTCAGCCTATCGCTCAGGATTTGCAAACAAGCCCGCCTCTTTATTTGTGATGTCCTCACAGGAAAGATCAAAAACTGCAAAATGGAAACCCAAAAAAGGGGCTAATGATTTGAACCCAGGCAATTCAGAAGTTAGTTCGCTCGGAAATCCAGGAAAAGACGGAGTTTATGCAGCAGGAGCTCACGGGAGCCAAAAAGAGGTTTGCCGCTGATGATCCAATCTTTCTCAAGAAGACCCAACTTAGCGCTCTTCAGCATCTCATCGTGGAAAGCAGACACAACATGGTAGATTGAGGTCCTTAAAACATCAGAAATGGCATATGCTTTCAAATATAAAGGCCCACCTCTCTTTTTAGCTCCTGCAACTTCTACTCTTCCAGTGCTTAATGTTGCCCATTTAATTCCAGCTGGCCCCATCAAATGAGAGGCGCTTTGAATGTTGGTCTTCTTCCCCATTAATGCCTCAACAGCAAGAAGGCAAGATAACAAAGTTGAGATAACAGCAGCATTACTACCAGAGAGCTGAGCAACCCCAAACCTGTCCTCCCCGTGCGAGCGTGCAGTTAGCGAGCCAACCGTCCTGGCACACCATGCATATAGCTGCATAAAGAAGTGTTCGTTTGGGTTATATCATTATGCAAATAGCTGCATAAAGAAGCATTCATGGTGAGTAGTATTGCCATGCAAACTATTTAGAGTTGTTGCAACCCCCCCCCCCCAAAAAAAAAAAAAAAACATTTTTCATTCATGACAAACCATTTCCCAGCAGAAAATATCCATGAATGAAAACATCCATTCATGACAACCACCTATTCTAGGACCTGGTTACAAGTCACGTGCAACATAAAATAAAACATCCTGGAAAGTTCAGGTGAAACTTCGAGAGAAATAGATGTCATATTTATAAAATTTTAAACACTATATATCAAATGAAAAGTATATTTGAGAAGTTTGAGATGATTGCTAAAACCTAGCATACAATAAATAACATTAACTATTGGGTATGTCTGTGGGTGCATGAAGAGGAAAAATGTTTTTCACACTTCTTTTTCCCACATACATGACAATGCATTGCTCCCAGCAAGCAATCTAATGCAAGGACTGTCTTTTCTGCCATTATCTCTAGAAAAAAATGGAGGAAAAAAGGGTAGAACAATGGATTTCGCCAATACAGAACAGAAAATAAAGATAACAAAGTTCAACCAAGTGGAGTCAAATAGATACTAATTTCGAAGATCATGTACATCAACATAAGGTGCTTGTGTTGAGGAATGAGATAAATATCATAATTATCATGCGATAATACAACAGAGAACCCTTGAATTGCATCAAAATATCTCAAACTTAGTATTTCAATCAATCATCATAATTCTCCAACATCTACATAACAGAACAGATGATTAAGAAGTCAGATATAACGCACAGCATTGGAGAGTTCAGTGAATTTGATCTAATTTGTTCAGGTTGGCCCATATGGTAAGAGCAACTTTAAACAATTTTTTTGTACCTATAAAACCAGAAAATGAATGGATGTGATAATAGGTCACATGAAACATGAACTGATTTCTATTTCTATTAACAAAACCAAATCAAATTAGGTGATGAAACTGAGCGATTGGACAGTTCAGTCAGTTTAGTTGATTTATCCAGTTTTCTTGCACACCCCTCCTCCTTCAGGCACTTGAACAAGCAAAAGACTATGCTCCATACAATGCTATCAACTTCCCAATGCAGTACAAAGTGATCAACTGTTTCCCCATTCTTACACGTGCAACAGCGATTGATCACTACAACCCCTCGCTTCCTCACGTTATCTAGGCTAAGAATCTTGCCCAAAGCCTCTGTCCAGATGAAGAAGTCTCTACTATTCATGGTTTATTGGTTCATTATAAACTCAATTCAATTCAACTCAGCTAAAAAATTATCCTGCTGACTGAGGTCTGCTGTGAATCCTTTATCAACTACCATTTGTTCACCATATACTAGTGTTTTTACATATCAATCATATAATGTCTATTTACTCATGTCCATCCACATATTTAGTACATAGATCTGCCAAGCGCAAATCGGAAAGTCTAAGGGCTTGTTTGGTAACCAAAACCATCTCTAAAGTCAAGTGATTTTTTAGTCGAAGATGTTTTTATCCCAAAAATACATCTACAAATAAGACTCCTCATTTTTTTTTTTTTTTTTTTTTTTTTTTATGACGGGGGAACCACCCCATGGAACCTAAACCCTCGGGGAGACTAGCACAGCAACCCACCGCCATGGCCTCCCACTTAAATCGCAGTTTGATCCCAAGGGGAATCGAACCTATGACATGGGGCTCATGCACACAAGTTCGCCCCTACCACTTGGGCTACCCACGGGTGTCCTCAAGATTTTCAAAAACACCAATAACCAAAAAAACCAACCATGTTCCAAATATTATTTTAAAAATAAATAAATA
Organism: Juglans cinerea; assembly: GCA_961763995.1. Classification (NCBI taxonomy): domain Eukaryota; kingdom Viridiplantae; phylum Streptophyta; class Magnoliopsida; order Fagales; family Juglandaceae; genus Juglans; species Juglans cinerea. Next base: position 23,541,371 of record CAUIVZ010000008.1, on the reverse strand, counting down.
TAAAAAAGAAAAGAGAGCAGACACCCCGTGGTGGCTGCCAGTATAGGGTGGCAAAGGGCAACCCCCTAGCCACCACAAGCGGCCCAAATTGAGCATGGTGGCCATAGTTTTCATGGTAATCTAATTCAAAGACTACGTAGCTGGGATGAGAATCGACAACCTGTAATCTATAACCTTGTACTTAAGAGGTGAGGTGGACAGCTTTTTTTCGAAGAAAGGAGAATTGTTTCACATTGGTTAAATGTTCTCCTTGTTGATTATGAACTAGAGAAGAAAGAAAGAAAAAATTGTACACACAATGGACACCACCGGCTGCCTGACCTGTCCGGTGCTTTCTTTTCCTTTAAATAACTTCTTTCAATTATTTATTATACCATCTTAAAAACTCCTCTAAGAAATTTTCACATCCAAACATACTTTCAAGCACAAAGATGAGATAGAATTCATATTCTTGTTATACAGGTAATCAGCATTAGAAAATAGTTATATAGTATTAATAAATCATTAAAAGGCATTGTCCTGCAAAACATTTCGCAAAAATCCTTTATATGACTACTCCAAGATATGGCATAAATAGAGAGAGGCTCAATAAGGTAGCAGCACAGTCAGAGAAATCCTATGAGACCCATGAGTTTAGGGAACTACAATGTGCCTGTCTATGGGTAAGCCTAGGGTAGTACCAGGACAAAATTTTGGAATGAGACTTTCACTGCAGAATTACATAATGTTTCTAAACACACTGGTTGCAACAAAATGTTTCATTGAAGATGTAATTCTGCATGAAAGTAATATGTTCAGGGCAAGTTTGCTAGCTTCAATAGAAAATACACATGCACACGCGGATTTAAATATGCATAAAGCATCCACAAGGTAAGCAACAATGTACTATACCTGAAAGTTGTTCAGTGGTTTGCTGTACTTTGATTCTAGACGTGAATCACTTAGTGCAAGTAACTGATTGGATAGTTGGGAGGTTTTTTCAACATTACTCTCCAAGCCTTCAGCCAACTTTGATGCAAGTTCTTCCAGTGGCCTCAAGCATACAGCTGTGACTCGTTTGTAAGTCTCGCCAGTTTCTTCAAAAAAGGCAGCTCGTCTCCATGTATCAACATTATTCTCACAAACCATGCAGAGATCAAGATAGGCAAGATACCGAAGAAGAGAACTTGGGTTGCTCTCCTCCAAAGCTGCAAGGAGGTCCTCACTTGGATTTGTTTCGGCAGCTGCTGATCCTTTGGGAGGTGCAAACATGAACCTCTTGGTATGTAGCACCTACACGCCATATGATTTCAAACAATTACGTGAAAAGGAACAGGCTAGAAATTCTGGACTAAAGGAATCATGTTTAAAAGTGAAACTGATGCAGCCATGGAAGATTGTCATCACTTAACTCTGATATTTTTCATAGCTCACAAATAGGATCAACTTGGTTCAAATCTTAGGGCAGGTTTGGAGGGTGGGATGAGACATAAAATTCTCATCTCATCTCATCTCATCATTACACCTTTTTCAAATCTCCATACAAAATATAATAAACAATTTAACTTTTTCAAATCCCAATACAATAATAATACTAAAACATAATATTTTAAACACTAAAACAAAACACAAAATTCTCATCTCACCCCCCAAACCTGCCCTTAAACTCTCTTGGAAGTCAATCGTTAGGAAATCAGGGTTAATTTTTTTTAAGGCTTCTTCTTTCCTAACTTATGGTTAGTGTTGTAATTAAAGATATGCCTCTATTTCCACAACTCCTGCAAATTAAAGGTACTTTGGCAATTTTAAGTGTTTTTATTTAATTTCCTGAATCCAAATTCAGTCTTTATTTGACTTCTATTAGGTCTTTGAGTCCTGATACTACGGTACAATAAAGAATCTTTAAACATATTTGCCAGATGCATCCAGAGAATTCAGAGGTTTTGGTAATGAAATATTAAGGGGATGCTTGGGGAATGAGATGGGATGAGAACTTTGTGAATAGTAGTGAAATGATTTGAGTTAAGATGTTTAGGGGATGCTTGGGGAATGAGATGAGAAGAGATATCTGTGAATAGTAGTAAAATGGTTTGTGAATAGTAGTGAAATGGTTTGAGTTATGATGTTTTATGGGATTTTGGGAAATGAGAAAGAAAAAGTTGAATTAAAATATTATAAAGTTAAAATATTGTCAGAGTATAATTTTTTAATATTATTTTTGTTTTGGGATTTGAAAAAGTTGAATTATTTTTTGTATTTTGTTTGGAAGTTTGTTAAAGTTGTAATGATTAGATAATTATTAGATGAAAAAGTTAAAAATTTGAAATTAAAAAGCGTTTGTGTTTGAATGATGTTTGAGAATGAGATGAGATGGGATGGGATGAAACCATCTCATCTTCCAAACAACCCCTTAATTGGATTTTGGGAAATGAGAGAGAAAAAGTCAAATAAAAAATATTATACAGTTAAAGTATTGTTATAATATTATTTTTGTTTTGAAATTTGAAAAAGTAGTATTATTTTTTGTGTTTTGTTTGGAAGTTTGGGAAAATTGTAATCAGTAATGATTAGATGAAAAAGTTGAAGATTTGAAACTAAAAAGTGTTTGTGCTCGAGTGATGTTTGGGAAGAAAATTATGAGAAATTTTAAAATGAGATTGGTTTCCCAAACATACCCCAAGTCTCGAGCTACATAATGGTACTGTTCACGGTAACTGAACAGCCACATTTTTTTTTCTTTTTCATCTTCTTTTACAACCACATATCAGATCCCACCTCCTATACCTAATAAAATCTTAGAACCTTAACATTTTCCAACCTTTCAGATTGGAAATCATCCTTTCAAACAACCTGACAAGTATTTTTGCTGATGCCCAAAATTCTAGCAAACAGTATCCTTGTTTCCAGCTTCATTCATCGATCATAATTCAATCTTTTGGAAAAGGGAAGTTCACACCATCCATTCTTACCATCAGGCTCTTACTACTCAGGACACAAATCCTTTTCATTGGAAAAGTATCTGGAAGAATAAAGCAACTCTAAAAGCAGCAGCTTCTTTTTTTTTTTTTTTTGTATGGACAGCCACCGTAGGAAATATTCTCACCACTGATAACCTAAGGAAACACCGGATTATTGTAACAGATTGGTGTTGCATGTGAAAAGGGAATGAGGAAGCTGTTGATCACCTACTTCTATGCTGCGGGATATCCAGAACACCATAAAATGATTTTTTTCGATGGGGTGGGATTATCACGAATGATGCCTAGAAGGGTGGTTGATTTCTTGGAAAGTTGGAGAGGCTTGCAAGGTGATTTACCAATCACAACAATTTGGAAGATGGCTTCCATTTGTTTATTGTGGCACCTTTGGAGGGAAAAAAATGATAGAAGCTTCGAAGATTGCAAGTGGACAATGGATGAAATTATAGCTCTCTTTTTCAACATTCTACTTCAATGGTCAATAGTGATAGATTTTGATGGACTAAGTGTCCATGAGTTTCTTGTAACGGTTGTCAATCAAGCATAATTAGCTCTTGTATACATCCTGTGTACATGGAGTTGTAACTCACTCCTATAAACCCTAATCTTTCTTCTAAAATCCTTGACCCTAGATCCGTATATTATCCTAAACCTAAACCCACCACAAGAACAGTAAACAGGTTCTCAAAACCTGTCCTTTCTCAAAATGAATATGCTACACAAGTTAGGGCAGTTATACAGGGAAAAGGTAAGTAATGCATACAGAACCACAAATGACATTTAGGATGAAAGTTCATTTCACACATTAAACTTCGAGTTATCACACAAATTCAATTTCAGTTGCACAAGTTCTTTCTCATTCAGTAAGTACATATGCACTTCCTGTTCAATCAAAGAACTTGTAAAGGATTGAGAAAATAATGAAACAAAAATAATGTATTATTCAACTCAAATGAAATAAATGTATCATCCAACTTATAAAACTGCTATTCTTTGGTAACCAAATAAGAAGTTTGAGCCAAAAAAAAAATTGGCAGTGATTTTAAATAGACATTGAAATATTTCAGCCATGGAAAGAATTTCTTGACCCTTTCTGTATGTCTTGCACATTCTCTTTGTCCCAAAGGGAAAATGGAAAGAGAAAAAAAAAAAGTGAGGGGCATTGAATATTTATACTACAACATGCAGGAAATAAGGTACCTAACTTTTGTATTTGAAGAATATTTTCTTTGATAACTTTGTATTTTGAAGAATCATATACCTCAAATGGTGTGCAATGAGAATCAACAATAACGTAAATTAGCAACTAGACGATATAAACACCAAATATCAATGAATGATTCAATATTATGAATATGCCTGTTGAACACCAGTCAAAGCGAAATATGAATGAAAATATACGACAAAAGAACATTCAAATGTACCAACCCGATGTAAATGGTGACTTAATTCCCAGCAGAGGATCAACACAAAACTCCCAATGAAAAAGATAATCTGCTCAGCAATGAACTTTCTTACTGTGGCCAGGCTCTTAAACTCATCAGGAAGAATTGCTCCTAAAACAGCTAAAAATAGATAAGCCACACCAGAAAGCTTCAGAGCACTTGTGGTAGCTGAAGGGAGCCCCATCTTGAAGCTGAAGAAAGGTGGACGCTGTCGTAATAAGCAATTAAAACTAGAGGCCATGAGTCTCATGAACAGAAAGCAAAGCACTGTGAGAATAAATTGAAATTTTAATTTACAGTTCTTGGAAGTAAACACAGGCAAAAAACATATCAACTAGCAAAACCGAAACTTATTTAGCCATGCCATAGATTGGAGGATCATCACAAAAGAGGGACAGCTCATATTTAAGACTTCACAATTTTACATTTTGAGCAATGCAAGAACACAATTGTAACAAAAGAAACAGAAAAATCAGAAAAGCACCCATATTTCTTTTAAGCACCCAAACAATCCCAAAGTGATGTTAATTGGAGCAAGTGGACTCAATTTCTGATCAGAACATCATTCTAGAGCCTGAGAGTTGAACCATACAACCACAAGACAATTTTGAAAGATGAGGTGAAAATACAATCTTATATAACAAGTAACCAAGGAAAATCCGAAGCCACATCTAGTCAATGTTAGAATTGGAGCCCCATTAAAGCATTATAAAGTGCATGAACTTCTCCCTCCCAAGCAGTGTAGGATCTCATACAACACTTACACTCATCAATCAGTACGGGGTAAATCAATCAAGTATGGGGGGGTATCACAAATAAACTCAAGCACCATATTAAAATAGGAAAATATAATGCAGAAGAACCAAGAACTAGATGAGCACTTGCAATTTATTGAGATTGCCAACAAGACTATTTGATATGCTGTTTGCCTTCAAAGCCTGGAAGTAACACGATCCATGCTGTAAAAAATTATATCTTTTTACGCTGAATAGTTTAAGCAGCCAAACTCCTATACGTTCCAACATCTAATTTAGAATATAACTCATTTCACAAATTTTACACTTAATACCCAAGTGGCTGGATACCTAAAACAGCTTATCAAAACAAAATTCTATTTCTGAAGGTGTCTAACACATTTTTTAAGTTTAAGTAGGTTGAGGTATAAGTTTCTTCTCTTTCTGATACCAGCAGAACATGAAACGCCATCTAATCACATGACCTGCAAAAATTTGACAACTTTCTCCCAACTCCAGCTTTTCGCAACAACCAACCAGAGTATAGTCCCAAAAACTTCAGAAAAAGGAGAAAAAACCGACAAGCATACAAACCTGAATAATGGGAAACTCCAGAACCCATCTGCGGTTATAAATGTAAACCAACCCGTAGAGCAAACCAATCCCAAGTCCCCGAATCAGCCACTCCACATAAAATTCGTTGGATTTCACCCAGCACATCGACACCATCCCCAGACATCCCGATACAGCACACGCCGCCACAAACAACACAAAGCTCAGAGAAACCTTTGCCCGGCTGCGAAAATCAGCGGACACCGATGCAGATGAGCCCGAGACGAGAAGGAAGCGGACGAGACCGAGCATGAGCTCAAAAGGGTGTGCTGGGCGGTGGGGGTGGGGAGATGAGACGAGCGAGAGAGAGGCAGAGAAGAGGAGCTGAGAGAGGTGGAAAGTGAAGAAGGTGAAGAGGGTAATAAGCGATGGGACACAAGAGAGTAATAGGCTTCTGCTTCTGCTTCTGCTACTGCTACTGCTGCTGCTGGTAGAAGTACTAGTGGTGATGGTGGAGATGAAGGTTTTGAAGAGAAGGAAGATGGCGGAGGAGGGAATGGACTGCCATATGAGGAACCCTAGAAACCGGTTCTTTACAACCATTTCAGGTGGTATTGTTGACATTATTGTTACCGCTTCTATTGGTTTTGATTTTGATTTCTGTTCTGGATTTTCTCTTAAGACAGCAAAACAATGGGCCTTATTTTTTGTTCTTTTTTTTTTCTCGGAAGACAAACAGTGGGTTGTACGTTTTACGCTTTTGATTTTCGGAGTGATTCGGGGGAGAAACATGGTGGGGTTTTTATGTCTTTGATGTTTTGCCCAAAAGTCCCATTAGTTTCTGTTATTTATTTCAGGACCTTAAGATTTGTTTATTATTTCACCCATATATTCTATATGTTTTACGATTAGACCCCAGCTTTTACGAGTTTCTAGCAGTATAGCCCTCATTAACTATAAATACACAATTTTATCTAAAACTGCTATAAATTTTAGAAAGAATTTTTGTCCTGACTTTCTCTTTCAGTGACTAACTTAAAAGCAATATTACTACACTTAAAACCCATTTGGAATGTGACATGAAATAATTTTAAATAAAAATTAAAAATTAAATAAATTATTATTTGAATTAATATTATTATTGTTTTAAAATTTTTATTTATTATATTTTGTGTAGAAATTTGATAAAATTATAATAATAAAATGAAATGAAACTGTTTCTATATTCAAATGGGCATAAACCTTCCATGGGATTAATACAAAAACAATAAACCTTTGGGTTTTGGCTCAAATCATTTTTAAGTGGGAACCAAAAAGATTAGGTCATGACAACTACCTATCAAAGAAAGTTTTTCCAAATGGAAGATGATTTAGTAGAGTTTTTTATTCCAAACAGGCCAACATATTAGCTGATAATATTAGTTTTTGACTTGCAGTTGTTTATTTATCTAGCCTACTAGTTTCTTTTTAAAAAGAGTAACAGACATAGTTTTAGTATTTACAAATGTCGCACTCTTTTTTAGAAAAATATGATTTATTATAAAAAAAAAATTTAATTTTTCATGTGTATTCTATATTTTTCCTTTTTTTAAAAAAAGAGAGAAGTGAACGAGATTTGCACTCCAAATCTGAATAAATTATTTTCCTTAAAATAAAAAATATAAGCAGTGAGTTTAGTCATCATAAAATTAATTTATCTATTATTATTGATTATTGTATGTGTTACTTGAATATAAAAATTAAAAAGGGAGTCCAACTATATTGATAAATTTTGAAAATTCAATAAAAGTCACTTTTTTATATGGTATTAGAGCTTGGTTTATGTGATAATAAATCCGAAACATATGTTAAATTTTTAAGTTTGTGAGACCATATAATATATATATATATATATCTTATATATAATAAGTGCGCAAGCAGGTGTTGTACACTATTTTTTTCAATTATATCCCTGTTTTTCAATTCATTTTCCCAATGTTTTATATTTTGCGTCTTTTTTTATTCATTTTTACCCTTACTTTTCCATTTATTTTCCGTTTGTATCATTGGCTTCTTCATCCATTTCTATTTCACATTTTTGTCCTTACTTTTGTATTTGTTTTCCCTTTCAACCAATAGTATAATAATTTATTTCTCATTTTTGTCCCTGCCAATGTAGAAGAATTTCATTTACCCTTTTTTTACCATTTTTGCCTTGGATTTTTTATGCATTTTCCCTCTCTGTCCTTACTTCTTCTCATACGTTCTGGATTTTATCTTGATTTTGCCAATTGTTTAACTCTAGATTATATTTTCACCGTTTACCGCTTCGTTGTCTAACAATTTGTTTTATATTCATTTGTCCACGCAATCCTTACCTTTTCGATGTTTTGGATTTTTCCTCGGCTGAGCCAAATTGTTTTGGCAATTATTTTTCCAACACCGCTTGCACCGACTGGTCTAATAATATAAGTTTTTTGGATGGAAATGCCAGTAGGATGCTAGGTGTTTATTCTAGATTTTCCACCGCTTATCGCTGACTATGAAAGCCTTCACCTTATTCATTTTATACCGTTTCGTAGAAATCTGAATATCTTCTCAAATCTACTTCTTCGTTTCTTACGGTATGTTTTATTATGTTTATTGTTTTAAATTAAATATTTCTAATAATTTCTTCTGTTATATATTTTACATGCAGTGGTTAAATCTAAAAGGTTAATAAAAATTTTATAACTATAAAATAATTTTGGAAACAAGGAGAACACAAAAAATAGAATAAACATTTATGCTTCTACTATTGTTGTTGACTCTTTGATTTTGGATTTTGAACTTCTAATAGCACTCTGAGCTATGTTTGAATCTAGAACAGAAATCAAATGACGTTAATTATTTCAATATTTATTCAAAGAAAAGATTCAACTATAAACAAGGAAAGTATACCTCAAACTGAATAAGAAAATCAGGCCAAATAACAAAGAAGAAATAGATCTCAACATTTGAGAAAGAAATAACTTAACATATAAATATGAAAAGGTCTTACATATAACATAAAAGAAAAATATCTAAGACCTGTTCAGATCTACACAGGTATGTTGACTCTGTTCTGAACACACTCGTAAAATATCTAAGACCTGTTCAGATCTATGCATGAGAAAAAAAATTCACAACTAAACCTACTTAAAAAAAAATATACATCCACTCATATCTATAGCAAGAAAAAAAAAACACAGAAAAAACTTTAGTTCTTTGTTGTACACATAGGAATGATACTGTCTCCCTAAATTTCTACATAAACTTAGATCTGTTCGAAATAAACATTCTGCTCATTTTCCTACAGATGCAAAATGGAAGATAAAAAAATAATTATAACCATATTCTTTCCCTAAATTTCTACATCAACTCAGATCTGTAAATAAAAAATTAACATGGAGGAAAAAATAAATAAAAAATCAGATCTGAAAATGATCTCTTCAAATTTGTGAACATTTGTTCAGAGAGAAACAAAGATTAAAGAGATGGAGAACCAGAAAACACAAAACAGAAATCACAGAAATAAAACCACTTGAAAAAAAAACCTACACTTACAGAAAAACATACAACAAGAAAACAAAGAAAAAAAAGGGCTCCGAGTTAAACTTAAAGATAAAATCTTCGACAATCAAAGAAAAAAAAATCACTCTCGCGTTGATTTACCTACAAATACACGATGGAAGAAAAAAAATTCCTAGATGAAGGAATAAGTGAAAAAAAAATTGACATCACTCAGATCTGAATACGATGACTTCAAATATATGAAGACTTGTTCAGATTTATAAAAGGAAAAGAATATTTAATGGACTTCATTAAAAAATTACACCAAATGGGATTTGTATGAAGAAAAAAAATTAAGAGGAAAAAAATATGAAAAAAAAAATGAACATTGGGTCAAATCTAAAGATCTGTAAGGGGAAAAAAAAACCACCCAGATCAAAATACCAGGTCTTCAAAATTTATAAAGATCTATTCAGAACTATAGAAAAAAAGAAATCAGACATGGACCAACTTCAAAAATATTTTACATCGACTGCTATCCATATGTACAAAACACCAACAATGCACAAAAACCAGAAAAATAAAACAATTTCCAAAAAAAAAACCCTACAGACTAACAAAAAAGTAAAGATAAAGACACGAAGACGAAATAAATATCTTATGTTCTAGAGAGAGATAGAAAGAAAGAGATGAGAGGAATGAAATAAATTAACTGATAATAGGCAAAATGGTGAGGTTTTCTTTTTGTTGATCTGACTGAGAGGACGAAGTAGAGCTCTGTAGTGCTACGATGGAAAAGAGAGAGAACGAGAAAAAGAGAGGGCGGAGAAGAAGAGTCGAGAAGAAATTGTGATAAGAGAGAAAAGATTAAGAGAAATGAAGGAACACATAAACCTTAAGGGCGGCAAGTGAGAAGGAACAAGTCAAAAAGAAGTCATACACCGTTGATGAAATCAAAGGACACGATCACGCCAACACTTTAAAGTGCTAAAGCTTCTGGAAGACACATTTCATTTCATTTTAATTGCATTTACTTTACATTTCATTTCATCTTCATTTACTTATTATTTCGGTTGTTAGCACATCCAAGGTCCAAGCAGAATCTGTTATGTTCTCTTATGGAATAATACGTTGGTAATGAAAAGCTATTAAAATTATTAATACATTTTACATTTTCTTCACCTCTTCATCTCAATCCACTGCACACAATTCTTTACACCACAAAGGCTTAAATAAAATAAAATAGAATCCACATCAAGCATGACAATAATCAAACAAAACAACACGACCATTAATAATAATAACATATGTTCTATTTAAGAATTATAACCATACATTTTTCTTGTTTATTTTTCTAATTTTATTTTTAATAGATTTGTTATTTTTGTTCTTCATTTAATGTTCTCCAAGCTGGTTCTTGTCAATCTCCTCAAAGTAAATATTTTTTCTCATATTCTGGAGTTAAAAATTTTTACATTATAATTAGAATATATTAATTGCTAATATCAATAAATAATAATTTATTTACTATTTTTAGATATCAAGTTTATTGGAGTTAAAAAAATTTACATTATAATTAGAATATATTAATTGCTAATATCAATAAATAATAATTTATTTACTATTTTTAGATATCAAGTTTATTTAGAAACGTATGACAATAGTGTATCAACTCCAATAATCGCTTTTGAATTTGTAATAGAAAATTGTGTAGTTGTAAATGTGTTTGTGGGAATTCCTATGTTATAGTCATGGATATTCTGCAGATAATATATGTGATATTTTTATGATAAATGAGAAAATTTTAAAATATAGACAAAACTATTACATTTCATAATTATATATATTAATCTATTTTTTATTATTACATATTTTTATAGCAAATTCTTATTTTAAAAAAAAATTCATATTTTTGCTACAGGGCACGCGTGCAATGCACATGTTTGTCCTTTACTTAGTGTGTATATATATATATATATATATATATATATATATATATATACTTATTTTAAGACGAAGTTGGAATTATTGGCTGTAGGTGGTAGCTAGGCAGAAATTGGTGATGTATGTAAAAGAAAAGGATGGTACACATCAGGTAACTTGAGACAGTCAATGATAACAATGCTGAAACTGACTTAAAGCTAGCAAATAAAATCACCCCAAACAAAATAAATGAGAAAATCTTCTTTCTAATAACAACACTTGGCATTGGCTAGGGCTAGTCAAAATTGGGTTAGGTAGCTGAAAAAGAATAATGCTACATACAGTCGTAAAATGTATAAACGTCGTGCAGTCGCTTTGAAAATGACTGCGCGACGCTTGCATACTTACAACTACAAATATCATTTCTCGTTGAAAAATAGGTTGTATTGGACAAGGCAAATATTAAAGCTTCATTTTTGAGTCAAGAATTCTATATCTTTCTTTAAATTTGATTAGTCATTATTCATATGTAGATTATTATTTTATTCTATAATTATTCCCAACAAACATATTTCTTCTCTCATTTTTCACTACTTCACTTTTCTTTCTTTTTTTCCTGTGATTTTAGTAGTGTTTTTTCTTTTTTTTTTCTTTTTCTTTTTTATTGTGAATATGAAAGCTAGAGTCTTACAAATTGTGATGAAGTACAAAAGTCTAACTAAAGAAGACTTGTATGCTTGCAAATGCTCGTGGACATGCTCATGAAAATTTGTAAGTAAAGTTCTCAGATATAATATAAATAATTTATTTTACAAAATAAAAAAAAATAAAATTATTAAAATATATAAAATTATATTATTATTTTGACTTTAGGATAACTAATCCAATATAAATTAACTTCTCTAAAGCTTTCATTTTAGTCAAAACCTCAAGTTTTAGTCAAAATTTAGATTTAGCATTGCCAATGCTTGAGTACTCAAATATCAGTGGCTAGTCAAAAAATCTGGCTAGGTAGCTCAAAAGTGGGTTGTATTGGACTAAGCAAACATCTAAAGCTCTACTTTTGAGCGACAGTAATTCTATATCTTTCTCCAAATTTGACTAGTCATTGTTCATCTCCAAACTATTATTTTATTCTACAATTATTCTCAACAAACATATTCCTTCTCTCGTTTTTCACTTCTTCACTTCCATTTCTTTTTTTTTCTATGTGTTTTCAGCGGTGTTTTTTTCTTTTTCTTTTTCTTTTTTGTCATGAATATGAAAGCTGGAGTCTTACAAATTGTGCTATAGTAAAAAGTCCAGCTAAAGAAGACTTATATGCTTGCAAATGCTCGTGGACATGCACATGAAAATTTATAAATAAAGTTATGAAATATGATATAAATATTTTATTTTGTTCAAATTTATTTTGCAAAATAAAAAAATAAAAAAATATAATATTATATTATTATTTTAACTTTGAAATTGCTAATCTAATGTGGATTAACCTCTCTTAAAGTTTTGGCTAAAACCAAAACTTCAAGTTTTAGTCAAAACTTAGACTTGGCATTGACAATGCTCGAGCACTAGCATTGGCTTAGCCAAACGCAAGCGGCTAGTCAAAATTTGGCTAGGTAACTCAAAAGTTGGTTGTATAGGACTAGGTAAACATCTAAAAGCTCCACTTTTGAGTTACAATAATTCTATAACTTTCTCCAAATTTGATTAGTTATTGTTCATCTCTAAACTATTATTTTATTCTACAATTATTTCCAATAAACATTTTATTTCCCTCTTTTTTCAGTTATTCATTTTCATTTCTATTATTTCTATGCGTTTTCAATAGTGCTTTTTCTTTTATTTTCTTTTTTCTTTTTTATCATGAATACGAAAGCTAGAGTCTTACAAATTGTGCTAAAGTAGAAAAGTCAAATTAAAGAAGACTTGTATGCTTGCAAATACTCGTGGACATGCTTATGAAAACTTGTAAATAAAGTTATGAGATGTAACATAAATAATTTATTTTGTTAAAATTTATTTTGCAAAATAAAAAATTTAAAATAAAATTATTAAAATATAAAATATTATATTATTATTTTGATTTTGAGATTGCTAGTCTAATGTGAATTAACCCCTTCAAAAGTTTTGGCTTTAGCAAAAATTTCAAGTTTTAGTCAAAATTTGGACTGGCTAGGTTATTGACAATGCTCAACGTCCTTTTCTTTCTGAGTTTATCCCTCTTATCGTGTTTGACATTATTTTACATCATCTAAACATTACTCAAATACGTATTTTTAAATTTTTAAATTTTTAATTTTTTAATGTAATTATTATTTAATCATTATGATTTTCTTAAACTTCTAAATAAAATAAAAAAAATCCAGCTGATGAGTATCTATGTTTAGTGGTGAATTTTGTGTATGGGTAACGGGATTTAATTATTATTCGAGAAATTCTATATTAAAGTTTTAAAAAAATTTCAAATATTAAAAAAATAGATTCTAATAATATTTTATTTAATTTTTAACTTATAGCTTGGTTTGTTTTCAAGACTAAAATCTAAAACTTTGAAAACTTCTCATTTCATCAATAAAATTTTTCTAAATTTTTACACAAAATAAAATAAACAATTCAACTTTTTTAAATCTCAAAATAAAAATAATATTAAAAATAATATTATAACAATATTTAATTTAACTTTTTAACTTTAATCTTAACTTATATCATCTCATTCAATTGCATCTCTGTCTCATTTACAAAACAATAAATTTTCTCAACCTCCCAACACTCCACACTCCATATTTTTTTAATTTTTATTATTTTATTATTTTATCAAATATTTATTATATGAATAATGAATAGTAAATTTGAAATAATTTAAAAATGATAAATTCAAAAAAAAATTTAAAAAAAATTTAAAAAATTAAAAAAAATTAAAAAAGTATAGAGTGTGGAATGTGGTGGAGGTTGTGTAGCAAAACTCTTTACAAAAACAAACCAGGCTAATTGGCTGTAGGTGTTAGCTAGGGACCATCATGAGGTAACTTGTCAGAGTCAATGATAATAACGCTGGACCTGAGGTAAAGCTAAGCAAATAAGATCAGCCCAAACAAAATAAATTTGAGAAAATCTTCTTTCTATAAGATATCATTTTTCTCTTTTTCTGAGCTTATCCCTGTTTCTTGTAACCTTGATTGTCATTATCTTCTCTTATCTTATTTGTACTCATCTAAACACTATTTTAACACGTATGTTTTAATTTTAAATCTTTAATTTTTTAATTTAATTATTATTTAATCGTTACAAATTCTTCAAACTTTTAAATATATATATATATATATATAAATCCAACTAATAAGCATCTATGTTTAGTGGTGCATTTTGTGTATGGGTAGCGGGATTTAATTATTATATGAGAATTTCTACATTAAAGTTTTACAATATATATCTTTCATTTAATTGATATGTAATTTCTTATTTTTGTCATTATATCTTAATGCTTAAATATGTGTATGTTTAAATATAAGAGCAAAAATAACAAATCACAAAATATTCATTTTTTAAGTTTAGATACTAAATACTTGAAGTATTCTGAGAATACCTCATTACTATTTATTATTTTATTATTACTTTTCACATACTTTTTATTATTATTCAATATTTTATCATTATTTTTTTACTATATTATTCAGCTAATACATGAGAATATTATGTAGGTGTATAGTCATTTCTCACAAAAATGTGCATACAACAAACATCAAGGAGAGTCTTCACAAAATTATTGGATCCCTAAAAAGTCAATGACAAATTCAATATTCTTCCATGCAACATTAATGACCAACTGTTGTTTGGTGAATGAAATTATGAAAGTAATGCCCCCCACCCGAACTGCATTTTCCATTCTGGAATGCTGATAAGGGACTAAAGAGAACAAATTTGAAAATACGATAAATAAGAAAAATATTAAAAAATGCAAAGTCACAGACCCAGCATGCTATTTGCTTAAAAAATTTAAAAAAAAAAACCATTTTATTTGTTTTTTTTTTATTTATTTTAAGAATTTGATTCTGATTAGAGAATATTTCACATCTCTTGTTTGAGATGAGATACCTTGAAGATATTAGAAAGATACGACAGAATTCATAACTGCATGCACTGCTCATTAAATCCGAGTTAATTCAGATAGGATCAAATAAGAAATTCAACACAGGCTATTCAAATTAATATAATATTATGTTACAGACATACCCAAAGCCATGATTCCCAAATCTATCAACAAACATTGCATCCTAAGACTTCGGCTTAAACAAAGCTAAAAAAAAAAAAAAACACCAACATCAATAATCTCGTGGAACACAGAAATGTACATCAAACAAATGATGCCGTTCTTGAAACTTGTGACAAAGCATCTTCAAACTGATCATCATCAAACTTCTCAGAACCCAAGCTTTGTGGGATGAAAGATCTGAAAATTAGTTCCATGTTAGGAACTTCCTTCAACTCGCGGCATACAACTTCCAGAGCCGTGTCATGGAAAAATCGGTAGAACTTCTTGGAACAGACAAAGCCAAAGATGAAGCTAAGTATTATGAGTGGGATTACGAATGGTGCATAGTAGAATTTCTTTACACCAAAGTAACCAAACATGGTAACTTGGTATAATATTAGAGCTGCTAGGATGCGTAGGAAAATGTGGGGCCACATCCTTCCATAGCTTTCATAGGCCGGAACATAAACTTTGAGTGCCTGTTTATAGATGAAACGTTAGAAAGACAGACAGACATGCATGTAAAATATGTATATATTTTTAAATTCACTCATCAAAAAAGATTTTTGTTTTTCCTCATTCTGGCAGGACAATGGCTTATCAGAGGTAATAAACAACATCAATATTGGGTAAAAGCTACTTCCAACATAAATAAAAAAATAAAAAAAAAGAAGAAGAAGAGCCGAGTGAAGTATTACCTGATTTCTGAGAATTAGCCATCCTAAGCCAAAGTATGCCGCGCCAAATGGGAGAATAAGAGGAGCTATGACAGAGTAGCAGAGGACAATTGTAACAATCAGCAAGTCACCAGGAGCCCTAGTTCCATACCCAAGTTCTCCAGGAAACCAAGCTGCTTTCAACTCAGCCTCGGTCTTACACAGATACTTCCTCTTTAAATGGTATATAATTAGAGGGACTATTCTGGTCAGTTCAAGGCCGTAGCCAACAAAAAACCTGGGAATCATAGAAATATTAAAATTGAATGACAAGTGTAATACTGTGGACATTAGTGCACATAAGACAACTATAAGAAACGCCAAATCATTATCTTACTGATGATAAAATAAAAAAAATTCTTACTTCAAAGCTACAAAGGTGATGAAGAACGTTGCATTGCCTGGCAGACTATTCGCTAGCAAGGTAATTATATAATCGGGAGGATTCTTCTGAATGGTCTTGAACGTATTGAACAATGTTCCACCCACAGTCACTCCAATGAAAACATTCAACACTGTGAAATAAAAGTATTTCCCAGAAGAGGCTCTCACTGCATGACTTAAAGAAGGGATTCCCTCAGCCTTGGAGAGAAATAGAAGGAGCTTGGGCAACAAAGCCAAGAAGACAATGAGTGCAATCTGAGGGAGGTAAGCTTCCAACACTGTTTTGATTGCGTCAATATTCACAACTGGCTTTAAAAATGGGAGAAGTTTCTTCAACTGCTCAAGTGTTGTGAAGGCAGAAATCAACCCAATCGGAATCATATAGAAAACTATGGTCAAAGCCACAATAGCATACACGACATATTGCCGTACTTGCCTCTGAAAAAACTTGATTGGAAGATTAGCCCAAAGTATTTGACGAGGTTCAGGAGCATCTACAACTGTCCAATCGTTAACTATTTGAGCATGTAGACTCTGAGCTGCAGAAGCCGCAGTGACCCTGCTCGTGAAAAAGACCAGAGCAGCAGCTTGCTGCTTCTCTCTGAGGGTGACTTTTTGTTCCAATTCCAGTTTTGGGATTAGTTCATTTATCTTTCCATTGTAGTACTCTATGCTATCTACCTTTTTCCCCAACAGACCAAGGAAGCCAGTTTTGTTAGTCGGTCTTACTCCCTCTGGTTTGCCTGTTGTTTTTGACTGTGCATATATCGCTTCAGCACGTGCAAGCTTTTTCTTGTAACCTTCTAGCTCTTTCCAGATTTTGTTCACCTAGGAGGATCAAATCAATGATAAGTAATAAATTGATGTAAATAAATAGCATCTCAACTGTTCGCACATTCTAGTTTCGTATTAATAGCTTAATATATATTAAGTGGCAAAACTTGTTCCAAAGTGAATTGCAAACGGTAACATATCAGAGTGCCTCTAAAGTGCTGTTATGTTTTCAGGAGTGAAGTTGATGCCTAAGAATTTTAGAAACACATAGCAAATCAATGTCTTACCACTTTGTTGTCTGTGACCACCATTGATCTGTAAAATGTATCAGGATAGATAGCTTTGAAATATGAATCAACCTGCTCTTTTCTTGTTAAACCTTCAGGGACCGGAGGTATGTCTCTAACGATAATGGCATATTGTTCAGGTTTCAATTGGGGAGACATAAGAGCATCAGCTCTCAGTTTAGAGACATGCGTGTATGCCTTCCATAACAGGTAATACGTAACAAATGAAACCCAGTAAGTGGCTATCATAAATGCCCATAAACGAGGACTATTCTCCTGTATTCACAAAGGAACAGAGAAAACTGCGTTAAGAAGTGCCCCAATCAATATATAAAACAGAACGTTCTTACAGGTCAGAATTAATTAGATAACATAACATTTTATATATTTATCACCACTAGCTCAGCAAATTGTGGCTCCATACCTATACATTGATAGGTAGAAGATTATATTTGGCTGAGACAAATTCCCAAAATGCACTTGAAAATTCTAGATAATATCTACTAGCCATGTCGAAAATTTGGTAATCTACTGCATGAGAGAATAAAAAAAAAAGGAATTCAACATTCAGTTCATGAAAGGTTGTGTAGTACTTTGACATTGCCGATGGATAACTTGTCGAACTCGTTAAAAGTCCCATTGCTGGTGGTTGCCGCGGTAACCTTCACATTATGATCAGTGACAGCAACTGGTAGAAGAAGAGCAAGCAGCACTACGCCGGATAAAACCAAGATTCCAAACACTGCAAATTAATAGGCCAAAAAGAGAATAATATAAGAAATTGTATGCTTTCTTCGTGCAGAAAAAGTTGACATCTTTAGAGAGAGAGAGAGAGAGAGCCAAAGTCACATTCTCTAATTCCCATTCAGACGAAATGATTTAATGAAGGTGCAAGTGATGTTTTATACTCAGAATGACCTAAACATTGAATAACACTCATAAACTAGTGGCATCATTCCCGGTTTCATATTTTCTGTTATCTTTTCTTGTTTTAAAACTGAGTTTGAATGTTTCGTATGCTTTAGCTAACTATGGCTTTAGGCACACAATAGCTGGAATGGAGATGTACAAAGTGATCTACCTTCAGCAATACCCAATTACCCATCCTTCCAACACCGAAACTGTTCAAATATTCTTTATTTCAAAAGAAAAAGCGTTCCACTTTCTTTTCTTAAAGTACTTCTGCAAGTTTGGAAATTATTTTTACTATAAAAAAAAAAACAAAAACAATGTACTTTTTCAAAAGGAGAAAAAAGGGTTGGACTTCCACTGAAAAATAATTTATAGAAAACGATTCCCTCAAATGTAGAATTAGATCAAAGTTGATCTCCCCAATAAACCCAATAGTAGTCTTTTGAGGTATTACAATTTTTCCTCGGGTGAATAGAACAGCTCGAAGCGCACTAAGCAAGTAGCCAAATATAGAAATCAAATCTCAGAGTATAGCTAGTAAAATCCATGTAAAACACAAGTACGAGATACAAATCTACAATCATTAACAATTTAACATGAATTCCACCAAAAAGAACCGATGGAGGAAAACCAACTTCACCATAGTCCTAAAACTTCAAAAAGAAAGATAAAAGGCAACAGAGCTAGAGTGCAAACCAGTGCTCAAGAACACGAAGTAGACGGCAGTGTCAAACCCGGACATGGAGATCACGTCCTGCTCCGTGGAGGACAAGGCCTCCTGGATCCACGCGAAGGGATTACGGGTCCCGGACACGGGAGGATCCAAACCCTTCAAGATCCGGTTCGGGTAGTACACGACGCTATTCCCCTCCTTCCGCGACAACCACGCGAAAAGCAGCATCAAAACCACGAATATCAAGAACGACGTCACCAGGGACGTCAAGAACGAACTAAAATCCATCTGAGTCCCCCTCTAAAAAAACGACCTCCTTAACCTTCACTCTCTCAGAACACCGTCCAAGAAAGGTTGACGACTATGTATAAACAGGTAATAGATATCTCAAAGAAGAAAGATTTATATGGGGAGCGGGGGCTAAGCTAACGTACGAAGGAAGGAAAGAGAAGAGTAACCGTTGGGCGTGTGATGGAGAAGGATTGATGGGTGGGTGTGGAGCGTTACGATTGGAAGAAGAGTGAATGCAATGCGTTTTAAGCCAAGAAGATATTGGAAATATCTGCCATTTATATGGGGGCTTGATTAGCTGGTTGTGGGGTTCCCCTCCGTGTTTTCATGATTCTGATGCGCGAGAGAGAGAGAGCGGATCACATGGAAGATGATGAAGTAGTGAGGGGACAGGCAGTTTATGAGTGAGCAGTGCAAAAGGACAGAACTAGCCTCCACCCGTAACTGATAGAATTGTTTGCGAGAAAATATAAATACCGCGTAACATCCTCATCACACTTGATGTATTAAGCGAAAAAAATAAAAAAATTTAACCTGGTGCGGCTTCGGCTGCTCTCCAACACAGCTCATTGTTTACATTCGAAAGCTAGTTAACGGATAAAAGAGGTGGATTGAATTTTTAATTTTTTAATTTAATAATTGAGCAAGTAAATATTAATAAATTGATATTTTTTTATGAGTAATATTAGAGAGAAATCATTATAGAAATATACATTTTATACTCATTACGTAGTTACTTCTAGTTGATTATTCTTAATACTAAAGAGATATATAATGATATTTCATGGATACAAAATAAATATTCTTAATAGTGACATTTATATTTATTATTATTTTATATCGGTTCGCACCGTCCTTCTTGTTATTCTTCTGTGCCCAACATATCTTGCCTTCCTAATTAGGATTGATATCCGATACTTTGAACATAAATAACTCAACCCAAATCAGGTCCGCTGTCGGCAAACGACACGGTTACCAAGAGCCCCCAAAATAATAATGAGATTATTATTATTATTATTATTCTAAATAAAATATAATCAAATTCATGATTATATATTATGCCGGTAGCTTAAACTCGACCCAATAAGATCACCTTTTGATTGAATTGAGATGATTTCAATTTAATCTAATTTTAAATTCAATTTAATATTTAAATATTTAATTCTTAAATTATTAAATTTATTTTAATTTAAAATTTATTTATAAGTAAACTCATAATATTTTTTAACTTAACATATTTTTATATACAAAAATTATAATATTTTAAATTTATTATAAATATATTTAAATTCATCTTAATATTTAAATATATCTAAATTCATTTGTCACAAAACTTATTCCATCTCCGCTTATTATTATTCATAAACGGAAACTAAACGAGACTTTCATCCTTTTCAGTTCATCTGTTTTTGTTCTTCTTTTAAGGTTAGTTTTGTCACTCGGGAGAAAAATAAGGGTACCTTATCCATTTTAAAAAGTAATATACGTGACTGCCAAGTGGCCAGCTCAGTCTAATCACGATACCGTCGTGTCTTATCCTAGTCGGGAAAACTATCTCCCAGTTCCCACCTCAAAAGAAAACGACCACGTCACCACGGTGTACAAGCTAGTGCCGTGGCTTATGTCGGTAGCGAGTACCTCAAACTTCCATACTCTACCGACTGGATATTTATTTCTACTTCGCTAGCTTTGAGGAAACGCAAAAAGAAAAAGAACCAGTGTTTAGTACAACCGCGTATGCTACGTGGCGCGGGAAGAGCTGAAAGCAAGCTCTGAGTCTGGACAGGGGCACGTGGCGTCCTACCGCGCTGCCGACAGCTCTAAAAATCAATCGACTTGAGAGAGAGAGAGAGAGAGAATGGCGTCTTTGTCGTCGTCGGTATTCTGTAACGGTAAAGTGTCAAAGACGTATGGATATTTCGAAGGAGCAATGGTACAACTACACATATCTTTTACAATATTTTTCATAAATCTAAAATGATAATATTTTTATAAATGAATATTACTTTTATATGATATTTTATAATTATATATTTTTTAAAAAATATAATTATAAAATATATTATGAAAAGTATTATGTGTTTATTATTATTTTTTAAAGTGGATTATTTATTTATAATTAATTTACTTTTTATAAAGTTAGTGTGGGGATAATATTAGTGGGCCATTGCATGTGCCAATATGGATTAAGGAGTTGGCGAAAAAGATAGGACTAAACCCATGGGGGCCCATCTCTTCTTTACTCTTCAATGCTAAGAGACTTATAACCACACAAATGCATTGGTGATTTATATAAATAAAATTAATAATAAAAATAAAAATTTAAAACCCTCCACAGTAACTCTTTTGTTTCTAGATAATAATGCACTTACACCTCTTTTAATATTTTTTACTATTCAGCTATTTTTTTTTTGTTTTTGCTCTTTAAATTTAGATTAAACATGACCTTATTATATAATCTAAAAAATAAATAAATTTAATTTTATAAAAATTTACCTTCTTTTACTCTTTGAATAAATTTTTATTAAAAACAAGTCTATCTGAATTTGAGTTTGGTCTAGTCGATTTCAAGTGACTTGTCGATGAGTTGTGTTTATTTACAACTCTGTTCCCTCATTCCTCTATCCACAAGTTCATGGTATAGTTATCGTTCGATTATACTATACTATTGCTCTATTAGTGTCATGTTACAGCATATCATGTCAATTAAAATTAATGTTTATATAAATAAATTTTAATTGCACGACATGTTGTGCGGGACAGAATTACCACATCAGTCTTCCAATGTTAGAGGCAGAAATACATCTGAAGGCGACAAGTACAAAGAACACAAATGTTACTTGTTCAAGATATTGTCGACACAGTACAACAGCATCTTAACTATACTCTTTTAAGGAAGTGGGACTACACACAGAAGCAAGAGCGAGTCTTTTTTCTTTTTTTTTTATATATATATATAATGATGTTGGTCAGGAAATAAACAGTGCAATACTGATAGAGAGAGTCAGTCCTTTTGTCCTACCAGTACTGGGTACTATGTTATGAGACAATCATTGTTTTATACACACTGATTTCTGTCTAGCAATCTACAGAAGCTTAACCACGATTTCTCAGCTTTCAATGGAGTACATGTTGTGACTGTACCCGTGATTTGAGGACAGAAGAGCCAAGTGCTACGGAACTTCAAACTAAATTCTCTATGATAAGGGTTGAAGAAGGATTTCAGGACCTCCTTTTTCTTTGATTTCAAAAACTCTACTGAGCTGAGCAACATTACACAAAAACACATAGTCTAAACAGTCTAATGACTGGATTAAAGACTACTGAACATGTTAAGAGATGGCTTGAATTTTGATGGAACAGTACAGTGTCGTATGTTCGCTAGAGCGGAGGTTCACTCGGCTCGAGCGAAGTCAGACAGAGAGATTCGCTCGACATTCGCTCGACACTCAGCTCGAGCGAATTCAGACAGAGAACTTCGCTCAAGCATCGCTCGACATTCAGCTCGAGCGATATGAAGATAGAGAGCTTCGCTCGACATTCGCTCGACACTCAGCTCGAGCGAATTTAGACAGAGAGCTTCGCTCAAGCATTGCTCGTATGTTGGCTTGAGCGAAGTGTGCAAAACCTACGCTCGCTCGACATCGCTCGACGTTCGCTCGACACTCGCTCGACGTTCGCTCGAGCCAATGTTCACAGAAGTGAATTCTCACTTCTCCTATAAATATCAACGGCGCCTCCTTAGATTTTTTACACTTAAGAAATCCATTTTTCTCTTATTTTAAGTGATTTCTTGAGAGAGAAGTTTAGAGTGAGTTTGAGAGATAACTTCCTTGTGAAGTTTTATATTATTCATCTGTACTCCATCTTTGTTGATAGTGAAATCTCTGATACCGACCCCACCAGTGGACGTAGACTCACGTTGAGTCGAACCACTTAAATCTTGATATTCTTTCTGTGTGATTGTCAACAATTTCTTTTTTGTTTATTTTCGTTACTATACTTCGAGTTAGTCTTAGATCTACAGTTATTCCCAATAAATTGATATCAGAGCTTGGCTCAGGGTGATCTGGAGGGATGGCTATGGCTAAGTTCGAAGTGGAGAAATTTGACGGTTAGAACAGTTTCAATTTATGGCGCATCAAGATGAAGGCTTTACTGCGACAACAGGACTTGTCAAAAGTATTAGAAGTGTCGGTATCTGACGATTCTCTGGCTCCTTCGAAAGAAGAAGAAGAAAAGGTACACAGTACTATTCTTTTGTCACTATCTGATGGAGTTTTAAGAGAGGTTGCTGACGAGGAGACTGCAACTGATCTCTGGTCGGCACTTGAGAATCTATACATGAAGAGATCTCTCACCAACCGTTTGTATTTGAAACAACGGTTATACAATCTCAAAATGAAGGAAGGTACTCTTATTTCTGAACACCTAGATGAATTTAATAAAATCATTATGGATCTGAGGAACATAGTATTAAGCTTGAAGAAGAAGATCAAGAGTTAATTATTTTATGTTCATTACCCACATCTTTTGAGAACTTTGTGAATTCCATGTTGTATGGTAGAAATTCAATTTTCTTGGTAGATGTAAAGTCTGCTTTGAATTCTAAGGAGTTGAGGATTAAATTGAGTGTGAAGAACACTAATGAACAAGCTAGTGGCTTGTTTGTTAATGGGTCCTCAAGCAGGGGTAGATCGAATGACAGGGGTTCAGAGAAGAATAAGGGGAAATCCAGGAGCAGTTCACAAACAACGTTTAGTAAGAAAAACGTCAAATGTCATTACTGCTATAAGTTTGGTCACTACAAGAATGAGTGTCCAAAATTGAAAAACAGAGAGGATGGCACTAGTTCATCTAATGCCGTTAGTGTTGCTGATGACGGGTCTAACGACCTAGACCTTGTTCTAGCAATTAGCGACTCAATTACTCGCTTTAGTGACAAGTGGGTCATGGACTCAGCTTGCACTTTCCATATGTGTCCCAAGAGGGATTGGTTCACTAACTATGAATCGGTCAACGGAGGCTCTGTTTTGTTAGGGAATGATATGGCTTGTAAAATTGCTGGAATTGGTTCAGTCAGAATTAAGATGTTTGATGGAATTGTCCGGACATTGTCTAATGTTCGACACATTCCAGAGTTGAAAAATAATCTTATTTCTTTGGGTACTCTTGATTTTCTGGACTACAAGTACACTGGTGAAGGTGGAGCTATCAGAGTCAGTAAGGGCTATATGGTTGTGATGAAAGGAGATAAGACAAATGGTCTTTATTTCCTTTAGGGCTCTATAGTGACAGGTGCAGCTGCAGTATCTGTTTCAGATGATCCAGATTCAAATGTTACCCATTTGTGGCATATGCGTTTAGGTCATATGAGTGAGAAGGGGATGTCAATTTTGAGTAAGCAGGGTTTGCTATGTAATCAGAAGATAGGGAAACTGGATTTCTGTGAACACTGTGTGTTTGGAAAACAGTGCAGGGTTCAGTTCTCTACAGGGGTTCACAGAACCAAAAGTTTTGTGGACTATATTCATTCTGATCTTTGGGGCCCATCTTCCGTCCCGTCAAAAGGTGGAGTTCAGTATTTGCTTACATTCATTGATGATTTCTCACGGAAGGTTTGGGTTTACTTTCTGAAGCAGAAAAGTGATGTATTTGTTAATTTCAAACAGTGGAAAGCTTTGATTGAAAATCAGACGGACAAGAAAATCAAACGACTTCGCACTGACAATGGTATGGAGTTTTGTGGAGGTGAGTTTGATGAATTCTACAGAAATGAGGGATTGCCAGACATCGTACAGTTAGACATACTCCACAGCAAAATGGGGTAGCTGAACGGATGAATAGGACTCTCTTGGAGAGAGCCCGCAGCATGCTTTCTAATGCAGGCTTGGCTAAGGATTTCTGGGCTGAAGCAATCAACACAGCCTGCTTCTTGGTCAATCGTTCTCCAGCCACAGCGATTGGTTTGAAGACTCCGAATGAGGTATGGTGTGATACTCCTGCTGATTATTCAAATTTGAAAATTTTTGGTTGTCCTGCATATTTCCATGTTAATGATGGAAAACTTGAGCCAAGGGCTAAGAAGGGCATATTCATTGGGTATGCCAGTGGGGTGAAGGGATTCAGGTTGTGGTGTACTGATCCTAAATCACCCAAGTTTGTGATCAGTAGGGATGTCACTTTCGATGAAAAATCCATGCTTAGTCCGAGAAAGAAGATTACTGAGTCTACAAGACAAGAACAAGATGTTAGAAAGCAGGTGGAGTTTCAAGTGGAAGCACCACAAGGGCTGCCCAGTGGCGCCCAAGATCATGCTATTGTAGATGAGCATGATTCTGATTCGAGTAGCGGCGCACAAGGTGAGCAAGACTACAATATAGCGACTGGTAGACAGAGGAGGCAGATTAGACCACCTCAGACATATGCTCATGCAGATATGGTGATGTATGCTCTTACTACAGCAGAGAATATTGTTGGTCAGGAGCCTTCCAGTTATTCAGAAGCTGTCAAGAGCGCAGAATCTGCACAGTGGTGCGCAGCTATGACTGAAGAGATTGAGTCTCTTCACAAAAACCAAACATGAGATTTGGTTCTGTTGCCAAAGAAGGTGAAGAGTGTTGGCTGCAAATGGGTCTTCAAAAGAAAAGAGGGAATCCAGGGTGATACAGATGCAAGATACAAGGCACGCTTAGTTGCTAAGGGCTTCAGTCAGAGAGAAGGCATCGACTTAATGAAGTCTTCTCTCCAGTGGTGAAACACAGTTCGATTAGATTGCTACTTGCTATAGTAGCATTGTATGACTTAGAGCTACAGCAACTTGATGTTAAAACAGCGTTCCTACATGGTGAGCTTGAAGAGACCATTTATATGCATCAGCCAGAGGGATTCATTGTTGAAAACAAGGAAGATCATGTGTGCAGATTGAAGAAATCTTTATATGGTTTGAAGCAGTCGCCAAAGCAATGGTATAAGCGGTTTGATTCCTTTATGATTGATCATGGTTATTTGAGAAGTAACTATGATAGTTGTGTTTATCATAAAGAATTATCTGATAAGTCTTTCATTTATTTGCTATTATATGTTGATGATATGGTTATTGCTGCTAGAAGCATATCTGACATAGGTTTGTTAAAGACCCAACTCAGAAATGAGTTTGAAATGAAAGACTTAGGTGCTGCAAAGAAGATTTTGGGAATGGAAATCTTCAGAGATAGGAAAGCTGAAAAGTTGTACTTGTCCCAGGGAAAGTACATTGAGAAAGTGCTTCAGAGATTTGGAATGTTTGATTCCAAACCAGTAAGTATACCACTTGCTACGCACTTTAAGCTTTCAGCTTGCCTATCTCCTCAGACAGATGAAGAGGAACAGTTCATGGCAAGTGTTCCTTATTCAAGTGCAGTTGGCAGCATCATGTATGCAATGGTTTGCACCCGCCCAGACATTTCACAGGCCGTGAGCGTAGTTAGCAGGTATATGGCTAATCCGGGTAAGACTCATTGGCAGGCTGTGAAATGGATACTCAGGTATCTGAGGGGAACCCTGAACTTTGGGTTAATATTTGATAGAAATGTCGATCTCAGTTTCAAAGTTACTGGTTTTGTTGATTCTGATTATGCTGGAGACTTAGATAAGAGAAGATCATTGATAGGTTATGTTTTCACTCTGTGTGGGACAGCTATTAGTTGGAAAGCAACACTGCAATCCACTGTTGCTTTATCAACTATCGAAGCAGAGTACATGGCAGCAACAAAGGCTGTTAAGGAGGCCATTTGGTTGAAAGGCTTGGTCAATGATTTGGGTTTACAGCAAGATGAGATATCAGTATTCTGTGACAGTCAGAGTGCAATACATTTGACCAAAAATCAAATGTATCATGAGAGAACGAAGCACATTGATGTCAGGTACCATTTTCTCAGAGAGATTGTTACAGAGGGTGCTATACAGATTCTGAAGATTGCTACTACAGAGAATCCAGCAGATATGATGACTAAGCCAGTTGCAGTATACAAGTTCAAACTTTGTTTGGACTTGATTGGTGTTCGCATTTTGTTATTCCCGTAAGGGATTTGGTAGTGGGGATTGGTTTTGTGGTCAGAGGTTTTTTGTGTTGAAATTGGCAGAGTTCAAGCCAAGGTGGAGATTTGTTAAGAGATGGCTTGAATTCTGATGGAACAGTACAGTGTTGTATGTTCTCTCGAGCGGAGGTTCACTCAGCTCGAGCGAAGTCAGACAGAGAGCTTCGCTCGACATTCGCTCGACACTCAGTTCGAGCGAATTCAGACAGAGAGTTTTGCTCGACATTCGCTCGACACTCAGCTCGAGCGAATTCAGACAGAGAGCTTCGCTCAAGCATCGCTCGTATGTTGGCTTGAGCAAAGTGTGCAAAACCTACGCTCGCTCGACACTCGCTCGACGTTCGCTCGAGGCAATGTTCACAGAAGTGAATTCTCACTTCTCCTATAAATATCAACGGCGCCTCCTTAGATTTTTTACACTTCAGAAATTCATTTTTCTCTTGTTTTAAGTGATTTCTTGAGAGAGAAGTTTAGAGTGAGTTTGAGAGATAACTTCCTTGTGAAGTTTTGTATTATTCATCTGTACTCTATCTTTGTTGATAGTGAAATCTCTGATACCGACCCCACCAGTGGACGTAGACTCACTTTGAGTCGAACCACTTAAATTTTGGTGTTCTTTTTGTGTGATTGTCATCAATTTTTTTTTTGTTTATTTCTGCTACTATACTTCGAGTTAGTCTTAGATCTACAGTTATTCCCAACAGAACACAATTAATACTACCTGCAACAATCAGAAAAACCGGACTTACATAAACATTTCATATACTTCCTCAAACAGCATTAATACAGAACCAACCCAGAACATTTCCTACTGGTCAGTACACAACATACCCTACCAGTCCTAAACCATCGACAACCTAATACCATGTTAAACTATCATTTATTCTAAGAATTATTTGAGTTGATATGCAGATTTAACTATTTATATGATATCTTAATAGCCACCTCATGACTTGATATTTTTTTTTTGTACCACTCGCTATTGGCAGAATTAACTTAGTAAATCACTGACGACCATAATGCATTAATTTGGGAATCCCTTTTCTTTACCGGCCCCTTTACTCTCTCTTTCTTTTTTATTGACAAATTGATTCTCATAATTCATCTTTAGGTCCATAAATACTAAACCTAAATGGACAATAAGCAGCATAAGATGAAAATTGAATAGCCTTTTTTACTCGGGAAGGAAAGAGACTAGATATGGTCCGCACTTCTTTCTGCCCTTCATTCACTTTGAAAAATTAAACCATGAAAATAGACGAGAAACGGTACTTATCATCTCCACACTCCACACCATGTGATTTGTCATTTTTATAATTCTATTTAAACACATACTTACCCATCAATATATGTGTATTTAAATAGAATGACAAAAATGATAAATCACATATTGGCGTGTGGTGTAGGAGATGATAAGTAGAATTTTTCTAAAATTAAACATCCAACTAAAAGAAGTTCAGCCCATCCATGAAACATATCACATATAATACTTTGTAGAACTCATTGTGGCAAATGGATTAGCATAATCAATCTTAGGTTCATAATTTGACCCAGACACTGACCACAATGGACAAAAATCAGCACAAAGGTGGGTAAAAAATTAGAGCGTGGGAGGGAGGAGGAAGGTGAGTGTGATATAACTTTATGTTTCTGTTCAATGTCATCTAAAGTTGCAGCAATGAGCCCGACCTCTCGCCAAATTGCCCCAAAGACAGATCATTTGCCTTGGCGATTGGTAATGTGCAGTAAAATAGTTTTCCAGGCATCCATACTGACAAAATTTCCAGCTGTGCGAGTACTGGACGGCTGCCTTGGAACTGTTAAATTGCTCGACCCACATTCCCATGCTCACATCCTCCATCTTGAAGAGCTGCAAACAAAAAAAAAAAAAAAAAAGTTTTTCCAGTTAACATTTGCAGTGGCAGGTTGAAGGAACCTTCGAAGGGAGGCAGATTAGATAAATAATGCAACTAACCCTTAGGCTTCGATTGCCATGTTGAGAGATAATGTATTTAGCAATATCAATGGAAATTACATATCCAGGCCCATTCGCATAAGGAGGATATACTTCCTCTGGCCACTCCTGTTACATACACGATGTTTCAGATATAGGAACACATGCAAAGAGTATAAAAAAGAGGTCTTGTCCAGAGATAATGAAAAACTTCACAACTTAGAAGAAAACAACAACAATAAGAAGCTCAGGATACAATGACAAGATATTGACAATATCTTCCTTTTGATGATCCTACTTCCATGCAATCAAACGTGTCAGGCTTAAAAAGATATCTAATTGATGAAAGGAGCTAGAGTAGAAACCCAAAAGGCAGAACCAAGTTAACATGGAATTTTGAACCATAACAGGCAACAAATCAAAATTTACACAAAAGAAAGGCCAGTAGCATACCTCATACGTGACCGCCCATTTTCCACTTCTGAGAGGGCGATGCAAGAGATTGAGATTACCCATATAAAGCGATTTATTAGAGGAGATACCCTCAATTTCTTTTAATACAGTGTCCACCCTGACAAATGTGTCATCATCACATTTCATGATGTACGCTGCGGTCACATTCTGAACCTGCATGGAGGATGCTTGGGCCATTTAAAGATAGCATATAACTCAGCATAGGACCCAACAAAACAGAAGTCCCAAGAAAACCACTTTCAATGACAATGTTCGGGAAGAAATCCAATCAAAAAAATGAAAGAAGAATATATTGTTAGATAGAAACTCACCCCAAACTCACAGATAGCAATAGTTTTAAGAACAACAAGCTCATAGCGATCCATAAAGGGCAAAATCACTATATCGCCAAAGTAAGCAGCCTCCTTCTTCAGCACTGCATTCACCTCCTTCCTTGGATTCTGTGTCAAATTAAAACAAATAACAACACCAGAAAAATCCCAATCATAATATAATGGACAACATAAAAAGTTTAAGAATGGAAAATTTTTGAAGTAACGCATACATAACAGCAAGTGAAGAATTTCTGTACAAAGAAAAACAGAACAATAACAGACACAAACAGGCATCATGCACAGCATGTATTAAAGTATTATATGTAACTAGGACAAATACCCAAAAAAAAGGGGGGAAAATCTTGTCCACTAGATTGAAGTACATAACAATTGCATCATATAGATAAGTTCGTGCATATCAGAAGGCAGTGGATTTCTTATCATATGCTAACAGGGATCAACAACCCTTGCATGATACCTCATAATCGTTAATTCTACCAATCAAACCAAAGTTCTTAATACATCTATAACCGGTGACAACCCAAACCAAAGTTCTTTCTACCAAGGTTGGGAACACCGATCCACCTCAACAAGCCTGACATCTCAGAAGTCATCATCTTTAGTTAAAGTAAACTAATAACAAAAACTTGGCTGATTTATCCACATGCCATTTCACAATTCCTATCTACCCCCATTACATCATCAAACAAGTCTTTCCTAATTTCTCCATGACTTAATTTTTTAAGAGACCAAATCTTTCCATCTCAACTGCACATAATGAATGCTCGGAAGAATCAAATTAACACTCTTCATAATGTTGCTCCCTGGTAACTATTCCCATCATTCTGTTCGAAATGCAGCACTTGCATAACCTTGAAGTCAAATCCACAATTTAGCCGCCCCTCTGAACCTTTAGGCAGGCAACATATTCCATACCAACCACCTGACAGGCAATTTTTTCCTAATTTGGCAAGTACCTTGCAAGCTCTTCAACAGAAATTCAAAATACATCAACCAATGTCCAAAAACATCTAATGGTGTTCCTGAAGTTGATTCAGTATATAACAACTCCATTTAGAAATATTTTTTAAAATTCCAAGCATGCAAGCTGTAAACCATCCACAAACCTGATTATTGGCAATTACCACAACGCTCTCTGAAATTATTTATATTGCTTAAAAAAACAAGACAAAAAGAAACATCTCCCAAAGTGAGCATCGTGAGGTGTTGACGGCTAAAGAGAGCAAGAAAATAAACAGACACTGACAGCTTATGTTATTAATGATGTCCAATCACAAGGTTGCCCTTCCTTACCTGTAACATTCGGGTCCAAATTTAGGGCTTAAAACTAGTATTTTATTTATTTATTTATTATTATTTTATTATCTTTATATTTTTATTATCATTTTAGAATTTGTGCTAACAGATAGATTAAATTAGTGATTCCTTTCCCCTTAAAACCTTCGTATACTCTATCCACTTAGTCCCCGTATTAGATTCAGTTTCCAGTTTGAGACCAACTCCAATTCCAACTCAAACTCTTCAAACCCTCTCAGAATCTGTATCCACGTAAGAATAGGTTCCTAAAGTCTAGGCAACTTCAAATTTCAGCCAATCTCCTAAAGGTTCACGTTGTTCCCTCCCATCGCTTATAAGAAACTCACAAAGTCTCGGTGTTGCACACATTGAAATGCCCAGAGAAACAACAATTTCGCATAAGCCTTATTTCTGCCCAGCCATCGCCAACCACCCTAGGACGTCGAAGCACAACCCATGGCGCCAGAAAACGCCGGCCAACCCAACCCCGTTGAACCCACTCCTTTCCAGTAAGTCCTTGACAAGATCTCTCCCTCCCCATGATTTTCATTGTCTCGGTCTAACTCTCTCACTCTCTCTCTCTCTCTCTCTCTCTTGCATCGCACCACTGCCCAGAGGACCCAATCGCGTCGCCGGTCACTTCTAACCACTCCAGAGCCGCCGTCGCCTCAGCCTTCTTCTCTCGGTGAGCATCGCACAACCATTTCCTTCGTTTCAGTTCAACTCCTCTGTAAGCAATGAGAATATTCCCCCCCCCCGGTAAGCCTATATCTTCCCTTATAACCAGTTTTCCCATAATACCCATGCCCTTTAGGATGATTTCCCAAAATACCCTTAAAAACTCTTGTTCATAGGCCTCTGTAAATCCTATTAAAGAGACTTTCTTTATAATTTCAGTGTAGCCTACAGTGCCTATGGGAGACTTCATGTTTTAAATTTGTGCATTACGTTGTCTGATTTCCCATATGGGCTGGGTGAGTTCAATTAAACATATGATTTAAATTGGATTTGCTTTAAGTGTGGGCTGTGTTGTAAGAGTTATTGCTCAAAGGGTCCACATTTATGTTGGTCAGGGGGAAGTTTACAAACCATTTTACAGCAGCAAGTCTAAAGAGATTTTAAAGTATATTTTTAAAGTTTTTTTTTTTAAACTATTGTTGGGTCCATTATTTTGTTAATATTTCAATCGACTTTTAACTAAGATTTTTATAAAATGATTAAGTTATGTTTAGATAGAAGTCAATGAATATGTTATGAATTTTGAATAAATACTATTACATATGATTCCAAGTATTTTGAATGCTATGACACATCTTTCTAGAAAGGTTAGTGATGATTAGCACCTCGTATAGGTAACGCGCTACAAGTTGGAAATTAGGAAGCAGCGCTAAGAGGTAAATAGTATGATTATATAAATGCATGCGTACTGTGAATATTATTATTATGTATGAAAATATGATGTGCTTATGATTTTTAATTACGCTACACTAAGAGGCAATTCAAGGTTAGTTTCCTTTTCGATCTTTGATGAAATATGAGATTATGCTTGAATGAATGAATTTGTTGTTCGATTGATTGAATGTTACTAAAATCATATGAAAGCCATGAGATGTTCATGTGGTAGTTCAAAGTCAAGTATGCCATGTAATGTAATAGTCAGATAATGCAAGCCATGTTTATGAAATGCTTAGATTATATATGCCATGTTTATGTCGTACTTAGATTATGTATGCCATGTTCATGTAGTACTTGGATCATGTATGCCTTGGAATGTCATAAAACATTTAGAGCATGTTATGTAATGTCATATTATGCTATGCCATGTACAAAAATATGCCATGTACAAGAATATGCCATGCCATGTCATGTTATGCTATGCCATGTACAAGATTATGTCATGTTAGAAATGTTTATGAAGCCTAATAAAATCTCATGCATTAAGAAAGATAAGAAATGTAACGGTGCCACGGACTCAAGCGTGGTTAACCACAAGTTAAGTGAAACACAGACTCAAGCGTGTTTCACTCCATGTTATGCAAGTTAAGTGAAACACGGACTCAAGCGTGTTTCGCTCCATGTTATGCCAGATAAGTGAAAACACGGACTCAAGCGTGTTTCACTTCATGTTAAGACAAGATAACCAAGATATTATGCATTCACAATTACATGTTTTGATTATATATGCTTCCGCTTATGTTAATAATAAAAATGTATGCTATGTGAGTCTGTGATGAAAACTATGTGAGTCTGGTTTCTGTTTCTGTTCCCCAGGTGGTAGAAGAGTCCGGTTCTCTCGAAAACTCTGGTTCTTTGATTCTGTTTACGGCTAATAGGGATAGGGAGGAGGAACCTACTCCACTCTATTCCTTTCATACCAATGTGTCAGACTGGGTTATCCGGAGAGCAATGGACATTAAGCACATGGTAGGAATTTCTTATGGGGATTTTGAAGCTGAATTTATGGCCTTACTTACAGCTGTAGAGGCGGTGAATGCCCAAGCAAAGTCTGATCAATCATTGGCTTCGGCTAAAAAAAGGGAAAGAGAACTCAAAAGGTTAGATTGGGCTATGAAAGAGGATGGAGGTGAGAAGAGTTCTACTCGGGAGCGTAGTAAGGGGAGGGGGAAGATGGTTGTCCCATGAAACCAAAAATAATTTCTTGGAATGTGAGGGGGCTGCATGATCCTAATAAGCGGCTCCAAGTTAGAAATTTACTTCGCCAGTGGAAAGGGGACATCATATGTTTACAAGAGACTAAATTGGAAGTTATTACTAGACAAGTAATTCGCAGTTTATGGAGAGGACAACATATTGGGTGGTCCTACCTACCATCAAAAGGTGCTTCCGGGGGTGTTCTAATTATGTTTGACACAAGGGTGGTGGAAAGGGCGGAAGAGTGTGTGGGTGATTTCTCGGTGTCTTGTTCTTTTGTCAACTTAGAAGACGGCTTTAAGTGGGCTTTTGCTGGGGTTTATGGCCCTAATCTTGATTCAGAGAGAAGATTCTTGTGGGAAGAACTGGCGGGAATCATCAGTTGGTGGGAGCTACCGAGTTGCATAGGGGGTGACTTTAATACTTCTCGCTTTCCAGGTGAGAGGTCGGGATCTTCTCGTATCACTTCAGCCATGAGAGATTTCTCTGATTTTATTTCAAAACAGGAGCTCATGGACATTCCACTATCAGGAGGCACTTTTACCTAGTCCAACAACCGTGACTGCCCATCATGGTCGATGATCAATAGATTTTTGCTAACACCCGATTGGGAGTCACACTTTCCGGATGTGGCTCAAAAAAGATTACCCCGTTTATGTTCTGATCACTTCTCTATTATTTTAGATTGTGGAGGCATCAATGGGGGTAGAAGGTATTTTAAATTTGAACATATGTGGCTTAAAACTGACGGTTTTGTAGACAGGGTTAGACAATGGTGGACTTCCTATAGTTTCCAAGGCTCTCCAAGTTTCGTTATGGCTAAAAAGTTGAAAGCGCTGAAACAGAACCTGAAGCAGTGGAATGAACAAGTTTTTGGCAATGTGCTTCAGCAAAAGCGCTCTCTTTTAGAGGAATTACAAGACTTGGAAGGTGAGGAGGAGGCCAGATCCCTTTCTGATCCTGACAAAATCCGTAAGAACCAGGTAGTTGCTGATCTTGAAAGGGTTACTTTGATGGAAGAGATTTCATGGAGACAGAAATCAAGGGTACTCTGGCTTAAGGAGGGGGACAAATGCACGAAATTCTACCACAGGATGGCTAACTCTCACAGGAGGAATAATGCTATTGATACACTGATGGTAGATGGGGCAGCTTCTTTGGATCAGACGGTTATCAAAAACCACATTCAACAATACTACCAACATGTATTATCAGAAGAGCATAATTGGAGACCGAGAGTGGATGGGTTGTCTTTTAATATTTTAGATCAGCACAATGCAGGGTGGTTAGAAAGGCCTTTTACAGAAGAGGAAGTGGGCAATGTTATCAAAAGTATGTCAAGTGATAAGGCTCCCGGTCCAGATGGGTTTACCCTGGTTTTTTTTTCAAGCTTGTTGGGAGGTGGTCAAGGAAGATCTTATGCAAGTCTTTCTTGAATTTCATTCTAATGCTAGTTTTAAAAAGAGCCTAAATGCCACCTTTTTAGCCCTCATTCCTAAAAAGGTGGGATCTAGGGATGTGAGGGACTGTCGCCCCATTAGTCTCGTGAACGGGATGTACAAGATTCTTTCCAAAGTGTTAGCAAATAGACTAAGCTCGGTGGTGGAAAAATTAATCTCGAAGCCGCAAAATGCGTTTGTCAAAGGTAGACAAATCCTTGACTCGATTCTTATTGCAAATGAAGTATTGGATGGTCGGCTTAAGTCTAGAGAGCCTGGGCTACTTTGCAAGCTAGACATGGAGAAAGCTTATGATCATGTCAACTGGAAGTTCATTCTTTATTTACTTGAAAGATGTGGTTTTGGGGGGAAATGGCAGAAATGGATAGAATTTTGTATCACTTCAGCTCACTTCTCCATCTTGGTAAATGGCTCTCCGGTGGGTTTCTTCAACTCCTCTCGTGGCCTGAGACAGGGAGATCCGCTCTCCCCTCTACTTTTTTTATTTGTCATGGAAGCTCTCAGTAAGATGATTGAGGGGATGGTGGATGGTGGGTTACTCCAAGGTTTTTCGGTAGGGAATGGTGATCTTAACATTTCTCATTTGTTATTTGCTGATGACACACTTATTTTTTGTGATGCACACCTCGGTCAAGTCCAAGACTTGAGGGCGTTACTCCTTTGCTTTGCGGTAATGTCAGGATTGAGCATTAACCTCGCTAAGTCGGAAATAGTGCCAGTGGGGGCCGTCCCCGATGTGGAAATTTTTGCTTCTACCTTGGGTTGTAAGATATCTTCGCTTCCTATGAAGTATCTTGGTTTACCGTTGGGTGCCTCTTTTAAATCTGAAAGGATTTGGAATGATGTAATCGAAAGGGTGGAGCATAGATTGGCTGCTTGGAAGAGGCTTTACTTGTCGAAAGGTGGTAGGTTGACTTTGATTAAAAGTACTCTCTCTAACTTACCCACCTATTTCTTGTCTCTGTTCCCGCTTCCCACAAAGGTGGCTAATAGAATTGAGAAGTTACAAAGGGATTTTTTATGGAGCGGTTTGGGGGAAGAGTTCAAATTCCACCTGGTTAATTGGTCTACAGTTTGTACCCCAATTTCTAGGGGAGGTTTGGGGATTCGCCACTTGCTGAAATTCAATCAAGCCCTCTTGGGTAAGTGGTTGTGGAGGTACCAAAATGAAAGGGAGGCTTTTTGGAGGGTGGTCATAGTTTCTCAGTTTGGGGAAGCTTGGGGAGGATGGTGTTCGAATGAGGTTCGAGGCACTTATGGAGTGGGTTTATGGAAAAACATTAGGAGTCTTTGGGGGACATTCCGTGAACAGGAACATTTTGTTGTAGGCGATGGTTCGCGTATCCGTTTTTGGTTTGATATATGGTGTGGTAACCATTGTCTACGATATACTTTTCCTACTATCTTTGCACTTGCAAGAGCTAAGGAGGCATCGATTGCCTTTCTTCATTCTTCAGCAAATGGCACCCCTCAATGGAATATTGACTTCATTAGGGCAGCCCACGACTGGGAATTGGAGTCTTTTACGGAGTTTTTTGCGGCTTTATATTCTGTAAGTATTCCAGGAGGCTCCAGTGATAAGTTGTATTGGAATCATTCTAAGAAAGGTATCTTCTCGGTCAATTCCTTTTATCAAAAGCTTAAGAACCCCGGTTTGTCTATATTCCCGTGGAAGAGTATATGGAAGACGAAAGCTCCTTCAAAAGCAGCCTTCTTTGTCTGGACAGCGTCTTTGGACAAGATTCTTACCATTGATAATTTGAGGAAACGACGGGTTATTATTCTAGATTGGTGTTGTATGTGTAAGAAGCAGGGGGAGTCTGTCGATCATTTGCTTTTACACTGTGACGTGGCTAAGGCTGTATGGGATGATGTTTTCTTAAGAGTCGGACTGTCTTGGGTTATGCCTTGGAGATTGGTGGATTTCCTCGCAAGCTGGACAGGACTGCACGGAGATTTTCAGGTAGCGGCAATTTGGAGATTGGTACCAATATGCCTGTGTTGGTGCATTTGGAGGGAGAGAAATGCTAGATATTTTGATGATCAAGAGAGAACAAGGGACGAGCTTAAAGTTTTCTTTTTTAAGACATTGTTCCTATGGGCGGGGGCTATAGTTTGTAACGGACATAGTGTCCATGATCTCCTTCTTTCTATTGTTTCTTTTAGCTAGGTGTGTTTTCATGTATACTTCCTGTGTACCTGGGCTATGCCAATTTTATGAATATATTATCTTTGATTACCGATAAAAAAAAAAAAAAAAAAAATCTTTCAGAAAGTCATGTTACGTGTTTGATTGAAATTTATGAAGTTGTATGTATGTTATGAAGAGTATCATACAAATTAAATGTATGTTAGGCAAAAACTATTTTATGGTATGATGTACTACTTACTGAGTATTCGACTCATTATTTTTGTTTGTCTTCTTGTTTTCTACTATGTCTAATTCTCGCAAATGATGTCTATGATGATGAAGAGCTGGATGGCCAGGAATAGATCTAGTACAAAGACTTAGGAATGAATAAGTGATATTTTCACAAGAACTAGATTCCTTTTATGTCATTCATAGGATTAGTTTATGATCTTTTATATTTCGTTCAGTTTCCAAAACAATCATGTTCAATTCAGTTTTAACGTTTTGATGAATTTCAATAAATGAGGTATTTCAGGATATGAATCTCTTTACCGGGCATTATGTTTTAAAGGTTAGTAATATCTCTATCCTACGGGAAGGGGGTGTTATATTACCAATAAAAAAAAACAAGGTTGCCCTTCCTTGCATATAATTTTCTAGCACTCCCCACGAGCATAGATATCTATCATGCCTTGCAAACTATAAAGATATTAAAAAAACTCACTAAAGCCTTTGTGAATGCATCTCCTAACAGCTCAGAAACCTATGAGGTAATAACTTGTTTTGAGATAACGGTATTTTGTATAGAGGGATGCTACTCATCATCCCACACCACATACTTTACAAATTTTAAAATTATTTTTTATTATTTATCATTTATTCTTTTATTTTATTCTTGTTAAACTAATTGAGTTGTTCTACTTATCATCCATACACCACATACTTGTTATAGGAAAAATGAAAATAAAATAAAATAGGTGTGGTGTATGAGGATGATAAGTAAAATTATTCTTTTGTATAAAGTGACAATCCACCTCGATTGCTTTGTTCGAGTTAAAACCTCAAACTATTGGGTAGAGCAGCCAAACTAGTACATTAAATCATACCAATGTTGACATGCAACCAATGTGAGACCATTCAACACCATATGGTTTGACGGATGTAGAGCAAACAAACAAACAAACAAACAGATGACCTAGGCTCTGATACCATATGGTTTGATGGATAAGGAGAATGAGAGAATATGAAAGATTTTAAGGGCAGGTTTGGGGGGTGGGATGAGACACAAAATTCTCATCTTATCTCATCTCATCATTACACCTTTTTCAAATCCTCATACAAAATATAATAAATAATTAAACTTTTTCAAATCCCAATTCACATTTTTCAAATCCCAAAACAATAATAATACTAAAACACAATATTTTAAACACTCGAACAAAACACAAAATTCTCATCTCACCTCCCAAACTTGCCCTAAAACCTCAACCCTGGAGTGGATGGCTTATCTATCTATCTATCTATCTATCTATCTATATGTAAATATATTTATATATCATGTAAAATTACAAAATTGACCTTCCTCACATATAATACTCTAACAGATACATTATTGATTGCTACTCCTACATGCTTGTCATTGGCAACCATGCACCAACAGACCACAATCATTTTGTTTACATTCATTCAGCACTTCAGCTCTGGACCATAAACTTGTTTCATTGGAAGTTCTATGCTTTGCTAATATCAACAATGTTTTTGTTATGTATCAATGTTATCATTGTTAATAACCCTACGTATCAAGCATGCCAATATCACCACGTTCTATTTCATAAAATCACATGGAATTAATCCTGGAAACTAATTCATCAACCGTAAATCTTGATATCATATTATTTCATAAGATAAACTTTGTCAATAAGCAAAATGACACTATCCAAGTACACAAGGAGTAGACATCAGATACACCTGAGTAGAAAAAGTAAATCTCAATGTCATGTGAATGCATGACAATGAAAAATGAATAAGCCTTACCAATGCAACAAAGAATCGAACAACTACATCTGAGGACTTGATTGCAGATGTTTGCATCCAAGTTTTTCTAACTGCCATGCGTTCAGCAAAGTGATTGGGAGCAGACAGCACTCCAACAAAGAGTGGAACCTTGCTCTTGGGCAGAGGATTGACTTTCCACTTCTCTGAAAACTCCAATACTCTATGAGGTGAAAAACTTGGATGAGAAGTAGGGAGAGACGTGGCATAAACTGAGTGGACATCCACATCTCCTTTAATTGCTAGTCCTGTTGCATCTTCAAGAGTGAACCCCTGAAGATACAGCAAAGCATTATGGGTTTAGTACAGGGGTGTTAAAACAATCAAATTATTTTAAACTACTAAAATTTGACAGTAGAAAGTATCATTCTAATAACTATAATTGTAATAGTAAGCTCTAAGGAAAGCATTTTCCACTCATGTCAGACAGGTGGTAAAACAATATCATTACTGGTAAACATGACAAAATTTTCAATATTACTTACAGTCCTATAAGGAAATGAAGTCACATGCCGGCCCCCAACACTAATATGGTACCCATCAACACCAGCACGCAGGGTTAGGATAAACAGTCTGCCCTCCACAAAAGGAAATGGCCAGGTAACTTCTGGCTTCTGCTCACGCCCTATGAATCGCTTAAACCATGAGGTTGTCTTGGACTCCTTTGAGTCAACAATATCATTCCGCATCCATTTTTCACATCTCCCATGTCCATCAACTGCCAAAAACAATTTCAGGAACCCAAATTTTCACATCTCCACGTCCATAAATACTGCAAGTTACTGAAGTTGATAAACAAAGGAGGCTACAGAATCACCTTAATAAATGTTCACACAGTGGATTTACAGTGCTTCATAGTGCACTCGAACATAAACTATTGAATTACATTCAAAGAATTTTAGCAAAGTTGATTGGGGATTAAACCTATAGTGAATGCAAATTATGGCTATAACAAAGCAAACTCAACAAAACAAGTGAAGTTCAAAAGAAGTATGCCTATGGCCAAAAATGCCCAAGCAAGAGACTGGATCAGCAAGACCATTCCAACAACACTACCCAATCAAGCTCCTATACCATGTTGGAAACAACAAATCCCAGCGAGTATGTAAATTCTTATCGAGCTTGAAGCAAAACTATATTAGTCTAAACTGGAACATAAACCCATACACTAGCATACACCAATGCATAAATTGATGTCAAGAATCTTATCAGCATAGAAGAAATGATGCAGCAGATGCTGGTCTGGAATGTTTACCTGAATTCAGCAGCTTAAAAACCACTCAGTGGAAGAAAGAGCAAGTAACATGCTAAATTATCCAGGATCATGGTTTTATTTAGTGAACGAGTAAAGTTGATAGTCTGGAGTCAAATTTTCTCTAGAAAAAGAGATGAGAATAATTGTTGTATTGGTTTCAAGGTATCCAGTAAATTAAAATTTAGTTAAGAGATGGTTTATGCCTAACAGAACTCATTACAGAGAGAGAGAGAGAGAGAGCAACGAGCTCTTACTGAATGGAAATTATTTCCCATCAAAAGAACAGGTCAGACGGTGAAGCCGAGGGTCCAGAATCACTGTGTGCGTGTGTCACTTATCAATCGAAAAGCAATGTATTAGAAGAAGGCAGACTATCTCCAGGTTAAAATTAGTTTTGCAAAAGCTAAGACTGCAATCCCTTTACTGGGCATCATAGCATGTTCATTGGCGGCCTCAAGACAGGAAGTGTTATATCCTCTTTTCCACTTTGTTTCAGTGTATTCAAATTTATGCTGGAAATTGATTCCAGACTTGTTTGTTTTGCTGGGATCGTGTTTTCTCCAGAAGACACCACCAGAGGCTACTTTGAGTAGCATCAGCTGTCCATGCCATAATTTTAGTTTTTTCCCAGGGGGTCTTAAGAAACCAAAATGTTATAGTACAAGGCTTTTTTTTTTTTTTATAAGTAAGAAGAATTTATTATTCCACGTAATTAGGCAATGCCCAAGTACACAGGAAGTATACAAGAGAAAAACCTAATTACAAGCATTTGCTCAAGGCTATTTATCATGATGATTGTAATCCTGGAAAGCCATTTGCTCAAAGAATTCGCATAACAGAATTTTTTGAAAGTACTAGGCCATCCAGTTAATTTCCTAGAAAGCCATGGAGCATTTTGAATAAGCTCAAGACAAGCTATCTTACATGCAGCAATAAAAATAGGTCATAGGGATCCCAAATTGTACTTTTATATCAACTTTCCCAGTTAACAAACAAAGCCTACAGGTGATTGAACCATCCCAAGACTGCACAACAATTAAAACAGCATATAATTAAACCAAGTTGTATATTCACATTACCTTTTCTTTTAAGGATTTAATACTCACGTTACTCATCAGAAGAGAGTGCAGCTATTTTGAAGGTTTTTTACAGCCTACACCTAACACGAAAGTTGAAACACCATACTCCTATAAAAGAAAAGCCTCCTACATTTAGCCCTACAACTAACTTGCAAAAGCTTTCTTATGAGACAAATGCTGTGAAAGAAAATATTATCTTTTTTTCTTTAACTTCCTCCAAGAAGAATGACAATAAGTTTTTCAAGACGAATGGAATAGGATATAGTATATTATGTTGTACCATCATAGCTTTATCTTTTTTTGCATTGAAATACTTTTTTGATAGGTCCTTTCTCACATTGAAATACAGGACAATATACACGAGTATTGCCAAAATGTGTCATGACATCACTGGTCTCTTAACAAAAGGACTATCTTAAAAAAATAAAATAAAATAGAGAGAGAGAGAGAGAGAGTAGAGCGTATGGCATGACTTATCAGGTAACTTATTGAGACATTTACATTACATTGTTCATTTTATGAACTGTTAAACCAGATATGAATTACAATCCTGCCACTATCATATCACCACAACCGCAAATTGTAGCTTGAGACTAATTTCATTATTGAAGTAGAAGACTTGCAAAACATAAATATTTTTTTTTTCTTTTGCACATTTCTTTGTAATGGTCTAGATATCATTTTTATGTTAAAACTTGATGGGTCTATTGAATTTTTGTCCTTTTACCAGGATAGATGAAGTGATCAAATGGTTCTATGAACTTTTCATACGAGCTGCACACATCAACAATACATTAAGGGTGGAGAAAAGCAAATTAAGAATGACTCGGACTTGAGGCACGACTTTCAGGTAAACTCGGTCTCATGGATGATGGATGTGCCAGGAGTCATTTCTCATGGCCCTGATCACAAGGCAAGCCCAAGACATGAAATGAGTCGTTTCAGGCCAATTGAGCCTCATGGATGTGCCAAGACTCATTGCACTCGAGCCTCACCTCAAGGCAAGGACATGAATTATCAAGTCAGCAGCCATCCCCTCATGATGTTATTACTATCTACTTATGATAAACAAACCTTCTCTTGTTATGTTTTGTTTATATCTTCTCAGCACAAGAAAGTTGAGTTTGCATATATCTATGAACCTTCATCCCTACTGTAGAATGGCAGAGCTTACAGAAGAAAAATCAGAAGCAAATAATCATACCGAGCATATCATCATCATTATTGGATGGTAAACCATCGCATCTTTGAGCTTTTCCCCACTGCATTCTATAACAGGTGTTATGCTCAATGACTGGCCGTTTGCTCCAGTCTCCTTTCAATCGAGGATTTAAGTGTAGAATCTTTGGTGGTTCCTCCCCATCCACTGCTTTCAGCCCCTGCAATTCAACCATGAACTGTGAAACCATAACCATGGCACTACCACCCCTCAACTTCGCAAGCTGGGGCACATATTCCTGATGGGCATAATGGGGTGTTCCAACCACTGTAACTGAAGAACCAGCAGCGAGCCCACATGGAAGAATCATTAACCTGTCTCCCTTCAATTCTTCCCCACTGATCGATATCCATGAAGGGCATGACTCAGTTTTCCCCTCAAGTATAGAGCTTTCTCCGGTCTCCTTTTCATCTACCTTATCTAACTCTTCCCACGCCTTTAAGCCCAATGTCCAAGCCTCATCCGCCATTCTCTCGAGCACTGACAAGTCAAAAGTTCTGTTCCTCCGCTTCATAATCTCACCCGTTATTCGACCATATCGATGCTGCAGCGGCTTTATAGGTCTAGACGCACTTTTTTTCTCTTCCAGTGGTTCCTGGCTAGGCCTGAATGGGGCGTCTTGGTTTTGGTTATCCTCTAATTTCCGATGAAAAGCATCCTTGTAAACAGAAGTAAAGAAAGGTTTGCTTAAATCCGGATCTTCGGAGTCCCCTCTCATTGTCCCATCCGTCCCAACATAACTATCATCCCCACTCAACATCGCTGCGATCTCTAAGAAATGAGGAAACTTAAAGGATATGAAAACTAAGTATAGAACCGCTATACCCAATAAAAAATGCGACAATTTGAACCTTCTTGCTCCGGGAGGCTCGCTTTTCGGCCTCTTCATCTTTATCAAACTGAAAGGCACACCAAAAACTTCTCACAGTAACAAAAATTCACTCAAACCCATTTTTCTAATTGACTAAAGGAGCCCAAAACAAGCTTTGAACCCCCGCAAAGAACTCAGAGCATATATCACCAAAATCTCAAAACAGACCCTTTACCAATATACCAACAAATCAACGAAATGCAATGTTGTGAAGCAAAACGGGACAAATTAGAAGCACACCGTAAGAGAATGCCCAGACCTCCCCGGATTCTATACAATCGAGTTCGCGATGTCAGCCAATATCAGACTTCAACAACAGATTCAGAGAAACCTCGTCAAGATGTGGCACGGAGCACCTTAAATCCATCCACATTTCGGGAGCATTCTTCTGACGAAGTACACGATCAATCAAAAAGAGAGACGGACCCAAGAAATTGCAGAAGATCAAACTGGTGAAGGTTGATTTCGGTTCAAGAAATGGGCGATACTGGAAGGTGAAGAGGTTCCCAATAACCCGAATACACGAAAAAAAGGAAAAAGCACAGACAGGGTATCGTCGTCTGCACGACAATGCGTAGAGGAAATAGAATGAAATTG
The DNA here is from genome assembly GCA_961763995.1 of Juglans cinerea. Classification (NCBI taxonomy): domain Eukaryota; kingdom Viridiplantae; phylum Streptophyta; class Magnoliopsida; order Fagales; family Juglandaceae; genus Juglans; species Juglans cinerea. Next base: position 23,496,511 of record CAUIVZ010000008.1, on the reverse strand, counting down.
AGGTACTCGGATGAAAAATACGTACAAGATTTTCAGGGAGTTGATTAAAATATAGTTTTTCCTTTAAATTTTTTATCGAAAATTCCTGCATCCGTGATATTGCTAAGAATAAATATAGATAGAAATCACTATTAGAAGCATTCATTTTGCACACATGATGTAGTATCATCTAAACCATACATCTCACTAAGTGAGTGTTGGGAACAATCAACTAGAAGTAGTCACGCAGTAAGTGTAAAGTGTATACTGCTACAATGGCTTATCTCTAGCATTACTCAAAATATATTTGTAAAATTGAAAGAGATTTCTTAAAATTATTAAAATATTTTGTAAAAATAAATTTATTAATTGAATAATTCTACCCATTATCTTTACACCACACAATACACGTAATTTTTTATCTTTTTTTTCCCTTAACAAGTATGTAGTGTATAAATGATGAGTAGAATAACTAAATTAGTTTAATAGGAATAAAACAAAAAAAAATTAAAACATGTGTGGTGTGTGGTGTAGGATAATGTGTAGCAAAATCCAATAATACTACTCATCATCTCAATTCTCATCATCCTTCCATCATCCTAGGATGTGGCATTAGATGATTAGATACTATTTATTATATTTGACTTATGAACCTATCATCTAATGCCACATCATGGGATGATGAGAGGATGATGAGAAAATTGATGATGAATAGATTTTTTCTCTAGGAAAAGAGTTTTGCTACAAATCAATAACTATTCACATCACACACCACACATATATAGCTTTTCATAGGGTGTGATGGTGTTTTTTATAAGGTGTATGAGTGTTTTTCATAAGGTGTGGAGTGTGGGATAGTGAATAGTAGTTGATAAGAATAATTTTTTATTAGGAAAAAGACGTCCATATCAGTTAAAATCTCGTTTGTTTTCGCATATATATGAAATAAGATAATGAAAGTTGAATAAAATATTGTTATAATATATTTTTTAATATTATTTTTGTTTTATGATTTAAAAATGTTGAATTGTTTCTTTTATTTTGTGTGAGACTTTGAGAAAATTGTAATAATTAGATGAGATGAGATGAGATGAGAATAGTTGTGAAAACAAATAATTCAGCTTTTGTTAAAATTGTTATGTATAATTTTGTTGATAAACTAGTGAATTGATAACAGTTAGATCTATGTAATTTAATTCCTAGATAATCACCTATTTAATCGGTAAGATGTGAATTATTTAATTTAGAATTAAGGGCTAAGATTTACTAATTTATACTAAATAGTTGTGCAACACTTATCTTATCATATGATATAATTTTTTTAATATTTAATATATTTCGTTTATGATGCATCTTAAATTGTACTTCCCAAGGGTGACTAGGATTCAAGTCTTAAGAAAAGCGTCGTGCTACACTCATCGGAGGTCTAGACTTGTAGTATGTGGATGGGTCCCAATAGGCGACAAGGCCATTTGGCTTTTTTAATTTTAATTTTATTTATTTTTTATATCCTTTACATTTTAAAAAAATCACAATATCATTTTAAAATATTTTTTTAATCATTAAGTAAAAAATTAAAAAATAAAATAAAATAATTTGTCGGGACAAGTAGCATTATTCTTAAAAAAAATAACTCCAGTTATTTATTTCAGGTAATTTCTTTAATTTACTCTCTAAAAAAGCAAGCATGATTAAAAAAAATTAACTAATTAGTATTGTAAGTTAGCTTACTTAAAAAACAAAAATTGGTAACATCTAGAGTGAAAAATTATATACTATGATGTTAGTATTTATAGTTGTACTAGTGAATCTTCGAACAACATCAAATGCTTAATAAATACAGTAAGATCCATCCATTCTATGTGTTTATTTTTTAAAATTTCTAGACCATCAAGAACTTTATGGAATTGAAATTTTTAAAATTATAGATAAAAGAATTAATAATAACGGTTGGATTAAAACCCTATGCCATCGAACCTTTGGCTTGATGCAATAACTAAAGAAAAAAAAAACTTACATTGGTCGGAGATAAACCAATCAAACCTAAAACATTGTCCTTTTTTTTTAAAAAGTTTTTGTCCTAAAATAAAATGAAAAATGAAAATATTCAGTTCCATAATTTGTTGGTTGAGTTTCTTTCTCAATCACCCGAATCGAATGGTTCACTTCAACCCAATGTTTTGAATACCATACCGGAAGTCGTATCGGTCAAGGCACTGGAACGAAATATTTCGATACCAATACTGTTTCATGTACCGTTTCGGAATAGTCGATATATGAATAAATTATTCTAAAATAATAGTCTATATATGAATAAATTATATATAAATACATATATATATATTTATAAATAGCCTAGTCTGAATTGGGGATCAAAAATTAAGCTTGTAGTTTGAAAAAAAAAATTGAAGGCCGAAATAACGGCCGGTACAGGTCGAAATATAGGCCGGTACAGGTCGAAATTGAGGTCGATATGACCAATATTTAGACAGGTACGAAACGTAAATGGTACCTGTGCCAGCCCAGCGGCCGGTACTGAAAATTTTGGCCATACCGGCCAGTACAGTACGAGATTGAAAACAATGCTTCAACCCAATCGGTCCAATTATATACGTGATCCTTTCTACAGGCACACATTTTGCAGACTTCATTTTAGCGCATTGATGGGAAATTTTTAGCTTTTTGCATTCAAAGCTTAGATGGTTAAACTTGAAATAAAGATCTAGAAGATGTATGGACTTTGAGTAAATTGGATTAATGAAATCAAGATCTTTTCAATTATCTAATTAAATTTTATGGTATGGTTCCGAAGAGAGACCGATACATCTTGTACGGCCTAGTTTGGATATAAAAATTCATCCAACTCATCTCATCTAACTATAATCTTTTCAATTATCTAATTAAATTTTATGGTATAGTTCTGAAGAGAGATCGATACATCTTGTACCGCCCGATTTAGATACAAAAGTTTCTTCAATTCATCTCATATAATCATTACAACTTTCTCATAAAATGACATAAGAATTGCGAAAACAAACCAAATTAATATTGTGTATATCTCTTTTTGCATTCAACGAATAATTACTTTAGGAAATTGGAAAAAGTCCCAATTGACTCAACTTTTTCTTAAAAAAAAAATTGCATAAACGTTTTATTGTGTTTTTGACCACCAATTCCACTTGTCATTATAGTTCTTCCACTAGATGGACTAAATAAAATATAATAAACTCTAATAACTTCTTATGGAGTTATGACTTCAAACATATAGAAGTTTTTACTGTGTGGATTTTATAAAGTGATGTTTAAATATTGATAAAAAAGTTACAAGAAAAAAAAAAGTTACAGCTATATTTGTTGATAGAAGTTACTATTGGGAGCATCCATTTTACATACATGATGTGGCATCATCTAGACCACACATCTCCCCAAGTGAGTGTTGGGAACAATCAACTAGAAGCAGCCACGCAGTTAGTGCAAAGTGTGCACTGCTATAATGGCTTTTCTCTAACATTACTCTATTTCCATTACATTTTATCTTTTGTACGGATCAAGCCTTAAGTAATTAATGGCCAATTATTTATTATCACTTTAAAAATATTTGGTGGTGAACTCGCTGCATATCAACCCTAATCATGTGTAACTAATGATATTTTATTCTATTATCTTGCACTACAATAAATTTAACTTTGAGGGACAAACTAAATTGTCCCTAAAAGTAAAATTTTGAGATGAAATTTAAATTTCGTTTTAAAAAATCGATGACTTTACAAAACCTTTTGATAGAATAAATATCCGTTCGAATAGAATCTTCTATGATGAATTAAATCGTCTCAAAAAGTTTTGTCCGTTTGAACAAAAAAATCTTGGCGGGGAAGTAATTTATTATGCCAGGAAAAGTTCAAAACCATTTAAACGGAAAATTTTGTTGTTCGAACGGAAAATATTTGGTGGCAAAACCTGTCGGGAAGGTTTCTAGACCGTTCGAACAGAACATACTTAATTCGAACATATTCAAACACCACATTTATACATTCGAACATATAATATTAATCTCGGTACGTAATTCAAAATATAAAAAATATATATATCATATATACGAATTCATAAATTAATTTTATGTAATTAATTTAAAAATATTTTAATGATTTCTTTTATGTTAAATAAGATTTTTAGTTAAATAAATATTATCAGCCATACACCACATAATATAAATCAATAATTACTCCAGAAAAGACAAAATATTTAATTTATAACCAAAAAAAATTATCAAAACACCATATATACTGTCCATAACTATAACAAAAAAAATATAAATAAAAAATATAAACTAATGTGATGCGAGGTCTCTGCACACATCCTCGACTGTAGCTAATCGTCTATCTACTTGTGTCAGTCGAGTACTGAGCGTGACTTAAGTTACATTATTGGTATGAATCTCTGTATGTAACTTAGAGATGCTAGAAGTAATCTCTGTACGTAACTTAGACATGGCAGTATGCACTGCATCGATCACCACTGCTGTGTGTATGCCGATCCCAGCACGCAGTATATCAGACATCTCCTCGCGAGTAGATGTGCGTGATGCCTCGGCCTATGTAGATGCCTCACCAGTCGATACTCTAGGATCTCCTGGCTGTGCATATCTCTGATTATCAGCCCTATCAGGAACATGTCCATGACAACGAAATCTCAAGTGTCCCGTGCTCCGTGACAGGGTGGTGTTGTTGATCGGTCTCATCGACTCCCGTGCACGCTCGACAACTTCTGGCACGACCCCATAATGTAGCAAAAATCGAGTGATCAAGATCCCGAACAGTAGTATATTTGTCGTAATGTACCGAGCCTCTGATAAGATCTTCTCAAATATATACTCCACGAGGTCGATCGGAATGCCACGAGCGACCCGTTTCATAAATTTCGCTCGATCCATGCCAACCTCGGTCTTGTGCTGCCGATAGTCAATATTATTGGTGATTATCATATTCATGATCTTGAAGAAAGAAGATAAATCTATCTGTCTAATGCTCTTTGTCCCATCGTACATTGGAGCACTGGACCAACAATCAGGTCTCTGACCTCATGATTAGCGAGTGTATCGACCTCATCTGTGTAAACTGGTCCCTCGTCCTAAGTGGTCTCTACATCACCTAAAGGATCGGACTCTCTAGGCAGCAAGTTTGGATATGCATCGACCAACCTAGGAATATTAAGATACGCAGCGAGTCCATCTACTGAAGATATAATAGGAGCTCCTCAGACACAGATCATGTATGCCCCACCATTGTCTGGGCTGGCACCACCGACCTCTTTATAGAACTCAACAATGATGTCAATATAGGAAATGAGCTCAATTCTTTCTTCTCGCTGATCTAGGATTGATGTCCAACCACGATCGTTGAATACTGATGGAAGGGAATGACCCTCCCATATAAGAGTCATAAAATCATACAGTTTTACCTGCCGCTCAAGTAAAACAGTCCGCTCTCGAACTGTTTGGAAAGAAGGTTCACCTGATTTGTCATGTTTACGGCCCCTATAAGACATTATTATGAACTTGAAATTTAAAAAATAAAATATATATCAATATTAGTGATAAAATCTAATATGAGAAAATATTCACAAAATTATATACTAATAGCAATTTAATAAATTAATTGATAGAACAATTTAATAAAACGATGAAAATAATTTAATAAGCTAATATAAAATAATTAGTTCAAACGGAATCTGTAGTGGTCGAACAGGCATTAGAACGTTCGAACAGACAAAAATGTGAAAAACATATTGTTTGGTTCAAACCGTTCGAACGTCAAAAAAGTGTTCGATCGGATAGGTTAAACTCGTTCAAATGGAAAACAGATCGAGCTCGCCCATGGCTGTGTCAACTCAGTGGCCATGAAAATACTTAAAAATACATCAATTCACTGGGTTTCTTCAATAAAACACTTACTACTCTTTATTTTTAAACATCCTACGGTGGATTTGTAGTGTTCTACGATGTTATTAATGGAAAAATATAATTTTTATAGAGAAACCCAATAAAACGAGAAAACTCTAAAAATAAACGGTAAAGTAACTTATAAAGAACATACATTTACTTTAGGTGGAAGAGTGTTCGAGGTGGGTGGTGATTACGGCGGTAGACGGCGGCGATTGATGGTCATTCAAACGTTTTCTCTCATTTTCAAACGGTTGGGGATGGCGGCGTTGAAATGGCTTTGCCCGCAATATCTTATATGTGAATACCCGTTCGAACGATATATTTAACCATTTGAACGGTTTTAAGATACGGTTCAAGCAGTAGTATTTACCGATCGAATGGTATTTGTTTCAAATTTAATAAAAATGTATATCATAGTATATTATAATTAATATCTGTTTTAAATGAAATTTATAATACCATAATTTAGTATAATATATATACTATTATAGTATATATACTATGATAGTATAATACTTTAAATGAAAACATAGTAACTTATATATATTTTATTATAGTATAATAGTAATATATTATAATAGTTTACTATCAAAGTATTATATATGATAATATATATATGACAGTATATAGTACTATATATATGAGTTTATACTTAACTAATATATATGATCTTATAAATTTCTCTATACTTTACTATATGATCTTAGTATATTTGAGGGTATATATATGTGAGTATATATTACTAATACATATGATCTTACATTTCCGTTTATACTTTAGTATAGTTAATATTGTTGATACTTTATAGTATACTATTATTTAATATGTATAATGATGAAAATAAATATATTTAAACATTAAGGTGATACGTTTGAACTGTATCTATAAACCGTTCGTTCGAAGGCTATATTTGCATTTGAACCTATGAAAAAACCATAACTTTTAACCGTTCGAACAGTTTATTGCAGTAGTGGGAAAATATCCCACCAATTAATGACTTATAGATTACCGTTCAAATGTACTTTATCACTGTTCAAACGGTTTATTGCAATGGTAGAAAAATATCCCTCCAATTAATGACTCGTGGATTACCGTTCGAATGTATTTTTCACCGTTTGAACGCATCGCCGAAAATTTTTGGATATTAAAATACTAAGGATACTTAAAATATACTTAATATTAGAAAACATAATAATTAGGATACTTACAATACACTTAATATTTAGGATATTAAAGATACTTAAAATACACTTAATATTTAAGATACTTAAAATACATAATTAAGATTTGGGATTCTCGTCTCATCTTGTATTTTTTGTATCTTAAATTGTTGTTGTGTTTTAATATCTATCTTTTACTTTGCATTGAAATAAATCTTAGACCTATTCGAGAGTTATCAATTATGTTGCAAGTGATGTTGAGATTTTTACACAAGTTTTGGGTCAACGTTCAGGATATTTGAAGGGTTTGAGTCGCTGTGTAAAACCTTCAAGTTCTTCATCAACATCAAGTACTATTGTCATTACGTTAGAGAATGCAAATTCTAGGATTGAAAAATTGATTACAAAACAACATGAATTAGAGGTTCAATTGACGAAACAAACAGACATGGAAATGCGCATAAAACAACAAGAATATCAACAAAAAGTGATGCAACTCCAAATGCAAAATCAACAAAGAGAGATGCAATTTTAAATGCAGATGCTTATGCAACAATTCAGGCCTCCGAGCAATTGATTTTCGTGTTTTGCATATTAAACAATTATGTATTGATAACATTATTAGTATTATTAGTATTTTATTTATTTAGTTCTGACTTATTAGATTAGTTTTATTTATATTTAACAATTTGTAATGTATTTCTGAAATATAAATATCTATTTGATTTTAAATTAGTATTCTCCATGAAAATACTAACCGTTCGAACGATCATCAAACGTTTGAACATATATACATTGGACACAACCGTTCGAACCTCACAAGTTAGAGTTTGAACGCTACAAAAAGTTGCGCCCTGTTCGAACGCACACACTTTTCGTCCCAAACACGTTCGAACGGCTTAATTTACGTTCGATCATCAATTTATTTGTTCGAACGTTTCTTCATGTGTATTTGGTCCAACAGACTGGTATTGATCGACTGGCCATGAAGTACTCGTTCGAACAGACATATTGTTCGAATGACTTTCTGAGATGAATTTCAATTGTTCCAGAAAAAATTTCCGTTCGACCGTGATCGAATTATCCAACTAAATTTCGTCCCAAAAGATATTTTTTGAGACAAATTTATGATTTTCGTCCCAAAATACCTTTTGAGACGACCTTGGGACACTTTTTTTGCATCCCAAAATATATTTTTGGACGAAAATCCAATCTTTTGGGATAAAACTTTTCGTCCCAAAAGACCTTATTTGTTGTAGTGTTGCTTGCTTTTATGCCAATTGTTTTAATAAACAAATTTCATTAAATTAAAAATAGAGTTATAAGGAACCCCACCCCAAAACAAATTTTCCATTACAATGCTTGTCATTAATAAAAGAAAAATAGCAATAGATCAATGATCCTGGTTCATTGACAAAGCTAAGGAGGGCTTACCTTGAGCGGTTTGTTATTGTCCAAGAAATTTATTGAAAGGTCATGGTCAAAGGCTACAACTGGTGCACGACAAGTAACTATTTTAACATACTTGTTGGCTATTTTTACTTCGAAAAAAGCTACTAAGATCCATAAATCTAATCGAAAATGTTGATCGACTGAGATGGAAAAGCCACCTGGCTTTTTATGAAAAAAAATCCTTACTTGGTAGACTCTCTCCAAATGAAAATCAAAGATCCATACTCGGTATCTGAGCCTCTCTCTCCCCTCCCTTGTGTGAATCTGAAAAACCGAGTGACTGTCGCTGGCAGAGCCTGGATTCCCTTCCAGCATTTTACACTTCTCTATTTTACATTTTCAGGACGGTAGACTGTGTTGTTACTCTTCTCGATCTCTCTAATTTTGACTTCTCTATTTTATGTTTATTGCTTGATTGGTCTGAAATGACATAGGTGAATCTGAAAGTGTGTTATTGTGAATCTTTAATTGTGTTATTGTGAATCTTCAAGTGTGTTCTGAGGAGATGGACAATTAAACGAGGGAAAAATTTCTTTCAGATTTTAGTTCACGAGTTTTGTTTTCCACCTTTTGCTTTTGCTTTTTAGCCCGGAGGCATGCCAGAATCATTCGGTCGATTTTCTTGGTCTTGTTTTTCAGTACCTGTAGCATTATCTTTTTATTTCTTACAAACTTATAGATAAGTTCCTTATTTTAATGAACAAAATCATTATCGTATATAAAATAAACGTACTATTAATTTTTCTAAAAATATATATTTTGGGGAAAAAATAAGGCAAATGCAACGGGTCATAAGATATATGTTGTTGAACAAGTTGGTGCACCGAAAACGAAATGAAATACATACAGTACATATATATATATATATGTCATAATTTCTATGTATAAAGTAATGTCTACGTACGTTTTATTGATTAGAAGCAAGGATTCTTGAATGCATTAATGATCAACAACGCAGCACACTAATGCTTCTAATCATGAAATCGTGGGCTCCTTAATGCCTCAAAACTCCCTAATCATGCACGTTCGATCTCTGTATTTTTTGTTTCTAGTTTAAACTAAAAAAGAAAACCGTTTTCTTTTTCTTTTTTAAACCAACAACCTAAGACATATTTTAACTGTGGTTTGAAAAAAAAAGAAAGAGAGATTGAAATCGTTTGGATTCAGAGATGAGTTGAGATCATTGTTTGGAATTTCGTACTGTACCGATATTTGCCGTACCGGTCGCTGGACCGGTACAGGTACCATGTACGTTTCGTACTGGCCCAAATATCGATCGTACCGGCCTCAATTTCGGCTTGTACCGGCTTGTATTTCGGCCTTCATTTTTTTTTCATTTTTTCAAACTACAAGCTTATTTTTTGACCTCTGATTCAGACTAGACTATTTATAATATATATATATGTACTTATATATAATTTATTCATATATAAAGTATTATTTTGGAATATAATTTATATATATAATTTATTCTCGACTATCCCGAAACGGTACCGGTTCCGAAATATTTCGTTCCAGTACCTTGACCGGTATGGCTTCCGGTACTGTATTCAAAACATTGGTTGAGATGGGTTGAGATGGTTTGTGAATAGTAGAATAAAAGTTGAATTATTTATTATATTTTGTGTGAAAATTTGAGAAAATTGTAATGATGAGTTGAACTAGATTTTAAATGCAAACAAGGCCAAAGACCGTCCTTCACCTTTGAATTATAAATAAAGGGTAAATTCTTCATTAGTTTTTGGAATTTATGCAATTTCGAAAATGGCTCTCAGTACATATTCTTCAAAAAAGAAAAGAAAAAGTCCTTATAGTATAATTATAAACTGAATTTTAAAATTGTAATTAATGACATTGTAATTACTTGCCACACCAAAATTAATCTAAAATTATAATGTTGTAGTAAATGTTTGCATGTATTTGATGAATGATCATTTAGATTCTACCTTTTAGAATTATACTCAATTCTAGACCTGTGCAAAATGGCTCTGGATTCAATCCGACCAAAAGACCCGATTGGGTCCCGTATGAACAAAATCGGGTTGATCGGGTTAAGCAACAAGTCGGGTTTAACAACTTTCAAAGTCGATCGAAACCGATCACTCGACCATAACGTCTTTCTTTCTCCTCAAACCCTAGCCGTCGTTCTTCCTCTCCACTTGTCGTCACTGTTTTTCATCTTCGTTTGTCTTCACTTGTTGCTTTGTTTGATCCGTTGAAGATTTGTATCCTCGCTATTCTTCATCTTCGTTCGTATCTATTGCTTCGTCCTCATCTCCGTTCGATTTTAGGACTCTCTCTCTCTCAGTTCCCATTCTCAATTTCTGTCCTTTGGTTATGGTGGTATATTGGGACCTTACCCGATTTGTGAAGTGGCCCAAGACCGTTCAGATCTAGAGGAAGAAGAGAATCCTCAAACAGAGGCTCAAGGTCCCGCCAGCTCTCAATCAGTTTACCAAACACTCGACAAGAACCTGGCAACAAACCTGATTCATATGCTTCTCAAGTATAGGCCTGAGGACAAGGCTGCAAAGAATGAGCGTCTCTTGAAAAGAGCATAGGTAGAGGCCAAAGGAAAACCAATAGAAGCAAAGAAGCCTATTGTGGTGAAATATGGCCTCAAGTTGACTAGCTGAGGGCCTTAATATAGGAAGCCATGAAAGGAACTAGTCCTTTAAATCTTGGTTTTTTTTATCTTATTCTCCTACTTCAAGAGTTCTTGAAAATCCCATTAAAGGTCAAACCACCACCTACTTTTTCCTCCGGACATCATTATTTCCTCTCCTATAGCACCGAAAAGAGTAGTTTTGAAAAGAGAAATTAAATTGAGAGAGAGGAGGAGAGAGTAGTCGGTTATGGTTAGTTTGGGGAGAAATTATTTCCTCTTTTTTGCTGTCGTTCGTAAGATTTTTGTTCGTTCAAGTTTATTCTCATGACTACAGAGGTTGTTTATTTTAGGAGGCAGCTTATATAAATGAAGGTCCAGAAGGCCTTGCGAGTCTTTTTGCCCTCCAATGTGTATGGTTGGAATGAACGATGAGAAGAAGAACGGATTTTGACCCGACCTGAATTTTACGGGTCGAGTCGGGTCTGGTTAGTTTGACCTTCCTTATGGGTCGGGTCGGGCCCAAATCTGAGTTGTGTGGGTCAATGTGCAGGCCTACTCAATTCATATATAGTTACTTAAATCTATAAATTCATTATTGTATCTTTTAAATTCGTAGATGCTACTTTTATCAATTGTAAATTCATCAATTGAGCTTCGGGAAAGCTAGTTTCATACATTACAACCTTTCAATTCTATTACAATTTCTCTTTAATTTTACAATAAAATGAAATTAAAAGTGAAGATATAGTCTAAAATCAAACTTAAATAGTCAAAGTCATGATGCACTCTGTAAACGTTGTAATTCATTTTTTTAAAATCAAAGTAACAAAATCATTAATTAATTATAAAATAGTTTTGTGACACTCTAGCCTAAGTTAAGTTCTTAAAGCCTCGTTTGTTTACACAACTCATATCATCTTATCTAATCATTACAACTTTTTCAAATTTCTACACAATATTTTATTTAACTTTTAACTTTAATCTCAACTCATCTACGAAAATAAACGATATTGATCTAATCTTTTGATGGTTAGTGATTAGGCGCCCAAAGTCATGGGAAGACTTTAAGCCCAATGATTTTCGGGCCACCAAGAGGAAAACAAGTTTGAGAAAGCCCGTTGGGGTTTCTAGAACATGGTGGAGGCTCCACTAGGTGCCAAGCAAGAGAGAAACTTTTGGGTTCCTAAGAGACAATCATTAGCCACATGGGAAATAAGGATTTTGGTTTTGCCAAAAAACACACCACTTGGCAAACATGCAAAGGGTATTAGGGTTTTAGATTCAAGAGAGGCACACGCCACCTCCTCCACTCTTGCCACATGGCATTCACGCATAAAAATCTTAGGACTTCTAGGGGATGCAATCATGAGAAAGATGGACGGAGTTTCGGATTCCAAAGGGGTACACACCATTTGGCAAGCATGCAAGATGACTCTTGAAGTTTCTAGAAAAATAATGATGAGGGAGAGGAAGAGGAAGAACCATTTTTGGCAAAGGCAAAAGGATGCCAGTTGGCATCCATGCACATGTGTATTAGAGTTTCAAGAAGATTATCAATAATCAAGGGAAGAAGAAAAGTAGTCGATTTTGGTAAGGGGCACGCCACTTGTTGCCCATGCATGAGGATTTTAGGGGTTTTAGACATTGCAATCATGAGGGAGACAAAAAGAGGGTTTCGATTTTCTAAGATGAACAGGTCACTTGTCCCTCATGCAAGCTAGTTTAGGGTTCTAGAAGAATAGTAAGAGATGCCACTTGTCCTCCATGGAATGAAGCTTTTAAGTTCCAAGAGAGACAATGATTGAAGAGGATAGATGGAGGGGTTTTCGGCCAAAGCAAAAAAGGCCACTTGGCTCCCATGTCGGTAGATTTCTTGAGGCTCTTCATATTCCATCAATGAGTGATGATACGAGAGAGAATAAGTGGGAGCAAGAGAGAGTATAAATAGGGTCATTAATGGCCCAAACACAAGGGAGAAGGGAGATCAAAGGTAGTGCGTTTTCAATTTTCTCTCATGTCCTCTCTTTCTCGCCAACCCTAAGAAGACAAACACCACCCAAACACCAATCTCGTGCATCCAAAGGAAGAAATGATTCAGGAGGCCTCAAGTGGAGATTAGCACAATAATAAAGTTCAACCCTAATCTTCACCGTGTGCACATCACAAAAAACACAAGAAGGGTGAAGTCTTGAGATTCCGGGTATGGGGGAAGTGAGGATTGTGTTCAACCATGAGAGGGCAGCCATGCTTAAACCCTATTGAGTATAGTTTTGCCTAGGGTTTTTCTTTTCTAAGAACCCGAGTATTTGATGGAAAAATGAATGAGAAGGGACCCTTTGAAGAACTAAGATATATTCGGCCATTACTAGTGTTCCATGAGATTATGCCTATCTAGTCGCCCCATGAGAAAATCACAAGCTAGAGTGCCTTGCACATATCAAAGAACCTTCGGCCATGAGGTTCTCACACACACAAAAGTATGTATTGCACACTTTGAGCCCACACGATCATTAGGGTTTTGGGTCTTACAAAGAATGACTTGTCACTTAACTTCTAGGGTTTCAACCACCTTAAAGCCGATCAGGGTTAGAATGTTTTAACTCCTAGTGCACGGATCACATGCTTAATTATCAACATTTTATTTCAAAAACCTAATATTCTTAAAACATACACTAGCACGCTTGCTCGATCGTTGGGAAATCTTTGTGGAGCTTTGTAAGTTAGCCTCTAAACTTATCCTTGGATAATATATTAATGTATTTGTGTAAACTTTGCATATTTGTTTTTTTATTTTATTAATGAAATGTTATTCTCAAATGTTGCATGCTACGAGGTTTACACCCTTGTATTTTTCATGTTATGCTCAAATGATACTTGCTGGAAATTTTGGTTAAATGACATGTCTGGAGTTTTGAAAAATGATATATGTCATGTTGAGTCTTCATGTGTTATATTCATGTATATGTATCTGAATATTCTAATTATTTCAAACCGTTCACGTGGTGCATTCTTTGCATAGTGAGTACAAGTACATGGCATGGTTAAATGAAAAAAGTTGCATGATTTCATCACAAGTTACAAGTCACATGTTTTCGAATTGTGCATAAAAAGAAAAAGGTTTTGTCACGACCTCAATGCTAGGATGAGGAAATATAATAGTGGAACTCTCGTATCCACTTTGGAGTGCTTAAATTAGAGTGGTAACCTCTGTGTTGATGAAGTACAGTCAACGAATTTCAAATGGATTCTTTTTAAAAGATTACAGACTGAAGTAGCCACATCTAATGCTAGTTGGTGCAACACATGAAAAATAAGGTGAAGGCATTATGATTTGCAGTATCATATTGTATAAGATGTGCTCACACCCGATCAGAGGGTTGGTAATGTGATGCGTTAACTAGGGAGCTCATGGTTCATAGGGGTAGCTGTGAGGTGTCCACACACATTATTACATGAAATAAGAGTACAGGAGATTAATAATAAATGACACTTTGTTACATGGCTATACTGTTACTTTGTTACATCGTTACAATATTAATGTTTTTTAAAAAGAAATCTAGATGAGAGAAAAATGTGTTTTGTCAAAGTACACATTCATACGTTCATGCTTATGGTTTACCTTATATATGTTTATGTTATTTCTGTATTTATTTTTTGTTTAATTTTTTGAGATTTATTGAAATCTTACTGTGATAATTTTCACTACCATTCTCCTTGAAATGGAATAAGTCGTTACATAGTCAAAAGATAACCAACAAGATAGATGAATGGCCCGACATAATTGATGATTGGTATACAATAGGATCCCGCTTTAATATAACTGACACTCACATGGAGGCTATTTTGCTTTTGCTCAAGGATATCTAAGACCTCCTAGATTGAGAATATGTGTCGTATTGGGCCACTGAATGGGAGGAAGCCCTCACCTCGATAATCGTTTTGATTATATAGACCATTATGTGAAGATCATCTTGAAGTTCCTGTTAGAAGTTCATGATCTTATGCGAGCTCATTGGGGGCTCAACTAGTTTAATAAATATTTGTAAGGGGCAAGGTTTCGAGACCCTTACTTTTGTATGAATGGTCCAATAACTGCCTTTGGGATTAATAGTGTTTTATTTTGATATCATATTAAATTGCTCAAACCTTGATTAGTTTTAAATTATTCTGTTGTGATTATTATATATTGTTAGAAACATGTTAGGTGCATTGTATGTTAACTGTCATCAACGAGATGTATGTGATTTTGTGTTACATGTGACGCTTCAATCTCCTTCAAATCTCTAGCGAGGTCTAGAGGCGTTACAAGTTTTAAGAATATTATTATTCAATTTCAAAATTAAGGTGTTAAGATGCGTATAGTTTAAAAGTAAATACTATATACAGTTTTGAAGTATGCAATCTTCATTTAATCATTTTAAAAAAGTTGGGGATCATTATTAAAGAAATAATTTTTTTATATAAGTCTCAAATTTATTATTATCTTTTTAAAAGAAGTAAGTATTCTACGAAGACAAATATCCTTTACATAGTGTAATTAGCCTAAAGAACTTATCCGTTGAAATCAAATCATAATCCATGAAATTAAAGGATCAAACGGTCAAAATTCCCCATCTGAAATATGAATTCGATAATCATAACAAGAGAGGCGCCCTTATCCACCCTCTCTGCAGTCGCACTTCCCAGCAGCTGCACCCCTCCCTCGGTTCAATAGCCAAAACCCTCTTCCAAGCTAAAACCCTCGAATCCACCCGACACGTTCGAAAAACTCTATCTCAAACCATACTCGCACACTCTCAGCAGCCCAGAAACGCTCACGAATTACACCCTTTTTTCTCCCCCCTTCAATTCCAGCCTCCGAGCAGTCCTGTTAATACGGTTAAGTTCCGCATCTGAATACTCGGTTCAGTTTTCTTGTTCAATATCACTCCGCTTTACATTTCTCAACCAGTGCCAATTTTGTCTTGACAGTTTGATCCTCCGTTTGTTTCGTCGGTAAGTGTTCTTTGAGAAAATTTAAAGGTTCTTGTTGTGCTGTTTTTCTAAGAAAAAGAAAATACAAAATGGATGAGAATTAGTGAATTACTGAGGCCTTAGGTTACGATGGATGAAGCTCCTGTTGTCTCGGGTCCCATACAATGAATAATATTATGAGAACGAGATTTTTTTTTTCAATTTTTTTCGTGCATTTAAAAACAATTATCGTTGATCACCGCTGGAAAGAATAAATTAAAGTTTCGGGTGCAGAGAGATTTATTTCCTGCAATTTTTTTTTTCTACTTATAAAAAAAACAAAGAGAGATTTATTTCCGTATTATCTGCTTTGGGAGGGGGGGGGGGGGGGGGGGGACTCCCTTACATGCAATTAGACCAAGCAGATAACAATATTCAAGGTTTCCTGGTCTTTTAACCATTTTACAGTCGTTTTGTGTGTTTATCTGCGTTTACATACGTGTATACTGTAACATGGGGTTATCTGTTCGTGCTAACCGACTTATTCGTCTTTATTGAATACTCTGCAGATACTTATGTCATATACATACTTCTTGAATTGAGATGGCATCTGTTTCGGCAACTTGGTTATTTCAAGGTTCTTTTAGTTAACCTGATTTTATATGCTAGATAAATTTAATTGAAGTCAACTTTCTTATTATTTAGATACATTTTTTTATAAGTTATTATTTAGAAACATGAATCACTTACGTATACAGCCTTCTCATTTTCTGGGTGTATGGTAGATAGAGGATTGAGAGTTATAGCTTCTGCTGATGGCTTTGGTGCTGGGAAGCTGCAATCCAATCACTTTCAGGTTTGTTTTTCATCTTAATACCTGTTCAATTTTTCTTATGGGGATTAAGTTCTTAGGATTTCATGCTTGCAAGTGAATGCTCTTCTCTCCTTACGTGATTAAGTTTAAGTAAGTATAAGTTACATTTTTGCTTTTTCTAATAAATTATTTAATTAATTATAAAAAAGGTAAGTATTAGTTACATTTTATTTGGTTCCTGAGAGAATGTAGGCTGAGGAAATGAAAATAACTCAACTGAGCCGAAAGCAAACATCTGGGTTAGTTGAGTGACCTTTTTGTTTGACTTGCAGAACTGCACATAATGCAAACATCCAACTTGGCTTTTGCCGCAATAGTGAGGATTGTGGAGTGTTTCGACCACTCCTTGGAGATGCTAGTACCTGCATATATTCATAAAATCTTATGCATTGATTTAATATGAACATATGAAGCTAACTAATTTTTTTTGATAGGTAAGCAAGAAGTTTTATTCATAAGAAAAGAAGGTATAGCCCAAGTACACAAGATGTATACATGAGAAGTACCGAGCTAGAGTTTATAACTGAAAAGAGAAAATCATGGACAAGCCCATTAAAATCAATGGCCCCTGCCCATAAGAACAAGTTTTTTAAAAAAGAAAACTTTAAGCTCATCCATTGTCCTCTCAGGATTCTCGAAGCTTCTATCATTTCTCTCTTGCAAAATGAACCAACACATGCATATAGGGGCCATCTTCCAGATTGCCGCCACTTTAGGATTGCCTTGGAAGGCCCTCTAGCTTGCTAGAAAATCCACCAGCCTACAAGGCATGACCCGTGATATTCCAATTCCTGCAAAAAAACCATCCCACATGGTCCTGGCTACCTCACAATGTAGCAGGTGATCTACTACTTCTCCATTCTTCTTATGCATGCAATACCAATCCAACATCATTATACAACATTTCCTCAAATTGTCTATAGTAAGAATCTTGCCTAAGAAGGCTGTCCAAACAAGAAAAAAAGATGCTTTGAGAGGAGCTTTGTCTTCCATATACTCCTCTATGGAAAAGTGTTCATTCTTTGACTAGTTAGAACTTGGTAGAACGATCTGATTGTGAATCTACTTCTCTTGGAGGGGCTCTAGCTGATCTTGTCTATGGTTCCCTCAATCATTCTTATAGAATACAATAAAGCAAAGAACTCGGTGATAACCTCCAATGCCCAATCAACTTGGTGATAACCTCCAACGCCCAATCCTGTGCTACCCTGATGAAATCTACATTCCATTGGGGGGAGCCACTAGAAAATACCAAGAGATCAGGTACTGAGGCATCCTTCGCCCATACAAGCTCAAATATGGCAGTGAATGTATCTTTGAGGCTTTGTTCAATGCACATTTGTCATACCAAAACTTGACTTGAGAATCGTCACCCACTTCAATACGTGCATGTGTTAGAAATACCTCCCTTCCTTTTCTAATGTGTTTCCACAAACCCACCACATATGGTCTATTTCCTCATTCGAGCACCATCCTCTCCAAGCTTCCCCAAACTTGGAATCTATAACTGTCTTCCTAGGGCCCCCCTTTCTTGTTGGTACTGCCATAACCATGCACCCATAAGAGCTTGGTTGAAGTTCATGAAGTTACGGATCCCCAATTCAACCCCCAGATATTGGTGTGCAAACAATTGACCAATTCACCATATGAAATTTAAACTTGTCCCCCATCCCACTCCACAAGAAATCCGGTTGTAGCTTCTCAATACAGCTGGCAACCTTTGTAAGGAGTGAGAACAAGGACAGGAAATGGGTGGGTAGGTTAGAAAGGGTAATTTTTTATTAGAGTAAGCCTATCATTTTTAGACAAGTATAGCCTCTTCCAAGTAGCCAATCTACAATCCACCTTTTCAATCAAGACATTTCAAATCCCCTTTGATTTGAAGGAAGCACCCAACGGTAGGCCAATATATTTCATGGGTAGAGAAGATACCTTACATCCCAAGAGGCTAGCTAGATTCACCGCATTAGGGACATCCCCATAGGTACCAATTGAGACTTTGAAAGGTTCACTCTCAAACCAAAGACAGCTTTCAAAATAAAGAAGTGCCCTCAAAGATTGTATTTGCCCATCAGTTGCTCCACATACGAGGGTATCATTGGCAATAAGCAAATGAGAAATATTAAAAGAGCCGTAATCGCCATTCCCCACCGAGAAGCCATAGAGAAAGCCACCTTTCACAAGGCCCGAGATAATCTTGCTGAGAGCTTCCATGACGATAATGAAAAGTGAAAAGTAGTGGAGAGAGTGGATCCATCTGTCTCATACCACATGAAGGTAAATAAATAAATAAAAAGATCCTGCCATATTAAGTTGGTCCCTATGTGTGCAGATGCACATCTGTCATGCATCTGTGCATTGTAGTTTTCATTAGAATATTGTTTGACTACTTGATTACTTGGGTAAAGTTATAGGTCTGGTGGGATTATAAAAAATGATAGTTTCCAAACTACAAAATATGCATGTTTTCTTTTGGAGATGCTTCATTCCTTATCACTTACCCTCTATTTATTGTTCATTTGTCTTCCTTGATCATTTTTTTATGGTTCTGACCCATGTTTCTGTGAACCATCTAGTCATCATTTATAGGTTCATTTCCAGCAGGAGTATTGCAAATTAGACTTTGCTTGAATAATTCACAGAGGAGGGCTCTTCTACTGCCTTGTATAAAGTGTGAGAAGGAAGATGAATCATTCAAAGAAGTGTCTATTGAGCGTCCACCCTACTATAGTTACTTGGACTCTACATCTGGGCAGCTTGAACCAGCATCTGGTGCTCGTGCAAGTATTCCAGAGCAGGAGTATTGGCCAGAAGGCACAGCTAGTCGAGTGAAGGCTGCCAGGGCTCCTGAGCCAACTGGTAAATCATTAGGATCTCCATCTTATGGAAAAAATCCTGGCAGTAGGAGAAAGAAGTATAAAACATCGGTTACTGCTCCTGAATCTTCTAATGTGAGTCTAGAAATGAGTGATCCACTGGAACCTGAAAGTTCAGTGGACACAACGGAAGAGCCTAAAGATTTATCTTCTGATTATGTTGTTTTTCAAACTGAACCCGAGCAAGAAGAAACTGGATATGAACTAGACAAGAAACTTGGACGCCCTCATCCCTTTATTGATCCAGAAGTGAAAAAGCCCATAGAGAAGCCACTTACTGGTGAAGAAATATGGTGGAACTGGAGAAAGCCAGAGAAGGAGCAATGGTCCAGATGGCAAAGAAGGCGACCTGATTCTGAGACGGTAAGTGCCAACATAAAGGAGAAAAATTGCCTAGTAACTCTAATACTCCATATAAAGGAGAAGAAAAATTCTACTCATCATCCCCATACCACACACCACACATAATTTTTTAATTTTTAATTTTTAATTTTTTCTCTTATCAAATGTGTGGTGTATGGATGATGAGTAGAAAAACTCAATTAGTTTAGGAAGAATAAAATAAAAAAATAAAAATAAGTGGTGTGTGGGGATGATGAGTAGTATAGCTCATTTGAGCATAACTAAATTACTCCATATTGACATTGATTGCATTTTGATAAAAGGGTGGCGGGGTGGAGAGAGGTTATTCAAACCTTCTAAATGGCATTTGTTTCAAATATCACCTTCTCTTTACAAGCTCAAGAAAAAGTGGAAAGGAAAAAAGGAGAAATTTGGGGGGGGGGGTTAGCTGTCAAACCCATTGATCACTGGTTATGTGACCATTGGTTGATGCTAAAGTACGTCATGCATAGTCATCTTCACATGCCATCTGTCATCTTTCTCAGTATTTCCAGATGGTGAAGTGTGCCTTAGAGTGTAGTTAATGTGACCAAGGTCAGATGGCACTCAGTATGTTATGCATCACTTGTCAGCTGTGTGTTATTTTTCGCACCTGAGGGATTATAGCTCAAGAGTCGGAAAGGTTCAATGGTGAGGTCCTCTTGGAACCCTTTTATTAGTTGGTTCTGCATCTTTATACATCAGCTGCACAATTGATTATGTTTGCATAAGCGTTGCACACAATATGCTTGTGGTATGGATTAGGTTAGCTAATGAAATCTACTTAGTCAAAATGTGTATGAAGATGAAGCACATCCTTTAGACATGCTCTGCGGCCTTTTATCTGAATTTTGACTTTTTTTCAGGTTTTTCTCAAAGCAATGGCTGAGACTGGGCAAGTGAAGCTTTATGGTGAACATCCGACATTAACTGAAACTTCTCTCTACAGGGCTAGACGACATCTGTTCAAGGAAGAAAGGTATGGTCATTATAGAATAGCCCTTGTTGATTTACTACACTCTCACACACGTCTATATGTAAAAGAGGTAGAGTAGATGTAACCTATATCAAGCTGGGAACTATTTAAGAATGTGCATATCATCTAGGACAGCCCTTAAATTCAGAAATTAGGGTTTCTACAATCAATATGAGTGGGCTAGAAGGGCTTCATTTTTATAATTTTCTTGTTTCTTTTTCTCCCTCTAGATAAGTGTATTTCTTGTAACTTCCCATGGACTTGGATTGCGCCCTTTGAAGTCTTAATACTTATCACATACATATATATACACGTGTGTGAAGAAACTGGGAATTAAAGGTGTTGTCCAGGCTGTGAGCAGTACCCACCACCTGCCAGCCCCTAGCTATTGGCCGCCATCCACCAGTCATCTACAGCTGGCCACTGTCTCTGCCACCAAATGGAAGCGCCCCCCTGCCCCTTTTCCCCTCTCCCCTGGTGGCTTCACCATCTTCAGCAGGGGCATTTTTGGAGGCTTGGATAAGACTTGTTGGCCCAACATTTTAGGCTAACTAAACGGAAAACCGACGGAGAATCCCACATTCCCAGGTATCTGGTTCTGGACATGCAGAATCCAGCATATGGAATTTCATGGGAAGTCAGTATTTCTTAAACCAAACAGTCATATATGGTTTAGCCATAAGATATACTTACGTAGAAGCAATGTCCTAACATGATGTGGAAAACATTAAACTCCTACTAGGAAAGGAAAATACCTTTAATCACAAGGAAAACTTGAACTAAACCTAAACAGAAATTAAAATACACTAGATGCATGAACAAATGACTAATAACTTGATTACCAAGCATGCTAAATCTGAAAATGACTAGAATACTCCTAGGATTAGAACTGCATGAGATATAGGGTTTATTTTGGAATCTGTTAGTGATTATCATGTTAGCTTTGCAAATCTTCAATAGTGTCTCCTGCCTCTAAATGGTAATCAAAGACACCATAAATTTGATTCTTACAAGTTTGCTCATACACTTGTGTGATCTTAGATTACATGAAATATTAGTTGAAACTTTTTTTCCACTTTAAGGATAACTATACTTTAGGGTTCGTAACTTCATAGTGGGCAATCAGTACATGCTTGAAAAATATATGAAGCTAAACCATTGATATTAAAATGGACAAGTGGCAAGACAAGGATAAAGAACAGTGAGTACATTTGTAGAAGGTAGAGAAGGTGCTGATTGAAGATAAGAATAAGGCTGAAGAATTTTCGGTCTGGTCCGGACCGGAAAAACCGACCGGACCGAATGGTTCAGTCTGGACTGGACTGGACCAAAAACTCTTGTGGTCGGTCTGGTCCCGAGGTCTGTGATTTTTGGACCAGACCGGACCGAATATGATCGAATTAGTATAGATATTTTAAAATATATATATATAATATTATTTTATGTAGTAGTTGTACTTATAAAAAAAAAATTTATATAGTAGTTGTATAAGTTAATTATGTAATTTTCATCTAATCTATTATTGTTGACCATATAAAATGTCAAATAATATATGCTATCAATTAATAATATATCATAAATAATATGATAATATACGTAGATACATAATACATTTATACATACTCTACTATTTAGACTTAATTTAAGTAATTAGGTATTTTTTTTTTAAATAACTAAGTTGCAAGCAAGCATGAATAATCTATGTATAATGAAATTATTTGATATTCATTAACCATATATAAAATGTTAGAATTTTAATTTTTAATATAGTTATTAATAATTTTACGTACTAAAGTCTAAGTTAGTAAGTAGTAACTATCAACATCATAAATATAATTATAGTTAAATATTTTTTTAATGAGTTAGTTAAATAATCCACATTAATAATTCACTTAATTTTAATTTTAGTAATTTAAATATATTTTTTTAATTAATTTATTTGCACAAAAAAAAAAGATGAAAAAAAACTGGGCCGGACCAAACGGACCGATAGCTACCAGTCCGGTCCGGTCTGGTCCGGTCCCTATGGGTGTTTGGTCATGTCCAGGGTGGGAAAATCCTGAACCGAAGGGGTTCGGTTAGGTCCCAGAAACCCCCTCCAAACCGACCGGACCGGACTGAATTCACCCCTAGATATGAAAATATATGGCATGTTCCCCGTTGCTTGGAAGTGTAAATTAAACCTTTTAAAAGACTTTCAACCAAAACCTGAACATTAAGGCCTCGTTTGTTTACAGGAAACATCTCACCTCATCTCATCTCACCTCATCATTACAACTTTCACAAATCCCCACACAAAATAAAATAAACAATTCAACTTTTTCAAATCTCAAAACAAAAATGATATTAAAAAATATATTCTAACAATATTTTATTCAACTTTTTAACTTTAATCTCAACTCATTTCATCTCATCTCATCTCATATCTGAAAACAAACGAGTCCTAAGGGGGAGAACTTTATCACCGAATACTTTTTGCAATAAAATGTTCTATCTTATCGCAAACACAGAAGCCCTGCTTTCTTACTTGATATTTAAAATCTATGTGCAGAAACTTATTTACGTATCTGTCCATAATTATGATGCTTAATATAACAAATGTTGAAAGTAAGCCGGGTTCATTTGTGCTTGCCCTGCTTTCTCTCTTTCCCTAATTTACAACTATCGATTGATTTGCCACCTGAAAATAATTTATTACAAACATTTTGTAGCATTGCAGTTTCGTGAAGGCATTTGCGAAAATATTCTTGATTTTGTAGGCTTCAAGCAGAACAAGAGAGACTGGAAAAAGTAGGTCCAATAGCATATTACTCCGAATGGGTAGAATCATGGAAAAGAGACACTTCACAAGAAGCTGTTCAGAAACATTTCGAAGAGACTGATGAAGATGAAAACACCCAACTAATTGAAATGTTTTGCCATCAAACAGATCGAGAGTATCGCATAATGATGGGAACTGATATCCGTATTCGTAGGGATCCTCTAGCAATGCGAATGAAGGAGGATCAAATAAAGCAAAGTATCTATCCATATCTAATAATTTAATGCATTATTTTGTATCTTCAATTTGTAATCATATTGTTTAGTATTTAGTTTATTGTGATTGATTCAGTATTAGTCTGTCAAAGTGGGATTATTCTGTTTATATATTTTGGACTTTTTTTTTTCCATATTCATATAGGATGCGGGGTAGGGATTAAGGAACTTCCTGAGGTTGGTGGGATTAAGATGACATCCTTTCTTGTGAGAGATATTACCAGAACCTTGCTCCTGGTTAAATAAATTGCAGCAGATGGTTGCTGCTCTAACAGATCAGCTGACATCATGCTTAGAGTACCTCTCTCATACTCTAAATATGTCAGACTGGGGATGTCAAATATACCCTTTTAAGTGAAATAAAATTAAAGTGAGAGTTTATTGGGTTATTATTGCAAAATAACAGTGGTCAATCCCATTCGGTTTCTATCATGAATGAGAGGATTTGTGGTATTTGAACTAGGGAGATAATTTGCATTATCACAAACCTGAGGAGAGGCCGTTGTGATTTACCCAGAACAAAGGGAAGAGGGATGAAACCATTCCTCCTCTCTATGTGTAGTCTATGCATCTGGTGCACATTTGTTTCTTTCTCTTCTCATTTTCAATGTTTCTGTTGCCAGGGAAACCCATAGTCATTGTAAGAAACATCCACTTGTATGGTTTCTTCTGGCTGCATTTTGTTTGAAGTTTCTTCTATATTTAGTGTGTAAATGTCCTACAAGTTGCGGTTTCATGCCTTTCCTAATTTAGCATGATTCTTACATAATGACACCACTTATTGTCGATATATATTATTTCCATGCCTTTAATCATCCTTCTACAATTCAAAGCTGCCTGACTTGACTCTTAATTATTAGTATTATGTTAAAGCAACAAATGAGAGAATTTGCATTTCATTACCCTTAAACCATATTAGTTTTATTTTGTTCTGGAAATTCAAAATTCTGTTGTCCTTTTCAGTATGGGGTGGGGATCCAGTGTATCCAACGGTGAACTACATTCAAGACCCTGATGAAGAGATTGATTTTAGGGGCCCAGATTTTCATGAACCTACACCCAATATGCTGGCTTATCTGAAGGAGGTAAATACACTTAAATTCAAATTCTCTCTCCCCTGGCCATTGCTTATTGTATTTATCTGGTATACAATGTATCTGCTCTATTTTTTCCCCTACAAGCAGAACTCTTCCATTGTTACTTAAAGAGTAGAACTAGTACTAATCCTTTCCTCAATAGAGCTTCTGTCGATAGTTTCTAATTAAATGCTGTGAAAACCACTCAAGTAAAATTGGAGAGTGGTCTCAAAGATGGAAGAAAAGAGACACTCTCCCCGTCACATTTTGTTTGTCCCTTTTTTGGAAAGTCCTGTAATACAAGTCCGCATTCCCAAACTAATACATACAATTGCAGTTTTCCTTAATTACATGTTGCTTAATACATACAATTGCAGTTTGGCAGTTTTCCTTAATTAGTGTTGGAAAATAATGACGTATTATTTGTTAGTCAAAGCAAAACTTTTGTTCCCTCAAATAGTTAGAATTATGGAGAAAGACCAGAAAAATGGAGAGGGAATAAATGAAAACATGAGTAGCATTTTATGTTTTTGTTTAGATTTGTATTAAGCCTTGATCTGGTTATACTTATGCTGGTTGAGTGTTGGGCTCAAGTATTTATGTATACATTTATTTAGGAGTGTATATATTCATGTATGTACAAAACTTGCTGAAACTTTTATATCATACCAAAAAAGAAGGATAAAAACTAAACTTTACTTTCACTTATAAAAAAAAAAAAACTATACTTCAAGCTCTGAAGTTCTTTCCTCTGCTTTGATCAGCATGGCAAAATCATATCAAGAGAGGAGCTTGAAAAGATGCTGGCAAATGACAAGACTGAAGAGTTAGAGGTGAACTCCAATTGATTTTCGTTCTGTATTTCAAATTGGATAGATGATTTGTTCCACCAGACCAAAGTAGAAAATATATGCACTATCTATTGATATTTGATGTTCTTATTATGCTTTGACATCTACTTACCGCTGACGATTTATTTGTTTTGCTCGAAAACACCCTTGGAAACCAATATAAATGTGCCCATTTCTCGTCATCTCTAGTTGTGTTGGAAATTGGCTATGAGCCTATGAATAGGTTGATGGCGGAGGATGACTGGCAAATATTCTCCTCAAAAGCAGTTTTATGGTATTCACTGAATGAGAGGATGAGAAGTTGAGTTGTAATAATAAAACGTCCAGTGGAAATAAGTTCTCGTAGTAGTCCGGTGATCAGTTCACATGAGATTATTACCTATTTATGTTTGATGGTTTTTGAGGGTGCATAAGATCCCATTCTTAAGTTTTTGGCTTGGTGAGATGGGTAAGTAAGAGTGGAGATTTGTATTTAACAAAAAATACAAGCAGAAGAAGATGAATTAGACAATCTATATGCAAGCAACTAATTCATATCACATTTAAAAATATTTTTTGGTGAAACAAAGCCCTAGAGGAACAGTTCGCTCGTTTTCTTCCTGAATTGAATTTTGGGTATCGAGGAATTTCACTAGTTTATCGGCATATTTTAGGAAACTGATAAAGGCAGGTTCTTTATTACTGATAAAAAAAAAAATGTTATCTGATTGAACATGCTATGTTATCTGTAGTAACCTTGGTAATATGAAATTTTGTTGTATAATTACAATGCAGACATGCATCGATCTGATGATTTTTATTCTGAAAAGTGCATCTATCATACAAAATTGCTTTCTTCTGATAAGTTATTTCTCCAAGAATCATTTGACTTGTGTTGGTTTCTGTACTAAACATGCCAATTACTTTAGGTTAACTTTGAAGCAACACCACCAAAGGCAAACCTCTAAATATCTATAGTTTTTGAGCTTTATTCATGGTTTGACTCTTGATGTTTACCAATAAATGCAGGTAACAGATATGGATGATGCTTTGGCACGAGCGGTTGACATTGGTGAAGAGGATGTGAGTTTTATTTGCCTCATCTTTTTTGACCCTTTTTTCTCTTTAGTTTATGATGATTCCCTTGGTTTCTATTGTCCAAATGGCCTTCTGGTTGTTTTTCAAGTAATTTCATTCCCATCACAAGGGTGTTGGCTTGATGGTAAGAGGCTTCCTCTCATGTGATTTGGTAGATGAAATGTCATGGGTTCAAGTCTCCATGAGCATGATGCCAAGGAGATGAGACATGCCCATTATCTATGCCTACTGTCTCAGAACCTGTGATAACCCAATATGATAAGGATAGATAAGGATAAGGGTAGGTGGTGTATGAGATCCCACATTACTGGGATGGAGAAGTTTTTGCTCTTTATAATGTTCCAATGGGGCTCCAATTGTATCATTGGCTAGTCCTTTTGGAGTATAGGTCACATGACTTGGGCCTTCCATTGGGGTATTACAAAACCCTTGGTAGATTGGGATTGGGTTATAGGCTTCTAGCTTTGGCAAATCTTAAGGGAGAGCCCACAGGCCTAGCTAGTCTCCTCTTTAGCTGGTCCCCAATGGGTATGGTCATGTCCACATAGAGAGCACCAACTTTTAGTCTCTCATTCCACCCACCCTCGCTGCTCTTTTTGCCCAAAAAGGAGAAGAGAGAGAGAGAGAGAGAGAGAGAGAGAGAGAGAGTAATTTCATACCCTTTTAACCTATTTGCAACAGGATGAAGGAGAGGATAGTGATGCTGAGGTTGAGGAAGAAGAGGACGAGAAAATCACACGCAATTGGAGCGTCTTGAAGAGTACTCCAGAGCTTCGCAAATCCAAGGTGATTTTGTATTTCATTATATCCCGGTTTGGTTGCATGCTTTCATTATTTATTATTTGATTAGGCGACGAGCATTACTCCACACATCTCCCTGTACCTCATTCAGAAGAAGTCATAAATAGCTAAAGGCTTGTTGCCGATCCCTGGCTACAATCTCATGGACATCATAAATAGTACCTACCACTCCTACTTTTTCCACTTCGCATATGGGCTTTATATTCTCTACGGCGTCAACCATAAGTTTGATTATATCGCGTTCAGTTTGAGCTGGGCGATGAAAAGTTTGATAAACAATAATAGCACAAACTCTTGTTCTTTTACCTTCTTTCATGCAAAAGTTGACCAACTTCTTGATCAATTGTTTTTGCTCACCATCCAAGGCCCCCTATATAGCTTAGAATTTTTGAGCAATTGGAAGCCGCTTTCGATGCCGAGGCCAAAAAATGTGTTACACAATCGTTACTGAGACTTGCATAAACATGGTTAAATGTTCTGTTAATCCCTGATTTACATCACTCTGTACAATAATACGGGGTTATCGTCCTTCGAACTATGAGCATCCACTAGATAGCAAGCAACGGATTCTATTAAAGAAAGGAGTTAGAAATTGAAAGTTTGAAGCACTAGTAGAAGTTACTTTGCATCTCATGTTGCTTCTTGTTTATTGCTCCTACCCTTGAACTTGCAGGGAAAGCCGAAGGACAATTCCATGTCTCTGGACGAAGCCATTGGTGACTCTGAAAACCTGACTGATTTTCTACTAGACTTCGAAGAAGATGACTGATCTTATCTTTGCTTTTGAATATTTTACGATAAGTTTCACTAAACTCCCAGAAATAGTGACTAGGCATATATATGGTGAAATGTAGCTGTAGAATTATGATTCATTAGCCGATTGTTTCTCTTCTCTTTTTTTTTCATTCCATATATAAATTCTGAAAAAATGCAATGTTTTGTTGATCGCTTAGGTGGCATATAATTTCTAAATGCCGTCTCAGCATGTACTATGTCACATCGGCCAAAGGATTTTCACGTCCAAATTACTTGTTAAAACATGTCAAGGAGAATACAAGGTTTGTCAATACAAACTCGTTTCAGAATTATCAGGTTTCGGTATGTAACCTTACCAGAAAAAAAGTATTACATAAAACCATTACAAAGCCCATGAAAACTTATTTAATACTTAAAATCTTTTGCTAGTTTTTAATTATCAGACTAATTATTTTATTAGACAAGCCAAACATATACCATTTCTACTAGGTAAAATAACATAGAAAGTAGAGTAGTTTTGTTCAAAGATGATGTGTGAACTGACTCATGTGGGCTGGGTTCTTCCGACTAGAGTCTAGACCTTGAATGTTAAACGTGACCATAAATAAAGCCCATGGGCTAGAAGCCTAATATCCTTGCTTTAAGTTTCTGAAAATCTCTCTTTCAATGGTTCGGTCTTTTATTCTCTCACATTATATACCAAGTTTAATGCTTTAAGAAAGCAAGATCTGATTCCAGATATCTGATCTGACACAATGACAAGAACAATTTACGAACTAGACTAACTGATATTTCTTAATATACCCTCTTATATTTTTTAATATATATCAATGTCGACCATTTTCTCAAACATTCTTGCAAAGCCGAAATTACGCTAATAATTTAAACGTTTGTTTGATGTTTGTTTGTTCTTCCTTTTCATTTTTTTGAAAAAAAAAAAAGGTTCTAGTCATTGTAGTCATTGATCATAGGTTTCGTGTTTGATATTATCCAATTGATTTATCTACTCTCCATGGATATTAAATAGTGTATTGACTTGACTTCATTTGGTAAAGCTTTATGTTTATGTAAAACGACAAGATAGCAACTTGCATAGCCACTTGAATTGAAAGCAACTAATGAATCATAACGGAGTCTTGACGGCTGCATACGGAAAATGATTTACACACAGTATTTTTAAATTCTTTTAACATTTTTTTAACATGTTTAAATTCTTTCGGTTACATTAAAACTAGGAACCACACACACAGACACACAAGCCAATGTTTCATGCGTGTCTTGGCCACTGTTCAATACTTTAGGTTCGAAATTATGTTCGAGTCATCCCCCAAATCTAGTTCTTTACAAGTACTAGGTTTGCAGGTGCTAAATAATTTGAAGTAATTTCCATCCAAATAAAGTGTTGTAATCTTATTTTCCATTGTTTAATAAGACTAGCTCATAACAAAAAAAACTGCTTATTTGTGACAAGTTATTTTCTACAAAAATTATTATTTCTTGTTAAAATGAGTTTATTTGCATTGCAATTAGTCATTATCGTCGTAAATAATTAGTCACAAATACTTTTTTTCTTGTTTACAGGCAGAAGAGATTAATTATTAAAAATTATGGTAATAACTTTAAAGTTGATTGCAAAAGTCACGAGAGAATCCCATGTAAAGAATTAGATTAGGGTAAGATTTTGGCATTGAGTATGATTTTTCCTATCTAAGCCAGATTTGCCTTTTGAAAATTAGCGTAGTTAATTTCTTTTTGGCTTTTAGTGACTTACACTACCATATTTTTTTTTTTAAATATCGAAGTATATGGCTAATTAATTACAAGTCAGAGATGTCTCTCTCCTCCCTTGCATCTGCCTTAACTTATTCCCTATGGCCTACACTATCTAATTGATGCCTTTGCAAGATCTTAAAAAAGTGCTTTATATCAATATATTAGATTATCATAGTATTTATATATACATGTATTTATTAGATTATCACTATGTATAAATTATTAATACTCGATCGTTATTCTCTAAAGAGTGATCAGCAATATGAGATTAATAAATAAATAAATGCTTAAGATTAATTATTTAAACAAAATCGTGCTTTATCCACCTACTTTGATGTGCTTTAGAAGTGGTCCCGTTCATAATGCATGCTTAGGTTCTTTCTTGAACTTCACACATCTCAACATAGAGCGTTAGAGATTTACATGTTTTAATTTAATTAACAGCAGCTTACATTAATTATTCCCAAAAGTTATTGGAAATCAAATCATTTTTGCCCATTTAATCTTTTTTTTTATCTTTATTTGTAGCATTTAATATAATTATAGGGAGAAAAAAAAAAAACTTGGTGGTTGAGAATTGCCTTCTCTGCCCATACTCATATACATAGAAGAGAGAGAGATTAGAGATTTGAAAAAGAAATTAGATAATTAATATAGATCACATAGATTTGACTTGGGAATATAATTTGGTTAGTCATTAGTGGAGTTTGAGGTTCTTTTATTTCCACTAAACCAGATGATAAATAAATGATTAGAGATCATGAGGGTGGCAGCCAAGGAAACATAACAACTGAAAACAAACTATTTGTTACTAAATGTGTTGTGGTTTTGTTGGAGATTGTATGTCACCCAGAACATGATAAAGGACAGATCTAAGCTCTGCTCATGTCTTGCTTTCTTGCTATGCCTGCCCCCTCCCCACACACCCAAAAGAAAAAAAAAATGGGCAAGCAAAAGGAGGGAAAACATTAATGGCTAAACATATGGTCAACATGTTTGATTCCTTGTTTGTCTCTCTAGCATAGCAAATATTGTTATGCTCTTTGGTGTGTCCTATATATGTCAGAAGAGACATTAATGACTAAACACTTTTTGTTATTAATAATCATGATTAGTGGCCCTCTCCTCCTCTCTTTGTCATTAATTATACTCATGTTCATGCTGCATACTAACATGATTAACACAGATGGGCTCCACACTTATCAAGTTTCTATCATGCTCATGTTGTCTCTCGGTTTAATGTCGTATTGCTCTTAATCCATGTTCCTCTTTTTAATACAAAGAAAATCTTGGTTGTTAGCCTTGTTCTGGGATTAGGATTATATATATATATATTATATGAGAGATATCAGCTCAAGTAGTACTACTGCATGTGGTTGTCAATGTTTTAGGAATATATATTTATCAGTATGTTTATCTACGCCGAAAATCTCGACTATCTGTTGTAACACAACTAGCTAGCTAGCTTAATTATTAAGACGTACACGCAATTGCTTATCAAATTTGCTTTCAAATTAGGGTACCCCTAATAAGTAATATCTATTGCAAAACAGTACTTAATTCAGCGTGCAATTCATGTGCATGCAGCAGTACTACCCTTTTTCTTTGGGGGCTGAAATCAATCATTAATTATAGTCTCCCTATTTTCAGCCGCATACCCAGCTACGTACCTTTTCAATCTTCAGTTGCTCAGCCAAAAATAAAAAAATCCCCCGAAATAGTGATTTGTTGTTAACTAATCATGATTATTCTTGTCATGATATTTAATTTGATTCTTAGGAGTGGGAAAAATGGAGATTATGTTAAACAGTAATAATATTCATATCAAGAACATATATATATATATATATATAAGCAACGCGCTCATCAAATTAAAACAAACAAACGTGTTCTTTTTCCTTAAATTAAACTAGGGTTTCCCCAATGATCCATTCTAGGGTTCCCAAGAACTACGATTTTGGTTTTGGAAAGTTCAAGCCTAGCTGTAACATGTACAACACGTACGTACACACCCTAGCTAGCTGTGTCGACTCCTGTACGTGTTGTGAAGTAGTTAATAAGGAGAGTAATTAGGTCAAGAGGAATAGTACTCGTAGCCAGGAAGCTTGCAGTTGCAGCTTCGATACATGCATTGATTATTAAGCAGTCACTTTGGAAAAGACGTACAAATGGCCGTTGGCTGATCATCTTAGGATATTTTTTGCATAAATGGGCCAACCACATCAGATGCAATAAAGCATGCATGCGTTTTCTACTGATCATTGAAAGGAAGAAGAAAAAGGGGTCGGGCGGGAAATAAATAAAAGCAAGAAAACGATTCGATCCCTAGCTATCACCTGCATCCACTCTCTTTGTATATCATGGATATATATTTTTGTTAATTTGTGGGTGTGGGTGTGGGTGTGGGTGTGCGTGTGCAAAGTAATGTTCTCTCGTTCGATAATTTCTGGTTCCCAGCTTTGTCATTGCAGAGCCATGAGTGCGGTTACTGCATGTTCAGCTCACCATGCTGACAAAGCATGCAATGACCATCTAGTTGGTTTTTGGTTTGGTTCGATTATTCTCAGATGCTTTTGAGTTTGAGCCACGGCCAAAAGTCTCTTGCTCAAGCTAATTTAGTACTCACCTAGCTAGCTAGCTTCAAATTGCTCCAACAAACCACCAAGGGTGGATTAACGGCCATTTGGGTTTTGATATATGTATTAGGTACTGTTCAGTTCGAATTCGAAGATCATCTTAGATTACTACTGTTAATCGTCTAAGAATTTATTGAATTCTTTAATGATATTGGGTCTAAGATCATATGGTTCAAATTAAATTTGAGGAAGTGCCGACGACATTTTACCGTCCAGGTAGGGAAGCCACCTCTAGTTACCCCTCTTACACAGAAAAAAATATTCAGACAAATCTTGTAATCTCTAAACATCATCTCACTTCTTTGCCTTTTGTAAGAAAATGAATTATGAAGATGGTATAAATTTAAACTTTTTATTTTATCGGTATATCGCATTCACATCAATAGATGAGATAGATTATGAACTTTTCATCAATAAAAAGTAACTACTATAAATTATTTAGATTTGAATCTTATACTTCAAATTAGGAGAGCATGCATACCCTACATTAATGAAACTCTTACCGCTTAAACTATCCCCAAGGATTTAATGCGTAAATTCTCCACCTCAGATGGTCTTTAATTCGTTCCTATCTTTATAGTGGAATGCAAATGGACCTACAAAAGGTCGAGTCATGGTACTATCATTCAGCAGCTGGCACCACTCTTCCATTAATGGATCGATGAGCTCAAGATTAGACTATAAAGAGAAGAGAAATACCTTAATTAGCAACCAAATCATATAAGTTCAAGCATCATTATTGTTGGATATTGAAACTTGAGATCCCAAGATTTAAAAGCATTTATATATATATGTTGGATATTGTATCATTTAATTCAACCATTGGGCTGATCAACGAATTTTATGCAATAATAATCATCTGATTTTAATGTGAAAAGGAAACCATTGATTTCAAAATATTTTCCTTCCTTCTCGTCTCTGTTACTATCTTTTTCTCAATAAATGTCTCGTGTCACACCCCATGTGCATTAGTACTTCAAAAACCCCAATGGGTGAGATTTGTAGACATTATAATATGAGAATTGTTACAAATATGAAGAAATTATATAAAATAAAATTATAAATTGACTTAATTTCATTATATTTTTTTTATAATAAAAATATATATATTTTTATAATTTGAGGTTTGATATCCAATCAGGTTTATTTATAGATTTATTTCGTTAAAGTATTTTTCTTATAATATAAGGATGAGCCGTGCAGTGGTGAATGAGCCGGCTGAAAGAGTGTGCGGTGGGGGAATGGGAATGAAGCCAAGGCTCGAAGGTCGAGAAGGCCCCTATGGCTATGCTATGCTATACCCCCACCTGTCCCGTCAAAAAGGCGACGACGAAATCTAGATAGAGAAATTGCATGGGTCCCACAAATCTATGAGGTGAGCTGTTGCTTTTTTGACATCTCTCGCTTTTCCACTCTCTCTCTCTCTGCTCTCCGAGAAAAGAAAGAAAGAAAGATCTGACAATCAAAATAGAAATTAATTAATTAATTAATAAATAAATACAAATGGGAGAAAGTGGGCCGAGAAAATATGAGAGAGAGAGAGAGAGAGAGATGGTTGGAAAATGAAAGGGTAGCTGTTGATGATTCATTGCAGAAGAGTACTAAAAGTGCGTCTGTTGATATTGGGTGGTGCTATGACATTATATTCCACCCACCCTCTATTTATTTTCCACCCCTACTTTTTTTTTTTTTTTAAATAATAATTACATGTTTTTTGTTTTGCCCCTTGTATTTTTTGTGTATTACATAAATTGCCATGGATTGGATGGAACTGGTCGGTGATAATTCTATTAATGAATGGGAAATACATGAATTGGCCGACTTCCTTGAAAAAGAGTGCCCTAATTTTGACCAATTTTCTTCCCCCCCCCCCGTCTTGTCAATTTGTGTACAGCTACGTTTCAATATGACCTGAAAATCTAATGCCAGCAATTTATGATTTTTTTTTTTTTTTTCAAAATAAATTAAATAAAAATGCTAGCAACGATCATGTCTTCAAGCATTTGTCGGTAGTTACTCCTCTAACGATAATTTGAAATGAGTTAAAATGAATTCACAATCCAAACCGAGGCTACATCAGTTGTGTTGCCTTTGGAGCCGCCGTGAGTTATGCGGTTACTTTGCTATCGTTTGTTAGTATCTCTTATGCTGATAGGAGTGTAAAACGGTCGGTCCCGACCCCAAAAAAAAATTGTATGGTCGGTTTCGATTTAATAAGTAGAAAAATTTTGGTCTTTGGTCTAGTTTTGGGATGGAGATTTCTTGGACCAAACCGGGCCGACTGAATAAAAAATAAAAAAATATTTTATATTTATTATTCATATAATAATTATATAATTAACAATATAAAATTTTAAATATGTTATTTATACTTATTAATATTCTATAAATTAACAATATTTTATATATATTTTCATCTAACCTATCACTATTAACAATATAAAATTTTAAATATGTTATTAACACTTGTTAATATTCTATGAATTAACTAATATATAATATCAATTAGTTAATTATATAGTAATTATATAAATTAATAATGTAATTTTCATTTAATTTATTATCATTGACCATATAAAATATTTTTTAATTGAGTTTGTTACATAATCTACATTAATAAGTCACTTAATTTAATTTAGTATTTTAAATAAAAAAAATTTATTAATTGATTTAAAAAAAAATTAGGCCGGACCGAATGGACCGACCGGACCGGACCATTTGAACCCCTAATTATACATATGATATGAGATGAGGTTAGATAAAAATTAAAAATTAAAAATTAAAAAACTTATTATTATAATATAATTTTTTATTTTTAAATTTATAAAAACTAAATAATTTATTATATTTTGTATCGAATTTAAAAAAGTTATAATGATTATATGAGATGAGATAAGATGAATTGTGGCCTTTAACCTCTGTTTATGAACACTAGTGAGATAATTTATATTATTTTATTATTATTTATAAATAATTTATTATTAAATAATTTATAATTAAACTGTTTTTTACTATTTATAGATAATCTAAGATACTCTTAATATCTAAAAAGGGATTTTATTTTCACGCAGGTCTTGTATGCGTGCTTTATATTAAAACATAAATTAAATTATTAGAAAAGTGTTAGATTTATACAAAAATCTTATAAAAATAATCGTTATTATATAACATGTAAGTTTGGTAAATTTAAATTTATAAAATCTCATCCATCGTAGACTAAATATTTATGAAATGATTGTAAATTCATAAGCAAATGGAGCGCCTAATGTCACTTGGAGTTCGAATATTCATGTACATGCAAGAGAATAATGATTATTTAAGAATTTGCAACTTTAAACTCTCTCAAAATTAGAAAATAACACTCGAGGTACAATTAATGCACCTATTCACATACAAACTCCTTTTTTTTTTTCTTTTTCCCTGGCTCCTTGAAGTATCATACAGAAAGTTGGTATGCCTGTGAGCACGTGCAATCCCTATTTATATATACATGTTGGAGTTAATCCGTGATTAAAAAAAATGAAAGCTAGCCTGAACATATGAAAGGCAAATGGCTTTTTATATATAGCTATGTTGGTCATATTCATTAGTGGGAATTAGAACAAATCATGAATCCCATGCATGAAGAATGTAAAACTGCATGCATCCATGCATGCATCAGGTAGGAGAAATTAAGTACCTCCCTCCCCCATGCAACTGCATGCTGCATGCACCGAGGCGCTGCTCATAAATTAAACTTCACATGCATGAACTACTCTTTTTGTTTGTGTAATTTGTTCTCCAATCAACATATATATATACACACAGTACTAGGAAATGGCCTGAGTGTGTTAGCCTCGGGATGAAAAAAAAATAAAAAAATTAGTAGCTTATTTGTTTGGAAAAAGAAAATACAAGGTTAAAGAAATATAAAAAAATAAAGATTAAAAAAAATCTAAACTTTAGCAAAGTAGAAGCATTGGTCTACATCCATATTAGATTATCAGGGCAGGTTTGGGGGGTGGGATGAGACACAAAATTCTAATCTCATCTCATCTCATCATTACACATTTTTCAAATCACCATACAAAATATAATAAACAATTCAACTTTTTCAAATCTCAATTCACCTTTTTCAAATCCCAAAACAATAATAATATTAAAACACAATATTTTAAACTCTCAAACAAAACATAAAATTCTCATTTCAAACAAAACATAATATTAATTAATTTTTTTTAATTTTTATTTTTATAACATTTTAATATTAATAATAATTATATTCTTTTAATGGCCTTTTGGTAAAACATAATTCTTCATTAAATTCTACAAGAGAGCTACATGTCAATTAATGGTCAAGGCCGGTCTTAAGGATCTTTTGGTAAAACATAATCATTCATTAAATTCTCCAAAAAAACTATACGTCAAATGGTCAAAAGTTTTAAGGGTCGTTTGGTAAAACAGGATTTAACGGAAAAACAAAGAAAGTTAACGAAAAAATAACAAAAGTTTATATTCACAGTTAGATAGCCAGTACTTATTATAATATAGAGTAGATATATGTATGATTCAATAATATCTAAATGTCAATGTACATATATGGATATATATGCTAGGTTTTGATGTCTCTTTTATATTAATTCGATGGACCTCACCCAGAACAATATCTTGGGTCGAAATATTTGTCACTTTAAAACTTAGATAGATTTGTAGCCAAAGAAAAAATGAAAAAATAAAAGAAAAAAGAAAAAAAAAGATCCTATGCTGTATAATTTCATCATCAATCATTGTAGTAAAGGACCCACTAGCTAGTTGTTGGGTTATGATCTACTTTGGAGGATTAATAAGTTGGCCAGCCGAGGACATCTTCCTTGAATTTGTAACATTGGCCCATACATGAAACAGGTCATATGGTGAACTCATGGGACCCATTGATCGATGTTCCATTTCATTCTCAATCCATTATTTTTTGAACAATTTCTTGATTTTTGAGAAAAAAAATATGGATAGAAGTCTTCATATTCTGGCCCTCGAGTAGGTGATTTAGATCATGATTCAGTTTGGTCTACCCTCCGATGATCACATGGGGGTCGGTGTTTTTTTTTTTTCTTTTCTAGTGTTATATATAATAATTTTGATTCAAGAAATTGTTTTTATATATACAAAAAAAAAAAACAAACAAACAAACTTTGATTCAAATGAATGTCATTTGATTATCTTTTAATAAATTAATGAGAATATTTTATATAATTGTTATCGATATTATCTTAATTCATATATATGATATTTTTATTGAATCTAAAAATGACTAATTTCTCATTCCTCATAAAAAAATATAAAAAAAAATTAATGATTATTTTAAACTATTATTCTCACTACAAGAAAAATAGATTTTTGTGGCTATTTAATTGCGGCGAAAAGATTATTTGTAACCAAAATAGACTCATTTTAGCTGTAAATAATCATTTCGTTAAAATTAACTGATTACAAATAAACAGTTTTCTTATAATGGATCTGCCAATCAAATGGATCTAATTAAACCCTTGACTCGTTGCATGTTTGTTTTGTATCCAACAAAACCAACGGTACTGTTAAAAAGATGGAACAGTTGGGACGTTATAAGTGGTGGTGGTAATTAATATTCATTTCCATATCCATGTTTTAATCCTTAATGTCGGCACGAGATCAGAAGAACATAGTCATGAATAATGATCATATCTATAAATTATTATTTATTTATATTTCTTTTAGAATCCGTCGTTTTCTTTCGTCCACGGTTTTTGTGCTCCATCAACTATATATATATACAGCCAAAGTTTTCCAAAATTCATGCCTGAATATAGTGTGGAAAAAAAAGCAGAATTTAGTCAAAATATTCTCAGATCAGGATCGATGTATAATGGTCACGTCCTTGTGGTTCTATATATATTTGATATATATATATATATATATATATATATAGGCACCTAATGAGCTAGCTTTTGACCATCGGATTAGAGAATTAATAACATTAATTATTAATCTCTTTCTCTGCACGAAACAGGTACTACTTTTAATCTAATAATATTACTTGAGAATAAAAAAAATAAAAAAATATATAAAATCGGACAAGAACATGTAAAGGAATAATTGTGGGAATATATAGCCTGAAGATCATTAGGCATCCGGTTCTTCAAATTAGGAGTTTTTTTTTTTTTTTTAAAAAATAATAATAATAATTATAGATAATCACATGACCCTTAATACATGTACATGATCTTGTGTTTTACCATTCTTGATCCGTTTAGAAAAAAAAAATGTTATAATGACTTTTAGGCAGATTAATCATGCATGATCAATACATGTTACATTTTTTTTATTGATCTTTTTGTTTTTTCTGATCTTCTCCTCTCTTTTTTTTTTTTTTCTCTTTTTTGAATTAAGATTCTCTTAAATTAATTCTTATTCAAGTTAGAGGGATAAGCACATAAAATAAGTCATTAACATGTAATATATAATATCTGACATAGAATCGACATTTTGCAAAACTGAGGAGCTGAATTAATAGAATATTCAAATATTCTATTAAATAAGAATTAATATATTTAATATTATTCTATCAAATATTCTATTAAGAATTCTATTAATTCTTATTCTGTTTTCATTAATTGGAGGATGAAATATTGCTAAACAATCTTGAATGATAGGGCTTGAAAGGGACGGTACTATTGTCTCATATATTATATATATATATGTGTGTAGCTCCCACTTTTTTAAGTACTTTTTTGTTTTCAGCTACAATTCCTAACCATTGAGACTGATTTGGTGCGCTCTCTCTCTCTCTCTCTCTCGGGTTCTTTAATTAATTCCATCTCAAAATTCTATCGTCTTCCAAAGTGCATCATGGGAGTATCCCAGCTGTCTATTTTAACTACACTAAATAAAATTATATTCTCAGGCGAGTATATAAATTAACTTAATTAGAATATAAGTTTTAAAATTTAAATTTTATAAATCAAATTAATTTTACTATTTAAGTTACGTAGATTGTGTGCTTTACACAATGATTTAGGAGAGGTTTTGATTCAAAACCCACCTCAACTCATTATTATAATTTTTTAAAATTTTTACACAAAATATAATAAACAATTCAACTTTTTCAAATATCAAAATAACTTTCCTAAATTCTCACATAAAATATAATAAATAATTCAACTTTTATTCTACTATTCACAAATCATCTCAACCAATCTCAACTCATCTCTAAATCCAAACATTTCCTTAAGAATAAAATAATTATATATATATAAATAATATATATTCTCTGATCTATTTAACCTTTGTAATGTAATTGATGGGTTGATGATCATTTCAGAAGAATCATATAAGCTATCTTAGATCCTGTGAAATATTCCTGCCCAACGACTGGTTGTCACTAAAAAAAAAAGATTTGATTACGGTACCAAGAATTTTGGCCAATTTGGCTTTTTCAAAAAAGAAAAAGGATGATCATGATGCTCATTTTTTGACTCGTTAGAATCCTAGATTTGGGTGTTATTGAGGTTTGGGTGCTTAATTGATTGGATTCTAATTAATATATTCCTTCGATCTCATGATCTTTGATCTTTATTTTTTATATATATATATATATATATATATATATATACAAAATGATAAATTAAACTATAGAAGACAACGTACCATCTTTTATTGCATGCAATACTTGTCACACATGTTCTTGTTCAAAATACATAACTTATAAGCTTTGGATCATAACCAAAAAACTGGTGGATGATCATGATGATAGGTGGATGATGTTAATTTTTTTGAGTGTGACTTGAAAATGATAAGAGACGACTAGTAATTACATCTCTAGAACAATATCGTGCCCTTATTTTCTGATGATCTCTATCTACCACGAAAATTAAGAAAATATCCATGCACACATGTGATTGTGCTATGCCATGGCCAACTTTCAGAAATAATACAGCTGGATCTGCGGATCAGTACTTTCTTCTTCTTTCTTTGGACATGGATGTTTCAACTTCTAACGTGATCATATCCGTTCACATGCTAAGATGGGAAGATTTGCATGCAATTGATGATGAGTACCACTGGTTGAAATTCCATGGCAGTTGCTATATATATATATATGGCTGTTAACTTTTGACGAGGTGACTCCTATTTATTTCTCCACTGCTATATATAATTGATCATGGATCGATGGAGGATATATCTTTAATGAGAAATTTTATTTA
This sequence comes from Juglans cinerea, assembly GCA_961763995.1. NCBI lineage: Eukaryota > Viridiplantae > Streptophyta > Magnoliopsida > Fagales > Juglandaceae > Juglans > Juglans cinerea. Next base: position 23,455,089 of record CAUIVZ010000008.1, on the reverse strand, counting down.
CAATATTGAGTGGGGGACTGCGTGCGTACGTAGTCTCATTAATAAATGAGGCTAAAAAAAAAAAATTTAAAAATGATATTATTGTTACAATATTTAATGATGTCGCCTAGAATATTTGACTTTATACAAACATTCATCGTTCACTTTTACAAAACTTATCAACTTATCTCATTTGGCTTGACTGGTGGGTAGGTGTCACATATCATCTAATTATTACAACTTTTCTAAGTTTTCATACAAGATAAAATAAACAATTAAACATTTTCAAATATCAAAACAAAAATAATATTAAAAAAATAAGTAATGCTACTCATAATCATTTTTCTCGTCATCCTCTCATCACTCTATGATGTGGCATTAGATGATTGAAAATTATTTATTATGTTTTACTTGTGAACCTATAATTTAATGCTACATCATGGGATGATGAGAGAATGGTGAGAAAAAAGCTAATGAATAGATTTTTTCGAAAAAAATATATTCTAACAATATTTTATTCAACTTTTAACTTCTATCTCATTTCATCTCATCTACGAAATCAAACGAGACTTTAATATTATGTCTATTTTTCTAATGGATAAACTAATGCGTATACATTAATGACACTAGTTTAGTTGATATAATGAATATTAATGGTGATAAATATATAATATTTTATATAGTAAAATAAAAATAAAATGAGAATATAGTGTATAGAATATATTTAATAATAAACTTGTAAAATAATAAGAAGGGGATGAAAAAAGAGATGCCGTCAACAAAGTTTTTCTATTTTATCGCGAAAATCTGGTAGCAGTCAAAAATTAAAATTAGCATTAGTCGGAGGTACAGAAATGAGAAAGAAAGCGACATATTATCCACTTTTTGTATTAAGTTATAGTTTTTGAAGTTTGTAAAAATTACAGCTGCTGCCACAGACACCCGGGCTTCTTCTTGTATTAGACGCGTGGGGAAATTAATTGCGTGTGCCGTTTCTCCACCGTACGAGTGACAGCGACCAATTAAAAATACAAAATTATAATTAAAAAGCAAACAGTGGTCACGTCACGTCCCATCGACACCCTCTGGGACCCATCCTTTTCCTCCACTGACGGCCCAGATTCGTCTTTTTGCTTCCTTCCTCTTACCCTCCGTAGGATCATCCCCTTCCCCAAATTCCCACTTTAGACTTTGGTGATTCACGTTTTCAGTGTCCTCCTCTCTCTTGTCTGTCCAATTTGAGTAATGGTAGACAGACACTTCATAGTTTACACTACATTTTACGAATATATGTTATAAAAAAAAATATTTTTATAAAATAATAATATTTTAAAAAAAATATTTTTATAAAATATTATAAAAAATACCGTGTGTTTATCTTTTTTGTTTAATTTACATTTTTTTTGGAATTTATTTTTTTTATTATATTATTTATATTTATTTTTGAGTGGGTGATTCGTGGTTGCTGACAATGTGTGGTTTTATGCAAGGTTGGTCAATGAAAGACTGCCATTGAAGATTACATAAACACCGATTCTTTTGTTTTTATAATTTTTCTCGATCCATTTTATTTAATTATTATAATTTTTTTAAAATTTATATATAAAATAAAATATATAATTCAACATTTTCAAATTTAAAAATAAAAATAATATTAAAAAAATATATTTTAACAATATTTTATTCAAATTTTAATTTTAATTTCAATTCATCACATCTCATCTACGAAAACAAACAATGCTTAAATAATATATATAGATTCTTCTTTGTCATTTCATTTCAATAATTAATATTACTTAAAAATATATTGGATGACCATATTTCTTTATTTAAATATATATATATTTTTTTTCGGACCATCATTCTTTTAGGTTAACAAGTGTTTATGCGAAAGGAAGGTGAACAAAATATATCAAAGCCATACATTACCATATAAACCCAAGTTGGGTGGAGGTTTAAAAAATAATAGCCATATCCATTTAAATCACGAAACTCGTTTATTCGTAATCATATATTAGGTAAATTTTATATATAGATAAACATAATTTGTGAATTAAATAATATATATATAGATATTTTACACAACATTAAATGATTATGTTAATTTGTTTATGCTTCATGCAAGTTCTTCTAAAAATGAATAAAGTGGGATGGAAATGCTATGACGAATTCCCATGTCATCCCATTATAAGGATATTCACAGATCATTTACAAGACTCTCTAAAATCCATATAACCAACAAGATTGGCAGATTATTTCCATCATTCAAGCGATCCACTCGTCCCTAAAAGACAATTTTGATTGGAACATATCTCTTTAGTTGTTCGTAGTGATGTGAATTCTAATGCGCATGCATGATCTGGTGAAAAGGTTTTCACCATATATATATATATATATATATATATATACACATCCATGGCTCATGGTGAAAAGATTCCCAATATATTCCCACATTAATTGTTTCAAGCACTACTACCTTGTAATTGTTATTTGCTTAAAAAAAAAAAAAAAAGGGTACAAACCTACCCACATGCAAATATAGACATATTTGGTCATAAGATAAAATATATTTCAATGCAAATCCAAATATCACACATGCATGACCATGAGGTTGTGTGTACGTGGAACACATTTATTTTTCCTTTTATTTTTAGGCCCTGTTTGGATCGCGGAACTGTTTCATCCTATTTAATTTCATCTCATCATTACAATTTTTTTAAATTTCCACACAAAATATAATAAATAATTCAACTTTTTCAATTTTTAAAAGAAAATAATACTAAAAAATAATATTCTAACAATATTTTATTCAACTTTCATCTTAACTCATCTTATCTTAACTCACTATCTAAACGACACGTTAATATTTGTTGAAAGGTTTGAAAAGACTTCCTCATCTAACCAATTTACATAAAAATATATTAAAAAAATCATTATAATTTATTAATTTTCCTTAAGCTCATGTCTAAAGTTATCTGAGAATTTTAATTTGTTTTGATACCAAAAATAAAAGAGACATACGTACGGTTAAAAAAATCTCAACAATAATTTATAATTTGTTACATCGACATGTGTGATTAAAAAAAAATTAAAATTAAGATAAAAAAAAAATTAACATTTCTCGAAACATTATTGATTGAACTTGGCTTGCGTTTCGGCCATCTAATTTAAAACGTTATCCGCATATATATATATATTGATCTGCATAAACGTGTTGATCAAGGAGAAAGTCAATATCTTCAGAAGATCATATATATTGCTCGCGTAACAATAGGCTTTGTTCTTTTCCAAAATACAATGATAGTGAAGTGAGAAAATTAATTAAAGATGTGTTTCTGAAGGAAAAAGGCCGAGAGAAAAGTACTCTCAGGCACTGGCAACCCTTAACATCATCTTCATACATATAATTCAAATCATTGCTGTGATAATGGCCATGAATTCTTGACTTAAACACAAGTGGTCGATCACTACTGAATCTAACCATTCTCACATCAATAATAAGATTAAGAGCAATATAAGAGTAAGTTTCAAGCACTCTTTTTAAAAAAAAAGTGAGGTCAATCCATTATTAAAAAATAATTTTTTTATTTCAATATTATAATTATATATTTTTTCAAATGGAATATGCGGAACTTACACATGATCATTTCAAATATCATTTCTCTAATATTAATTGGCGAGTCCAACAATCAGAAAATCCCGTTTAGAAGATATATATATATATATATATATATATATATATATATTATTTGGGTACAATTTAAATGAGTCACCTTCCAACACAGCTTTATGAGCACGTCTAACAAGCAGAAGTTCCTCTTGCTAATTATTTCAGAAATGATTCATGTATGGTTAAGATATACATTATCATGTGCTGCCGATCAAACTTAAAATTTATTGATTGTGACTTTATTTTGTAGGGTATGTACAAGGAGAAGTCTTGCACACAAAATTAACAGACTGATCAAGTCATGTTGGCGAATAAGAGAATTGAGGTCATAGACTCATATATGGGATAAGGATGCTACGCATCAAATCATTTGCAAGATGACTGTAAAGGCATTATGGGATAAGCACATAATCGCCTGCTAGCATCATGGGTTTGGCTTGTCATATCACAATACAACTTGAAAGAAAAATAGAAAAATAAGATATATAGTTTAATAAATAAAATAAATTAGGGTGAAAGAAAAAAAAACAAAAAAAGTTTCCCACCATAAATTCAAAGAATAGTTTGTGGGAAACATCAAAAACATTTTCTTTTATTTTTTTATTTTTAGGAATTTATTTTGTTTAATTTACATGAGATATTATATATCAGTTGTTCTAATGGTTGAACAGGATTCCTGCATGCCCATTCATTAAATTGTTATTCTAAAGTCTTTATCGCATACTATCCATATGATATAATTTGATTTGTAATATTCAAATTTTAAAATTTATCTTCCAAATCAAATTATCTCATATAGATGATGTGTGACGTAGAAATTTTAAAATAACAATACTCAATGGTCATTAGAACAATTGATAATTGAGTTTATCTTTCAAATTACACTACCCATCATCTACATGTGTGCATTTTGTTCGCCCACACCTGTCTTTCATTAGGGATGATGATCCTTCCTATTGAATTTAAGTGGAATGGAGAGTAAGTATTTTTTTTCTTTTTTATAATATTCATTAATTTAAGACACCCTACTAAATAAGTATTTTAATTTGGGATATAGCGATGGTATTTAAAATTTAAAATTACGCTTTTTGAATTCACGAGGTGATGGTGAATACGATGAAAGAATGACTTGGCAAATCAGAAGATCTTAAATGAATTTACCTACTAGTTCTGATTCACCACTGATATACTTAGAGCATTAGTATTGGTTTATCTATATACATATGTAAAATCACATATTTTGGAGATTGATTTTGTCATCCAAGAAAAATTTCCACATTGAATTATGCATTTTTTAGCTAAATTAACAATAAAATATTATTCTTATTTTCCTACAATTATTATTTTTTTTTTATATTTTACAATTAGAACCCACTACAAATTTCATCCTTTAACATGTGCTAAAAAATATCAATTTCATGTATCCAATTTTATATATATACCAATTTCATCAACAAATATTAACTTGTGCTAAAAAACACTTTGTATTATCAACTTAATACAAACTCAATATATCAAAATAAACTTAATACAAATTCCATAAAGTTGATTTTGATACAAATTTATACACTTAATAAAAATTCCTTCAAGTTGTCTAGAATACAAATTTCTAGCACCAAAATCATAGTCATTCCATTCCATTCCACTACATGTTACTATAACTGATACTGATAGGGTTTTAATCGAGCCAAGCTGAACCGGTCTTTGGCTTATCGAGTTCGGTTTGACTCAAAATACTCGCGCTCGAGCTCGAGCCTGAGTTTGAGATTTTTTTTTTATTCTTTGTTTGAACTCGACTCGATAAGCTAAACTCTCAACTCGAACTCGACCTCGTCCCACAAACGAGTAGCTCGATTGTTTATTTTTTTATTTTTTGAATAAGATTTAATAATTAATAAATTAAATAAATAAAAAATAAAAGATATAATATTTAATTTATGCAACTAACAAGTAGAACCTCTATTGAATTATAAAATTTTAAAAAATTTATAAATAATTAATATCTAACTAGTTAATATTTATCCAAAATAACAATATATTATATGCCTACATATATTATTAATACATACACTTAATATGATAGAATATATTTATTTCATATATGATTATCACATATTAGTATATGAAATTATTAAATTTTATCAACTAATTATTATACAAATTATAAAATATATATATGAAGTATATTTACTATATGGACATAAGTAATTAGATTACATATTATATATTTAATTATAAAAGTGGTATGTTTATATTATTAGCTAATTCTATATATATATATATATATGTATATATTTATCAATATATGAATGAGTTTTAATTGAGTCGAGCTAACGAGTCGACTCGAGCGGGCTTTAACGAGTCTTAGCCGAGTCGAGTCGAGTTGAGTTTTGTCAGGTATGTATCATTTACAAATCGAGCAGATATCTGCTTTTATGAACGAGCTTTTTTTTTCACGAGTCAAGTTCGATTCGAGTTTAACCGAACGAGTACCGAGTGGGCTATCGAACAGACTGGTTCATTTCCAGCCCTACTGATACAAGTCAGATCCATAAATTTTCAAAGAGCAAACAACAACCAGCAATGAAAATGGAATTAGCAACCAACAACAAAATCACCAGCAGCTACACTAGCAATTCACCCAATCAAAACAAACAGCAACCAACCACCAACAAAATTGGTAGCAACCAACAATACAACAATACCCAAAACATGTCACCACATAGTGAAAATAATTGCAAAATCACCCAAAACCAAGCATACAACTATGCATGAGATATGACCTTATTCCTTATTTCTCAATGATTTCCATGTACGAGAGCACATGTCTAAACAACATCGTACAAATACATAATACTAGCATAATTGAAAACCTAATTTAAAACCAAGAACAAAAAATCGAAACCTAATCTAGATTAAGCAAAACCAGAGGACAAAACAATCAAAATACTCTGTTATGCTCTTATGTGTTTACAAAAATCAAAGGACTCATTTATAAAAATCAGAAAATTGAGACCCTAAATTCATCCATAAAATCAGTCCAGAAATCAAAACCATTAGTTAGATTAAACAAAGCATCCAAACAACAATTAGAACAAGCTGAAATCTATGTAATAAAAATCTCTAGGCAAAACAGAGAGATCAATTTTTCATTTACCCTAGCTAGTTGATACAGAAACACAATCCCAGTGTAGCGGTAATGGTGGTTTCCAAGATTCTTACGATGGAGGAAGTGCACCGTCCTCATGTGAAACCAAATCCCTGGAAATCATCACATGATGAAGAATTTTGGGAGGGAGAAATAGGGAATGTTCACTCGGCCTGAGAGAGAGAACGAAGAAATATAGAATGGAGAGAGAAAATCATACTTGACCGTCACGAGATTCGTCCAGAGCCATCACAAGATCCGTCCAGAGCTATCACAAGATCTGTTGAGAGCCGTCGTGAGAGAGAGCTACGCGGGTTTTTGATTCCGTTTGGGTTATGTTTGAGTTGAGGGAAGGAGAAGAGGAAATGTGCGGGGAGCTCTCGGGATATCAAAATAATCCCATTGGTGTAGAGAGAGAGAGTGTGTGTGTGTGTGGGAGGAGAGAGAAAAAATTAGTAAAATAATATTTGTAGAGTGAATAGTGCATCTGCAAAGATGTTGAAACACTGTTCATATATAGCTACGGAAAATTTTAGACATACATAATCAAATGCAGTTAATTTAATGGTGTAATTATGCAAATATGTGTCTGCATTTGCATATGGAGACACCAATGCCAATGCTCTAAGCCTTCATTTCACTCAGTCTTTATCGATTGTTTGCTCTGCAAATGCTTCACTTCCACCTTTGCCTATAACTATGCTTTTTCTTCTTCTTCTTCTAAATACATACCTAATGTTGGTGTTTGATTGTGAAGCATGGTTTGAGTCAATTATTTAGAATATTGCTCAAAAAACAACAATTAGATTTTTCAATTCAAATCTAGTAAAGTTTAGGATCTTTGATTCTATAGTTCAAAGGTGACATAAAGTTGCCCACATTTACATTTTTTTAATATTCTAATATGTATGTGTAGCCATGTATATTCATGGGCTCTACAAGAGTGACGATTTACTATGATATTGGTTGTTTTTGTTATTATGGATATGTATATTTGTGGTGTTTTGGAAGTGGTGGCAAAGACAACTGCTTACCACTATTGAAAGGCCAAGCTTACTATTTGTTGAGGAAAAGTAAATTTAGGATAAATGCAGATATGGACAAGAGTTTGCATCAGAGCATGCTCGCAAATAAGTCATCAAATTCAGAATGAATAAATATCGTTGGTGACACTTGTTATTGATTTTTAGATCATTTTTAAGTCTGGTTTTGTGCTTCCCACTTATGCAATTGCATTTTTGAGCAAGAACATATAATTTGGATGTATAATACATTTTTTTATGTATTCTGTTTTGTGCATTTTTTTTTTAATTTTCTGAAAAACCTTTTTCGACGATCAAAATTCGTCGCAAATAATTTTTTTCGTCGTTTTAACTTATTTTCGGCGATTACACGATCTGTAATCGCCGAAAATAATCTTTTTTGGCGAAAATTACCGGTTGAAATATATAATCGCGACGAGAATTCAAAATCACTGGAAAAATATCAAGCTATTTGCGGCAATTTTCCAACCTTTTGCAACGATATATATCGTCGCAATTGACTTTTCTCAACAATTTGATGGTAAACGAAAAGACCATTTTCGTCAATTTTTTAGACAGTTGCGATGGACAAAAATTGCCAAAAATAGTAATTTTTTGCGATAATTTTTGCTCAAAATAAAAAAAGACACTTTAATTTCGTCGAAAATGTATCAAATTAAAAATCGCCGAAAATGCTCAAATGCAGCGATTAATAGGATTATTTGTGACGATTTTGAGCGCTGAAAAAAATCTAATTTCTTATAGTGCATGCATCTCTCCCCAATAGTGGAAGTTGTTTTTAGTCAAGAGGGAGGAGAAAAATGTTTCAGTGACGAGAGAAGTCCTTCCAAGTATATTTAGATATTAGTAGTAACTAGTACTTTATTCACATCATTGACTAAGATTATGGTTTATTTGACACCATTCCTCTCATATGTTCATGAACAACTGGAATCGAGACTCGAGACTCGAGACTAGTGCTGTTCTTTTTACCTCCCTCCGCATGGGTAGAACAAAATGTTCATGATAACATACATATATACCATGGGTAGGAAACGGACAGAAAGGAGAAGAAATTGATGAGGAAAAAAAAACCAGTTTGAGGTTTCACTTTTTGACAAGTGTGGTTATAAAGAATATCTTTGTACGTGTGACTCCCCCTCGCCGATCGAATACCCAAAAAGAAATTACCTTTGTGCATTATAGCTAAACCTTTCTTCATAGGTCATCAAGGAAACCCTAGCTAGGGATCCACTACTTCAACCGACTAAATTGAGGGAGAAAACAACTATTATGGTCAAATTAAGGAAAAAAAAAACAAGATATATTCATTAATTAGAAGCCTAACTTTGGTCTTAGTATTGAAAATAAATATTAATTAAAATGTAAATATTACATATATATGGTCCCATGCAGGAAACCACCTTGCTGCATTAATCTTATAAATTCCTTGAAGATTCAAATCATGAGATGGACACAAAAACCTAAAAGTCTCATGTAATAGGGGTATCCAAAACAGTGCACACATGAAATGGGTGGACCAAATGAAAGATAGATGGATGGAAAATTCTATCTCATCTATCATTAGTCAATAAAATATCTATCTTCTCATCCATGCACCTTATAATGTTCATAATCCTTTTGCATGTTCTTCTTCTCCTTTGTTCCTCAAAGTTGGTTCCTTAGCTATCTTTGTCAAAATTTATGGCCGAATCATATCAACAAGAACAGGAAAGGGCTAAAGTCAAAAAGACTATGTAAGAGGAAGTGCTAAACCAGGCATTACTCTTTTCCATTCTTGCAATGTAACCTCCCCATCCCTACATCTTTCCCGTGTGAAGAATCATTGAAACCATATTTTCCCTTTTATTTTTCCCCCATATTCTTGAGTTTAAATTTTGAATCACAACAATATTTATTTTTTCTCTTTTTCTGAGCACAACATGATAATGGGTGCCCACCCCTCCTACTTTCTCTATCTTTCTTAGCAAAGAAGCATTTATTTGATACACACATATCTATTTTTGTCACTTTTATGAAACTATATATATATTTCTATTGGTAAATAATAAATAGACCAATCTTATCTTTCATGCCAGATTTTTTTCATTCTCGATCATATTGTTAAGAGAATATTGACTGTTCATCTAAGTGATTGACAAATAAAACTATCAAAGATGTGCAATTTAAGTATTTCTCTAAAAAGTGAAATGCATGAATTTTAATTACTTGGGACTTTAATGTCACCGTGCAGTGAAAATTAAGGACTGATTTGGATAATGAGATTGAGATTTGAAAAATTTAAATTGTTTATTATATTTTATATAAAAATTTAAAAAATTTATAATAATGAGATCAGATTAGATAGATTGACAATGTCTACTTATTTCTAAAGTTTTATCATGAAATGGTAGGAAGTAATGTTTTTACACTATTGTAAGTTGGACTCACCTGGCCCATCTTTATATGGTCGAGTACCAACTTGCAATTTGCAACAGCAGCCATCAGCGTACTGTGCAGACAGTGCTAGCTAATCATTCCATGCACGTTAAATTCAAAAGGAAATTACATACACACTTTTCCTTTTCAAAGGAAAAGGAAGGAAAGAAATAATGCAGCTCTCTCTAAACATATATATATATATATATATATGAAATTCAGAAGAAAATAAATTATATTAAAAAAAACAGAGTGATTTTTTTGTGTGAAGATGGTAGGTATGGTAAAATTGTTCAACTCGGAGCCTTGTTTTATTATCTTTCCTAAAGTGGTCTGAAACTCTGAGATGAGAACGAAAAGTCGCTAAACAATTCTTCCTCTCTCTATAAAAAAAAAAAAAAAAAAAAAAAAATCTGACACACCCTCTCTCTCTCTCTCATGAGTCTATGCTTTTTCTTTTTCCTGGTATAAAAAAGACACCGAAAAATAATGGCGGTTGTATGTTGATTGATTGGAGGATCAGAGAGAGAAAGGAAGTGGTAAAGCAATAGTGATAGCATAGCCACCACGCAGTAGTAGTAGTAGAGGACTGGTAGTACTACCACCACCACCACCACAAGAATCAGCAGTCCTCCATTTCCATTTGTAGAAACACCGAGTCGGATTGGCTCAAACTCTGAAGCCAGTACCCAAGGAAAAAAAAAAAATGCTCTGTAAGACATGGGTAACGATGTTTTGAACAGTGATGAGTTTCTTATCAAGTAACTTCAGTCTGCTCTAGAAAATGCTTGCCCTGGCTGTTCGCGTGTAACTCTCTTCTGGGTTGGTTCTGTATGGGGATCTGGTTTTTTCTGGGGTTCACACCGAAGCCAGCTTTGGGGCATTAAGGCTGAGATCTGGTCTCTCTGTGGCGTACTTGGCTGTTAAGCTTGTGGGTTGTCTTGGTTTTGTGCCAAAAATAAAATCGGTTATCTGAGATTGGGTCGATTGGGTGCTGGAACCAGTCAACTCTCGAGCTGTAAACCAAGCTTTTTTGTAAGAGGTTGAACGAGTGACTTGAGGTTTGGAGCTGAATGTTGAGGTTTATTTGCTGAAGATTGTAGCATGAAGTCGTGGATTTGCAGTAGGATTCTTTGGGGGTTGTGGGTCAGGACTGTAAGGAGCGGATGAGGCTGAAGTCGATTGTGCTTTGCAGTGGAACCGGCTTCGGTTGAAGATTCAGGAGGGGGTTTAATATAGGCTTGGCTTTGCATAAAGGTTCATACTCTGTAATCTTGTTCTCAGCTTTGTCCTCTTCAATGGGTTTTGGGTTTTGAATGGTAGGGAAAGGTAAAGATATGCTATTGTGCAGTATAGGGAAAGCAGTTGAAAGGATTATTCAGCAGTCTCGGAGTTTTTCTGCGGTTAATTTGGTGCTTAATAGTTTTGGTTAAGGGTGGGTTGGATAGTTAGTTGTGAGCTCAAGTTTGACGTTTAAAGTACTTTTGGATCATCCCCAGAAATGAGGCTCTCTTCAGCTGGTCTTAGTCCTCAAACCCAGGAAGGTATGCTAAATTTTTCTTGCGGATTTAGTACTTCCTTTTATTTTTAGTCTCTCGCTCACTTTCTTTCTTACCAATTTTCTAGGAAAGTTCATTTTTTGAGGGTTTAGACTTGAGTCCCGGGGGGTTCGGTGGTTTACTTGTACAAGTTGGTATGTTCATGGGGGTTCAGTGGCTTCCTGGAAAGAGTAGCAAAGGCATAGGAAGTAAAGATGTTAAAAATTCAAGACAGCGGATAATTCCGTTTAAATTAAGCTTTTGTTTCTTACTCCTTTTTCTTTTTGCTTCTTGGACCCCAGAATTGCTTGAAACTTGGCATTTACTGCTGTAGTTTCTTTCCTCTTCTCCCTATTCTGAACAACAAAAGGTTAATTTGGCTGAATCTAGCTAAATTGTTGTCTGCTTCCCGCCCTTTGGAATTTGGCTGTGTTGTAGCCAGAATCTGGGAACTTAATTTGGTTCTGGAACCTAACGTTTGACATGAGCTCAATGAAGCCATGCTGATGGAATATTCTTTTAATAGTAATGGATTTTTCTCCTTAATTGGTGGGTATAATATCCAGATTTACAATTACATGTATTCTTCTTGAAACTGGTTCCACTGAAACTATTTTTGCAGGGGAGAAGAGAGTTCTAAATTCTGAACTCTGGCATGCTTGTGCGGGTCCTCTCGTTTCGCTACCGGCTGCAGGAAGCCGTGTTGTTTATTTCCCCCAGGGTCATAGTGAGCAGGTTGGTATGTGTGAGCATAGATTTAGTTACTGCAGTAATGGATTTTTAAGCTGATCCTCTTAAATGGGTGCGCGAGTTGTGCTTGAAATCCTTGAGATTGAAGATTTCCTGTTTCTTCCCGCCTCACCTCTCCCCTTGTTTCTTTTGGTCGGAGTTAATCATTTTGAGCATGAAAATATAAGCACACAGTTGACTAGTTAATATGCTAATATGGGAAATGAAACGTGTAGCAATTGATGCAAGGCTATGTCTTAAGTTGATTCACCCCATATATATTGCGCAAGTATAATTATTATTTTTTACATATAGGGAATATGATTCTTTTATTAAAAAGCACAAAAGATGCAACCTAAGTACACATAAAATATACAAGAGTGATCCATATCTAGAAGAAGAAACATATACAAGAAAATCATGTAAATTTATTCATTAAAGTCTAATTGCACATGTATAAATTAAATGAGTACTTTGTATATAAATGCTTATGGCAGTTGAGTGTTGATTATTAAGTTTATACATATCTATTGCTTCTTTTAGGAAGATTAAAAAAATGAAAAAAAGGACACATGACTAACTCAAAATACATGGTTGTAATAGAGGGAGAGATTATATGTAAATTACAAGGCATCAATCGAAAAAGAAAAGATGCTATTGATGAAAAACCGGTAGAGGACTCGCATGCAAATAATGGGGCAAAAGTTATATTAAATATCATAATGAAGGGGTTCACAAATTTAGAGGTGGTCATGTGTAATAAGGGGGGAAAATTTAGAGGCTGCCATGTGTATATAATGGGGGAAAGTTGTAGGTTATATGTCACTATTAAGGGTTCAGAAATCCAAAAAGGTTTTTTTTTTTTTGGGGGGGTGGGGGGGGTTCGTCCCCCTTCTCTGCCACTGTTTCTGCTGGTATTTTTCCCTTTCTCTTGAGCTTCAGTCAATTTCAACCCTATCTTGTCTTTTCCTTGTTATTTGTTTGTAATTGGTAATCGTGACTGTAGGTAAAAATTGTTGCGTGTTAATTGTTGAAGATAGACATGCTACTTATTTCTTTTAAAAGTCAGAATCTTTATTATGAGGTTGAAATCCGTACATGTAACCTTTCTAAGACCAGAAGTATCTCAATGCTACAATGTAGGTTGCTGCATCAACCAACAGGGAAGTTGATGCCCATATTCCTAACTACCCAAGTTTGCCTCCACAACTTATCTGTCAACTTCACAATGTGACCATGCATGTGAGTGTTTTTTAGTTTTATTGGTTCTGGTTTTCTGTACATTCCTGTAGGGCCTGTGCCTAATGGCTCTAAATTTGTGTAACTTCAGGCAGATATTGAGACAGATGAAGTATACGCACAGATGACCTTGCAACCACTGAATCCGGTATGCTGCTGTGTGTTGATTGGTGTTTCGATTTGTTCCTTATTGACTGGTTAACATTTTGATAATGATCTTAATCTGCAGCAAGAGCAAAAGGATGCCTACCTCCCAGCAGAGTTGGGCACCCCCAGCAAGCAGCCAACAAATTATTTTTGTAAAACCTTGACAGCCAGCGACACAAGCACTCATGGAGGTTTCTCTGTTCCTCGCCGAGCAGCTGAAAAAGTGTTCCCTCCACTGGTAAAGCTTTTGAACTGTATGAGTATAATCATCAAATTTTTACTATTCTGTGGTTCACAATCTCTTATTTTGTTCTAACATGGTAATTCTGACCTTCAGGACTTCTCCCAGCAGCCTCCAGCACAAGAGTTAATTGCAAGGGATCTGCATGATAATGAATGGAAATTTAGACATATATTTCGTGGTAAGTTTTTTCAGAAGACCATTACTATTATTATTATTATTTTTTTGGTTTTCAAGTTTTTGAAATCCTGTTCATAATATAAAAGAGAAGCAATCAGCTGATGGTGAGAATTAAGCTTAAATCCTTAGTAATCAGTATAAGCTACCTGTCTAGACTTTTGTAGTTTACTTTTTGAGCTAATTTCAGTCTTTGTAAGGCTGTTTATAATGTGTCATGGAAGTTTGTTGTACTTTCCACTAAATTAAGAAATTAGATTCATTTGCAAGTTACAATAAACACTTACAAGTTATTTTCCTTCATGCAGGCCAGCCGAAAAGGCACCTCCTTACGACAGGATGGAGTGTATTTGTAAGTGCTAAAAGACTTGTTGCTGGTGACTCTGTGCTTTTTATCTGGTAGGCAGTTTGCTAATCCTCCAGTTTTCTGTAATAATTGTTTGTTAATATCCCCGTGACCTGAAAAATTTATCTGGGTGATCCAAGCTATGTAACTTATTCATTGCCCTCGACAGTCATAAATATATAGCAATAGGTGCAGAGGAAAACCCAATATATGATATGTTGAGCTAAAACTCCCTTTGACTTGCTGAGAATAATTTCCAGCCCCTGCATCCTGGACTTTTATGTGGTGTAGGCATAGAGATTGCATTTTTCTTTTGCTCTTTCTTCATCTCGACCCCTGAAATTTTTTAAATATTACAACTAAGGTCTGATTGATGTCTTTCCCTTCATCAGGAATGAAAAGAATCAATTACTTCTTGGCATCCGGCGAGCTAATCGACCACAAACTGTGATGCCTTCATCAGTTCTATCCAGTGATAGCATGCACTTAGGCCTTCTTGCTGCTGCCGCTCATGCAGCTGCAACAAACAGCCGTTTCACGATATTCTATAACCCAAGGTAGGATTAATCGTCAGTGTTTTGGAAGATTTAATTAATGGTTTCCTTTAAATTCACATTTAACTTTAAATTCTTAATTCAGGGCTAGTCCGTCGGAATTCGTCATACCACTTGCCAAGTACGTTAAAGCAGTCTATCATACTCGTGTTTCGGTCGGCATGCGCTTTAGGATGCTGTTTGAAACAGAAGAATCAAGTGTCCGTCGGTAGGTCTCAGACTCTAGTTAGTCACTATGTTTGTGCCTTTTCCTAGACTACAATTGTAATAAATATCTCAATTTAGAGACCCAACCGTGATATGTTATTTCATGGAATATTTACAGAGTAAAATTAATTGTAACTTTGTAGTACATTCTAGACTGTCAGGAGTGCTTTTACAAACGCTCTTTAGTAAACTAGATTTGGTTTGATATGGAGTTCATAGTAACACTTTGGATTGAGCTCCCTTTTAATGCCTTCATGATCCACATATTGTTGTCTACTTCAGTTTTATTATTCTTTTCTTGATCTGATAAATATCTTTAGAAGACATTAACTTGTAAGTGTGAAAATATAGACTAACCATTGCACATTATTATCCAGTTACATGGGTACGATAACCGGCATAAGTGACTTGGATCCTGTTAGGTGGTCGAATTCACATTGGCGCTCTGTCAAGGTTCGTTGAGAACAACTATTTTTATTATATGAATTAGTGAAGTTTCCTTCAGATTGTTAGATCCAATTGAGAATGTCTCTGACCTGATAATTGCAGGTTGGCTGGGATGAATCCACAGCAGGGGAGAGACAGCCAAGGGTGTCCCTATGGGAGATTGAACCATTGACAACGTTCCCCATGTATCCATCTCCATTTCCTCTCAGGCTTAAGCGACCTTGGCAACCAGGATTTCCATCTTTCCATGGTACTGTGGTAGTCATACATATATGCTGACATCCTATGAGAGTTTCAAGTTCCGCTTTTATCTCCTCTCCCTCCTGGACAGCCGTTTCATTTAACCATCACAGTTTAAGTTGCGAGTTTCAACTCATTTATTAATTTTGTTGTGTTATTCTCCCAGGCATTAAGGAGGATGATCTAGGAATTAATTCTCCACTTATGTGGCTACGAGGAGATAATGGAGATCGTGGAATCCAACCTTTGAACTTTCAGGGAATTGGGGTCACACCTTGGATTCAACCAAGGCTTGATGCTTCCATGCTTGGTTTGCATACTGATATGTATCAAGCTATGGCTGCTGCTGCACTTCAGGAGATGAGAGCTGTAGATCCTTCTAAACCATCACATACATCCCTTCTGCAATTCCAGCAACCACAGAATCTCCAAAGTAGGTCTTCTGCTTTGATGCAGCCCCAGATGGTGCAGCAGTCACAATCTCAGCAGGCCTTTCAGCAAGGTGTTCAAGAAAACCAGCATCAATCTCACTCTCAGGGTCAAACTCAATCACAGCTTCTCCAGCAACAGTTGCATCAGCACTCATTCAATAGTCAGCAGCAGCAACAACAACAGCAGCAACTACTTGGCCATCAACAGATTTCAAGTACTGTCTCTACGATATCACAGTTTGCTTCATCCTCTCAATCTCAGTCACCATCCTTGCAAGCAATCTCTTCGCTATGCCAACAGCAGAGTTTTTCTGATTCGAATGGGAATCCTGTGACCAGCCCAATTGTTTCTCCTCTACACAGTCTTTTGGGTTCATATCCCCAGGATGAATCAACCCACCTTCTCAACCTTTCAAGAACTAACTCGTTGATTCCTTCTGCTGCTTGGCCATCAAAACGAGCTGCGGTTGAACCTCTTCTTTCTCCTGTAGCTTCTCAGTGTGCTTTGCCCCAAGTGGAGAAGTTGGGTCTGCCCCAGACTAATATCTCCCCAAATTCTATTTCATTGCCACCTTTTCCTGGTAGGGAGTGCTCCATTGACCAAGGAGGTACTGACCCTCAGAGCCATCTTCTATTTGGCGTTAATATAGAGCCGTCATCTCTTCTAATGCAAAATGGGATGTCAGGTCTTAGGGGAGTTGGCAGCGAGAGCGACTCCACAGCCATACCCTTTTCTTCTTCTAATTATATGAGTACTGCAGGCACCGATTTCTCACTTAATCCAGCGATGACACCTTCCAGTTGCATCGATGAATCTGGTTTCCTGCAGTCTCCAGAAAATGTGGGCCAAGTAAACCCACCAACAAGAGCCTTTGTTAAGGTGGGCTGTCTTCTTGAATTTTACATAATGAATTGTTGTTATTTATTATAGGCCTTCCATTATACACGCAATCTGTTATATCTATTATACATGCAATCTGTTATATCAGATCTATTATACAGTATCTATTATCTTATCTGTGTGCATTTTGATCTGTCTCTGATTTGAGTCATGTAAATATTGACAGGTTTACAAGTCGGGGTCCTTTGGTAGGTCACTGGATATCACCAAATTTAGTAGTTATCATGAATTGCGCGGTGAGCTAGCTCGTATGTTTGGCCTTGAAGGCGAGTTGGAGGACCCTCAGAGATCAGGCTGGCAGCTTGTATTTGTCGACCGGGAGAATGATGTTCTTCTGCTCGGCGATGACCCCTGGCCGTGAGTTTCACACCTTTTATGTTGTTTGTTTCCTAAAATAAAAAGAATTCAAGAAGCCCAAGTAATACTTTTAAAGTTATCTGGGAACATAAGTTTGTGGATTATAGGCAGCGGCTTGCGTCTCAAAGCTTAAGACTCTAATTTACTCGGGTAGACATCTGATATCGTAAATTTTCTGGCATGTTTCACAAGTAAATGGAATAGAAATGTATCAAAATACATACTAACGTGATCATGTGAAATGGTTGAAGATAATACAAGTGTGTGATGTTGTAAATGGTTGTCATTCTGTCAATAGAAATATTTGGATAAGTTCTATCTCGACTTCACTCTCAATTAGCGAATCCTGATAAGTTTATACTTTTTACTCCAGGGAATTTGTAAACAGTGTGTGGTGTATCAAGATCCTGTCACCCCAGGAAGTGCAGCAAATGGGCAGGCGAGACTCAGAGCTTCTGAACTCTGTACCAATTCAGAGGCTGTCTAATACCGGCTGCGATGACTATGCAAACCGGCAGGACTCAAGAAATTTGAGCTCTGGGATAACGTCTGTGGGGTCTCTCGAGTACTGAATTATTTAACCAGTGAAGAATCATCATTCTCTGCTTTTGTAGTATTAGCATTTCTTCCAACCTTGTGAGGTTGGGAAGCATGCTTACTTCTAGCATCTTACTTATTAAGCTATACTGTAATTATATGAAATATTTTCATGTTATTCTAAGCTTTTGAAATACATACCATACATATATATTAGGAGATTAATGTTTGTCAGGATAAATACCCTTTTTCTTTTTATAATTTTGCAGTACATTAAATGCATGATGCTGCAGTTCAGAACATGATGTTGATATTGTTGGGTTAAACTTTGCCAATATCTTGTCTTTTCACAGTAACTTTTTGCACGTGGAGAAAGATCCATAGATTCCAAAGCCAGGATGGGTCTCTGTAACCATACAGGCGTGGAAAACGACTCTTTTATGCTTACATTAATATTGATACAGCCTTTGTTCTCAAGTTAGAAGCCCCATCCTTGCTTTGGATTTATCCTCCAACAACTCTATTGTTTTGCACCAATAAATTTTGATATTGATTTCAATAGTTGTTTTCGAATTCTATTAGTAATATGTGGATGTATTCTCCATAAGTACGCATGGTCAATATATGTCTTTTAAGTCCATTGATTAAATTTGAAAATTTACTGATCGGAAAACCTGTAGAGACACTTTTGAATCCGCATGATAGGCTTTTCTCACATGTTTTTCTCAAATTAGTAAATTAGCCATTTTTCTGGTTCTATGTTGTTTTCCACACTTGCTGTCTGGCTTCTTGATTGATGCAGTAAGCGTGTAATAAAACACTAGATCAAAAGGATAGGCTTAATATACCAATAGATTTAGGATAAGACAAGGGAAAGTTGTCTAAGAAAAAGCTAATGGGTCTGTCTCGTGGAGATATCATTCATTTAGATTGAAATTTTGTTTGGGAAAAAGCAGAGGGGGTTGGACGATTTTAATTGGTGCTAGAAGACTATGGTGAATGCTGCAAATAAGAATTATTTTAAAAGAAACTCTTTGATGACATGATTTCATAATAGATGATTTGACCTTCTATAGAACCAAATGGGATTATGATTTGTAGAAGGCCCTTTTTTTTCTCTATTCTCTTTTTATAAAATTTAAGGGAAGTTTAAATCACAATTATTTGTAGTCATAGCGCTTTCAGGGGCCAGTTGAATTATTTGGAGCTTCTTGGAGTATTATGCATCGTGGGATTAATATATGGGCCATGGTGATGTCGGTAGATTCGACAGGTGAGGCACCTGTCATTCTTTTCATATGTCATCATCCCTTGATGATCTATATTTCAACTTTACATCCTTTTTTTTTTATCAATTTGGGGGAAGGGGAGAGGTGGGAAAGCTCAGTTGAGATCTCCTTTTAGACGTGGGGACTGAATAGCTGGCCACTGCAGTGTGAGGTGAAATTTGAGGTGAAATTTGAAGGGTTGGTTTGTGATTTTTGATGCATGTTGTGGGGCTCAGACTGTGAGCAATGGACACTAACTTTTTGATGGATGGAATGGTGACAAGGTAGGGCACTATCAACAATTATAGTGCCAATAAAAGGGAAGGTTGTCATTCCAACAAACCCCAAAACCCCACTTTTTTTTTTATATTTCTGGTGGGAACGTTTTCTTGAACTTTCCTTTTGAATGGCACTTTTAAAATATCTAACTGAACCCCTGATCTTTTCAAGCAAGACATGACAAGAAACCATCTTTCTTGTTCATTATGTATGTATGAAAGGGCTAAAATCACTCTGGATCTCAGATTCAATACTGTACAGCTTCAACTCATGTGCATTGGGAGTCTAGCCTAGCATGATGCGAGTTGGGAGCATGGGCTCAGTAAAACAACTTTCAAGTCTGGTTTAGCCTATCTAACTTGTTTAGCGCCTAGTGATGGTTGAGGTATGCCTTGGGGGGAGTGGATTACTTGGCTGGCGCATTGGGGTGCGCATATATGAAACTTGTTTGAAGTTAGGGTGCCAAATATAATAACAATTCCAAGAAGAGTGCCTGCCTGCACATGCACATGCACATGCACACAGATACAGTAAATGTTTAGGAGCTGGGAAAGCTATGTGATGCATTGATAAATGCAAAGTGGACTGGGAATATAAAATTATAGAAAGGTTATGATGGACCTAAAGCAAGATTTTGTTGTAGGCACGCATGGGATTGCAGGTAGTAGCATTTCGATAGTTTTAGGCCCTAATAAGCTGACATTCCATGCCTATCATGACATTCTAAAAATGTCATCGCAAAAAGTACTGAACTAGGTTGAGTACTCAGATATACAGAGGGCCGCCATGCCACAAGGATGAGACAACTCCCAACATCTCGTCCTCAGTTATATCGAGGCTTCAGTCTTTTTCTTTCAAATAGCATGATTATCAAGGCTATCATGCATTGTCCCCCTTCATCACGAATTATGTATTGCGTTGTTAACTTGCTACTGCAATTTTTTTCTTCTCCCTGCAGGTCGGTGGAGTGCGCATTACTCTCAGTAACATCTAACATTGATTTGAAGAACATTGTCTTTCACCGTGATCAACATGACAAAAATCAAACGTAGCAGTCCATAGAGTTTGTAGATGCCAACCCTAATCACCGATTATAAAAGCAGCCTCTTGTTTTTTTGTTTTTTAAATATACTTGATCATTTCAAGTATGAATGATCAACATGTACCGAAGCTTTACCACGATAATATCACCAGCTGAACCGTACTGAATGGCGTTTCTAAATTCTAGTGTCTATCCATTTGCAACTTACATAAAGAAAACTCAGGCCGGGAAAAAAATGAATAGCAAAAAAGAGAGAGATGAATGAATGGCATAAAAACTGAAACCAAGAAGAAAATAATTTGTTTCAGTTCTGACTATGACAGAAAAATGGGTAACAAAATGCTCGTGCTACCATTTCCTTATCTCCTCAAATTGTTTAAGATGGAGATCGAATTCGAAAGTTTATTACTCAAGCTTCTCTTTTTGCAGCAGGCTAGTACTTAATCTCATGCAGAAATATTTGGTTGCAACAAATTTCATTACAAAAGAGTTGCAAATTTGGTGAATAGAGATCAGAGCACCATCATTATCCCTTATTTTTGTTTAATCGGCCAAAAACTGAAACAAGGACAGTTGCCATATTTTTCAGATTTTCCATCTCAAAATCAGTCACCTTAATTCTAAGAATCTACCTAATTTGTATAATTAGTCTACTTACCTTTTATACATGTTTCCATACTTAGTCTCCTATACATCTATATATTTGTAAAGTGATAGACAAATGAATATACAGTTTTGAATGAAAATCACTCTCTCTCTCTCAGTTTTAACATGGTATCAGCCTAACTGATCCTTACCCCCTGCCAATATGGCCAATTTCTTGCTCGCCTTGCTCGCATCGTCGTCCTCCACCACCTCCTCAAATCCTTTAGCCCACTTCGTTGGTAACACACTTTCCCCTCCCTCCTCTGGTTTTTCTTTCGATCGGCACCACCACTGGGTGGTGGACAGTGGCACAAGCCACCATATGTGCCTGATGCCTTCACCTGCCTGAGGAGTATTGTCTCCGAGCACAATGTGCAACTCCCTAATGGCCAAGTTGTTTCCGTCGAAGGGATGAGAACTTGTGTTCTCTGTCCCTCTTTCATATTACATAATGTCTATTTTGTCTTTAATTTCTCTTTTAACCTTCTGTCAGTTCCCCCAAATTACCCTTCATAACTCTTGTGTCATTGTATTCTCATCTAACACTTGTTTATTTTAGGATCCATAATCGATGAGGTCGATTGGAGCGGGTGATCTTTGCAATGGGCTCTACGTGTACCGGCTTGAATCTTCTCTCGCTTTAGCTACTTAATCTACTGTCAATAAGACCTTATAACATTAACATCTAGGTCATCCTTCTAGTTTTATTATTCTCAGTCATTTTAATTCTCCTTGTATTCTCTCTGATTGTGATGTTTGTGCTCAATCTAAACACACAAGATTACTTTTTTCTATTCATGCAAATGAAAGTGTTTCTCATTCTAATCGCATTTTTTGTGATATATGGGGTGGCTATCATACTTCTTCTCTGTGTGGGGCTCATTATTTTCTCACAATTGTTGATGATTTTTCTCGCACTACTTAGATATATCTTATACGTTTAAAATCTGAAGTTTTTACTCATTGAATGCATTTTTTTGCTCTTGTCCAAAATCAGTTTAATACTACTGTTAAAATTATTCGTACTGATAATGTATAAGAATTTATTTCTCATCAATTTCAAATATATCTTCAAACTCATGGTGTCATTCATGAACGTACCTGTGTTGAAACTCCACAACAAAATAGTGTTGCGGAATGTAAATATAGGCACCTTTTAAATGTTGCCCGTAGTCTCCATTTTCAAGCACATCTACCTTTAAAATTTTGGAGAGATTGTGTCCTCACTGCTGTCTCATTAATCGTACCCCCAGTCGCATTCTCCAGAATAAGTCCCCTTTTGAAGTTATTTTCAATAAAACACCTAGCTATGATCATCTTCGAGTATTCGGGTGTCTTTGCTATGCACAAACCCTTAGTACTCATTGCGACAAATTTTCTCCTCGTGCCACTAAATGTGTTTCTCTTGGCTACCCCATCACTCATAAAGCGTACAAACTCTACAATCTCGACACTCATTCCAGTTCTAAATGGGTTTTCAAAACTAAGCTCAAGACCGATAGCTCCATTGAAAGGTACAAAGCTTGGTTGGTTGCCTAGGGTTATACTCAGGTTGAAGGCCTTGACTATCATGAAACATTTGCATTGGTTGCCAAAATGACCACTGTTCATTGCTTATTGGCGGTCGTTGCCACCAAACATTGGGTCATTCATTAACTCGACATCAACAATGTCTTCTTACACGACGACCTTGATGAAGAAGTCTATATGACACCACCTCCTGGATATTACATAAAGGGGAGACCCGTGTCTGTCGACTGCGAAAATCTCTTTATGGTCTCAAACAAACCTCCCGCAACTAATTTTTTAAACTAAACTCTGTGCTTTTTGATGCAGGTTTCCATCAGTCTCAGGCCGATCATTCTTTATTTACTCTTGTCACCTCCACTAACATTACTCTTGTTCTTGTTTATGTTGATGATATATTGGTTGTTGGTAATGATATCTCTCAGATTGAGATTTTTAAAAGACTCATCTCCACCCATTTCAAAACCAAAGATCTTGGGTCTTTGAAATATTTTCTCAGACTTAAAGTTGCTCGCTCTTGATATTTTTTCCAACAGTGGACAACTCGGTGCCCGAACTGCCCCTTTTCCTATGGAACAACACTTGAAACTTAACACTGAAGACGAAGATCTCCTCCATGATCCTTGCACTTACAGACGCCTAGTTGGACGACTCATCTATTTGACTATCACCCGACCTGATATTGTCTATGCAGTCAATATTCTCAGTCAGTTCATGCATGCTACTCGGATTCCTCACATGATTGTTGCTACTCGTGTTCTTCGTTACATCAAAGGCAGTCTAGGCCAAGGCATTTTCTTCTCTTCCTCTAGCAGTATGCATGTCACAGCATACACTGATCTGATTGGGCCAGCTGTCCCACCACCCACTATTCCATCATCGGATATTTCATTCAGTTAGGGACCAGTCTAATCTCATGGAGTACAAAGAAACAGACTACAGTAGCAAGGTCTTCCGCTGAAGCTGAATATCGAGCTATGGCCGTCACCACATGTGATTTCACCTGGTTGAAGCAACTTCTCATCCCGAGTCCTTCACCTTACATTGTGACAACCAATCTGCTCTCTACATTGCGCACAACCCCGTGTTCCATGAGCGTACCAAATACATTGAGATTGATTGTCATATTGTTCATGATAAAATTCGATCGGGCCTTCTTACAACCGTTCACACTTCTTCCACTGAACAAGTTGCCGATATCTTCACCAAAGCCTTAGGACTGGAACTTTTTCATCATTTTGCACGCAAGTAGGCCATTACGGATCTCCATGTGTCAACTTGAGGGGGGAGTATTGACAGTTGCCATATATTGGCAATTGTCATATTTTCCAAATTCTCCATCTCCAGAAAATCAGTCACCTTAATTCCATGAATCTGTCTAATTTGTATGATTAGTCTACTTACCTTTTATACATGTTTCCATACTTAGTCTCATGTACATCTATATATTTGTAAAATGATACACAAATGAATATACAATTTTGAATGAAAATCACTCTCCTCTTGGTTTGAACAGTTTTCAAAATATTTGGGAACCAAGAAGGTCCTAATTTGGCATATAACTTTGGCTATTTAAGGATGGAATTACAAATAATGAAAATTGAAAACCAGGTTTTAGAATGAAATCTCATCCCTGAAAATCAGGGATGTTCTGCAATTGTTCTCGATTTAAGCATACGATGCAGGAAGTCCCGGCAAAAATGCATGCAAGAACATGTATGTTCTAACCATATATTGCAAGAACAGTTACTCTCCCACCCAGTAATTACTTGCGATGTTATTACTGGGTGGGAGAGTAACTGGCTTTGTATTTGTTTACTTTCGTATGGTTTTAGCGAGGCTATAACAATTGTCATATGCCCATTGGAGAAGAATCCTCTCCATTTGCTTCTAAATGAAGAGACCAATCCATGGTCAATCTTTAAATCCAAGGTTTTCATAGTGCCATGTCATGTGCATCTTATTGCTTCAAATCCTAAATACTAATCATAGTGCAATGCTTCTTTGTCCCTAGAAATTTATGAAATATCAAGTCTTCACTGCATTAGAAAGCACATGGGAAGAATCCTTATCCATATTCAAAAAATTTGCAGCAGTGACACATCATGAGATGAGAGAGCAGTACAACCATCTCTCATATCATGATCTAATCATCATATTGTTAGATGGAGTGAAGTTAAAGTTGACTGAATAAGTAAGATCATTCCTTTTGTCTTTTCCATATCCTTCATTTATGAAGCATTTGAGTTAGTTTTTCTGAAAGTTTTCTTTGTGATTCCATCTGCTTGTTTTACCATTTTGTTTTGTGCGTGTGTGAGAGAGAGGTTGATAACTGCTTTGTTTTTTTAGCCCCTTCTTTTCTTCCAGCCTGAGTTTGGTAACTGCTTACCTGGACAATAATGAACAATTCAATGACTTTTTCAATGCATAAATTGTAAATTCAGTCCATATAACAACTTACACACTGGGGTTGCTTAGTAAATTTCATGTTGAGAAACAAACAGGACAACACTCTGCTGGGTCAAGAATTCTCTCCGAAACAGACTACAAGAGGGAGGCTACTTCGGCAAAGTTACTATATGAAGGATTTCCGTTCTCTTTTTTGTTTCTGGTTTATGTCAGCCAACCACAACAGATATAATTTGTAGATGGCAAACGCCCCGTTTGACGAATATATTCTGCTTGGGCTGCAGTTCTTTCTGCCTCGCTATTTTTTCTGGCTTCAGCTGCACCTCGTTTCTCTTCTGATCTTTGCCTTGCCATTGCAATCTTCTTCACCATCTTCGCTTGAGCTTGGGCTCTCATTTGTTCAACTTGGGACTGAAAATCGTTACATTTCATTTAGACTCACTCTAGCAATCATTTTAAAATGAAAGATTACTGTTCCAATTAAATGATGGCTGACTCAGGTTGTTAAGTTGACCGGTATTCTCCACCTTAAGACTCTTCCAAGGTGGAGTGTCAGAATTCAATCTGTCATGGGCGTCTTAAGGAGTTTAACTATTAAAAATAGCAGCAAATGAGTCAACTATATCTCAAGTTCTTTTCACTCTTATTCTTCTTCTTTTTTTCTTCATTGATAAGTAGAATTTGTATAACATTAGAAAGTTGCACAAGTTCTAGTTAAGTCTAAAAGCAAACAGATTACCTGCTTTTGAATTAAAAATTGATCATTCAGCTGTCTAGGTTCAAATCAGACCATCAGAGAAATGTAAGATCAATGCGTGGAGCTAAGTTATGGACTTAATTTCTAGTCCAATTACATTTCCATCCAACAATAATGAAGGTCAAGGTCTCAACTTACATGATAAAGAATTTTCTGCTGACTAATAATATACACAAGGAGGTAGAATTTCCATACCTCTATTCTCCGCATCTCTGCTTCTAGTTTTGCCTTCTGCTGACTTTCCCATGCCTGGATTTTGATTTCCTCACGCTTATATCTGAGAAAATTTAACATACTCTTGTCATATTAGCACTCATTGTACAGAAAAAAATATAATAACTGCGATTTGGTATTAAAAAAACCAAGAAGTATGTGGGTTGTGGAAGAAACCTTGCCGTGTGTTTAGACTTTTCAGCTTCCTCCCATGCAGCTGCACGTTTCTCATACTCAATCTGTTCAAGCGCCCCCGTATCAACTGTTTCAGCACAAGGTTTTTTCTTTTGCTCATCCTTACTTGCCCATTCAGCTATATTCAACTTACCTAGCTGGACACCAAGGGCTACGATTTCTCTCCTTGTCTTGAGCTTCAGTTCTTCTTCTGACAATTCTTTTTTACTTTTTCCTGTTGGATTCTGGGACTCCTCATCGGTGGTATTCTCCACAGGTGTGGAAGCAGGTGCACCTCTTCGGGGAGTAGATGGAATTGAGGAAGTTGGGCTGCGGAGTGGGGTTGTTGCCCCCACAGGAGTAGCAGTCCTTGAAGGCTCTAGACTTGTGCCAGGGGTCATTTCTGTTCCCATGTCCCTCATTGAGACTGATCTTATGGCAGGAGTGCCTGCATAATTAGATCATCAAATCCTGAAATTATGTACATGACTAAATCTTTACTAGGAACCATTTATTCAGTTCCATTTTATCACTTCTCTGTTTAGTCATTAACTATATAATCAAGCAACATAAAAATTCCATCAAACTCTTCCCCTGCTAAATATGTCAAATAGGGAGAAAAGAATGCAATGCTACGTGGAAGAAGTGAGGGAGTGCATGTATATCAATGCTTACAAGTTTGATATCATTCTCCCCTTATATCCAACACTATCTATCTGTAAATTGGCAGATCTACTGTTATATCTAAATTTAAAATCACCAAATAGGTCTAGCAATGAACCACCAAATCAATGGGGACGAGGAATTCTATGCACCAGCCACTATTCACTTTAACACCCCACATCTATAGCTTTCTTTTTTTTTTTCCAGAGGGTGTGGAGTGTGGGATAGTGAATAATGACTGATGAGAATAATTTTTCTCTGTGAAAACATCCTAATTATTGAGCTTCTCACCAACCTAGGTCATTGATAACTTTATCCATATAAAAATTGGTGAGCTGTTTAAAGGCTACATAAAGTATCATCAACCCAATTTCTATGCCAGAAGGACGAATATGCAGTGTATGCAACAAGATTTTAGAGCAGGAATGTGGATCTACCCTGCAAATATAGAGAGAAAACCATTCATAGAAGTGAGTCTGTGTGGCATTTGTCAAAAGCAAGACAAATCTAAAAGAAAATCAGCATGTTGATCAGTTTCTTATTTCTGCGCCTATCATTCAGTATAAGCACAATGAAGGGCTTTCTATACCTGTCATATCTTCTGTTGAGCTTTCTGTGCAGGTTAAATCCCTATGACCAACTTCCTTCAAGTCCTCACTTATAGGGTATGGATCTGTTAATGCATTCCCACTATAGACTTGATCCAAAATGGGGTGAGTACCAGTGGGAACAAAAGAGAACTTCTCAGGCCCCACATGCGACGCAGGTTGACAGAAATCAACTCTCTTTGTCTCTGCTGTTCTGCTAACTGCAAACTTAGGATCATAATTAGCAGACTCTGGAGCAACCCTTACGGTATTTGTCACTGGCAACCGATTTGTTTGGTTTTGTGAGCAATTCTTTTTGGAATAATGAGCTTGTACATTTTGCCTATTCATTATCCATTTCTCGGCATCATTCCACTTTGATGGCATGGGTCTGAACAGCGATCTTGTAAAGGGATTGTGTGCTGATCTCTCCCCCTTGTGAAACTCAAAACTAGACGAGCTAGCATTGCTATCGTAATCAAGATTTTCATCTTCTATGGTTTTCATAGGATGAATAGTGCTTAAATGACCACTTTCACATTTTGAAAACTGTTGCATTTTAACGCGACCCATGTCACCATTTTCCTTTTGCAATGACTCTTTCTGCTGGCAAGAAGTCTGGTTTAAGACTGCCTCACTTGACAACTTCAATGACGGAACTTCTAAGCTGGAAGATGTAACTGGAGGGCATATATCAAAATTAAAATAAAAGTAAAGATACAGGGTGTTTGTTAGTTGCAAAAAAATCTATCTATAAGTAATAATTAACGAAAACTAAATCAAGTTAAGAGAAATTGGTGTTAGTGCTCTGAATAACAGTTGCGAACCTTCATCAAAGTCTCCACTATCGGAGGCTAACAAGCTGTTCTTCACAAACTCGGAATCCTCAAGCTTGGAAGGAGAAGTTCTAGCAGAGTTACCATTTGATCCATCCTTCTTTTTATGATTGTGAGGCCCAATGAGCTTCATCCTCAGCTTACTTGGAGAAATAATACCAGTCTGCAAGTGAAGAAACCAGACCACATCAAGGTTCTTGCTTATTTTTATTTAAACCATGTATGTATGTATGTATGTATGTATATCATATACATCCGTTTGTACATAAACAGAGTAAAAATCATGAAAACCATTCCATCATTATAACCAGGAAAAAATAATAAACAAAAAGAAAATCCATATTTATGGATAATTGAATTGAACCAACCTCCTCAGCTTCCCCAATGGAAAAATTCAATCACCCGCCCAAGTAAATATTCTGAGTTGATGAAAACCTACAACTCATACAAAATCATATTTCCCAAAACCATTTCAAGACCAAACAAAGTGCAACAAATGCCATGTTTTGAGCCCAAATCCAAACATTTCCAGTCCAACCCCATTTTATACAATGAAAGAGGAAAAAAAGAACAACTTATCCCGAAACCCACATTAACGAAAGCACTTTCAAATTGAAAAGCGAAACCAGGGGAAAAAAAAAAGATTCAAAATTTCAAGAAGACGCAAAAATTAGACATAAGCCTGTGATCTTCCTTCAGTAGGTGCAAGAACAAGCCCATACCTGAACTTTGTGTATCCTCTCGTACTCCATTAGATCTCTCTCTCTCTCTCTCTCAGTCTATTCAAGTCTCTGAACTTTCTCTCTCTCAAATTTAGCAGGGGAGGAAAGAGATCTTATGGCAGATGGTGGGTGAAGACGTTTCAGAGAGTGTGTATTTCGAGTGTTTTTCTCGTCTTACATACTGACAGGCGTGTGTGAGAGTTCCCACTAGATCATGATCCAGTGGGCCTCCTCTTCAGTTTAGAACATTCTGTACCCCTTCTGTGATCTCGCCACGTCATTATCACACCTTCCTCTTGTGGGTCCCTTCTGATGTGGCACGATCAGAACGAGGCATTAGCCTCCAACAACTCGCCCACCTTTTAAACTCGTGGTCGGCGGACTTGCCGACCAAACCTTCCGAGGAATTCCCGAGTTTTTGAACAACTATTTTTATTTTAAAAACAAAAAAAGAAAGTTTTTGAGAATAAGAAGAGGGAAAACGTGGAAATGATTAAAGATCAGAATCATGAAATTAAAAAGTATAATTTCTGTACAGTATTACAGTAAATGGGTCCTAATCGTACTGACCAACCAATCAAATATCCCTTAAAATGCTTGAATTTAAGGATGCATAGTTGAATCGTTAGACGTTAAATAAATATTATAAATATTTTTTTTTATTAAAAAATAAGGTTTTAATACTCTCTGTGAGATGCACAAGAATATTAAAAATATTCTAAAATTTAGTTTATACGTCTATCTATTTTAATAAAAAATAATTATCTCTCTCCTAATCTCTTTGAAATAAGTTTTTCATGATTGAAGTAGCTAGCGATATTGTAGTCTCACCACCATTTGTTCTATTGTTTATATTTATTTTTCAGATTTCATGATAGATTTGTCATCTAGCTAGTACTTTGAATGTGTCCAGATTAATTTTTTCATAAGGATTTATAAATTTCTTTTGTCCAGATTAATCCTTCCAATGTGTGCAATATTTCTCCAGTGATCTATATGCAAATCGATATTTTCAATCTTTTTTTTTTTAAAAACGAACTTTTGGTCCTGTTTGGATTGAGAAGTTATCTCAACTCATCTCATTATTATAACTTTCTCAAATTCTCACACAAAATATAATAAACAATTCAACTTTCACTATAAGAAAAACGAACTTTTGTGGCTAATTAATTGTGGCAAAAAGACTATTTGTGACCAAAACAGACTCATTTTAGCTGTAAATAGTCATTTCGCTGGAATTAACTGGCTACAAATAAGCAATTTTCTTGTAATATTTTTTAAATTTCAAAACAATAATAATCTTAAAAAATAATATTATAACAATATTTTATTTAACTCATCTAAAACATCTCATCTCAACTCAATTCAACTCAACTCAACTTATTATCCAAACGGCAGCTTAATTTACAATGAATTACTTATTAAGATACAGCTTAATTTCAAGTGGACTAACCTCAACTTAAATAGGCTTATTATTTTCATGCCGGCCGGCCAGTACTGCAAAAATATCACTACATCCTTTAATTAGTACCATATTATATATAAAATTAGATCTGTTGTCACGGCCAAATAACAAGATAAGGTTGAGCTTAATTAAAGTTTTACTTTTAAGGGCTTTTTACATAGTGATTGGGGACGAGACGACAAACTAATACAACTAAACACAAAAAGATAAAGAACAAAGGAAATAGAGGGATGTTGCAATTTGATAGGCCTAAACTAAAGATAGGTGCACTTAGGCATGAATATTGGGCAAATTTGATTAGAAGACAACAATGTTTAACAGAGGATTTCACCATAATTGCAAAATATTTGTGTTCAGGATTACATGAGATTGAGATTGGAAGAGATTGGTACAACATGCATGATGTGATCGATGATGATTTGATCAGTAATCTTGTCAAGTAAGAAAATGGGAATGATCGTTGAAGACAAGGAAAATAATGTCAAAATGGGCTAAACCAACGAGCTTAGTTTCTTACAATTGAATAATAAATAATTGGTACAATTAGAAGCATTAACGGACATGATGGACTTGTCACCAAAAAAAAAGGGAATGATCTTATAAGACAAGGAAAATCATGTCAAAAGGGTTAAACCAACTAGCTTTCTTATTATTAATTTATAAGAACTCTACAGATACAAAGAAATTATATAAAAGTAAACTTACAATAACTAATATGGCTTTATGAGATCCGTTATATCTATTTTACAATAGAAGTAATTTTATAATCTGACATATCATATTAATCCACATCAGTTTATGCATTGCAGTTTACTTTTGAATAATTTTTTTGTGGTTAAAGTTTTTCCCTTTATTTATAATGCTCTACTTATGTTTTTTTATTTTTATTTTTGTGGTCATTAAACCTCAAAATCTATCATAACTGTTTAATCCCAACTGTTTGGTTGTTATTGATCAACATGATCTTTACTCGCTACCTCAACAAAAAAAGAACACGAAACTAGAAACTGATGAAAGAAAAACCAGTGTTTTAAATTTCGTACCGTACCAGCCGGTACGGCCGAAATTTTTCATTTCGGCCGTCCGGCCGGTACAGGTACTATATCTGTTCCGTACCAGCTAAAATACCGGCCGTACCGGCCTGTGTGTTTTTTATTTTTGATTTTTTCAAACTACAAACTTATTTTTTAACCCCTAATTTAGACTAGACTATTTATAATTTATATATATATATGTATTTATATATAATTTATTTATATATAGACTATTATTTTAGAATATAATTTTTATATATATTTATATATATAATTTATTTATATTTCGACTATCCCGAAACGTTATCCCGAAACGCTATCTCAAAACGGTATCGGTATCGAAATATTTCGTTCCAGTGCCTTGACCGGTACGACGTCCGGTACGGTATTCAAAACATTGAGAAAAACATTCAAAAGTCTTGAGAATCTGAGAAAAAAGCGAACAAAAAATCGCTAAGCGAAATATATAACTGTGCCAGTGCCACATCACCAAGTCAATGGTCAAACTTTTAAACGTTGATTGGTCAATGCTCTCGCCACATGCCACATCAGTAGTAGTAAAAAAATATGCTAGCGTGGCAGTGGCACAAGAGTCCATGCAAGGCACCAATCATTATTATTTTGAGTTATATTTTATTGAGTTAAGATTGATATTGTCACAGCCTAGTCAACATATAACTTATCTTTATGTAAAAAGTTTATATAGATGTAGCAATTCACAAAGAAAAATGTTGTTGCGAAGAGTAGAAACGGCCACACGAGAGAGGGAGGTCCACCACTCTTCCCTAAAATTATGTTTGGAACATAAATTCATCTCAACTTAATTCATACACTCATGGGCGGACCTATAAAGGGGCAGGAGGGCCATGGTCCCTAAGGTTTGAAATAAAAAAAATAATATATATTAATTTTTTATGATTTAATAGGATTATATTAATCTCATCTTGTGTTAGCCCCCTCTCTAAAAACTTATCTTGACTCATTTACAAAATTATTTTGATCTTACAGATTATTTTAATTTTGAAATAGAACAAAAAATATTTTATTATAATTTTAGCTTTGCTCGGCCTCCCTATAACAAATTTATGGTTCCGCCACTGCATACATTAATATATATCTTAACTTATTTACATTTAAACAAATTTTAATAGAACTTATAAAATATTATTATTTACATATCAATTCAGATAACTCAATATTCAAACACAAATCATGTCAAACATAGAGTAACCTCTTGGAGGAGCTCCCGTCCCTCCTCAAAGAATCAAAGAGTAGAATATTGAGAAAGGGTTCACGAGAAGGACTAGAGATGAGAGAGAGAAAAAGTAATGGCCCTATATATGAATTAGTTTTCATGAACATGTCATTTAATTTAATTAACAGATCGATTTCCCTCAGTTGGTCGTCAAAAGCTGTGATCTATTCAAGGAAAAAAAGTTAGGTAGGCAGATATGAAGTAACTTCATTTATTATTTATTAATAATACATTGCATGCATGCATGTAAGACAAGTTTGTGGTACGAAAACTGCTCTCTGCTTCTTTTGAATCGACCTCATTCCTGGACAGTCAAAAGCTGTACGTAGGAATTAAGAATACTCACGGGCTTAGATCTCGACTTTCAATTAGCATCCCTTTGTAAATTCAATAAACGTACGAATTTATATTTTCCCAGAAATATTGAATAAGATATAATAATAAAAGAGAAGGACAGTGATATCAGATCGGACTCTTTTTTCATTTCCCTGCAATCTTCAGGTCAAAGGGAACAGATATGGCAGTTGGGGAATTTACCTAAAGCTTATCTTCTATCAAATCAAAAAGGTCACGTCTATTTTTTAATTTATTTTTGTGTAATTTTTTTTAAAATTTTTATATAAAATATAATAAATAATTTAATTTTTTTAAATATTAAAATAAAAACCATATTAAAAAATCATATTTAAACAACATTTTATTTAATTTTTAATTTTTATGTCATGTTATCTCATTTCGTGTAATTAAATGAGACATTAATAAGTTTATATGATATTTATGAATATTATTTCCAGAGATAAGTGGGAAAAATAACAAAATCCATTCCCCACTAGCTCAAACAATCATTTTCCTACGAATATGTCGTCAATTTGGAATTTTGTTCCATGATTTGTGCTCTAGATTTATTATTTTAATCGACAAAGAAATTGTTTGTAATTGTGGGTGTTTAAGAATTAATTCCGCTAATCTCGCCTGTCTTGAAGTGCAGTGCACCTTTTTTCTTAGTCCACCTTAAAGTCCACTCCTATTAATATAGGAGCATCAGTATATATTATTTGTAATGACTTTTGAGAAAAATAAAAAAAAAATATAAAGAGAAATGATACTTAAGTCGGAGTGTGTAAACGTCGTACAATTATTTTAAAAAAATAAATAAATATGAGACTCACATGAAAATAAATTAATTTTTTAATAATAAATTTTATTCTTTTTCAAAACGATTACATGATACTTGCGCATTTTATAATTATATATAGTATTATTCATATATATATATATATATATATATATATATATATATATAAATGAATTACTCGCAGGGGAATAGCCGATGTTGAAGGGATAAAATATTTCCACATAAAAATATAAAATAATAAAGAAAGTTATTTATTTAGCTGAAGTTGTCAGTCAAAGATACTTTTGCAAAAACACACTCACCAACGCATTCAGACTCATTATTGAATCACTGAATCACATTTTGCCCTATTACCCTATCACTGTTTCCCATGTATTATTCTATATTATTTATTAGGAAAATGCTACATGCCCCGCTGGGGGCTCCCGCTCCCAGCGGGGCTGTAGCATTTTTTTTATATATATTTTTTAAATTTATTTTTATATAGATATTTTTAATAATTTTAAATATTTTAAAAAATAAAATAAAAATTATAATATTATTTAAAAATATTTTCTTAATAACGAAGTAGAATAAAAATTAATATTTAATGATTTGTATTTTACTTTCTGATTAAGGAAGTGTTTTTTTTACTTTCTGATTAAGGAATTACTTTCTGATTAAGGAAGTGTTTTTTAATGATTTGTTTTTTACTTTCTGATTAAGGAAGTGTTTTTTAATGATTTGCTTTTTACTTACTGATTAAGGAAGTGTTTTTTTTACTTTCTGATTAAGGAAATGTTTTTTAATGATTTGTTTTTTACTTTCTGATTAAGGAAGTGTTTTTTAATGATTTGCTTTTTACTTACTGATTACGGAAGTGTTTTTTAATGATTTTTTTTACTTTCTGATTAAGGAAGTGTTTTTAATGATTTTTTTTTTACTTTCTGATTAAGGAAGTGTTTTTTAATGATATTTTAAATTTATTTTATTTTTTAAAAATATTTATAAGTGTAAAAAAAATTTATATAAAAAATAAATTAAAAAATTACACATAAAAAAGTACATGTTAAGCTCAACGGGAGCCCCTAACGGAGGCTGTAATATGACTATTTTAAATATTTTTTAAAAAAATCATAATATTATTAAAAAATATTTTCTTAATCATGATTTTTTTATAATTTTTTATTTTACTTTATGATTAAGAAAGTATTTTTTAATATATATTTTTTACTTTTAGATTAAAAAAATATTTTCTTAATAATATTTTAATTTTATTATATTTTTTTAAAATATTTTAAAATATTAAAAAATCTATATAAAAATTATTTAAATAAAATATATATTAAATAATACTACAGCCCCAGCGGGAGCTCCCAGCGGGAGCCCCCAGCGGGGGCTGTAGCACCACCCTATTTATTATTTATTTTCTCTAAGCAATTCCGTATAAAATATTATTTTTTTCAACACTTCTTTTTATTGTATACTTTATATATATATATATATATATATATATATATAATAGAATAAAGGATATATATTGTAAAAAAAAAAAACAAAATATATAATAAAAATTTTTTGAATATGATCTTAACATGGATATTTTAAAATTTGTTTTCGTAGATGAGATCAATTGAGATAAAAGTTAAAAATTGAATAAAATATTATTTAAATATTGTTTTAATATTATTTTTTATTTTAAGATTTAAAAAAACTGAATTGTTTATTTTATTTTATGCAAGAGTTTACAAAAATTGTAATAATGAGATGAGATAATAATTTTTCCATAGTACTTGTCACGCTGCAAATGTTAATTATATCACTAAAGTGAGATCTAATATTGGATTGGACCGACTTGATCATATTTATTTTTCAATGAGCTGTACCTTTTCTTGATTTGTCTTTTTTTGAAAAATAATACTTAGAGTATTGGCATTGGATTAGCCAAATGCCTTTTCATCTTTAAATTTAACAAATATCATCCATATTTACTCCACATTGAATTAACAAAATTGTTTTCATTTAAAATATAAGCTACAGTAAATCTATTCTTCTTTTTAAATATGAAAATAACTATAACAAGTCTAAAAATATTTTTTGAGATTATTATATTATAGATATGAGATTTTACCATCTATATACATATGAAATTATTATATTATAGATTGTTGGATTGTGAAAATAAAAATGAATATGATTTGTTGGAGGTTATTGAAGACTACGAAAATAAAATAAAAATTAATTAAAAAATATAAATAATAAAAATAATAAAATTTTATTATTATAGAGAGTGTGATGATTAATCCAATGTAGATTTCAAGTTTTGAATGATTAGCTAAAAGTGAAAAAGATACATATTAGTCAAAGAATAATGCTAGAGCCACCGCTGGCTCTAACATTTGTTTTTTTATGTATTTTTTTTAGTTCTTTTTTATATAGATTTTTTAACAATTTTAAATATTAAAAAAAAATTCACTATATTATTAAAAAAATACTTCCTTAATCAGGAAGTAAAATATAAAAAAAATAGATTTTTTTTTTACTTTATGATTAAAGAAATGTTTTTTTAATAAAATTCTAAATTGATTTTATTTTTTTTAATATTTAAATGTATTAAAAAATCTCTGTCAAAAAATAATTGAAAAAAAATACATGAAAAAATGCATGCTAGAGCCAGCAGTAGCTCCCAGCAGTGACTCTAGCAGTACTCTTGGTCAAAATTTGAAGAATATGATGTCCAACCAATGCTAATACTCATATGTGTGTACGTATGAAAAGCAAAGAAAGTGCATAATTTTCAGGAGCTCCACGTAAGGACGTAGTTCTAAGAACTTATCTGAAAGAAAAATGATAAATACATAATATTTTTTACAATATATTTCACAATCATATTTTAAAATATGGGATATTATTGTAAAATACCATTTAAAAGTAACACCACTTTATAAAAATACCATCATTTTACATCATGTTGTGTGAAAATTATTATGAAAGTATTGTGTATATAATTACTCTATCAGAGAGAATATCCACTCTAGTGTTCATTTGACAAGACGTATAATATATTTCGTTGTCATGAACAAAAACAAAGCCTTTGATAACGCTGGAGTTGGATGACATTAACTACAATCTTAGAATCAACCTCGAGACAATATTGTTTAGAGTTTGATGATCACATGCTTGTACTGTTAGTGTCGTGACAGAATTCAAATCCTCTAGAGTTTTTAGGACCTAAAATGGTAGACATATAGATAGACTGCATATTATTTATTAAGTATTTAATATGAAAAATCATTCTCATCAATCACTATTCACCACCTCATATTATATGAAAAATAATCATATATCCTATAAAAACATTCTCTCACCTTATGAAAAAATTATAGGTGTAAGGCGTGAGAGTGAATAGTGACTAATGCATAATAAATTTCATTTAGTATTATCTAAAAAGTTCAGTTCGACAACTATATATTTACATGGTCTATTTTTTGTATCTATCTCTCTCACACTGTGATTTAAAACTTTGATATGAACTGTCTAAATCTACGTGAATAAAGTGAACTTTACTGATTATCAAATCGCGTATTAGTTGTTGGTAAGCCAAACATAAACATGATCGCGCAGCCTTATCTCTTCAAAACTGAAGGGAACGAGAAAGAGTTAGCAATGAATTCAAATCATGCAATGGTTAAAAGTAGTTTGATTAGTCCCTTTTGAGGTTTGACTTATATTGTTCTCTCTAACCCCAGGATTTATACGTATGTGTATATATATATTTTTATGACCCTGGTTAGATTGAGAAGCTATTTCAACTCATCTTATTTCATCAGTACAATTTTCTCAAATTCTCACATAAAATATAATAAACAATTTAACTTTTTCAAATCTCAATTCAGTTTTTTTAAATCTCAAAATAATAATAATAATATTAAAAAATAATATTATAATAATATTTTATTTAACTTTTAACTTTTATATAAAATTATCTCATCTCTCTATCTAAAGGGAGGCTAATAGTGCTTCGATCAGCAAAGTCTATCCAGCACTTCAAAGTTATTTGATTAATCCCTCTTGAATTTGGACTTTTCTAACCCTCGAAAATAAATGTGTATGTATTATGCATAGAGAAATTCTATTTGTACTTGGAGACTGTATGTGCAGGTCCTTTATTAAATGAGAAAAAACATCATTTCAGAAGGGATAGTTTTGTAATTTTAAAAATTTTTAAAGATAAAATTATCTAGACTTGCATTATAATCCTCATTTAAAGACTGTATCTAGCATTGCTCCAATATGCACAATAAGACCATACACAATAATTTTTGTGCAACCGAAGATAATAGCAATTAAGTTGAACAAGTTTATAATTTTTAGGCACAATTTATTCAGGACCTCTTATCTTTTTGGTTTTTTTTTTTTTTTTAAGATGATCTTCATCGTCACCACATGTTTTAAGATAAGAGGGAATTTCAGAAGAGTAATGATAAACACACAACACTTTACATAATATTTTTTACAACACATTATAAAATAAGGGTATTTTGTAAAATGATGTTAGTTTTGTAAGATATTTTACAAAAATATTTCTCCTTTTAAAATATTGTTGTATAAAATGTTATATAAAGTATTATGTATTTATCATTTTTCATTTTAGAAAGAGATCATGCGATCCAATCAAAAATCATGTGGACAGAATGTTTAGGAAATCGATCCCTCCTTGGATTCCATTCCTTCGTAGGCCATAAACCAAAGCATCATGGAGAAAGTATCTGATCTATTATTAGAAGTCACATCACATGATGAACATGGTTAATTTCACTGTAAAAACACTGGAACTCTTACATTAAAACATGCTATGTATATATAGTTGTGACCATATAACCCTATCCAAAACAAGTACTTTTAGGGCACAAAACCCAAAACTCTTTGATTAAAAGAATATAAGGTGATCAAAAGTAACCATGAATATAATTTAATGCTCAGAGCCCTAGACAAAGTAAAGGGTCCCTTATTTCTTGGCTTAAATTAAATGTTTTTGGGGGTGGGTGTCCTAGACTACGCCTTGCAGTAGTAGTACTTTATTATATAGCCTTTTCTCAAAAGAATTTGAAGTAAAGGTAAGTGTCCAAAAACATTCTTTATACACTATGTGTGATTATTAAAGAAAGTGTGGGACTATGGTCCTATGGATTTGTGGCTGGGACCCTACTCACATGGAGTGTTTCCCCCCCCCCCTTTGGCTCTAGTACCCCACAACCTTTGTTGTGTTAGGGCAGCACGTGTATGCATGTCGTGGTTAGGGATTGACCATTTGGCGTTTTCTCACTTCTGAAAAAATGTGAACAGATTGGGCTAGCGTTAATGTTTGACCATGTTTTCCACGTGGCAAGGCGGTAAGGGCTCCACCTAATGGAAAAGTTGTTTTTATATTAAATGTCATGACCCCCGTGGGATGATTCAAGTGATTTAGGCAGGATTGGATCCCAGATCATCTTTTATTTGATGGCTAAAAACTTGCAAGAAAGTGTTTGGATTTGCATAGTCCCAATGCCAAAAAAAGGCAGTTAATTTGAGGATTTGTGATATGGGATTATTTTTTCTGATTAAACAAACAGAAAAAATGGTACTAAATCAGTTGAAACATAGAGCTTGTCCCAATTAATGAAAGTTTTATATATGTACAGATCCTAGCTAGATCATGCATCCATCCAAATTAGAAAGCAGAGTTTTCAGTGCATTTTCCTTCTCATGAAATATCATATGATTAGGTCATCTACCCTTTTCTTTATACTATTCTAAGAGAATTTCCACTAATTTCCAACTTCACCAGCTTCAAAGAGCAGCACCGCTAGCTAGGGCATGGAACCCATATGGAGAACAGCTCTCACATGCTTAGATTGTGCAGTGGAAGACCCAAAAGTGAAGACAAGATCAGAGTGTGGGAGGGACATTTTGTTTTGAAAATTCAAAGTTTGTTGGGACATAAATTCAAAAACTTGGGGTTTGACTGTAGGCATCATGATATATACAGCTTTCTAATATACGGGTCCCCTTGCTTTCCTCCTTTCTTCCAACCTTTTGAACGTTTTGGTTACTTGGTCTATAAAGTTTCCTTTATTTTCTCCAGTTCATTATTATTATTATTTTTTTTTCTGGCAAAAGAATATACTGATCAATCGATCATCTTCAAAGTCAATGATGATTTACAATCTTTAAACGTGGATGTGACGCTTGTTGAAGATCGATGGCAATGGAGAAAAATCTAAATGATTCTCGATGTGGGCCATGCGTTTCTCAAGATCAGTCCATTCACCATTAAAAAGGTTGGTTGCCTTCTAAAGCATGGCACTTGAATATTTTTTTTAAAGAAACCAAGTGGGGTGCATTGGAATGATTCAAGAATCATTTGGGTGGCTGCTCTTTGATTGTCCCATGGAATTAAATCCAATCCAAACTCTTCACACTAAAGAGTATATAATTTGAATTGGTTATGTAAATCTGGCCACAACTGTTTTGTTGGATTAATATTTCTTAAGAGTTTTTTTTATCATCTCTATTTGTCGGACCGAATTAATTCTGGTTGTTTGGTTACTGGTCCAAGTCTTGTTTTTTTTCCTGGTTGTTTTGGCAACACCTCGAATTACACATTTTAGTGCTAAGCTCAGGCTTCGAGCCTTTGTTTGAACAGACTGCAGCCCACCTTAACCTAGATCATGGGCTGTCCTCGGTTGCCAACTAAAAGGTGTGGCCCAATGCAAAAAAGGTGCATGATCTTATGGTGAAATGACCAGCCTTAGTGGCAAGTTTGACACCAGCTTTTGTGTTTTCCTGGTTTGGAAATCCTGTTTGTTTTCCTGGTTAGAAACTCTAGATTTCCTCCAAGCATTGAAGACCATCAAAACCACTTAAATCAGAACAAGTTTTTAATAATAAAGAGATCGAGTGATCCACTACAGACACCAGTGGATTATGGATACCACTTCATATCTCAATATTTAGGTCTTATGTAAAACAAGTAATATCTTACCCTTTCATCTACAACTAGCTAGTTCCCTCCATGAGTGGGATTTCCTCTATGAAACCATCACAATTGATCTATACTGCAACAAAGATGCAGAAAGGGTTAGTTTTACATTCTAGCAGCACCCTTTTCTCAATTTTGCATGACCTGCCCTTCTTTGCTTTCTCCTCCATTTTCTAATATTTCAGTAGGAGGGAAAGACTGAAACTTTAGTACACTGTCACTGCTGACATAGACAACCCGAAAGATGTCATACTTAATGTCAGCAGATAAGCGATCGAGATAGGGCAGAATAGCCTTTCTCTGATCTGAGCTTAGGATCCATGTGTAACAAAGTTGGATTGACTTCCACACAAAAAGGCATACCACTTTGGGCTTGCCTTGGCATCTAAAGCAAACTCCGGCTGCAGCACCTTCCATCTTTGGAAAACGAGATTTGAATACTGCTAAGCATGCATATGAAAGGTCGTCTACGTCACTGGCAGAGGCGGCTGCTGCAGAGCCTGCATACATGGATATTATGTCACCTGTGTGAAATCTTATGGCTGAGGAGCTGTCTCTCGACTCTCCAGCGTACGCATCAATGAAACTATGCTCAATTAAGATAGCCATGCTTGATATCCTGTTTAACATTGAGATCTGGGACAAGTGTAAAGCGGGTATCAGAAGATTCAGAACAGAGTTTTTTACACGCACATATATATATATATATGTGTGTGTGTGTGTGTGTATTATATATATATATATACCCACATGCATTTCATGCAAAAGATAAGGAAAATGAAAGCAAATGACGAGAAAAATGTATAACAAGAGAAGTTATCATCAGAATAATTATCAACTTGGAATTCCCACTTTGATTAATTTAGCAACTGAAGGACCCTCTTTCCTCATTGTTTGAAGTCCCAAAGGTAGGTTTAAAAGTTGGAACTCTCCTTGAGCATTAATATCAAACAGTAGAAAGCAGATAATACATATACTTGAAGCTTTTTAATCAACATTAGGCACATTAATTAGCCCGTCCTATAATCTTGTCATTACCCTAATGCTCTGTTGTTTGCTGCTTGGACTTATGATTTACGTAACTTCCTTCGAGTATATAAAATACACACACGCACATATCCATCAATAAAGTTACAGATCCAAATCCTCCAAGAAGAAGAAGATTAAAAACTCAAAAACATTTCAAACAATTATGTATTAATTTTCATTAAATAATTTTAATGATTCGTGGATATCTATGACTAGTACAAGGAAAAGTGGAAGCGCCAATAACATTAACTAAAATTACTTACAAGGGTATTACATAATAACTCTTTGTTTTCACAAGATCTCTTCTGCCATGCTCCATACCATATGATCTGAAGAAAAGATTAGGAAATTAAGATATCCAAAAATCAGTACGTGACTGCATATATATGTATAACATGATGGTTAAGTATATATGTTCTGAAATAGGATCTTAGGTTCTTGTAACAGAAATAATAACATGACTTACAATGATGATGATGGTGATAAAAATAATAAATGCTAGAGATTATTGATTCGAAACTAATGAATTAAGTCCAAAAGGGGTTTATACATATATACGACTACTTTAAGAACAGAAAAGTAAGCAAAAAAACAGTAGAATAATTGAATAAACAATAAAAGAGTACTGTATATTTTATAAGTTGCAGTAGTAGTGAGGTGAAAAATGAAGGGTCTTACCATATTTCCATGGATGCTTTTAAAAATAGAGCTTTGTACGCAGCCAAGACTCTGATCAGTGCATGAAGAAAATTGCTTTAGAGCGTCGACAAATTCATCGACCAAAACAACTGTTGGCCTGAAGACGAAAAAGGTTAGATCCAAATTTCCATTGTTAAAGGGAAGAAAGCAGGCCATTCTGTTATCTTTTTGTTAATCTTTCTTTGAAGTTTCTGTGTCTCTTCGAATGAATCAAGGAGAGAACGTGAAAACAAAGGCTAAGAAAATGAGTAACTGGAACCTTCGGTTGGAAAAATTGTTTAATAGTAGCTGAAAAGATGAGGGGGTCATGTCGACTTGCCAGGTCTTCTTTGGCTTCTTCAGATTCTGAGACAAAAGAGGGAAGAAAAATAAACTTCAACAAAATAAATATAGAAAGACTTGGAAATAAAAGATGCCAAAATCTTCTTCTTTTTTTGTGTGAAATGACGTAATTA
This sequence comes from Juglans cinerea, assembly GCA_961763995.1. Taxonomy (NCBI): domain Eukaryota; kingdom Viridiplantae; phylum Streptophyta; class Magnoliopsida; order Fagales; family Juglandaceae; genus Juglans; species Juglans cinerea. The sequence continues at coordinate 23,411,543 of CAUIVZ010000008.1, read as the reverse complement.
ATATTTTAATTCGTTGTTATTTAAGGGGTAAGCTAACGACATGAGTTGTTTTTTCAATTGATAACATTTTTTTTTTTTGTTTTTAAGAAATTCATTTCAATAAAATGGGCCTATTCTTCAAGTTTGATTCGATGAATTCAGAATTTGAATTCATTAAAGGTTTGACCATTTAATACGATCGGTATTTTATGATAAAAAATCAGCTTTCCACGCCAAGCAAGTCGTACCGTGGGAAACTGAAATCTTCAAAATTATGGAAAACAGGACTACTTACGAAGGGGGTTGGTTTATATATATATATTTTCCCATTTAGTTACGTGTAGTAAAAAAAAAAAAAGAAAGAAATATTAAAGTTGTATTTGAGTAATGAGGTAATCTCATATATATTATATGAATAGCAATAAAAAATAATAAAAAATAATAATAATAAGTAATAATAAAATAATAGAATAGTCTCACAATATAAAGCAACTAAAAGACTATTGAGTTCAATACGCCATTCTTGATTAAACTTGTGCAAAAAAACATAAAATATTTCTTGGATTTTGACGAAATTTGGCACCAGGTATTAGTTGCTGGCCTAGTGCATATATATGGCAGGCCTGGAGCACCATGGATATTGTCCAATATCACGACCACGCAACCCCATGTGTTTGAGTATAAATATCATACACTCTTTTAGAAAAATAATAGAATTTATTATTAAAAAATTAAATTTTTTATATGAATCCTACGTTTACTTACTTTTTTTTAAAGGGTTACACGGCATTTGTGCACTTTATGACCGCAAATATCATTTTTCTTTTTAAGCAAATAGAAATTTATCCCCAAGTTAACTAAAAATAAAAATACAAAGACTGTAGATGCCAAATAGTAACTGGTATATATGGTTTCACCGCTGCTATATATAGAACAAATGTGTAATCAAATCATATCTTTATTAAGATAATTGAAAAAATACTACTGTGGGGAAAAAAGTTGAGAGAATATCCAACTTTTCTAAACATACGTCGCTTGTTATAATTACGCTAAAAACATGTTTTTAAACTAGAGCAATGCTAGGTACAGTCCTCACAATGAAAGTTTAAGTAATTTTATCTTTAAAAATTTTTAAAATTACAAAATTATCTCTCTTAAAAAGATAATTTTTCTCATTTAATAAAAAAACCTGCATATATAGTCTCCAAAATCCAAATAGGGATTGCAAATAGAATTTATCTATTAAAGATAAAATTACTTAGACTTGCATTGCAGTCTCCAATTTAATTTTGGAGACTATACCTATCATTGCTCTTAAACTGAGATAATCAGTCAAGGCCTGCATGTAAACATGAACAAACTACAGTACTGTGAATCCTCGAGAAAAGCAGCTGTCTTTTTCAGCAATTCTCTTTCCGAACTTCACAACACCCCAGTTGTTCGCTACTCATCCATCATGAGACTTGAGGCAATATTATATCATAAACTAGTTCAATGACACTTCATCATGCATGACCTAAAGCTGTAGTTCTTTTGGATGATAAGCAAATGCATCCAACATATTTTCCCCCAAGTGCAAATCAAGTGCATCAAAGTAGTAGTAGTAAGGGGTCTAAGGGCATATTTTGGTGACAGATTACATCTAGTAGCAACCTGCCCCAAGGCACCCCAACAAGAAGTTTACAAAATCTGAGGTATGAAACAACCCATCTCAACTCATGGATTTTGTACTTGACAAATTAATCGTAATAATAACCATCTCAACATTCTTGTTATGCTGCACACTGATATTCACTTCTCTTGCAATCTGAAAACTTCCTCTTATTTTGAACTTTGACAAATGCAAGAAAGATTTGTTTGGAAATACACTATAAACTAATATGTTCTTCAGACATACAAATTCAAATCACTTCTACCCCACGGCTATTAATCTAAAAACCACCTCCCCCACAACCCTGTAAAAGTTGCTCTAAATCTTCATGAAGTTGTTGACAATAGAAATAGTCTGACACTATTATCATTTTTTTTATTAGTCTGACACTAATATCATTGCGCCATAGTTTCTGAAAAACCAACAAGGGATGGAAACTGTACGTAGATATCTTCACGTTAATTCAGTGCTCATCAACCTACATACATAACATTAAAAAGATATTAAATTCAGACTTTAGTTTAATTTTTTACTATTCTACTAGAAATTTACAGATATGAAACAATTTTGGTTTTTTTTTTAAAGCTTCCAACTTGTGAATTGGTTTCAAGTGTATTTGGTGCAGTTCAAAGTTTCAAATAGATTTCAGGGTAAATAACGATGACGATGTATCTCTTGGTGGTTAGGCGTAATACTAGCCTCTCCATGACTTTAAAAAGGTTGGAGTACACCTCGGAAGAACATTTTCGAAAAAGGATTAGTGCTAGTAGAGTGTCAGACAGATTGGTTAGTGAGAAAACTAGATTGGTTGGTGAGATATACCAATGTAATCCAAATTGAGGAAGTCATATATAAATTTTTAAAAATCAGGAAGTATGATTAACCACAGAGGTGAATTGCAATACCCTAGTTTTTTTTTTTGGCAATACCCTAGCTTTTGCACTAGTGAAGGCTGTTAAATATCATACCAGTTATTAAATCGACTTGTGTTTTTGTGTTACTCTCTGCAGTGGTTAAATTTAATTATCTTTATAAGAATCAAGCTGGGAGGGGGGATTTATGGTACATGGGTCCTACCTATGAGGAGAGAATGATTAAAGAGTACTGCTGCACCGTGAAAAGTTTTTGGGTTACCTACACTGTGCATCCTCCAACATCAACATTGATCTTTGTTTCTGGTCATCTCTCTCAAACCAATTTAGCAATGACTCTAAATTTCAATGTTTCAATTGTCAACCATTTAAGGAATATGTGCATAAAAGAAAATGCATGTGCCATTCATGTGACACATTAAAGGACAGCAACAAAAGATTAAAAAAAAACAATGAAAAAAAAAAGAATCTACCACCTCTTACCACCTGACTCTTCAGCATCACCACTGAGCTCATTTTTCCCACTCAGCTCTTCATAATACTTTTTTTTCTGGCACCGGGTGTCTGAGAACAGCGTCCCGACTAATCTTGGGGGTGCACAGGTCCTCAGCAAGGAGTTTCCCACAAGTGCACTTGGGGTAATTTAAGGGAAAAATCCCCCAGTCCGATGGCCCATAGGAATTGTTTGCACCCAAGAGGATTAGAACCTTAGACCTGGAGGGAGCATACCACCAAGACCAAGGCCTTTACCACTTCATAACTACCTTAACCTATTGTAAGCACCAAACCTCAACTTCTTTATTTGTATTTTAGCTGTTCTATTTCTTTTAAAGTTTTTTGGCGGTTGGATAGTATTTGGGATATGGTTTTTCTTGCTGTAAGGTTTATGTGATGGTTATTGGAAATTTAAAAGCTATTGGGGAGATGGGGAAGGAAATCTAGATATAGATGAAGAAAAGGAATATTTGATAAGAAGATTAAGGGTCTATGGTTTCTTTGAGGTCTTGAGAAGCATGACTGATGTGGGGTTATGGTTTTGTTAGTTTGCTGTGAATTTGTGGTGGTGATGCTGGTTGAGCTTGGTTATGGGCATGAAATCATAGAACCAAGGAGGTAGATGAGTAATCATTTGGTGGACAGTGCAAAAGTTCATGAAGTTTTATGGTCAATAATCCTAAAACCAATTAGACTTTTTTTTATTGGCACCGGGTGTCCGAGAACAAAGTCCCAACTAATCCCAGGGGTGCACAGACACTCGACAATTTCTAGGGGCCATTGAATAACCCGAGGTGCACTTGCGGCAATAAGACATGGATGAAATAGAAACCAAAACTACAGTCAGAATGTAGTTAGTTCTCATGTATACTTCCTGTGTACTTTGGTTATGCCTTTTTCTCTTATGAATAAAACTTCTTGATTACCTATCAAAAAGTCAGAATGTAGTTAGACCAATTTTCCAATTACACCTTACTTGAATGGGGAGTGCATTTACAGCGGCAAACTCCTATTATCTTAATAGGGCTGATGCGGTCAAAATCTTGTTCATGTGGCTATAACTCAGAGCCACATCATTGAAGTTTTCCAGCATAAAGATTTTTAAACTAAAGATATCATTTTCAACGACTGCATATTATAAAAATACTAAACTAAATGAGGAAAAAGAAAGTTGAGTTTTAAGGGAATTTCCTCACCGTATCATAGGTCTATAGGGATTCTCAAACCATCATGCGCAAGCATCACAGGTATTCCTTCCCTGAATACATTCAATGGGACAACAGAACATGAGTTCTTTAATGTTAAAACCATAACCTATGGCCATGGTAAAACAAGAGAATCGTGTCAATTGTTTTTTTTTTTTCGATTGTAAACAAAATTTTATTGATCACGAGAATAGGCAGTTGGACCAGTGAGATTGTGATTCATTCTTAAGAAAAGGGCGATAGGTTTGTACCTTTTGGACCACTCCATCAGAAATTCATTGTCCTTGTGGTGATCAAACTCATGAGTCATTCCAATTAACAGGGCTTGCTTAGGACATATCCTCTTCACAGCTTCAAGTGTCTGCAAAATTATTTAATTTGACATGAGCAGGATGTAACCTTTAAGCAGAATGCATAAATATTAAACTTATCAGGACATGAACAGACCTGTGGCAAGCAAAAGTGGGTGTTATGGGATCCTTTCTGTGCGCAGAAAAAAGCAAATCAGAATATAACAAGATTAATTAGTGGGAATCAGAACAAAATTAATAAAAAGCAAAATAAAAACAGAAATAGAAAAACATGTATGAGCAGATATAAAAACATGTAGCATAAGGGAATAGATTGAAGGAAGTTTATTCTAGCACACAATATATCATGTCATTATATGACACTACAAGTGGCAATACATGCTCTCAGACCATGTATATCATCTTACATATAAATACATATATCATCATATCATTGATGCATGATATATGTCAAGAAAAACTCCTACTATCTAATAATGATCATCCTATCATTGATGCCAGCTATCTTGTCATTACATCCAATGCCCCTCAAAACTCAATGTTAGTGATGTGTATTCATGGATGAGTTGTCTTTACCTATTACATGTATTAAAAAGGAATTTGCTGACCTTATACAATGTATCCAATATAAGAATATCCAACTGCCCAGCACCATTTTTCGAAATAACTGTGAAATCAAAGTTCACCATTACATAGAGATTAGAAGACACATTAACATATATAGTAATTCTTGTTATATTAAAAATTCTTAAAAGATGACACAAAAACCTTCAAAAAAAGTTTATGGATACAAAATCTCAAGAATATAATTTAAAGTGACCCAACGACTATTATCCAAACTCTAGCATCTGTTATGATTTCCAGTTTGGTTTAGAATATACTATTTCCTTTTAGCAGGAAAATACAAGAGAGGCCTGATAAAAATATGCCCAACTTATTGGTCGATATGTGAAAAGAGAACTGTTCATGCATTCTTTTCCTACTAGATTTTGGGACTCATGGATGGGTGTTCTGTACATCCTTGCGTTTACTTATCCATTTAGGGTCAAAATAATCAACAACAACTAATTTAATCGTTCAACAAACAAAGAACTAAAACAATAGCATCAAACAAAGAACATGAATTAAGGTGCAGAAAGCAAGCTACCTATCCAGACAGGACACACAAACCATAGATACCATCGAACCAGGTTAAGCCAAATGGGAGAATATAAGCTAAATTCTAAATTAAGCTCTATATACCTAAAGTTCAATATTGGTTCTAATTTTGTCCCTACTTACAAGAAAGAAACGATCAAGTAACTGAAGAAGTGTTTCAGTGTCATTCTACCATTAATTAGGGCAACACTTCCATGAAAAAAATGGGAGACGATTCATAAACATTTTAAATTCACGTGATCTTAGTTTAATTACAACAATAGAATTTACCATTCCTGAACTATGTGCAGTTCATCCTTTTTAAAGGTTAATATTTCCATACTAATAACATATTTCCAAAACTCACACCAAGGTCAGTTGAGGGACCAACCACAATGTCAATGTCTAAATAATCCATCCATGATTGGAGATTCCTTTTGGGAGTCTCTGAATTGGCAGAAAATCAGCTAAGAGATCATCATATAAAGTTAAGATATGTGTGTGCTTTTCCCAGATAAATAAGATCAGAAATAGGCACAAAAGGGATTACAATACACATGCGTGCACACTCACACACGGATACAGGCATAGATGCATTCATATATATGTAAACAAGCACATAAACACGCATGTATGTATCTGAGTGTGTGTATGTGTGTATGTATATATGCCCTCACCATACTCTGTCTTCGGAGGAAAGCGTGAAACATCAGATATATAAGCTACTCTACACTTGTCACCAAAGAGGAAACCCAAACATATGTAATCTTCTCCATGCATCACCTACAATGAGAACATTGGCGTTACCATACTAAGACGTTCACAAGAAACAGTAGACACATATATTATAATTAAGGAACATATGGGGTTACTAACTGGCAAAGGAACAACTTCCAGGCCTGATGCAGAAAAAGATTTTTCACAGTCGTTCTCTATTATCTTCCAGTCAAGCTGTGCTACCCGCCTCACTTCTTGACCTTCTTTAAGTTTCTTCTGAACCAAGTATGGAAATTTCTCCGAAATGCTTTTATAAATAATATAACACAAATGTCAGGTAATGGAGTATTTATATTGCAACTGACAACGACAAAATTGAAGCATGAAATGTCAAGCATGATGCATATTAGTATATCCTAAACCATTTTACATGAAGTCACCTTCTGACTTGAATTAGGAGGTGTCACACTCTACACCCCCACAATCTACTAGTTTGAAAGAATTGTTGTGTTCTGCTGCCATCTAAATTGGATGTCAAGTCTAACAGAAGTGAATGCATGTGATGTGCTTGTGACTCTATAACCCTCTTAACAGCTGAGAAGCATGCAAAATGACCTAAATGCCTCCTCAAATACCAAAGTTTGGATAATTAGAAAAGACATCTATTGATATTGAGAAAGGGCAACACCTTAGTACACAGGGAGTATAAAAGAGATATACCTAACTATGAAAAGTAAAAAGATCCAAAAAGATGTGAAGACTATAATTTGGAATACAAGAGTGAGCAGCTATCCAATGAAAAAAAGTTAAAGAAAAAAAAAAGCCTAAAGATTCACCAGTCTTCTCACAATCTTCAAAGCTGTGGTCATTCTTTTTCTCCACATGCACCTAATGAAACCATTTTCCACAAAGTTTCACTTTGAGCAAAAAAGCTGGAATTCTAATAGGTTGGAGAATTGGGAGCCGTTACGAGCAGCCATCCAAGCATAGAATTGTTTAAGGATTTTAAATCTGTAGGTCCTCATGGTCTTCAAAAATTCAGGCATTGAGTCTTGCCAAATCCACCACGTTACGCACATTGGTACCATCATATCAGGATTATAGGGAGGATTCTTTGCTCATTCAATCTTATTTAACATTCATCTATAATTGAAAAAACATATCACCGGACTCCATATTTTTTTTTTTTGGTTAAATGGAAAGATGGTAAACTCCACAGTCTATAGATTTATATGATTGGGTTTGGATCTAATAGTAATTCCATCACATGTGAAACTAGATAAGGCCTCATCCCTCTTGAAAGCTCAGTGTACAATAAAGGGGAAAACAGGATATAAGCACCTTTCCATTGCATGCTGAGTTAGGTATATGGGAGTGGGATCAATATCATTTATAGGACTATGGGGTTGCACAGCACGTATGTCATCCAAACCAAGAACTGCATCAGCATGTTCATGAGTCAAAATAATCTGCAATTGACACAGTATTAAGTTCTATATCTCAGTAAGAGCAGGGTTTCAGTTATCAAGCAAATTGAGATTCAGTATTAAATTACCAAAAAGCACACAACATTAAATGAAAATCCATAAGAAATAAATGAAACCACTCAAATACAAGAGTCAATAAGATTCATCAACGTCCAAAGCTCAATCCACTCACCTTTTTACTTTGATGGACTGTAGATTTTCATACATTCTGGTGAATCAAACACAAGGAATCAAAATGAAAAGAAAAATCAAGGACATAAATTTCAATGAACGATCAATGTGATGGACCATTTATTACTCTAGAGATCAATGTTGGGTGTGCATAGAAGAACTTCTCCCAGGCCCATTTATTACTCTAGAGATAGGGAGAGATGGAGATGGAGAGAACTCATGTAAATTGTCAAGGTCTTACAGCTTTCCCATTATAATAGAAACCCTGTGAAACTTTGCCAACAAGTATGATCATTGAAACTATTAAGCCTACGTAATATTAAAATAAACAATTGATTTTTTTTTTTTAAACACATAATGGGTTTATGGGAAATGAGCAAATCAGGGTTTCCAGCACACATGACGAGTCAAGCGTAGTGTGCTTTCAGCTTCATTCAAACTACAATAGATATATTTATACAAATATGGTTTGAAAGATATATATAAATATATATATATTGATACAATGTACTATTTTATGTTTTTACCCAATCAACCTTCTCATGGCCTTATAAAAGAACTAGACACCAAGTCTACCATTCTTAATCAACCTCCAACACTAACAAAACATCAGATTTAACAATGGGTATGATAAATTAAACATAAATCAACAGACTCCAACACCTAGGGGTGAACAGAGCAAGGCGATAATAATTGCCAAATTATCTTTTTGATAAGTAATAATTGCCAAATTATCAACACCCAAACCAACCAAGCCCTTTTTATGAGTCCTTATGTATGAGTCAAATTAAGCCTACAAAGTCTTAAAGCTAATGAATAGGATTCAGGTACATGATCCTCTATCAACATTTTGCTGTGTGAAGGGCCATATCCTTTGTTAATAAATTCAATCTTTTTTATCCATTCACCCTTCTCTTGTTCTTGGGGTTTGAACATAAATCATGAACGTTAATGGCTGTCTATGCCAATGGTCCTTGTACAAATGGTGTCTCCTCTCCCAATAGGTAAGGGACGGGTCACACAATCTCATGTCAGAACAATTCGAGGGAAAACCTAGGAACTAACTTTTTCAGAATGAAACTGGGGAAAATAATAGTTAGAATTTAATAAATTATGGGGACACAAATCTAAAATTTAAAATACAATAAACTGAGACCAAAATAAAAGAAACAAACCATAAACTATGAAATAGTTATTCAAATGAGTCTTATTCGCACCTATCTATCTTTATGAGATATAAACCTTAGCCTTGTCAACTAAAGCAAATAATATAATAATAAAAAATATAAAATCCCGGCATAGGCAACAAAAGCATGATAATATATAGTCAACATAAGCATACAACAAGAAATCAAAATAACTCAAAACACAGATCCGACTAGGTACTAAACCATCATAACCTGCATTCATATTATTACATCTATATACACTAAATGTGTCCAGCTGATTTTATTTCATTGGTGCTGCTTCAGCCAGGCTTCCGGATAATCAAAAAGTTGAAGGAAAGTCACACAGTGAACGAAGGTGATGCTAGACACAACAGCAAAAGTTCATTTGCCATGTTGGCATGAGTTGATTTTATGTAAGGATCATTTTTCAACATTATGTGTTATGCATACAGTACCACGAAATAAAGAAACGCAAGCAAATAATATGCTTTTAAATTTCCTAGCCCCCAGTGATTTGGGGAAGGAAGGAGTTGGCCAAAAAACAATGTATGAGTTTTTAGGGGAAAAGAAAAAGAAAACATATAGTTCTCATGATTGACTGAACACATTTATCAGGTGAGTGACGTTGTTGTATAATTTTATGAGGCATCCAAACAAGTTCCTAACATGTCATTTTACAATAGAACACATGCGCTATATATCATAGGTAATCACAAACATGAGAAAAAATAAATGGGTAAAGAATGCTCACAGAATCCACTCTAGGAATCTTATGGAGGGTAAACCACCGAAGTACTTGCTCCCGAAAAGTCTTCCCAACATCAATCAATATATAGCTGTGATTACCCTCTCTTTCACAATAATCAATTAGAAGGGATGTGTTGCACCTGTAGATCGATAAATCATAAAAATCCAACACAGCTACACAGGTCATGAACAGAAAACAAGGGCATAAAAAAATTACACCCACATAATTTTAAACGTTCAACTCAATTCCTTTTACATGTTCCAAGTCCATCCTTTTGCTATTAACAAGATAGATTTGCCTTTGCCGAAGTACAAATGTAGTGGCATTGTGGTTGGTGAAGTGAACACATATATACCCCTTTTGGGCTCCATGCACGGTGGACGTAGGTCTTCAAGGTTGAAACACTTTACATCTATTGTGCCTATTATCATCATAGAATTCTTATTTACTGATAAAAAAAAATCTCTTGTCTTCTCACTCAATATTCTGTCAAATATTTTATTTATGTTTTAACTCATCATCAGAGCCGCTTTATTATGGCTTCTAACAAATTCTTTTACTTCTGCTCATTCTATTCAGAGATGGCCTTAGAATCATGGATTCTGTTGCCTATAAAACCACCAAATATACCACCTTCACGCCTCTGGTCCACATTCCCACATGCATTACATATGCCTCCTTGTATCAGTGCCTTGAAGTTGCTTTCTCCATTAACAATATCTTCACTTATAAGAAAACAAGTTGTTTTCTTCAGTCTTATTTATTAAAAAAAAAATCGTTTTCTCCATTAATGCACTGGTTACTTACACCTTCTGGTTCTGCCCCTGCCAGCAGCGGACCTCAATTCGTAGTTTGGTCAGTTTAGTTTGGGACTTCCCCATCTTTCTGGCCTAAATCAACCAATCTAATTCACATTATACGATTTGGCCACTTTTTTCATAAATCAAAGTTTCCACCTCGAGTTTTTGTGGATGTTAAAGTACTAAAAGGCCTTTGTATAATATCAACCACAATTGTACTACGATGCTTCACCAACACAATTTTAGTGAACTTATAACTGTGGTAGAAGATATCGACTCATTTTAGTGCACTTATAACTTTGGTAGAATATATCTTCTATAGAAACCCATTTGGTCGTACCATATATATAATTTTTATTATAAGTAGTTGTACCGTATAATTAAGATGATGACAATAAAAAGACATAGCTACTTTGGACCTTGTGCACGGTGGATGTAGGTCACCTGAAATCTTTGTCTTCCCTCTTTCTTTCTATCACAATATTCTTCCACTTTTTTAATTTTTTTAACATTTTAATACATCCAATACATTTCTCGATGACCCAAAACAAGGCTACTTCCTAAAATCTAAAGTCATCCGTTTTTTAGGAATTTAGCTTTCTCAGTCTCCCAACTGACGCAAATAGGGAGGGGGAGAGAGAGAGAGAAGCAGAATTCCAAATTCCTTTTCCTTTCCTAAACTTACTCTGCAACCAAACAAAGCATATAAAGGAAATGCCAGATCTACCGTCAACTATTTCCCAAAGACATACAGAATCGACGTCAAATTCTCGCACAAAACAATTAAGAACCTAGTCACCTGTAATTAGGATTCTGCATTGGTGGGACCGACAATGCCTGGAAGCAGATGTTGCAGGGGGGATCGGACGGCTGGATCAGGCACCTTGCGTTGGGAACGGCGCTGGAGCACCCAGTCCCGAGGAAGATAAGAGCAGACGATGGGCCGAGATCAGGAGAGTTGCCGTTTCCTGCGAGAATAGGGTTCGCCATTGCCGTGGAACACGTGAGAGAAGGGTCTGGTTGGGTGGCCGTACCGGGCTGGGCGTTGGGTGTATGAAGAAGTGCTTGTGAAAGGAGAACAGTGGCGTAGAGTGAACGAGGGGAGGAAGGTTCCTCGGGGTTATTTATAGTGGAGTTCGTCGCCCGCGGAAGCCAACGGTTTCTGCGCTTGGACATTTGTACACGTGGCTTTCATTTACTGCTCTGGTTCTTTCCCCCATTTTACTCTTTTTCTTCCATAAATTTTTATCGGGATACGAGGTAGTAAGAAATCACGACATATTTATTTGAAATTCTTCTGAATCAATTCAACGTAGGCGTATATTATAATTTCAAAATTTATACTTATTTTTACGTATTTTTTTTTATTTTATTAATATAATTAATTGTATTATATTTTTAATATAAGATAATTATTTTAATCAATCATATTAATAAAATGCATAAAAATATATAAAAGTGACTGTATATATCATAATTCTTATAATTTATTACAAGATATTGGAAGACAAATATTTTAATTAAAAAAAGAAAATACAATCTATACTTTTAATTTTATTGATAATATATTAATGGAAAATTTTAAATTTAAATTAATAAAATAAAATAAAATAGAGTCAATGATGACTAAAATTATTAGTTTTTTTTATTAAAAAAATACGTTATTACAGAAAATCACATGTCTCTAATATTTTTAAAGAGGACAAGACAATTAAATAAACTGAATTAAAAAAAAAATCTCCCAATTTAGGATAAAAGGATATCTTTATTCTATTTTAAATTAAAAAACAAACAACTCTTAACTTTTCCATTTTGTAAATGATGGACAGTTTATAGTGAGAAAGTTATTACTAAATTTTTTCGGTGAGTTAAGAGTATACTACATCAAGCTGCACACAAAAGTAGCAAATTCCAAGAGCCAGCAAAAGCTGATCATGAATTGAAATCCAAGCCAGATGAGAATAGTCTAGCAAAAGTTCACGTGTATAATTAATGTGTATCCCTATATTCATAAACAATTATATAAAAATAATTTTATAAAATAATATGATTTTATTTGATTCGTTAGATCTATTTTATAATAAAAGTAATTTTATAATCTAATGAACTACATTAAACTACATTAATTTGAGGTTATTTTTATATAATTCTTTTATAAATAGAATATTTTCCATAATTAATTAAATAGTATTTGCCAATTATGTATGGATGGCTGAGAACAATGGGAAGAGCATGACTTGGACCATTTATAGTTTCAATTTATATTATTTTGGAGCCAATGGCGGAGAAAATGGAGGAATGGCATCGTCTGTTTTTGTAAATGAGATAAGATGAGTTGAGATTAAAGTTAAAAAGTTAAATAAAATATTATTAGAATATATTTTTTTAATATTATTTTTGTTTTGAAATTTGAAAAAGTTGAATTATTTATTTTATTTTATGTGAGAATTTTAAAAAATTATAATAATTAGATGAGATGAAATGAGTTGAAATAAATCATGCTAAAGACGAAGATATGCAATGATAACCATTCGTAGCCGTGTAAGACATTGTTAGTGTCGATGATAAGACAAGAAATTTAATTTTGGATGATACTGATGAGATGGCGTAAAGAAGTTTTGAAAATTTGTAGTCAAAGTTAAGCTTTAATTTGTATTTGAAGTTTTCAGTTCAATGAAGTTTCATAGAATGCCTCATTGTTCAATCCATGAAACATAATATTCTATAAAGTAGAATTATAATGTCCAAAAATTATATGGAGGAAGAACTCTACAGAAAAAACTAGGTCATGTTTTTTAGAGATTCGAACAACTCGGACGCTCCCTCGGACGCTCTCTCTAAATCTCCCGCTCTCTCCAAAACTTTCTGACCGGCTCGAGGGGGTGAGAGCTTCGGCTCCTTCCCCCCTCACTCTTCCCTCCCCCTTTTGGTTTTTTTGTATTTGTTTTTAGTTTTTTTGTTTTTCCAGGCCAAACAAAGGGAGAATCGCCGTTCGTCATCTTTCGGGGTCCCTATAGTCAACACGCGCCCCACTAAGAGGTTGCCCAGCCGCTGATCTACACGTCCACCGAACACGGCCCCAACTGGAGTGGAGCGTAGCCTGCACGCGCGGGACGAAAATTTCGAGCTCGTTGGCGCGTGTCCTTCACGCGCCACCAAGGAGCTCTTCGCCGTTGCAACGTGCGGCTGCTCCCGAACCAGCGACTCTGGATCTTCCAAGCTCGACCGTCGGTTTTCCCTTCCGAGGCGTTTTTTGTGCACTATTTTTCCCTTTTTACAGTATTTTCTCAATGTAATTTTTTTATGCCTTGTCTTTATTTTCAATAAAACAAAAAAAACCCAAAAACATTAGTCCCTTCAGACTTAGGTCTAAAGGGTGTTGTCTCCCCTCCGCTTAGTTGGTGATGTTGGGGTTTGGTTTTTCCATACTCAATCTAGTTGGGTATGGAGTTTTATGTTTGGTTACTGTGAACTCTGTCGGGAACAGAGTTGTGCTATCTCTTAGACTTCGGTCTTTAGAGATAAGCCGTATGGACTAGACCATGTCAGTCACAATAGTGTACTGAGATTCTACTAACGTTTGTAATTGACTTGTTGTTTGAAGTCAAAGTTGTATATCCTCTTTAAATAAATGGAATGAGATCCGTTTGGATGAAAGCAACCGAAATATGGACATGTTCAATTAATAATGCTCTTCAAAGATACTTCAAAGGTGGAATGCTACGGGTCAAATAAGCAAGTCTAGCAAATTCCAAGAGCTATCTAGCAAAAGATCATCATATGAATTGATGTCCATGCCAGATTCGTCGTAAATAGGAATAGGAGACAAGTAAAAGTTCACGTGTTTGGTTAATGTGAAACTCTTGTCTTTCATGGTAAAGAGACATCAGAACCATTTGCTCTATCATATTAGAGCATCCCCATCCCCATATCACTGTTATCCTTAAATTATAGGAAAGAATTTAGAGAAAAGCTCAAAAACTCCCTCTCATCTCATTCTCTATTTTAAGATTTTGGTTTAGGGGATGAACAGTAGTTCCTAAATATAGGAAATTACTATTCATCACCTAAATCATCTTTTATTAATATTTTATTCTAATAAATAAAATACATTCTTCTTCTAATCAATTACATTTTCTCTTATACTCATATTTATTATAGTTTTAAATAATAATTTCAAAAATAATCTAAATAAGTACTAAAATATAAAAATAATAATTTTAAAAATATTATCAAACCCGTAAAAAAATAATTTAAATTTTTGTTTAAAATATTCACTATAGTAATAGTTCGAAACATAAGAAAAAATATTAAGTAGTTAAGTTTGTAAATGGAAGTGAGAAAAAAAATAATAAAAAAAGAATAGAAGAATATTATTTTAATAGAATAGAGAAATGATAGAAAATGATATGTATAAGGTTTTTTAAAAATGAGTAAAACTTATGATAAAATTATAGAAAGTGTCATTTTTAACTAAAATTTAGGAAAAATTTAGGCAATCGGATGTGAATACTCTTAGGAGTCCAACTTTATCTCCTAATGCCATGGTTAAGAATATAATAAAATAATTAAATATGTCTCTTTCTATCAGTTTAATTTTTTGAAATAAGTGATAATTTTATATAGTATTATAGTAGATGTATGAGTTCGAATCTTGACTTTACACTCTATCTTATTTAATTAAATATCCTATATATTAGACCTACTTATTGAGAGTGAGTTTGACCCACACATGAGAAGAAGTATTAAGAATATATATAATACAAGCAATTAAATTTAGAACAAGCGATGATATCATCATAATAATAAACATTAAGAACAATCTCCTATTTAATCTCATGAATTGTTTGCAGGTGGTGTTTAGAAGCAAGATTTTTCGTTGAAACTGGACGTAAAAACAATTAATTACTAGTTCTAGTATTGTCAAAGTCAATGATCGATAAAAATAAAAATAAAAATCTAACGAATGAAATGTAAGCATGGTTAATGCCAAGTATCGACAGCTGAAACAAATTTTATTTTATGAGATGCAATTAAAAAAATATGAATAATTTTGTTTGAATGATATGGTGTCCTCAAAGATGGCATGTTATAATTCGAGCCAGGTCAAACATATTAGAATGTTAAATAAAAATATTATAAAGATAACAAAAATTGTTTGAATATAATTTTTATTTTGAAATTTTAAAAAATAATATTATTTCTTGTGTTTTGCTTGGGAGTTTTGTGAAAATAATAATGATTAGATGCGAAAGTTGAAGATTTGAAATTAAAAATATTTTGTGTTTGAGTGATGTTTGGAAAGCAAATACATGAGAATATCTAAGAATATTTGAGAACAATTGTGTTACTAAACGGACCCTAAAAAATTACGATTAGTGGTTGCAACAATAAAAAAACACTTCAAGCAACTATTTTGACTCTTTTGCTGGACTTTTCTTCTTACTAACAATAGGAGAAGCAAGCTCACCTCTTTTAGAAAGAGAAATTCTCTATTCACTCTAAAAAGTTACTCATCCTCTTCGATCAGTGTTTCCATCATAGAGGTCCTCTATTCATTTTCCAGTTCCTGTTTGTATATAAGTTTTCTAGCTAGTGTTTTTAGTCATTCCTTTCCACCGGCTCGATTTTGATCAGGTCTACTGCACTTCGATGACCGATGGCTTGGACCCACCCCACCACACAATCCCCCACTTGCTGATCTACTGGGACGAAGCGAATTCACGGCAAAAATCCCTGAACGTAAGGCTCACGCACATCTTGTTCTAGGTGTGGCCGTCATGCGCTGCTGCGACAAAATGCGTCCAGCGGCTACACACACTATACCAGTAGATTTGCCATCTCAAGATCTTCCAGATCTGACCCACTCCATCTCGCAATCACTGGTGCATGGGGACTGCCACAAGCGAGCGTGAAGAAACTGCGTCTGCTGCAGTCTAGCCCATTCGATGCCGATCTCTCTATTATATTTCTGTTTTCCCTAACCGATGATCTTGAGGAAGAGAATATGAGTCTCTTTAGGAAACATTTCAAGACAACAAATTGTAGTGCATCTTTAGTATCCACTGCCTCCAGTGGTGACATCATAGTTCCCATAATTGTGCGAACTGTAAAAAATCGTTGTTTAAGATAGCGCCCACTTTTGCAGGGCATGAGTGGGGACCAAGTTTTTGATCCCAAAACCCGATTTCTTTCTCACATTTGCCCTGTGATTGTTGTAACGAAGTTTTTGTTGGAGAACCCTACCTTCACATGTGTCTCGCTTTCCGTTTCTTAATGAAATATTTGCTTTCTCAAGGAAAAAAAAAAACACAATAGGAGAAGCTATCTCAAAAATGGAAAAAGTAATAAGATAATGTAGGATGAAAAGCAATAGAGTAGTTAGAATCATTTGGATCAGATGACACTAGCCCTAATTTCTCAGTGGGAGAACCAGAGCTCGATCCCCCACTCCCTGTATCAAAAAAAGAAGAAAACCAACAGAGTAGCAAATCTATACGAAGCAAGCAATAGACCTTGCTTTATGAAGTAATGCCAAAAGCGAAGGCAACTCATTGGAATAATATGAAGAATAAATCTGCTTTACTGTGTGAAGCCCCAGCACACTCTACGTGCTGGGGTGAGAAAAAAAAGAAAAAAAAAAAAAAATTATGTGAAGTGTGTGGAGAGTGTGATGAATAGTAGAGTGTGATATAGCAATACCCATAATATGAAAGAACGGGGAGCAAAGAACGGCGACAAATCTAAACATTTTTAATCCGGAGAAAATGAAAATTAAAAAAGAAAAAAAAAATGAAAACGCTGTGCTTTGTTTTAAATTTTATCTTCTCAATAATATTCGTTAATGCGTTTATATAATATTTTTTTAAAAAAGAATTCTATTTATAAGTGATAACATATTTGATAAAATATTTACGTGATATAATTTAATATTTAAGTGATGATGTAGCCGATTTAAAAATGAATATTATTTTTTTATAATATAATAAAAAGAATAACATTTTCGTTTCCATTTAATTTGATTTATTTTTCGAAAAATATATAAAAGTAAAACCCGAAAACTAGAAACACAAGAAGAGGCAGCTCTCACATTTCTCTCTGTAGTGGGAACCAGCATTCTACGAAGCTCCGAGGCAAAGCTGCTTGCTCAAATCTTACACCGTTGTTTCAGATTACTAATTCTAAATTAATTTTCCAGTTTCTTTTATAGTACTGAGATGTTATATAACTTCAATTCCTACACCAGAATTCGAAAACCTTTCGCCAAACCTCAAAACTTTATCGATTTCTTAGAGTTTCATGCATGTGATTGTGGCACTAAGGAAGAATTCATTGGGCAGAAGGTTACCTCTAGATCCAGAAACTCTCTCTTTATAAACCGCTATTTCATTGGATTTAGGGCATATTATTCTTCTCTTTCTTCAAGAAGTTCTGTCATTAGTTCTCATTCAAGCACTAGTAGTAGAGGGCAACGTGGGGGAAAATGTGACATTGATGATAGTGGTGTTGGGCGTCGCAGATTTAGGCAATTGGGTTCCGGGGCTTCTTGGAATCAGCAAGACTGTAATTTTAATGATTTTGATGAGGGTGAAGAGCTTGAGGACGAAGAAGAAGAAGGAGAGGATGGTAATGATGATGATGATGATTTTATGGTCTTGAATTCGTTTAATAGGAACCGTGAACAAAGAGAAGTCGTAAGCAGAGATGAGGCGGACGAGGATGAACTTAGACACCCTTTGGTGAGAGAGATTTGCAGGTTAATTCAACTTAGGTCGGCTTGGAACCCAAAGCTTGAGGGGGAATTGAGGCACTTACTTAGAGGCCTTAAGCCTAGGCAAGTTTGTGCTGTTTTGCGCTCCCAGGCGGATGAACGGGTTGCTTTGAATTTCTTCTATTGGGCTGATCGGCAGTGGCGGTACAGACATGACCCGATTGTGTACTATACGATGCTTGAGGTCCTTAGTAAGACAAAATTGTGTCAGGGTGCTAGACGTGTTCTTCGGCTCATGGCACGTAGGAGTATTGGACGCCTGCCTGAAGCTTTTGGTTATTTGATGGTGTCGTATAGTCGGGCAGGTAACTTGAGGAACGCAATGCGGGTGTTAACATTGATGCAAAGAGCAGGAGTTGAACCTAATTTGTCAATATGTAACACTGCAATCTATGTTTTGGTGAAGGGGAATAAACTGGAAAAGGCATTGAGGTTCTTGGCTAGGATGCAACTTGTTGAAATTACACCTGATGTTGTCACTTATAACTGCTTGATCAAGGGGTATTGTGATGTGCATCGCATTGATGATGCCATTGAGCTGATCGCTGAAATGCCACTAAAGGGATGCTACCCAGATAAAGTTAGCTACTACACAGTGATGAGTTTTCTCTGTAAGGAGAAAAGGATAAAAGAAGTGAGGGAATTAATGGATAAGATGGTAAAGGACAGTAAATTGATTCCAGACCAGGTTACCTACAATACCCTTATTCATATGTTCTCCAAGCATGGTCATGGGAATGAGGCTTTGGAATTCTTAAGGGAAGCAGAAGAGAGGGGCTTTTGTGTTGATAAAGTAGGGTATAGCGCAATAGTTGACTCGTTCTGTAAGGCTGGGAGGACTGACATTGCAAAAGAATTAGTAAATGAAATGTTCAAGAAGGGTTGCACTCCTGATGTTGTGACTTACACTGCTGTTCTTAACGGGTATTGTCTCTTAGGAAAGGTGGATCAAGCTAAAAAGATGCTTCGGCAGATGTACAAAAATGGTTGCAAACCGAACACTGTATCATATACAGCCTTGTTACATGGGCTTTGTCGGCATGGAAAGTCATCAGAAGCTAGAGAGATGATGAACATGAGTGAGGAAGAGTGGTGGACCCCAAGTTTCATCACTTACGGTGTTGTGATGCACGGGTTCCGTAGGGAAGGGAAATTGTCTGAGGCCTGTGATTTGGCAAGGGAGATGATTAGAAAGGGGTTTCTTCCAACCCCAGTTGATATTAACTTGCTAATTCAGCCTCTCTGCCGAGAGGGAAAAATGCACGAGGCTAAAAAGTTCATGGAGGAGTGTCTGAACAAGGGGTGTGCTGTTAATGTGGTAAACTTTACCACTTTAATTCATGGGTTTTGTCAGAAGAATGATTTGGATGCTGCTCTTTCATTGCTTGATGATATGTATCTGAGCAACAAACATCCTGATGCAGTCACGTTTACTACATTAATTGATGCATTGGGAAAGAAAGGTAGAATGGAAGAAGCAACCGAACTCACAATGAAGATGTTGAAGAAGGGTTTGGATCCTACTCCTGTTACATACAGGGCAGTTATCCATCGCTATTGTCAGATGGGTAGGGTGGAAGATTTGTTGAAATTATTAGAGAAAATGCTTTTAAGACACTCATTTAGAACAGTATATAATCAAGTTATTGAAAAGCTTTGTAGTTTTGGAAATCTTGAGGAGGCTGATAAACTCTTGGGTAAGGTATTGAGAACAGCTTCAAAAATTGATGCTAAAACATGTCACATACTTATGGAGGCGTATTTGAACAAAGGAATTCCTTTGTCGGCATATAAAGTGGCCTTTCGTATGTTCAGCCGGAATCTGATTCCTGACTTGAAGCTGTGTGAAAAGGTGACAAAAAGACTGATTTTAGAAGGAAAAACAGAGGAGGCAGATAAGCTTATGATGCGTTTTGTTGAGCGTGGGCACATTGTATCCGAGTGTCGAGAGCATCTGGGAAGCTAGTGGTACCATAGATCTGACCTTTTAATCATAATTACTTGTTGCTATCATCAAGTGCTTTATCATGGTAAGCCTCTTCTTCCATCATCACGTGATTAATTTAATCACGTCACTCAATCAGCTATATCATGCCAAGTCCCCGATTTGGTCTCTTTTCTCATAACAAGAAATTTTAGAATTGTGTGGTCAGTTGTTACTCTCAAGAGGTTCAGACAACTAAAACTTGTACTAGTTCACCAGTCACCAGTCTGAATGTTAATATTTAAATTTTGATTTTTGAGATAAATCTATTGGATTAATTTAGGTTCTCTTAGATTCTTTTTACACTTTCAATTATACATAAATGGTCCTCATGTCTACTCGTATTATTCTTAGATTTGATGACTAATGGATGTATTGATCTGTCATGATTGGTCTCTTCTTGTTGTCCTTGAAAATTAACTGTACATCTTCCTCTTGATAATGTGACTACAGACGTGTGTTCTTATTTCCTCTTACTAAATTGCCCGCATATGTGTCTATGAGTGTTTATTTGTTTTCTGTTCGGCCATGGCAGAAAAATGATATTTTTTTATAAAGTAAATTTGGCAGGAAAATGATATTTAAACTGGTTAGTGAAGATTTTTAAGAATATTGATTTTGTCCCGTACTCTTAATTTTGGCTGTCAATTCAATGCAATGTTTAAAAGCCTTATATGATTGCACAGAATCCAGTATTATTGACATGAATTATAGGTCCATCAATTGATTATAGTACCCTATGTACTATACAATAAGAAGAACTGAGTTAAACATCTTATAGAGCACATAGAATACATAGATAATGACACACTAAAAACAAAATTACCTCTGCTGCTGTTGTGGTTCATGCCCTTGGTTAATTTGCATAAAAGGTTTATTGTGGCATTTTTTGTTCTCTTCGATAGGCTAAGCTGATAAGGCCAGTTACAACTTACAGCAATACTAACGAGTAGCAGTCATTGTTCTTTTTATTTTTTATTTTTTTAGCTAAGCGAAACTTGATTAGGAGTATGTGAAGTTAAAAATGGGGAAATTAGGAGGAGCCTAACATGCAATGCTTTTGGAGAAAGGGAGATGGTGGTAGTCTACTTTCAGTAGGGTAATAACCATATATTTTTTTCATTGTTGGTGAGTGGGTTATACTTATAAAAAGCAGTGGGTAATAACTCTTCAGGTCTGGCAAATTGACTACTCTAGGAGTGCGTAAAGCATCATAACTCGTCTTAATTTCATAATGATTCCTGGCTTATCAACAAAAAATCTTTGTTCATGTTTGCTTAAAACATGTTAACTTTGATTTTGCCGTCTTTACATTTGCTATGATTTTCCCCTTAAAGCATGTTGGCTTGTATCCTACTAATTATTAACCTTCTCACATGTGGTACTCGATCAAGTCTTTTGTTTCAGTATGTTGATGTGTCCTGCCCAGTATAATAAACAGTTTCTGGCTACTACTTTGACATGGACTCTGGTATATTTGAGTGCCATGTTTAAAACTCTGTATTTTGCCATTTCGATATCTAATCAACTTTTTATCACAGCTGTAAAGGATTCTTCTCCATCGGTGTTACACTTACAAGGAATTATTGAATTTCCTTGAGTAGGTTTTTCGTATCTTCAAGTGTTATATTTTTATTTCCAACCGTATTGAGAAGCTACAACGAGATTCTATGGAGTGGGATGGGAGGGGAGTTCAAATTTCATCTGGTGAACTGTTCAATTGTTTGCACACCAATATCTAGGGGTGGGTCGGTAACTTGATGAATTTCAACAGCTCTTTTGCCTACATGGTTGTGGCGGTATGCAGTCTATACGAGATGGGTTTGTGGAAAAAAATTAGAAAATGATGAGAGATTTTCCTAAGATATGCACTAATTGATAATATTAAAAAATTATATTTTAATAATATATTTTAATTTTATAATATTTTTATTCAATTTTTTCTCTATCATTTTTCAAAATCTCATAAAATATTTGAACTGAAGCCATTTCAGTACTATTCACAAACCATTTCAATATCAGTATTATTCACATATTTTTCATCTTATCTCGTCTTATCTCAACATCCAAATTTGGCATTGGGCTTCTCTCGTGGCTCCCTTCAATGGAATGTGGATTGGAGTCCCTCCAAAAAAGGTAGATTCACAATTAGATCGTTCTACCAAGTTCTAACCAGCCAGGACATGACCTCTTTTCCATGGAGGAATATATGCAAGACGAAAGCTCATCTTAAAGCAGTTTTGTTTTTTTTTTGGACAACCTCCTTAGATAAAATTCTTATTATAGAAAATATGACGAAATGTCGTGTAATAGTGTTGGACTGTTGTTGCATGTGTAAGAAGAATGAAAAATCAACAAATCATCTGCTTTAACATTGTGAGGTGGCCAGGACCGTGTGGGATGAATTTTTTTTCTTTCTTTTATTTTTTTCACGGGAATTGGATTTTCATAGGCCATGCCTTGTAGGCTGGTGGATTTTCTATCAAGTTAGAGAGGCCTCCAAGACAATCCACAAGTGTCAGCGATCTAGAATGATAGAAAATTCGAAGATCGCAAGAGGACAATGGATGAGCTTAAAGTTATATTTTTCCTTGTTCTTATGGGTGGAAGTCATTGATTTTAATGGACTAAATGCTAAATGTCCATGACTTTCTACTTTCGCTTGTAAACCCTAATTAGGTAATTCTTATGTATACATCCTGTGTATTTGAGCTATACATATGAATAAAAATTCTTGATTACCTATAAAAAAAATATTCTTTAATTTGTTTCCTTAATTTTTCCCATCCAATTGAAGTCCATCACACGAAGTGCAAAGATGTTACCGCCAAACATCATATGAAGGGGGAGGAGGATCTGAAAACATTAGATTATGCGTGGGAAAGCTGCAGCTTCATCTTATCAAGTATGACTCATCACAGGGTCCATCAACCCAAGACTCCAACATAGGGGAAAGGCTCTTTGCTTATCTATGATGTGTATGTCAATAATTTTCACTGTATTGAAAGCCAGGCTCTTTCTTTGCAAACATTAGAAATGCGATCTGCTCATAATTTTGTTCATAGATAAGCAAAGAGAACATGTTACGAAGTTTGCCCTTTGCGCCAATTTCAGTTGCTACTGATCGAGGATGTTGCAAACAACTGATCAATTGCAACATCATCCTCCATTGATAGTGGAAAGGTTTCCTAGAGGATTGTACGTATAATTATGTCTCTCCCATTTCCTTTGTGCTCTTTAATTAATTTGTCTTTGCATGCTTGTAATTACCTCTTTTAATTGATCTATACATCTCAGCTAGCATTGAAAGTCGAGAACAAGTACAAATTTGAGATGTTACCTTAGGTTTACACGTGTATTGACTGTTCTTCTTTTATCTGAGGCAATTATCCTATAATGGACGTTGCATAGTAAAGCTGGGATGCTCTTCACTTGTGGAGGGTCTGTCCCCTCCCTACCACTTTTAGGGTGTCCTTCTTGTAGATTCATGTGGCAACTTTATTCGACCATCCTCCATTATTATTGTCCACCTGCATGCGACCTAAGTGCCAGTCCAATCTTTACAGGTGGAATGTATATCCTCATAGGTGTTTTTTTAAAAAAAACTTTCAAGATGCGGATCATCCTCATTACTTTCATATATGTACGTGGTCTGGCCTAGTACCAAGTGGTGGTTGGTTCTGAAGGGACGGCCTAAACTGATGTGGTCTTATATATAGTGACAGCTTTTTGACAGAATTCTCAGGACTTTGAGGATTGAGACTGTAGGGGGGAGGGACCTGCTAGATTGGATTTGAGGCTCAAAAATTTAGTAATGGAAGTTGATACAGAAATTATTTCAAAGTTGAATTGAGACCACAAAGAATGCCTAGCTTGTACCATAACTTTAAGGTTCATAGTACAGCATTAGATCAGCTGGTTACCACCTAGGTTCCCCAAGTTGCAAGGATATATTCATAGAGATTTGACATTGTATATATATTCCTCTCACCAAAGTAGTATTGCGCCATGCTTGCTTTATAGTTCAAGTATATGTGTTTGTTCCTTTCACCATAAGAAGCCCCGAAGCATTTGTCATGTTGTTTACAACTAATATTTCAGGGCATCTTATGGTGAAAGGAAGAAACAAAATCTGAAAAGATGAAAAGGTGGAGGAGCAATTGCATGATAAAAGATGGTGGGGCTTTGAACATTCTTTTGCTTTTGGATTGGGGAGATAAAAAAGAGGATTTCCAAGTTGAGAATGAATGTCACCATATCGAAACTTCTTGCTTGTCTGCTTCATGGCCGACCCATCAACAGCCAATGATTCTACTGTTGTTGCTTGTTATTGTCACTGATTTTATATATTTATAAATTATAGAAATACCAAGAGAATCTCTGTATAATTTTGATCCGTTAGTAATTTCATTAATTCCCTCTATATATGGTTTCCAGGAAACATCCATTAATTGAGTCTAAATTACATATGGTTTTCTTAACTACTTAATTAAGTTAACATAAAGATACCCAGAACTTGTGCAAGCTTACCTATCTACTTTTGATGCTAGACGTCCTTTAGTTCTCATCAACCTTGAAAACAAGAGAAGGCACAGGTCAAAGAGCAAACAACAGACAACCTAAAGCAAAAACTAGTTTTAATTAAAAAAAATTTAAAAAAATGCTTAGTCTATAAAGAGATTTTTTTTTTTTTTTGGTAAATGTAGCACTTCTCTCGAATAGACATGACGTCCCATTGATCTATACGATGTTATTTATATATACTATTAATTAGGGCTACATACACGAATGGAAGATCTTCAAGCTGTCAAGTGCCTCCAACCCCAAGAGTTAAAATTAAATCGTTAGATGTTTATAAATAAATCATAGGGAATCATCACCGATAGCTTTACTAGCTATGAGTGCCATATTGTATATAAAGTCCACATCTGTCAATTATACAAAATTCCATAATTTTTATCTATAAAGTCCAGAAAATTGAAGTCACATGAATTAAGTCATTTCTAAACAATTGACTGACATGACATTTTCTGTGCTCTTTATCTGATGCATGGACAGAAAATTCTAATTATAAAGTTCTGCTTTTAATTAAAAGTAAGAAAAAAATAATATATGTTGATTGAAAATACTGATTTGACTTTTTCACGCCAGTTACGTTAAAGTGAATTGTTTTATTTATTTATTTATTTATTTTTTTAAAGTTTTTTAGGTGAAGTGAATTCACAATACTTGCTGTTGAGATCCACATATTAATCTTTATGAAAAACATATAATATTATGAGTAGTGATCATAGGCTAGCCGGATATTATTAAGATAAACATGATTTAATTGAATGATTGATTGCAAATATATCTGCGACCTCATTAATGTGCATTCAAGGAGAAAACCGCTACTAAAGTACTTCTACCACACCAAGCTACAAGCAGTTGTACTCAATGGGGATGAATATGTATGGGAAAAGCTTCTATGCCTTCCACGTTTGACCGCTCTAGTTTATCGTTTGTCAAATTTTATTTTATTTATTTTTATTTAATGATTAAAAAATAATTTTAAATATATTGATATATTTTTTATTTTTTAAAATTATTTAAAAATATTAAAATAATGTGAAAAAAAAAATGCTTGGGAGGCACGCCTAACGATAAACGCTGGGCAGTATAGTAGCCTTACCCAATATATATGTATAAATGTGTGTAGTACAGCCGTTTGGCTTTTAGGCAGGGAAAGTCTCATTCTCTCTAGAAATTTCAATCCGTCCGAATGTTCTCGCTGGATAGGTGGGTGGAGGTGTGTATATATTTTTATAGTAGTTTTTTTCCCTCCGCTCCTTCGGTTTGGTTTTGGTCAGATCTACCACTCTCCAGTGACCACATGTTGACACGCGCCCCACCACGTAACACTACAGCCGCCGATCTATTGTAAGGAGGCAGAACCGCTGCGAAAATGTCGGCGCGTGATGAGTGATCCGCATCCACCGGTTACACGCGCCACACCAGCAAATTGCCTAAATCGAGATCTTTCAGATCTGCCTCACCTCACCTCCCAACCATCGGCGTGTGGGCTCCATGCACCACCACAGAGGCGCGCGTTGCATATCAGTCCATCCGATGCCAGTCTTGTAAAAGGGACTACTATGTTATCGCTTTCCTTAACCGATTACCTTTGGAAAATGGACTAAGGATCTCTCTAAAAAATATCTCAAGACAACAAACTATAGTGCACCCACAGTTTACACCGCTTCCAGTGGTAGCTTACTTAAAAACCATATTTTAAGATAGCGCCCTCTTTGTAGGGCATGGGTGGGGACCAAGAAATTGATCCCAAAATCAGTTTTAATTTTCTTTTTTTCCATCACTTTTGCATTGTGGTTATTTTACTTGGGTGTTTGTTGGAGAACCTCACCCTCTCCTCATGTATCATATTTTCATTTTTTAATGAGATTTGCTTGCTTAGAAAAAAAAATGCGTGTCTGAGTCTGGACCACCACATTCCTGAAAACAAAGCAGAGGCCAACATTGTAATTTGTGGTTGAGTAAGTAGCAGGTCGATCTGCTCCATGAGATTAAGGCCTCAGTTGGACGTTGGGTTGAGTTGAGATGAATTGAGTTCTTTATAAATAATAGTGAATTGGGATGGTAGAGTGAGTTTTGTGGGGCTTACTTAAGATGAGTTTAGATATGTTTGGATGTTAAGACGAGTTTATATGTATTTATGAGAAGTTGAAAAAGGTTGTGAGTCGTGTATAAAGAGATATTGAATTGAAAAAGGTTGTGGGTCCCACGTATAAAGAGATTTT
The DNA here is from genome assembly GCA_961763995.1 of Juglans cinerea. Lineage (NCBI taxonomy): Eukaryota > Viridiplantae > Streptophyta > Magnoliopsida > Fagales > Juglandaceae > Juglans > Juglans cinerea. Next base: position 23,384,249 of record CAUIVZ010000008.1, on the reverse strand, counting down.
GAGTTAAGATGAGTTTCATGATTTGAGAATTAGGTATTTAGATATTAGACTCAGCTTAAAATTAAATTGAGCTAAATTGATCAGTACATATTGGGCCTAAGAAAATTCCTTTCCTGTTAAACATTTATCTCCAAATATTTAAGTTGTCATTGTTAATGGGATCTCTCATGTGCATCACATCATCTTCTCTTTTGCTTTAAAAATTTCTGGTACCTAACCCTTATCTAATAATAATTACCTTATGCCACTGCTGAGATTAATGGCAATATTCTTTGATTGCAGGATTGATGATGATCTCTCTCTCTTTCGGGTTGGAAAGTGGAGAGCTTTTGATCAGGGCATGCATTGTCCCCTCTTCGGTATCAACCATATAAAAATTCCCTCTTTTGTTTTTCACGCCTTTATCAGTTACAGCTAATTCACTAGTCCAACTTAATTAATTTTCTTCTATTTTCAAATTAATGCAGCAGCTGTAACAAGTGTTAAAGATATTCTACTCTACTTATACCGATAAAATAACTCAATTAAGTCGCTGTATAAATACACCACTCGTCATATGATTCATTATGGTTATAAAAAAGTTCAAATTTCTCAACTTTTTTATTATCAATGATGTATTAGGTATGCCAATAAGCGGGCAAGGACTACATGATCGATGTACATATATCGACGACATATCTATAAAGTAAATCTAAGTCATATGTATAAATATTTAGAATAACTACTCTTAACTACCATCAATCCTTTGTATTATTGTGGCGGCTAGGCTTGATGATCCGGTCCGATAATAATTCGTTATGATTTTTGAGTGACTTTTTAATGAGACTATTTTTGGCACTGTTTTTTTACTCAAGAAGCGCCAAAATAAAAAGTTCGCTCGACAATGGACTCCAGCAAAGCCCAGACAGAGAGTTCGCTCGATAGTTGCTCAAGTCGGTGCTTAAGAGAAAACTAGACAATGAGTTCACTTGACACTCCGCTCAAGCGAATATCGCAAAAAAGTGAAAATTAGGATTTTTGCCGTGTAACTTTATAAATATGTTTATTTTGTACAGTATGGTCATTTTGAACAATGAAAAATTACCCAAAAAGTGTATCTTGTGATTCTTCTACATAATGAAATCCTCTGCAATTTCGTGGACGTAGGCATATTGTTAAACCACATAAACTTGTATGGTGTGATTGTTTGTTTGATTATTTCTTATTTACGTTTGCTTTATTGTCATCATTTTTCGCAACATCACGTAGTTTAGATATAAGCAACACTATTAAACTCACTCTCTTAAGTAAAATAAAAGCAACCGAAAAAGAAAAGGGCAGAAAAGGTTGTGCCTGTGGGGACAGAAAAACCATGATTGAACCGAAAACATGTTTATTTTTTATTTTTCCAGGTAAGCAAGCGTGTGGTAATTACTGTTAAGATATTGGAAAACATCATCAAGATTTCATTCATCATCGCCTTTGTTTGATGTTTCCATGTATGGGTTCCTCTTTAGCCACCACACACTGGACACAGAAATCCTTTGTTTAAAGAGAAGAAAAGAAAAAGTTGCTGACTTTTCCACAAAGCCCCTTTTGTCCCCAGTCTCTCTCCATATTATAAAAGCACGTAGAGCGTCCTTCTTTCAGTACTGTATATTAATCAAGTCTCTGTATATACTTCAACCGGCTTCCGCTGCCGGACTATTAATATATTATGGACGACTCCTGGCGAATGCGCATGGGAATGCCGGCCCTCCCTCGACGCCGTTCCATGGAGGACACGTCCTCCGGAAGATCCGTTTTCGGCAACGAAGATACACTGGACCCCGAAGACTTCGCCGACGTCTATGGCGGGCCGCCGCGGAGTGTTCTTCTGCGAAAATTCTCCGCCGACTACGTGAAGCCTGGCTCCGCCAATTTCTACGAGGATGTTTTCCGGCAGAGGGAGTCTATGACTCCAGCGAGGAAGGGCGGACGGAGTCTTCCGGCGTTCAGGATTCCGGCTAGGAGTGAGGGGTTCTTCGGAGATATATTTGGATCGGATCATGATGATCATCTTAGGAGGTCGAGGGAGCGCTCCAGGCCGAATTCGAATGCGAAGTCGAAGTCGAAGTCGAACTCCTCGTCGGTTCTAAGCTCGGAAGAGTTGAGCCCTCTCCGGCCGGTGATCGGAGATGACGTGGCATTGTCCTCTTTCGCTTCAAAGCTCAGGTAGCGTAACTGAAATGTGCTCCAGTACTGTGAATGACTCCCAACTTCTTTCTGCATTGGATACTCAAATTTGACGTTTATGTCCCTCTCGTTTGGCATATAAAAGTTAAAAACTCGTTTTATGCTTAACGTTTTTAATGTCTGGTAAGGGTATTGTAAGAATTATGCATGACAGTACGATGTCGTTAGGCTCCGAACCTCCGATAATTGCGGGAGAGAAAGCAGGGGGTGATAGACCGTTGTGTCGTACGTTTATTCTGGTAGCATCGTAAAAGTGTAGGCATGCGTTTTGAGGTTGAGCTGAGTTGAGTTTTATATGAATAATAATGTGTTAAGTAATAGAGAGAGTTATGTGAAATCTTTCTAAATTGAATTTAAAGTTTATTTAGATATTAAGATAAATTTAATACTTTTTATGAAAAATTAAAAAAGTTTGTAGGTCTCACGTGTAAGAAGGTTTTGAGTTGGAATAAATTTAGTAATTTGAGAATTAAGTGTTTAGATATTAGACTCAGTTTAAAATTAGATTGAAGTCAACTAAATTTGGAAACCAAATGCAATCTAAATAGAAATTAGTTGTCAACAAGAAAATCAGAAGTTTAATGTTGTAATTTATCTTTTATTTTTAATCCTTAATTATAAATTAAAACTCGTATATAAATGTATTTAATATTCATCAATTACTATTTATTCTCACATTTCACACCTATAATATTTTTATAAGTTATGAAGGTGTTTTTTATAAGGTATGATCATGTTTTTTATAGGATGTGGGATAATGAATAGTGACTGATTAGAAGAATTTTTCAATATAAATATGATAATTAGATCTGATATATAAAAGGAAGTAAAATATATACTTGTACCTTAGATAGATGCATAAATAATCCCCATTTTTATTTTTAAGTTTCTATTTTGTTGGTAAGGGAAATTGGAATCTAAATCCCTATTATTTTCTTATAAATATATCTTCTAAGGTCGGATTCGAAAAAGATAGATAAATGCTTTTAGTTAGTTTTGGATCTTTCTAATATTCATGTCTGGACTCTAAAATTTAGAACGGAGAAAGAGAGAAGCATGATATTGAGAGACCAAGCTTAGCTCCAATTACTGTTAGAACGAGATCCGTTGGGTGAGCGACGCGTGTCCATGTCATCTTGTTATAAGACACGTGTCCCACATCTAATGGGTCTAGTTCCAACCGATATTCGGTCCAAAATATTGTTGAATGGATAACCCAATCAATATCTATCTCTCACTGCTTTCTTGACCTTAGAATTTGGACATAAAAACTCATAGTTTGTTTTTGCAGATGATAGATGAGATAAAATGAGTTGAGATGAAAGTTGAATAAAATATTAATAAAATATATTTTTTTAATATTATTTTTATTTTAAGATTTGTAAAAGTGGAATTATTTATTTTATTTTGTATGAAAATTTAGAAAAATTATAATGATTAGATAAAATAAGATGAGTTGAGATGAATTGTGAAAACAAACGAAGGTAGACATCTTGATTCCTTTTGGTCTAAAACATTTTGAGTATTTACTATTAATCAAATGTGAGTACTCTACTTACTGGCTAATTAAGATAATCCTGGTAATTAAGCTATTCATCTGGAAATTGTCACTGAACAATTGATATTATGAATTTTTTCATAACTCAGAAAGCCAATAATCAACACTCACAAGAATGCTGAGTAATCAAAGATTCAAAACTTACTAAGATTGTATAACTTGATCACTGCAGGCCAATCAGTGTTCCATGTAGATGGAACTCATCAACTATGATGCCCGTATTAGAACATGCGAAGAAACAAGCTGCTGGGAAGCCTGCTTTTCCTCGCAATCGCTCTTTCCATACCGAGCACCAATTCATGGAAAATGAATACCATGAGAACTTCAAAAGCTTCTACAATGGATTCCCAAGTCGGCGGGTCTCTTCTCCAGAAACCATTAGTATTGAACCGAATTCATATCGAAGTGTCAAAGTGTCTACTGTGGATGATCTAGAGCTCAACTCCTCTTCCTCAGCTGTGTCTTCACTTCATCAGGACCCCGAGGCTGAAACCGGGATTCCGGATCATGTATTGTCCGAACAAGAAGACGATGAAGTTATGAGCTCTTATGTCATAGAGATCAATTGTGATCATAGGGAGGGAACCAGTGAAACAGTTTCTATTGACGAAACAATCGCATGGTTCAGAGAGAAGTCTCAAACACAGAGTACCGAGAAAGATTTGAGCATAAGACACCATGACAATGAGCAACCTATTGAAATGGAAGGTAATGTGGTTATTTGTTTTGACGAATCTTAGGAATCCAACGAGAAGATGAATGACAAGTATTTCACATAATATAATGCAGGAAGGCCTACTGCAAGTGATTTTTCACATCAACCTGTAGATGGGCATGGAATGACTCAGTCTACAGAGGTAAAGTAATGTTTTTTGACTCGCAGTGGTGTTTGCATAGTCAATACATATAATATATATATATATATATTAATGGAGAGCGACTGACGAAGTACGTAGTGATAATGCCAATACTTTAACATCTCCTTTTCCCCCCTCTTTTGCAGGAAGCTGGAAAAAGAAATTGGACAGCTGAAGAAGAAGAAGAGTCAGAAAAAGATGTAAGCTTCTTACAAAAATCAGGACTGCATTACCAGGACCAAAACTAAAATCTTCACGATATTGCGAAAAAGATTCTGTACATTGCAATAAATTTCTACAGCTGATCACGAAATTGGCTTTTATTTTATATTTTTACTTTCTTTTAAACCATAGATGGAAGTAGAGCTATATGATGAATACATAAGGCTGTGGTCTGCTGGCAAAGAAACCAACATAAAGCTGCTGATTTCAAAACTACATCAAGTAAGATCTTTGATGCTTGACATGATAGAAAATTCTCTGACTTCCTCCTCTTCTTCTTCTTCTTCTCATTCGTCCATTGAGTTTCTTCTTTTTTCGGATTTTTTTTGTTTTGTTTTGTTTTTTGGCTTTGATGGCTAAAATGGGATGAAACTCATGTTGATAAATAACCATTTGGTTTGACACGGATTCAGATTCTCTGGCCTGATAGTGGCTGGCAGGCTATACCTCTAACAAGCCTAACAGACAGCTCACAAGTGAAGAAAGCTTATCAGAAAGCAAGGCTATGTCTTCACCCAGACAAGCTTCAACAAAGAGGAGCAACACTCCCACAAAAATATGTTGCAGAGAAGGCGTTCTCCATTCTCCAGGTAACTGTTTTCTCTTGCAAATATTCGATGCAATCCAGGCACTTCAATAAACACGCACATGAACAAAACGTTTTACGAGGTTGGCTTATAAGGAATGGAAAACGAAGTAGGAAAACGGCAAGAAATTTGAAAGCATGGTTTGTGAAACAATGTTGACGAGTAATTTTAATTTGGATCATTACCTTGCTGTGATTGTAGAATGCATGGGCTGCTTTCATCTCCCAAGATGTCTTCCTTAACTAGTGGGAGTAACCGGGATCCTTTGAAACTCACATTAATGTCTTGGAAGATCAAACATACAATTATGAGCAGAGTCTGGATATATATTCAATAGCTGAAGCAGTCTGTCGAGACACGCACATGATCAGGGACATGCATGAAGCATGAATTATAGGTAGAAATGGTTTTGGAATTCCAGTAGATAATATATATTCTAAAATTTGTATGTTTGTTTGACGCTTTTGCAATGTGCCGCATCTCCTTCCTGTACTTGTATAACTCAATAACGATATCAGAGATGAAGATGAGAACGATAGTGATGATAATGGCTGCATTTACCTGTATAGTGGTTCACACAAATTACTTTGATTTTGATCCCCACCCTTCTCTCGCTCTTTTTTTTTTTAATTTTTTAATTTTTTTTTACACTTTTAACTTTTAGAAAAAAAAAATGGCAAAATAATTATGGTATCAAGGAGGTTAATCTATCTATTAATATTTATCTAACTTATAATAATACCTTTCAAATACAACAGATACATTTTAACTTATCCCATGGTAGCTCTATTAGAATTCTATTACTTACCATCATTGTGTAAACACACTGCTTATTGTAAGATTTATTACCAATATTTTGTTACTCGTAAATGCGACAAGCTTCTATATCAATAACATATTTGATGTATTAATAAATGAGTTTGTAAATAAATTTTTTTTTCCTATTATATACTCTTTGTATCTGATAATACTTCTTAAAAAGGTCTACAGACTGCTTATCCCTATGCTCTTTTTATGGCAAAACATGGTTGTGTGATGGTTTATAACAAAAAAAAAAAAAAAACCTCTAGTTACTTTATTTTCTCGGATTTGTCGTTTGGTAGGGAAGTATTCTCAAGTATTCTATAAATAGTAGTAAAAATGTAATGAAAAAATAATGAATAGTAGTGAGATATTCTGAAAATACCTGAAGTATTCCCAATACCCAAACTTATAATCTAAGCCAAGTGTAAACCACCATCAGAAGACGAGTCACTTTTGAATATAAGATTTCAACAAGTATGGATATGGGAAATAAGATTTCAATCGGCTGAAAGGAAGTCACAATAGTTCTTTTGTATTGGAGTAAGAGTTCAATATACCCATATGTGCGGCTATTGATTGTGATTTAGTGAAGATAGAAGATGTATCTAATAAGCTAAATTTAATCTGATTAAAACAGATCCATTTTCTATTCAATTTGTGTGGTCAAGAACAGTGTCAATAAGACATCCATCGTGACTGCTTAAATTAAGTACTTACCAAACACAGGAGAACTCAAAGAATAGTCAGGACAATAGCAATCAAGTCATATTTGTAAAGCAAGAACTAGATGTCACTACATTTGGAGCAGATACTAGAAGATCACCTGCGTTGTCATTACACCAAACTAAGAGTTTAATTTACAAGACATGAGTCATTTTCTTGAAATTATTGAAAAACAACAATTGGAATGATTGAATGAATATTGATAAAAACAAGGAGCATTGCCCCTCACATTACAGAAACAAATATTATCTTCTTAAGTCGTGAATTACAAGTCTTGTTTGTCACTTGGTTCTGGTAATGACCCTTTGAGTGAGATCTACGAGTGCCCTTCTTGATTTTCTTACTTCTTCATCATCGCTATCGGGGAGAGAATCAATTGCTGCAACAGCAAGGTTGGCATGCTTTGTGGCTAGCTCCCTTGCTCTCTGTATTCCACCACTCTTCCCAAGGTACTCAAGAGCCTAATTTTTTCAGATAAGAGTTCAACTTTCAGAAATCGAATCCAATAGAAGAATTGTGATGTACTTATCAGAAATGGTAATGTCATTAAAGGATTCTGATGGATAATAATTTTTTTTTTCCTTTTTTTTTTTTGAGTATTCTGAAGTATCAGAATAACACGGGCCCATGTTTGACAGTAAGACTGAACAAACTTGCACATCAAGTTTCCATAAAAAAAAAAAAAAAAAATGCAAAAGGCAACTAGTAAATCATACAAGTTACAGTACACTACTGTACCCATATCTTACAAGAAAACATGATCCGTTATTCAGTTTTATCGACCGAACAGAAAGAAAACGGTTTAGGGAATTGGGTTCTTGTGAAGGTGAGCAAAAAATAAAGACAGACACGAGTCTGAAAATAGGAATAACAAAAGAAATGGTTTAGAAGGAAGCTATTCTGTAGATCAAAGCCATATTTGATATTTCTGAAGGCAGGGGAGATTTATTCAAAAGCGATAAAATGCACAAATAAAGAGTCCAAAACAGTGCCTAAGGTCAAATATCCAGGCCCCATGTTACTAAAATCAGGAGAAACGAAGATATGACAAATAGTGTAGAAACTTGATGGGAATTCAGGATCCCTATGTCCTACTTAGAGGATTTTAAAATCAGCTGATCTTTACAAGACAGCAAGCAGTATAACCTTTTTTTTTTTTAATAGGTTATGTGGTATAACTTGTAAGAGAAAAAACATTAGAAACTGTGCATCACCTGTAGTTGCTTCAGCAACAATCGTCGCAAATCACATACAACAGCCTGAAAATAAAATAAATCAAAAGAAAGTATTCTCTATGGACTTACGAGATCAACATTAGCAGGGTCATCAAATCCCTGGTCAACAACTGCACGCAACTGAGGGAACTCTTCCATGGCAAACAGCATTGGAGCAGTTATGATTCCCTACAAAAGTTAACTTATTTATTTTGTTAATTTGATTATAACAGAGGCAGGTGCATTGTCATTGTATATGTTACTGATGAATGGTCCAATAAAATATAAAAAATTATACACGCGTGTCTAGCATGCTGTACACAGAAACTTGAAAATTTAGCAGCATCTGACAAAATAATTGAGATCAATGTTCTAAAACCACGATAGTTAATTGATCCAGGAGACTGACAGGTCTAATAGTTATTATGTAATTTAATATTATACATATACATACAAAAGCAATGACGACAAATATGAATTTGATAATTACCTTGGTTTTGGGGGCATGAATATGTTGGCAATTATTTATGGTTTTAAGACATGGCATTATCTTTGCTGGTTTTGATTTTTCACTTGACTAAAACCAATATAAAGCCTAACTTGTTAGAAAGAAAAGAAAAAATACTTATGATAGGGAAGAAGCTTATAAGCCTAATGGCAAAGGCCTGAGCTTCGTACTTAGTTTCAAACATATGAAACTTATAAAACTAGAAGTTTGACTGAACTGAGACTTATTACAACTACTTCGGACGTTGAAAATAAACGATGAAAGTTTTCTTTTTCTTCTGAGTCCATCAGCAACCAAAACCATCATGAATATGTAGCACGCAGGTGCTTCAGAAAGTTCCAAAATTTAATTCATACATAGAATTAACAAACAAATAGATATAGAAAACGTTTGTGTAAAACAGGTACAAAACAACCACAGCCATAAAAGGAATAAAGAAAACATCAAAATGAAAAGGCTAAAAAATCTAGCAGGTCCAATACTCGGGTTATTTCTAGATATATCTAGCGGCCCGGGGCACTTTGACCTGTGGCCAAACACTCAACAGTTAAGGTGGATTCCATGAAACAATATGCTTCAAGCAATTTTCATCCAGAAACAAGTGACATTATCAATGAGTGGTCTAAGCATCAGGAAGGTCACATTTCAATTTGTGCAATAAATTTGGACACTTTTTACAGGTGAGGGAGATGAGAGGATAAAGGGGAACAAGTAAAAGGATTAATAGGGACGGATATTATACTCCAATGTGGATTGCCATTGAGTTGTGGAATGACCTTTTCAGTCGTGTTGGGATGACTTGAGTTATTCCCAGAAAAATAGTAGACTGCCAATTGGAGAGGATTATCTGGCAGTTGACAAATTGTGATACTATGGACGATGGTCCCTATCTGTATGGTATGGTGTATTTGGAAATAAATTGATAGAAGTTTGAGGATTGCGAGTCGAAGTTAAGAGGAGTTTAAGACAATACTTTATTTCTTAGGTAGTTTCCATAGATTTTAACGTGCAGAATTTCAATAATTTCTTGTGTTGTAACTTGTTTTAGTTAGGTGTTCCTCTTGTATACCTTCCGAGTACTTGGGCTATGCCTTTTGCATTTTTCTAATAAAAGTTTTTGATTACTTGTAAGAAAATGATATCACAAGATAGATGAATTACATGGCGGATATCAGATAGAGAGCCCTTTCCAAGGGAAGCTGATGTGCCTGTGAAATCAAGAATGTCATCTATCAATTGAAATGCCAATCCCTGTGAAAGAAAAGAAAAGAGATCAAATGTCATCTATATAGATACCCAGGGAAAATGAACTGTCTTAAACTTATCCAGAGCAAGGGAAGGAAGCATCCAGTTCAGAATTATTTGCAGACCCTATATACAGCCGTATACCAATCAAGGTACAGATTACTGCTGCTACCATTTTAACACAAAATGTTAAGATCTTTCACATAATAACAGCATTTTGCTTCTATATTGGACCCACCAACTTGATCCCTACAACTAAAAAAAAAAAAGAATATTGCACATTAAGTTGGGCACAAAACAATCCTAGTCATTAGTTACAATATAACTTAAGGGTGACCCTCTTTCATTTACCACAGCCATAAATCAGCTCGTAAGTTCCTCGGTGCAGTTTATTTTTTACTGCCATTTTAGGTGTCTGTAAGGAATATCTTTTATTCTAATTTTGATGTTTCCTGAATTCAAAATAGAATGAGGGGCCTAGTAACTAGGAATTAGGAAGGATCGCTCATTTTCTATTTCCATCACTCTCTAAGCCTTTCCTTGAAGTAAGTAACTGATAAAAGAACTAAAAATTTACATACCAGATTTCTGCCATACTCATAAGCCAACATTGCAACTTCTGCAGTCTGCCCCGCAAGAAGGGCAATCGCCTTGCAGCTGTTGGAAATTAGTGATGCCGTCTTGTAGTATGTTTTCTGCATATAATATTCCATGCTGCAATCTCCAAAAGGATACTATTACCACAAAATTAATACATACTCAAGAAATACAGGAGCTACAGATAAAGTTTGGCGTTCATTAAAACTGACATTGTAAAAAATGAAAAGACAAAATTGCCCTAACTCTTTCATTGCTATAACTGCAGTAGTGTAAATGGTACCCTAAGATAAGAGCCCACTAAAAGTTGTTTGCTAATGGAACTGCTTATAGATAATTAGATAGCTCCTTTCTGCTAGTAAAACTACTCACAATTCAAACATAGATTATAAATCTCCAGTATCACCCAAGATCCATTCTTGCCAGATAATCACATGCATTCATGAGAGTCTTCTACAACTCTATTGCGTGAGTATGTATGTGCATGTGTGTGAGACACTTTCCACGTAGAATAAGCCCAAGAAGGAAACCATTGCCTGCAGGGAAGTTATGACGCCTATAAAATTTGAACTGATAATGCCAATAAGCATGCACAAACAGAAGGCAGCCATTTTTTATGCAAGCCATCCTTTTTTTTTTAATCTATAAGGCAGACAACCTTTTGTTTTAAAAAAAAAAAGGCAAGCAGAATTTTTATTCAGGAACTCACAAAGTAGACAAGATTCAAACTGTAGAACCAGTGACACAAATTGAGAAACCATCATCTTAGTAGTGGATCTAGGTAGGCTGTGCATGAGAACTTTTTGGTCCATCTTGCATTGAAGTAATTATGGGACAAACCAGAGTCAGATGATCTAAGATAGTGGTCATTAAAGGAAAGAAACAATAAAGTAATACAAGGTATTAGCAAGAACAGACAGATGATTGGGTAATGAAAGGAATGGAAAAAAAGAGACAAAAATGAAAGCTCTTTCAGTGGCTGAGAAATTATTGCGTTTAAAGAGCTCTATGTAACGCTAAAACTATAGTGCAAGGAACAACCAAAACTTTTGAAATGATAGAAATTGTGGTGGAGCAGGATACCTACAACGTTGTTGAGAAGTCATAGTCATTTGCATGGTTTCACCCGTCACAAGATGCTCTACAACTTTTGCCAGTAATGATACAACCTAAAGATAAGCAGTGATGGACCATATTGGAAAAAAAAGTGTACCTCTGTATCATTTTTCAATCAAGTTCGATGTGTTCATTAAGGGAGTACTTACAGGGAAAAAAAAACATGTTTCATTAATATAGAAGTAACGTGATACCTCTGTGTTTTTCAATGAGGCGAGTGCCACACAAGCTCGAGAGAGCAGAAAATCTCCTGCTAACACTGCTAACTGCATAAGGAACAACAACAAATTAGGCAAACTACTCTACACTAAAACTAAGTATACATCACAGGGGAATAAACAGCCATAATATTTTTTACCAGAGGGAAAAACCCTCGATATGGTCTATAACTCTTTAAAAGCCCATAAACAGAATTCCACACTTGAAAATATAGAAAGCAGAGATACATAACAAATTTTTATGTTTGAGAAATTAAAAAACTAAAAAAAAAGGAAAATTTACCAATTTAAGAGAAAATTTACCTTATTGCCCATGACAAAATTTAATGATCCTATACCACGTCTCGTATCTGCATCATCCAAGACATCATCATGTAGAAGGCTTGCCACCTAAAAACAATGACACAATTACGTCAGTCTCAAAGCGATAATGAAGGTGGTTCCTGACATGAGAGGAACATTACAACTACTTGCAGCAAAATAGAGGAAAAAGCCAACAGGATGGTCAATGGCTTTCTTCAGGGCCATTTCAAATACACATGGATGACACACACCATAACTCTGTTGATAAAAATCTTATCCCTTACAATCACTTCATAATGAATTAGTAGTAACTAAGTGCAATCAATCGGACTCGGAAAGTATTGTTCTGTTTGCTCTTTGTTCTTCATTTAAAAAAACCATTTTATTTTGGAGTGATCTTTCGACCCACCTAACATGGTCCACAAGTTACTTTGAGTGGCATGGGCTGACAAAGTGGACTATATTCAGAGCTGAGCCCCCCTCAAAAAGACAGCAGAAATATGGCATAGAATGTGAGAAACGAAGGGTGGAATAAACATGTAAACAGCAGGAGAAAAGAAAAGAGAAAAAAAATTAAGGGGGCTCATTGCCCTTCTATACTCCAGGCTCCAGCTCTTGAAGTGGTTGAATAAACTAATGCATCTTTACAGCAGTTATAGATTACTAAACTGAGCAAAACTAAAAATTTACTGGTAGATTGTTAGCCATTTTGCAAACATTCAAAATGAAATGAGAAGAACAATAACTAAACTATAAGATCTTTTCAGTCTTGCTACAACATGGACACGGAATAAAATAGCATATTTAAAACCACTAGTAGGTGGAAAACAAATATAAATGACTGAATGAGCAACAATAAAAATATAAGTGACTGGAATTATCAGTCCATATTTATTCCCTGAGGACTGATAACCCATTTATATATCAGCATCATCAAAATATTGCACAAGAGATTTGACGGAAGCATCATAACTGACATGAATCATCTCAGTGATCTCAGCTATAGATTGCTGTCTGGCACGTAGTTCCTTAGTCAAAACATCTCCGGGTCCACTGAGATATGGTTCTGGTACAGACACATTCAGAGCTGTTGCCATCAATAATAAAACCTGCATAGAATATCTTTATGTCATTCCATACATGAAAGATGAATGCTACAAAAAAAAAAAGAAAAAAAAAAGAGTAAACTTATAAACTGTGTAGCTATAGCTAGCATAGATTTCCAAAACAATAGCTGAGGTGAAACACCATGTCACTAGTGTGATCCATAAGCAGTTATATATAATATCCAAATTAATTAAAATTTAAAAAAAATAAAAAATTATGTAGTGAAACAAAAGTACAAAATAATTAAGTCAATCTAATCTAATTAAGTACAAAATAATATACAGACCAATTTCCATCTAGTGATGCTGTGGTTGAATGGGAGGGTAGAAATTTATTTGGGGAGGAAGAAAAGAGGGAGATACATTCTACACAGTGGGCTTATAGTGTTGGGGAGCCTATCCCATTGAAACGTTTACTTCCAAATGAATCAACTACACCGGATTGGATGCTAAAAAAGGTGAAAGAATTGCAACACTTGATAGGTATGGACTGTGTGGGTTATGAAGAGCAGTTTTTTGCGCTACTTACTGCCATTGAAGCGGGCCACTCACAAGCTAAGAAATCAGGGTCGAAAAAACAGCGGGAGCTCAAGCGCCTTACTTGGTCATTAAATTATGAAGGAAGTTCAAGCCGAGAAAGATCAAAAGGAAAGGGGCTTGCTTCTCCTTTATGAAGCCAAAAATCATATCTTGGAACGTCCGGGGGCTAAATGAGGCAAATAAGAGGCTTCAAATAAAAAATCTGCTGTGAGAATGGAGGGCGGACATAGTATGTTTACAAGAAACTAAATTGAAAACTATTTCTAGAAGACTAGTTCGAAGTGTTTGGAGCTGTACTTATGCAGATTGGGTGTATCTTGATTCAAACGGGGCTTCAGGAGGTATTTTAGTAATGTGGGATAAAAGAGTTGTTGACAAAATAGAGGAGTTTGTGGGGGAATATACTGTGGCATGCTCTTTTAAGAGTGTGGTAGATAATTTTGTGTGGGCCTTTGCTGGGGTTTATGGTCCAAATGTGGACAATGACAGAAGATTTTTATGGGAGGAACTTGCTGGGCTACACAGTTGGTGGGAACTTCCGTGGTGTATAGGAGGGGATTTTAACGTCGTTAGATCAACAAGTGAACGGTCGGGTGAGAGTAGGATGCGACCTGCAATGATAGAGTTCTCTGATTGTATTTTTGAGTTAAACTTGTTGGATATCCCTCTCTTGGAAGGTGCTTTTACTTGGTCGAATAATCAGACATGGTCCCGGCTGGACAGATTTCTCATCTCATCGGAATGGGAGGTGCACTATCCGGAGGTGTGCCAAAAGAGAATGCCTCGTCTTTGCTCAGATCATTTTCCTATCTTATTGGATTGTGGGGGCATTCGAAGTGGGCGCCGTTATTTTAAGTTTGAAAACATGTGGCTGAAAAGTGAAGGTTTTGTGGATAAGGTGAGGCAATGGTGGTCTTCTTATCAGTTTTATGGTAATCCCTCTTTCATTTTAGCCAGTAAACTGAAAACTTTGAAAAATGACCTTAAGCTTTGGAACATACACTCCTTTGGAGATTTAGGGGAGCGTAAGAAATGCATGGTGGATGAATTACAACAGCTCGAGTGTATACTTGAACTTAGAGCTCTCGTACCGCAGGAAATATTGAGGAAGACTGAGTTGGTTTCAGAATTAGAGAGAGTCCTATCATTAGAAGAGATTTCTTGGCGCCAGAAGTCAAGAGCATTGTGGCTGAAAGAAGGGGATCGGAGTACAAAGTTCTTCCATAGAGTTGCCAACTCCCATAAAAGAAATAATACCATTGAAATGTTGAATATAAATGGTATGGTGTGTAAGGAGGCCCCTGTGATTAGTGAACATGTGGTGGATTTCTATGAACAACTACTTACAGAAAGAGAGGGATGGAGGCCAAAGATGGATGGCCTTGGTTTTGATACGATTGAGCCTCAAGAAGCGTCGTGGTTAGAGAGGCCCTTTGAAGAAGGGGAAGTGTATGAGGTAGTGAGACGTATGGTCAAAGATAAAGCTCCCGGTCCAGATGGTTTCTCGATGGGCTTTTTCCACTCTTGTTGGAAAGTGGTGAAAGTAGATTTAATGAATGTGTTTCAGGAAGTTTCATTGGTTGGGAAGTTTGAAAAAAGCATAAATGCCACTTTTATTGCGTTGATCCCTAAGAAGATGGGGGTGGTGGAGATTAAGGATTTTCGACCCATCAGCCTGGTAAATGGAGTGTATAAAATTATTTCAAAGGTTTTGGCTAACAGATTGGGGGTGGTTCTGGGGAAGATTATCACGAAAACACAAAATGCTTTTGTTAAGGGGCGACAAATCTTGGATTCAGTTCTTATTGCAAATGAAGGACTAGATAGCAGATTGAAGGCTGGATCTACAGGGATTCCGTGCAAATTAGATATGGAAAAGGCATATGACCATGTAAACTGGGATTTCCTCTTGTATGTGCTGGGTAGATGTGGCTTTGGGGTGAGATGGTGTAGTTGGATCAGGTGGTGTATCTCTACGGCCAGATTTTCAGTCTTGATAAATGGCTGTCCGACTGGCTTCTTTAGCAGCTCTCGAGGTCTCAGACAAGGAGATCCTCTGTCCCCACTCCTTTTTGTTATCTTTATGGAGGCATTGAGTAGGATGATATCAGCGGTGGTCACGCATGGGTTGGTGGCTGGTTTTCCGATTGGTGACCCCAATAGGGGTACTATTATTTTGTCTCACTTACTATTTGCAGATGACACCCTTTTATTTTGTGAGGCTGATCACAACCAGTTGAGGACATTGAAGGCTCTGTTATTATGCCTTGAAGCAGCGTCAGGCCTGAAAATTAATTTTGACAAGTCAGAGTTAGTACTAGTGGGGAATGTGAGCAATACTAGGCAGTTAGCTAGCATTCTTGGGTGTAAGATAGCTTCTCTTCCCATTACCTATTTGGGATTACCTTTGGGGGCTGCTGCTAGGGTCTCATCCATTTGGGATCCTGTTATTGAAAAGATAGGAAAAAAATTGGCAGGATGGAAGAGATTGTATTTGTCGAAAGGTGGCCGGGTTACTCTCATTAAGAGTACCCTTTCTAACTTACCTACGTACTTTCTATCTTTGTTTCAATTGCCTGTCAGTGTAGCGGCTCTGATTGAGAAACTGTATCGTGATTTCCTATGGAGTGGGATAGGGGATGAATTCAAATTTCATTTAGTTAGCTGGGACAAGGTGTGTAGACCAATCTTGTCAGGTGGGTTGGGCATAAAGAATTTGAGAACATTCAATCGGGCTTTGCTTGGGAAGTGGTTATGGCGGTATAATTTGGAAATCGGAGCTCTATGGAAACTGGTGATTGATTATAAACATGGAAGCTTATGGGGGGGGCTGGTGCACAAAAGAGGTAATTGGGGCAAGTGGAGTGGGGATATGGAAACACATTAGGCGCGGGTGGGGGGACTTTATTACTCATTCTAAAATGGTGTTGGGGAGGGGATCCCGTATTAAGTTTTGGGAGGACATTTGGTGTGGGAGTGAGGCCCTAAAGGAGGCATTTCCAGCTGTTTTCCGTGTGGCTCGCAACCAGGAAGCATCCATTGAGGACCTCATGATTATATCAGGGGATCATGTGCAGTGGAACGTGACATTTAGTAGAGCGGCACAAGATTGGGAAGTAGACATTTTTGAAGCCTTTTTCAGCCTCATATATTCTGTGAAGCCGAATAGACAGCAAGCTGACAGCTTATGGTGGAACCCGACGGGTAAGGGCATCTTCTCTGTTAGATCCTTCTATAAGTCCCTTTCCCACACCACAACCATTCAGTTTCCATGGAAGAGACTTTGGAGAAATAAGGCGCCTCCAAAAGCGGTTTTCTTTACATGGACAGCAGCATGGGGGAAGATTCTGACCATTGACAACCTGAGGAAGCGACGGTTAGTTATACTAGACTGGTGTTGCTTGTGTAAGAGATCAGGTGAGACAGTGGATCATCTATTGTTACATTGCGAGATAACGAGAGCCTTGTGGGTGGAAGTTTTCAGTCGAGTAGAGTTACCCTTCGTGATGCCAGAAACTGTGGTTGATCTGTTGGCCAGTTGGACACTCCCGAGAGGCGTTCAACAAATTAAGGAGGTGTGGAAAATGATCCCGATCTGTATCATGCGGTGTATTTGGCAAGAGCGCAATGATCGGACTTTTGAAAACAAGGAGCGGTCGCCGGGGGAACTTAGAGCTTTACTTTTCCGTACTTTAATGTTATGGGCCATTGCTATAGATTTTAATGGCCTGAATGTACATGACTTTTTAGCTTCCCTTTCGTTGACCTAGATAGGTTTTATCTCCTGTATCCATCTTGTGTACTTGGGTTTTTGCCTATCTCTATTTATAATATTATCGATTACTTATAAAAAAAAAAATAATATACAGACCAGACTAATTTTTTTAACCTGTCCCCTCAGCCTCCTCTTCATATTATATCAACAGAAGATTAGGTATTTTGATCCTATAGATGTATCGCTGAGAATTAAAAACTGTTTGCGGACCAACTAGTTTAGCTAGTAAAGTCTCTCTGCGTCATACCAGAGACTTGAGACAATAGCCTCAGCCTCAAAATCCTTTTTAGATCATAGTATTATAAAGGGGGAAAAAGTGGATAAAGTGCATGTATTAGCAGTGGCCCAACAAATTTGTTTGAATTGTTTCCTCTCACATCAAGAGAAGCAAATTTGGGATTCACAGTCAAAGCATAAGTTGCTGTAAGTAATAACATAACAAACAAGCAACCATACAAGAAGTGGAGAAAACCTCAAATTTAGTACAAAAAGATGTTCTTATTACCGTGGGTCGAAACCTCTTCCCTTCCACCCCCATTTTGAAGAAGTATTCAGCAGCTGATGCAAGCTTGGGGACCTGGGTGAGACAAAATCCGGGTTTGAATGTTACATGAAGACTATCATTTTCTAAGCAAGAAATGATAATAGCAAGAAGAAAAAAATCAGATACCTCAGCAGCTACCATTGATCGCAATCTATTAGCAAGAAGTGATAACTCGTCAGCAACAAGTGAAAACGGGTCTGGCTGTTCCTGGAGAAATAGTGAACAAAACATAAAGCTAGAAGGGAGAAAACAAATTAGTTTCCTACAAGAACACTGGTGTGTTTGGTTAGTGAGGTGATTTGAGATCACCTCAAATTACCTCACTACTATTTACAAACTATTCACTACTTTTTAACTATTATTCACAGATCATCTGAAATTACCTCAACATCCAAACGTATTAGTCTGAAGCATAATAAAGGATTTGTATTGATTGACTTAAATACTTCAACCATTGCCAGAAAACATATTTCATCAACTTAAATTTTACCAATTTGGGAATTCTAAGAAATTTCAAAATTTTCATCCAAAGAAAATATTATTTAAATTCAACGGTAAGTTCTATTGACGTGGAGTATTTGAAATGATTAAATAAATTATGTTGCTTGAAATTTGCAAACATAAGTGATCTTATTGGAGTAAGATCCTCAAAACTCATTTCACGATACAGTAATAAAAATCCATTTAAGTAAGCCCTTGTGTTAAATCTTAAAGAAAAATAAAATCTTACCAGAATGTAACATTTGTGAGCGACTATTGCACTTTTGAACCACAAGAAGTGCTTAGTCATACATTAAAAAAAATAGCAACAATTTGAACATTAAAATGGGCAATGAAGAGTGATGTAAGATTGCACGGCCAAGTATCAAAGAAACAATCAATGTCCAGCCAAACTGAAATGCATTTATATTTTAAAACAAAAATTTGCTATGGCCACAGTAGAATGCATGAAGGTAAGGCACAAGATTCCTATCTATTTTATAGCTTTTCTCACATAGGGGGAAATTATGAAAAGGGATTGCAAAAATGGGAACAAATAGGAAATTAAATGAGTTTTGGACTTCTGGAATTCAAGAGTCCTCTGTAAAAGATATAAGCACGTACAAATATTCGCAATCATAATGGCATGTGCAGGATAGCAAGCAATGAAACTTCTACACATTACCTCAACTATGGAGCTGCTCTGATGATGGATGTTATGGCTGAAACCATGCAAGGCAGGCAAATCCCGGGAAAAAGTTTTTCTACGGCCCAAAACCTACTAATCACAGCAAACCATAACGAATATTAATGAAAATGGTATTACATTTATAGAACCAGCAAAAATATGCCATTTTATAAGAGCTCTATCATAAAAGTGTTGAGTTACGGAGCTTGATTGGTTTTGTGAGCTGGAAAAGGCGCAGGCAGAGTGTTTGCTCGACTGTCGCGCGACCTGATGCTCAAGCAAATCTTAGGCAGTGAGTTCACTCGAGGTACGCTCGACAGTTGGCTCGAGCGAAGCTTGGACAGAGAGCTCGCTCGACAATCCGCTTGAGCCAATGTTAGATTGGTTGTTTGCTCGCGGCGCACTTGACACCCGCTCGAGTGAAGAACCTTGTTTTTGTTAGATTAGAGTTTCCAGCGTCGTTTACTATATATATGTTATGTTTTATGTTCATAAAGAATTAGATTGAAAAGAAAGAAGCAAGAAACGGTGTAGAGCATATTGTGAGAGAGAGAAAAACCCTAGAGAGAGAGAGAGAGAGAGAGAGTTGAGATTGTGTGAGTAGAGTAAAGCTCTTATAACTCACTGTGTGATTGTAATTTCCTCTAGAATAAAACCCCTTGCAACTCTATGGACTTAGGCACATTGCAGAACCACGTTAAATACTATGTCATGTGTGCATACTTGATTCCTGTGTTTTTGCAGTTATTTCACTATTTGTCTAGTTATCGTTGTGTGTGGGTGTGGTGTTTTTCACAACAAAAAGAACTAATACATTTCAAATGCAAACCATATTATCATAAAAGATCCACAATCACCACTAAGCCTCAGCATGCAACCAGTCATCAAGTTCAAAGCTAAAAAGACAGCACCAACACTACCACTACAAATAACGACGACAACAGCAGCCCGCTATCAAATAACACCTACTGATCAATTCCTTCGCGACTCCATTCACCTTACTTCTAAATGTTCCAAGGTGAACCTAATACAGTAACATACTGCTGCGTTTGGCTACAGAGGAAAACGGTTAAAAAAATCGACTTGGAATGTT
The DNA here is from genome assembly GCA_961763995.1 of Juglans cinerea. Lineage (NCBI taxonomy): Eukaryota > Viridiplantae > Streptophyta > Magnoliopsida > Fagales > Juglandaceae > Juglans > Juglans cinerea. The sequence goes on along the minus strand of CAUIVZ010000008.1, from coordinate 23,363,857 downwards.
AAATACATTACACAAACAACAACAACAACACTAGCTCAACGAAGAACATAATAGATTCATTTCACTCAATAAAAACAAATCAAGGGGTTCCATTTCGAGGAAGGGGCGCTACCTTCTGAGCAGACTCAGTCGGAGGGAGAGGATTCTCGGAACGAAAGAATTGGTGATGGTGGTCCGGTCTGTGAAAGAGAAACCATCGACACCCATTTATGCCGGTTCTCTGAATCCTCGAAATCCGAGAGAATAACATCTTTGAGAACAGAAATCAAGCTCCAGTTGCGGGGGGGAGAAAGAGGAGGTTGGGGGGCGGTGAGTCAAGAGAGAGCAAATATAAATGAAGTTGAACCAAAGTCTTTGGAAAGGTTTTATGAGAGTGACTTTTATGTGCGATTTTATGTAGAAGGCGTCGGCACGACACGTTAGACTAGCTAGTCAGCGGCAGAGGACGCCCAACCTTCGCCCACTTTAGATGTTGGAATAGCTAAACTCAAAGTGTTTATTTAATATGATATGAATTTATTTTTGTCTATTTTATAATTTATTCGTATCTAATTTTATATTGGATTATCTATATATTCGAAAAAATATTAATTTATTTTTTTAAAAAAATTTAAATTATTTAATTTTATTATATTTTACCATTTTACTGACTATATATTAATAAATAATAATATTATAGCTCTCAAAAAATTACTGTAACCAAATCATGATAGGAAGTAAGGAAGAAAATATTTTTTATTCCTTTTGATGATACTATAGTAACTATCAAATTTGACTTACAACACTAACTTACTGTAACAAAAAGTTATCCATTTTTACATTTACATAATTCAATGCAACATATTTTGAGACTCTATTAGCCGAACACTCTATTGAATTTGCATTTGCATAATCTAATGAGAGTGCTGTTACAAGTTTAATATCTATTTCATCATAAAAATAATTTTATAATTTAGCGTAATATATCAATTTAAAAATTTATATTTATAAAATTTTTTATACTTAAATTTTTTTTCTCTCTCTAATAATTAGCATTCCATTACAAGTGATTAGCCAAAAATAGTTGAGAATCATAAACAAAAATTCACCAAAAATAGAAACTATGCATCAAGTATTACTACTAATTGTCAACTCATATATATATATATATATATATATATATATATATATATTTTCTCACAATATACAACGGAGAATGGACTCGCCTATTAATGTCATATTTAACTCTCTGACCGGATTCTACCAAAGGTGGTTGCTTAATGATTTTTGAATTATTTTTATGTGATTTTGGCATTTAATTTTCCAATCAGGTTAATAGCATCGGGCTAGGGTTTAACCTATAGTTCAAACTCTATACAGTTTTTTAACATAGCAGCCGCTTATTCTAATAAAAAATTTTATGTACAGTTACTTTTACATATTTTGTACACATTTTTTTAATGTGATTGGTTGCGTCATTTTTTATATTAAAATAATTATTTTGATCAATCACATCAATAAAATACATAAAAAGAATATAAAAATGACTGTATATAATAGAACTATATTCTAATACACCCTACACACTAGTCCACGTCATGGTGACCTTATTTAAAATAAAAAAAAAATTAGAAAACAAGTGCTTGGAACCTTTTTATTTCAACTTTTTCATCGAGACCCTATATATGGTATCTTTTCATATACTATGAGATTTAAAGAAACAGCTTATATATAGTATCTTTCCATACACACGTGGAATTTAACCAAGCTGAATATCTATTTCTTGATTACGTGAAGTAACTTTCTATCTTCGTACACCTTTATAATGGTAGAACTGTTCCAGTGATCTTCGCAAAAACCAATTTTCCTTACCCATTTTATGATTATTCAGTTATTTTGTGACAAGACGTCTTCTAATAGAAACAAAGGTGTTTGTTTTATCAATGGAGGGGAGAAACTATTTTCATATCATTGAGAGGAGTAGGAAGGCCACTAAGAAGATGGTTTCGAGCCATGCCAGTGCTTGTTGGCTAGCGAATATAGTGGAAAAGTGCTCAATATCAATGGGAATGAATGACTTTTACGAGACATATCACAATGGGACCAAGGCTCTGTTTGGTCATAGGCGTTCTAACACTTTCGGGCGCTTCTTGGAAGTAACAGACTATGGTAGTAGTGGCATAGAGGTCTTCTGGTGTTCCCAGCATTTCTATGGAGATAAAATATGTCCTGTCCATGCATATTTCGGCAAATAAGGCTCCAGCATTGGCTCCACGCCTAGACAAAGAGGTGGACAAGGTAAAAGAGATGGGGAGTAGGCCAAGTCATATGCAGAGGTAACATTGTGTGGTGCAGGGAAGAGGGTGGCAGCACTTGGTGGTAGTACCTTGGCGATACAGAAAAATGACAAGAACCAAAAGGGGTGCGTAGCAGGTGAATGTACCATTACTGCAGAGAAGCATGGTCGTTGTGATATACCAAAAAGAGGGGGTGAAGGTCTGTCCTACGTGTGCCCAGCAAAAAGTGAGTTGCAAGCTTGGGTCTTGATTGGTTTGAAAGATGATAAAAGCTTTAATTTGTAAACTAGATAAGGGCTTGATTGGTTTGAAAGATGGTAGAAGCTTTAATTTGTAAATTGAGAGTGCAAAATCAGTCAGTGAAATCTTGCATATGAGGGGGAAGGTTGAAATGGAAGGAACACTAGTTTTATTTGAGTCTAACAGGGGAAGGAGATGTAATCGTTGCCAAAGATGGGGGCTGAAGGTATGGAGGATACAGGGAGGGGCAAGTCATCTATGAGATGGAAGAATCCATTTCTCTAAATTTCTTTCATCCTAGTGTATCAAATTGGGTTATTCAAAAAGCTATGGAGCTTAAGCACTGTGTAGGGATTACATGTAAGGGTTTTGAAGATGAATTTATGGCATTACTTACATCCATAGAGGCTAGGTATATGTACAATCCAAATCTTATTCCTCTCTTAGTTCGACTAAAAAATGAGAAAGATAACTCAAGAGGTTTACGTGGGCAATGGATGATGACAGTGGGGAGAATAGTTCGAACCGGGGGCATCTCAAGGGGAGGGGTAAGATGGTTGCTTTATGAAGCCAAAAATAATCTCATGGAATGTAAGGGGCTGAATGAACATAGTAAATGGCTTCAAGTCATAAACTTACTTCAACAATGGAAGGAGAATATTATTTGCTGACAAGAGACCAATTTAGAATTCATCACAAGACAACTAGTTTGAAGTTTATGGAGAGAGCAACACGTAGGGTGGTCGTACTTGCTATCTAAAGGAGCATCCAATGGCATCTTAATTATGTTTGACAAAAGGGCAGTGGAAATGGTGGAGGAATGTGTGGGTGATTTCACTGTGGCTTACACTTTTACTAATTTAGAAGACGGTTTCCAATGGGCATTTGTTGGAGTTTATGGCCTTAATATTGACTCAAAGAGAAGGCTATTGTGGGAAGAGTTGGCGGGACTTCTAAGTTGGTGGGATTTACCAAGTTGTATATGGGGGGTGACTTCAATGTTACTTGTTTCTCGAGTGAAAGATCGTGTGTGTTCCACATCACTCCCACCACGGGAGAGAAATCTGATTTCATTTCAAAACAGGAGGTCTGGTCATTCCATTAACTGGAGGTATGTTTACTTGGTCCAACAACCGAGAATTCCCATCTTGGTCGACAATTGATAGGCTTTTATTGGCTCTAGACCGGGAGTTATATTTTCTGAATGTAACTTAAAGAAGATTACCTAGGTTATGCTTGATCACTTTTTCATCATCTTAGATTGTGGAGGCATCCAAGGGTGTATAAAGTATTTTAAATTTGAGAATATGTGACTTAAATCTGATGGTTTTGTAGACAGGGTCAGGTAGTGGTGGTTTTCTTACGATTTCCAAGGCTCTTCACATTTCATAATGGTAAGAAAGTTAAAAATGCTAAAAATTTATCTAAAACAATGGAACGAACAAGTTTTTGGCAATGTGATTCAACAAAGGCATTTTCTTTTAGAGGAGCTACAGGGTTTGGAGGGTGAGGAGGAGGCAAGAACTCTCTCTGAATCCGAGAGAACTTGCAAGAGTCAAGTAGTCACAGAACTTGAAAGAGTAACATTGATGGAAGAGATCTCTTGGCGTAAAAAAACAAGGGTGCTATGGCTCGACGTGTGCACGAAGTTCTTCCATAAGGTGGCTAATTCTCATAGGATAAACAACGATATTGATGTGTTGATGATAGATGATGGAGTGTCCTCGAATCAACTAGTCATCAAGAACCACGTCGCGCAGTATTACCAACACATCATATTTGAACAGTATACCTGGCGACCTAAAGTGGATGGTATAACTTTTTTAGCATTAGATTAGCAATGCGTAGGGTGGCTAGAAATGCCTTTTGAATAATATGAAGTGTGACAACTAATCTGTGGCATGGCTAATGACAAGGCTCCAAGCCCTAACGATTTTACCATGGTTTTCTTCCAAGCTTATTGGGAAGTGATCAAGTGTGACCTTATGCGGGTCTTTCAAGATTTTCATACTAATGCCAGATTTGAAAAACAATCATTAATGTTACTTTCTTAGCTCTCATTCCCAAGAAGATGGGGTCTATGGATGTTAGAAATTGTTGTCTCATTAGCCTTGTGAATGTGGTTTATAAGATTTTGCCTAAAGTGTTAGCGAATCAATTAAGTACGGTGATGGAAAAGTTAATTTCGAAGTTGAAAATGCATTTGTCAAAGGTCGATAAATCCTAGATTATGTCTTAGTTGCAAATGAAGTTTTGGATGGATGACTCAAATCTAGAGAACCCAGGTTACTTTGCAAATTAGATATGGACAAAGCCTATGATCACACCAACTTGAAGTTCCTACTTTATTTACTTGCAAGATGTGGCTTTGGGGAGAAATAACCTAAATGAGTAGAATTTTACATCTCTACAGTTCGATTCTCTATATTGGTGAATGGTTCACCAGTAAGTTTCTTCGACTCCTCCCTTGGTTTGAGACAGGGGACTCGCTCTCTCCTTTACTTTTTTTATTCATCATAGAAGCTCTCAGTATGATGATTGTGGGTCTTGTGGAATGTGGTTTTCTCTATGGTTTCTTAATGGGGAATGGAGATTATGGCTCCATTGATATTCCTCACTTGCTTTTTGTTGACGATACTCTCATCTTTTGTGGAGCAAATCTCGAGTATATTCAATCTTTGAGGGCTCTACTTCTTTATTTTGAAGCTGTCTCGAGGTTGAGAGTTAATCTTTTAAAGTCTGCATTGGTGCCCGTGGGGCTTGTCCCTGAAGTGGAAACTTTAGCCTCTCTCTTCGGATGTAATGTATCATCTTTACCCCTAAAGTATCTTGGCTTACCATTGGGTGTTCCCTTTAAACCAAAGAGGATTTGAATGGCGTGGTTGATAAGGTGGAGCGTAGATTGGCTTCTTAGAAGATGTTGTATTTGTCTAAAGGTGGTAGGCTCACTTCAATTAAAAGTACTCTCTCTAACCTACCCACCTATTTTTTGTCCTTGCTCTCGCTTCCCACAAAAGATGCCAACTGTATTGACAAGCTACAATGGGACTTCTTGTGGAGTGGATTGAGGGACGAGTTTAAATTTCACTTGGTTAATTGGTCATCCTGTGCTCCAATTTCTGTGGTGGTTTGGGGATTCGTAACTTAATGAAATTCAACCAAGTCTTGTTGGGTAAATGATTGTGGAGGTACCAACACAAAAAAGGGCCCTATGGAAGTCCATTATAGATTCAGGGTGAGTTTGGATCCCAAACTCGTCTCAACTCATCATTACAATTTTTTCAAATTCTAATACAAAATATAATAAATAATTCAACTTTTTCAAATTTCAAAATAATAATAATATTAAAAAATAATATTCTAACAATTTTGTATCATCTCAACTCAACTCACTTCAACATCCAAACACTCCTTCAATTTGAGGAGGCTTGGGGAGGGTGGTGCTCGAATGAGGTATGCGGCCCATATGGGGTAGGTTTGTGTAAATACATTAGAAGACATTGGGAGATCTTCCGGAGACATGAACATATTGTGATAAGTGATGGCTCCCGTGTCAGATTTTGGTACGACAAATGTTGTGGTGAACAAAGCCTCCAAGACACCTTTTCTACTATTATTTAGCTCGCCCGAGATAAGCATGTAGTGATAGCCAATCACTTGGTCTTTTTAAGTGGCTCCCCTCAATGGAATGTAGATTTCATAAGGGCAGCCCAAAATTGGGAGTTGGAGACTATCACAAAGTTCTATGCAACATTGTATTCAATAAAAATGGTCGAGGGTACCATAGATTAGATGAACTGGAGCCCCTCCAAGAAAGGTAAATTCACTGTATGATTGTTTTACCAAGTTCTAAAGAGCTCTAGAATGACCATGTTCCCATGGAAGAGTATATAGCAGACGAAAGGTCCTTCAAAAGTAATTTTTTTCGTATGGACAACTTTAATGGACAAGATCCTCACTATAAATAATTTAAGGAAACGTCGAATAATAATGTTGGACGAGTGTTATATGTGTAAAAAGAATGGCAAATTAGTAAATCATTTGTTTTTACATTGCGAGATGACCAGGTCCATGTGGGACGATTTTTTCGCAATAATTTAATTTTCATAGATCATGCCTCTTAGATTGGTGGATTCCCTTACAAGCTGGAGATGCCTCCAAGGTAACTCATATGTATTGGTGTATTTGGCGAGAGAGAAATAATAGAAGCTTCAAATATCGCAAGAGAACAATGGATGAGCTTAAAGTTTTCTTTTTTACATCAGTGTTCTTATGGACGGGGGGCCATTGTTTGTAATGGGCTGAATGTTCATGATTTTCTCATTTTGCTTGTCAACTCTAATTAGATTAATCTCATGTATACTTGCTATGTACTTGAGTTTCGCCTACTTCTATAAATAAAACTTCTTCATTACCTAATATATATATATACACACACGCATGTGTGTTTGAATTGTGATGATTTTGTTTGAAAAGTGATAGGCATAGTATGCAGAGTTTTTAGTGTATGACTGCTTGGTCGTATGAATAATATCTTGTATCCATTTGTTTTCGAATTGAATAAATCTTATTGTTATCTCGAAATTGGATGCAACTTTATGCAATTGTGCAATCAATAATCTTTTTTGATTCCCAAGGCATTTCATCAGGCGATGAAATATAAGAACATATCAAACTGGAGTGCATTTCTGAATTATGTCATAATAGTTCCGTATTAGAATTATTCACAATGAGTTCCGTACTACATATACAATTATGATAATTATTATCTCTATTTTTAACTTTGTAATTTTAAAATATTCTATATATATATATATATATATTCGTATTTATAATTGGTTGAGCTAAAAACTTTAATTAATTTGAATTATATGATTCTAGAAATTATAAGACTGTCCACAATTCTCATCCAAAATTAACATTAATAAAACCTGTTTTGTTCCTGAAACCTACGAAAATGAAAGTTCTAATATAGGAAATAAAACAATTTACAGTGCTGTTTCTTCAATGTACATAAAATAAACAACCAAATTTACACTCGGACAACTTACAACAGCTTCTGCAACTGATCACTCGCTTTTAACCCTTGATAAAAGAAGATTCTGCAACAATTTATAGTGCTGTGGCTTCAATGTAAAACAAAAAATCGGAATATACATTGATAAAAATTTCTTGGCCCTCGATCGATCGTTTTATTTAAGGTGAAAATGTAAAGACTTTCCCACTCTCAAAAAGAGAGATTAATCAGGGGGACAATGGTGGCTCCGCCATACTCATCCGGCCCACTTGTGTTATCAACTCAACGAACTCATCATCGGTGCTCTTAAGCATTAATGGCAAAGGGACCTCCACCCCACTCTGCAAAACCTGCGCGTGCCTCGGCTTTATCCTCTTCTCCAAACTGAAAGCAAAATACTGGGGGAACTCCTTCAATTCCTCCATCTTCTTCTCCATTACCTCAGCAAAATACTCATACTTGGGCTTATAATTATTCTCGATACTGAAAGTTAACAGAGATGGGCATCTCAAAACCATGCCCACAGTCTCATCTCTTGAAAGTCCCAAACTCTCCAAATACTTGAGCTTGGGAATCAGGGTATTCTCTACACTAGAAACCAACAAGACTGAATCGTGGTAAGCCAATGCCTCCAAGTCCTTGAACCCAAGTCTCTGAAGGTAAAATAGAGCTGGTTTGAGCTGGTCTCTAACACTAGAAGTTAGCAATCTTGGACACCTGTTGATGACCCTTCTAAAGCTATGGTCTGGGACTCTCAGGTCTTGAGAGAGAAAGGTGAAAACTGGGTTAAGATCGGTTCTGATGGTAGAGGTGAGAATTCTGGGGCACATGCCAAAGATCCTGGGCAAGTCCTTCTGGAGGATGCCTTTGGATTGGAGGAAGGAGATGATGGAGTGGATGGATTCAAGGGTAGCGGTGTGTAGAGAAAGGTTTTGGGAGAGAGCCTTACCTGAATCAACACCCATAATTTCAAGGCAGAGGATCTTCTCTTTGATCTGGAGGGAGAGATTTGCATGGGTTGGCGTATAGAGTGGATGCTTTTGGAGGGGGGTTTTGGGTTTTGCTGCTAAGGAAGTGTTTAATTGGTGGCAGCTTAGTGGTGGGGATAATGGTTTCTGAGGAGAGGAGCACAGAAAAGAATGTAATGCTGTTGCTCCTGCAACTGGCATGGTGCTTCAAGAGTTTGTGTGTGGGTGGGAGAGAGAGAGGGGGGGCCTCTTGCATGTCATCCTGTTAGCCTTATTTGCACGAGGTGATGACGTGTCGGCTTGCTTCAAAATGATTGGTTGATATTAGATATCAGAGATTGTTCGGGTGAATAAGATCGGGATACGTCGGCCTGCTACCTCATGCTGCCTTCTATCTTCTCTTCTCTATCCGGAAACATCAGCAAAAACTCATCATCTCTTACACATGGAATGAGCATCACCCGTTTTGGTTTCCCTTGTACAGTTCTCACCCGAACCGCTTTTATTTTACTTGTCAGTTTTAAAAAAAAAAAAAAAAAAAACACAGAAAACTGCAAGCAACAAGTTCACGAAGTTTTGAAGTAAATCCCAGGTGAGAAGCCTATTTTCTAGGAGAGAGAGAGCGAGAGAGAGCAATAACTAAAAGAAAACATCAAAATGCTAAGACCAAATGAATTAACTATTTATTTATAAATTATAGTGTCAGCTGCATCAGGTTTAGGTTCCTCAAAAATAAAAATTTCATTTAATTAAGTACAGGGCGAAAATAAAACTCAGGTCCAGAATCGTTGGTTTACTGATAGTCACGGAAGAACCATTAATTTCTTCTTAAGAAACAGCGACATCAAACCGAGACAATAAAGATTACTTGAGAAAGATACATATCATTATAGGGAGCCATGGGTAATCACTTCAGATTGAATCTCAATGTTGCCCATGACTTCTGCTCATCGAGTGGTGTCGAAGAAGCTTTTGATCACGAGTCCGCTGATCACCCTGCAAGAGCAAAACATTTAAATCAATGCATAGATACAACACAGAGCTCAAATTATTTGAATGGGAGCCGACTGAATATGACACTGAGTGGAGTAAATTTCTCTATTTGCAACAGCCAGACATGCTGTTCCGAGTTATATAGTCCTGCCTAGGTTAAAATAACTAGCAGTAATTCGAATCTGTGATTAACCTCCAATTTATTCAAGTCCAAAACATAGCATTGATGAAACCTTAAAAAGAAGTAATAGCTTTCATTTCTTAGCAGTTGGCATTTTTTTTCAACTTAGCAGTAATTATTTCATAACATAGAAAAAAAGGAGAATATTGCACAAGCTGCTTAAAAAGAAAACTAAGAAATACAAATTAATATCTAAACTCAACAAACCTTATATAATGACGCTGCTGATTCAGACTGTACATTCTGAATTGCAATATTTCCTAGTGATCGCAAATTATCCAGTGCATCGAGAGTCAGCTGCCACCCACAAAGCGCAAAAGCATCAGTATTGGTGCTGGAACCAGTACAGCCAGCAGCCGCAACATTTCCATTCACCCAAGGACAGAACTGGTTGTGATGGACAATCGGATCAAATTCCAAAGCTTCCTCATAATTGCTTGCCCCTTTTGGAGGCCCTGAAAATTTAAATGGTGTTCATGCATCATCAACAGAAAAGTAAGAAAAAAATACACAAATAAAAAAATTTAAATATTTAAATTATGACAACACATGTATGAACTTTCTAATTGGAAGTAATCCAAGGGGGACGTTGCATAAGATTATCATTTTTTTAAATGTGCATAAAATTGTATATAGGTATTTACTCAGGTCTGGGGTTTAACCGGGTATAGGGGTGTAGAACCGGGCCGGATTTTTTTCCGGTCCGGTCTGAAACCCGGAATCCGCGTAAAGACATGTTGCATTTGCACGGTCTCCGGAATTCCTTGTCATAAAAAAAAATGTCCATAGGTATCGAAGTAGTGATGGCAATGAAACAGGTTAAATAGAAAGCTCAATAGCCTTTTTTATTTCTGAGCTAGGATATTATACATCCAACAGTGTACAACTAAATGACAACCCAGAATAGAATCAAATAGGGTAAAACTGGAATGGTGACTCAGCAAATGTATATGTTGTGTATCCCTAGATGTGTGTTTGTGTCCAAGGTAGAGCTCTTAAGGTAATAACTCCCAAAAGAGACCTTCAATAAATAAATTCAACATTGGATAGAAATTTACAAAGTATGTCTCAATCTAATGTGCGTAATGAACTTCTGGTTTCGATTTTCCATTGTCAAGCTATGTGTTGACTGACCTACGGCTCAAAACAAAATTTTCCCGCATCACCTTCTTTATTCCATTGTATCTTAAATCTACAATTAGCAATGGACAACTTTGTTCCATTAAGTGCCCACTCATTTTGCAACCTTAAGCTCAAATCAGGTAACCTCTTGTAAAAGCAAGGTCAAGGATGAGATCAAGGGCTCAAACCTCACAGAGTCACAAGGTCCATGCATAACTAATCAATCTAAATAGATAAATAATTGGCTCATTTTTCATGAGCAAAGCCACTAACGTTACAAAGTGGTAATGTAGTTAAGAAATCAATAATGCCATATAATTTACCAACACCATTTGCAACCGCATAATCTGACTCTAGGTACAAGCAATTGTTTGTAGAAGAAGAATTACCAGCTTTTGCAACCTCTTTCTTCGTTGTTTTACAACCAGAAAACACGTTAGCATTGCAAGAAAGAGAAGGGTGGGCATTGTTCTCAGGTACTAACTTGTCGCCTTGACTTATCTTTTCACCACTTTCAACTGATTCAGTTTTAGCAGAACCATAAATTTTTGAGCTGCTATCTGCCCTTCCAACTGATCGAGACAACATTTCCTGGCTATCTCCATGGGGATCTTCCCTATTAATTTCATCAGGGACAATCTCGTCCATTAGTCCAGGATCTGGAGCAGATTCCCCAGTCTGGCCCTGATTTTCAGCATCTTCTGCTCTTGGTTCCACATCACCAACCACACTATTAGCTCTATGGACAGATACATCAGCCCCATGAATTTCAGCCTCATGACTAGCACACATCCCAACACTTCCTCCACTAATTCCAAAACTAAACCCGTCCCTGGCTTGAGCAGTCACAGTCTCTGCATTGAAAAGTTCTTCCCCATCATTTGTACTACTGACACCCATTTCCCCAGGGATGGCCGCAGCTGGCCGGAAACCAATGCTCGGCTGAGCTTGGTTACTATGATTTATTTCAGATGTATCATTCATGTCCAGATTGCCATATATACTAGACGAGGGGAAATGAACATCATCAACATCTCCAGGATAATTTTCAACACTTTCCATAGAGTCAGCATTTGCACTATGGAAACCGGTATCCATAGCAATTACCGATGACGCACGAGTAGAATCCCTAGTTGATTGGATCCCAATAAGTTGGTCACTTCCTTGCCGAAACGAAGAAACCCTATTGCCATCTGTGTATACTTCAAAACCCATTGAATGGCTAGGACCAGCACCAGATGTATCTCTATGAGATGATGAACAGTATGTATCAAATAAATCAGAGTCACGAGCACGTTTTGAAGGCCCAGCTGAATATTCTCGGCCATCTGTGACTTCATCACCATCACGATCAATGACAGTGCCTTCAATGCTATCAGCTTGCTGCATCCTTAGGTGTGGCCTATAATCTGAAGTTCCCCCTTTCTCCAGGTTCCGCTTACGAGAGCTGGGACCCCGTGATTCATATGAAGCTGCACGGTCACCAACCTCACTGCCTGAAGGCTGCCCAATCATGAGGTCCCTACCCATATCTGCATCAAGAATATTTTCCGACATTGCTGTCCTGTCCAACTGTGTAAAAGGTAAAGCCCCTGCCATTGTAAGATTCAAATCAACATCTGTATTTGGCAGCACTTTCCTATCACTTGTTGTTGCAACTTCATCGCGGTCTTCAGTATGTTCTCTTTCCGTATCATCAGCAGCAACCCAGCCACTAATTCCACTGGCCGCACTTACTCCGCGTGTTAATCCCATTTTTTTGCTTGCATCAGGAATATCAATGTTGTTTGGAGTGAACCTTGCAGGTCGAGGAATCGATACGAAATCTGATATCCTAACTGTAGCACCACATAAGCTACAATCTAGCAAAGGTGACCTGAACTCACATCTAGAATCCTTAACCAACACTTTACTCTTCCCTATCTCTTTTTTATCTGCAGCAGTCAGTGGCTTCTTGCCTGTTCCATGATCCTGCAATAGATGGAGCTGGGCCTGATTAGGGCCTGCAGAATATCCGTTCCTAGCTGATTGAGCAGAATGCTCTTCACAGTCTTGAACATTTAAAAGCCATCCGGGTTCCCATCCACAGAGGCTTATAACCTTCTGGGCCTGCCAAAGGAAAGAGATGAAATTATAAATATATGAGAACACAGATAAATGGAAAAAGAAATGACTTGGTAAGCATTACCAGCCACCAACAAGTACATAAATATATCTTACACGAGAATATAAACATAATGCCCCATCTCGAGAGCTTTCAAGTTCTGGTATACTCTCTGGTTTAATATCTACTTCCTCTGACAAAAAGCGAGCAACCTGTGGTCCCCGAGAGGCCCGCATTGTCTCAATTGCAGATGCGGCCACAATGGGAAGAGATTGATATTGCACAAGTCCATCACATCTATCCTTATATCCCCCAATCAGGGCAGACTGAGAAGTTGGAGGAAACTGCACCAAGCTCTCTGGGCAGCTATTTCCCCTCCAAGGACAACTGACATTGTGCACAGCATCCAGCTGTTTGGCAAATGCTTCAGTAGCATCTTGAACTTAAACCATGAAAAGAAAGAAGAAAATAAGCTTGATATTAGCAAGGACCAGTTCGTTCAATCACTACTGACTCATTAAGTAAAACTTGTCTAAATAAGATAAATATGCTTGAAATAGGAATTTAATATCATTATAATTGGGACTTCCAGCAAAATGTAAGCTATAAACAAGGTAGCATTAAATCATTAATGAGACAAATGAAAAAAGATCCATGTATCCTACATGGTGGTGCAAGTTAGCTACCATGGAGAAATCACAACTCCATAAAAGGCGCATGTTTCCAAATGAATGAAGGTCTACAGCATAAGTTTTTAGGAAGTTACTCACGCTCCCCCACCCTCCCTTTCTTACTTGTCCTCCCTTCATATGCTTACCTTTCTCCACATATCTTGCAACGCTGCCCTTAGGTTTAATCATTTGAAAGATCACCATACAGCTTTTTGAAACATTTGAAAGATCATTTGAAACATCCAATGTCGGGTAATAATGTGAGAAGATTAAAAAAAAGGCAGAAGAATAAGCCATTGACTTGAATTGGCTAACCTTCAGTAGGGGTCCAAGATGGTAACAACGTAAAACTCAAGCATACACCACATGATTCACATTCAATTTTGTCCACATCCACATTTATCCAACCTCTTTGAGCACAAGTCAATGAACTGACAACCTGAAACAAATCATAAAAGTAACAGTGAGAATGCCTCAAAGTGGTCTTGAATCTATATCTGAAAGCAAACAACATTTTGTGGCAGTAATGTAAATTTTTGCATGTGCAGACCATAAACTTAGAAGGTATAGTGGCTCATGAAAAAAAGTACGGAAAAGATTGATTTATGCAAGCAAGGCTTCAGTCAGGAAGGGATTTCTATGGATGTGTTAAACTTTGGTTTTGAAATCTTTTTTTTTAATAAGTACTTTGGTTTTGAAATCTCTAATTCTTCTAAAACAGATCCCGGTCTATTGGTACGAAGAATTACAAAAACCATGAAAACTCAGCCCATTATAGTCTTTGCAGCTGCCCAAAGAAACAATGTATTGATTTATACTCTTTTCAAAAAGATAATATTTATTGAAAACAAAAAAAGAGGAACGCATAATCGAAGTACATGGGGGTATACAACAAATACACCAAATGTTAGAGGGAGAGGGCGGGAGATAGAGAGAAGAGGGCAATAAAGTCCTGGAAAGTAAACTAGAGGGATATAAATTGGCTCCCATCCAATGATAGATTGCATTTAAAAAGGTCTTCAGGTCTTTGGTAGTCCTTGAATATTTTTGAAGCTTTGATCACTTCTTTCTATCCAAACGCACCATATCAAGTAGGCCGGGATCATTTTCCACAAATTGTTACAATGTTGTTTATCAAGCCATCCTTTCCAACATGCTAGAAGATCCCCCACTTGTCTAGGCATCACCCACTTCAAGCCAAAGAGATCAATAAGAGCTAGCCTTAGTGTTTGTAAGAGTCCAAGGAAGCCCAAGCCACATCTAGATCCATACTCCAAAAGGCCTAGTCAAGTTTACAGTTGAAAAACCTTGGAATCATTATAAAGAACTTGAACTTCTCCCTCTCGAGCAATGTGAGATCTCATTCACCACCTTCTTATACACAATTCGGGATATTACAGTGTTTTAGCTACCTCATAATGGAGTGAAGAATGATCCACAGATTCTACATTCCTCTTGCACATACACCACCTTAATGTGTCCTTACTTAGGTTGTCCAAAGTAAGGATCTTCTAGAATGCGGCCATCCAAGCAAAGAAAGCCACTCTCAAGGAGCTTTACTCCTCCAAATGGTCTTCCATGGAAAGGTAGTGTTTTTGTGTGGGACTACTGCATTATCTCTTTCATATGCTCAATTGCATCCTATCTTCCCCATCCTGTCTTACTCTAAGAGAATATGGCCAAGCATAAAAGTAAAGGAATCCACCTCTTAGTCTTGTGCCACTTGAACAAACATAACTTTCCAATTAGGTGACATTTGAGATGCATAGCTTGTCTGCCACTGATGCCTCCTTCTCCCTAGCAATGTTGAATAGGTCCATGAAGGCCCCTTTAAAAGGTTGATCACTACACTAGACATTATACTTGAACCTGATCTTGGTTCTATGATCCATCCTCCACCTCATATTTAATGTGCCTGGAAAATTCCTTCCAGTTTCTTCAAATGTTCTTCCGTTACTCAACCCCATAATTCCCAAACAACTCATTAGATTTCCATCCAGTTAACTCACTGTCATACTTCGTCTCTATCACCACCCTCTATAGGCTACCTCTATCATACTTAACCACAGGTTGAATTGATTTCCAAGCAATCTAAGTAGTCTCATGAAATGTGTAGCAGCTTAGGGAAAGAGCAATTTATGTAGATTATAAATCATCCTGAAAGATATGTTAAGCCTCAACTATGTAAGCGATATGTCTTGGTAGCATTCTTGTTGGAAGATCCAGATGCACCACTCTAGTAACAAACTGGAAAAGCTGATCCAAAAGGATGCCATGAGAAATTCAAAGGCAGAACACATACAGTCAACACACTTATAATTAACAATAGTTTTGACATTTTTCTTGTACACACTTTCCATGATCTATAATAAAATTTTAGCACGTTGCAGAAAACCTTCTGCAAGAAAAAGCATTTTGTATAGACTATAAAATAGTTTACATTATCAACATGTAAGGAAATTTCTCAAGTTATAAAATAACGGGTCATTGCTTATAGATTCATAAAGGCATATCTAGAGATATTCAGTTTCAGAATAATAACAATAATAATCGTCAATTGATAATGCATCAATATGTAGTGATATATTTCTATTTTACAATGCTCTAACATTGGGATTTTCATTTATCTGAACCCATCAATCACAAATGGCTTTAGGGATAAACTATGATGGACCAAAACATGTTCAAACCTTAGGCTTCCCCAACCAATTTGAAGGCTTGAAGGTAGCCAAACGCCTCAGTAAATCTCCTCTTTCCCATGGTCTACATGACGGCCTTGATGATACAAAAGCCGAACCACCAGCACTTGCACTCAAGGAAGTCAATGGTGGTTGTGAACCAACACAAGACAAAGAAGCTGCTTTAGAGCCACGGCCATGACTGGACCCATCTATACTGCCAACATGTGTAGGAACAGCAGGTGAGGATGCCCCAGCAGAACTGATAACGCATAAAGCAATAAACTTGTTCATAAAAAATGTATATATAAACTTGAGCTTGATAAAATTCTTAATCATTTGTTTGAGAAAATAGACATTGTCATCTACATAAAATATCAGAAAATACAATAGAAAGTATTTGATAAAAAGGGGTGGGGCAAGGGTGGGGGAATTAAGTCAATAATTAAATAAATCTAAAAGTATTTCAGGGACAATTAAAAGAGTCTGTGGTGGAATTTCTAGACCAAGTGTTCCTAATATTTGGTTTAGGAGCTGAGTTACTTATCAAAAAAAAAAATATTTAGTTTAAGAGCTGAGCAAAAGGGATAGGTACAGCAAGTCCTTAGGTTTAGAAGAGAAACATGAAAACCTAATGCATAGCTTCACGACCATATAAAGGATGGATGCTACGCAAGGTTACATGGGTGAGTCCTAAGGGTTCTGTCGTGGGGTAGTTCCCCCCGTCATAAAAAATGTACTATTTTTTACAAGTATAATGTACTATTTTTTTTTATTAGTAGTAAGAAAATTTTTTTTGATAAGTAGTTTTTAGTAAGAAAATTTTATTGACTACTAAATAGGCATAGCCAAAGTACACAGGAAATATACAAAAGAAAACACCTAAATACAAGCTAGGAACTATAATGGGCTAAAAGAAAATCATGAAGATTATCTCCATTCAATGCAAGAGCTTTAGCCCAAAAACATAAAGTATTAAAGAAAAACTCCCTAAGTGCTCCAATCGAACGTTCTTTATCTTCAAAGTACTCCCCAAGTATAATGTACTATTTACTAAGTCTTCAACTCATTTTTTGTTGTTTGGTGTTTTCAACCGTCCTAGGTAATGAGGATGAGGATGAGGATGAGCAAGTGTGCCTAATAAAGATTGATGAGACCTATTTCAGTCAATTCATAATACGTGTCATAAACATGGCTAGTTTTGGATTGATATGTTGTAGTGTTAATAAAACATTATTTACTTTCAATTGTTTAAACTTGCTTTATCTCGTTTGGATATTCTTATGATAAATGAAATATTCTAATGTATTTATTTCGATCTCATACACAGCTAGTTTTGGATTGTTATGTCGTGGTATCAATATAAATGAAATATGTTGCATGTAATAACCTTGCTGCTAATTTATTAAGTAGCATTGCTAAACCTACAGGAAGGGGGTGCCACACACGTGGAATGCAGAAAGCAAATTTCAAGTGCCAGTAAGATTGTCCAAATGAGAACACTACATTACCCAAATGAAAACACACACACACTGGTGACTCGATTTGATTTTTCCAATTAATTTGATTAAAGCTAAACCATGATTCCCATTTTACTAAGCGCATTTACAGCTCTAATTTCGGAGATCGAATTCACCTCCCACACCCTTCCTCTACTTTCCAGGAAACCAAACAGCGGTTAGAGTCACCAATCCCTCCACAAAACAACCAAAACGAACTCAACATAAAAATCCGAGTCTCGACAAAGCTATTTCAAAACCCTAACTTCAATCAATTCACATAATTCAAAGAAGAAAGAAAACACAAAACAAGAATTCGAGATCAATATCGCGATTGAGATGGAGAGAGAGGGCGGAACCTAGCAGCAGGAGCAGCGTCAATGGTCCCTCCGGAACTGATAACCTCCTCTCCCATTTCTGCTGTGGCCCAAATTTGCGAAGCGAGAAGTACGAGAGAGAAAAAAGGGGAAGAGCCGAGCTGAGACTCGAGAAGTGTGTTCACTTATACCGAGAATATTCGCGCGTGGAGCTTTGGTTGCAATTGGACACTGAGACGTATGATTTGAATCGATTGATTTCTAATAAAAAGTCTTTATAAAAAATTCATTATATTTTTAAAATATGTATAAAAATAATCTTTTACTAGTAAAATCTATTTTTTATAAATAATTTATCTATTTAGAAATTATATCTTATATTATTCTTTGTGAATAATAATAATTTATGAATTTCATGATTGTTGATGTCGTGTTTCACAGTCTGAACAGTTCCACAAAGCCCAAGCTCCTTGGTGCCTGAACTAAGAAGAAAAAGCGGTTCCCGTGACCTCCGAAGTCACTCTGATGCCTAAGTCAGTGATTTGTTCTCTGGTGATGGAGAAGGAAAATATAGAGCAAAGCAAAACAGTAATGCAGCTTGAATCGAGAGTCTCCCGTAGGAGGGTTATCCCTTATTTATACTTGATTTGGATCCTTCAGTTGAGGGAGATCGTGGCATGTCAGACGTCAGGCCTGCCACCACCCATTCTCTGTCGCCTTAGTGGGGGGGTCAGTCTGCGGCCTAGCAAGAGATCGCGTAGTGCCTGTTGTTCTATGTCTGTGTGGCCCCCACTTCTCTGTCATGCCAAGAGATGTCAGATCACTGGCTAGCCGTCCTTGGCTTGTGGGACTCTCCATCTCGTGCCGGATTTCCTGACACCGACCTGGGTTGGCTCGTGCCTGGGATCAGTGACTTTGGGACTGGATGCATGCTAGTGGTGTGCTCGTGCGGCCTGGTGATTAGACTTGCTAATTTGCAGACCCTCGAAGCATTCCTCTCGATCCTCCCGGGCCTTGAGTTGACAGGCCCATCTTGACCGGGCCTGCGCTTACTTCCCGATCCTCTTACCCTGAGTTTTTGGCTCCCCTACTCTGGCCCGCTAATTCCTACCACGGACACGGGGTGGGAATTCCATCCTTCCTCATCCCGGTCAGCTCCTTTGGCTCCCATCGCTTCAGGTCTCCCGAAGCCCTTCTCTCGCTGCTTCTTGGTGATGACTCGGTGCCTGTTGGTTCGGCTTCCTAGTAAATGCATCTTTTCGCTCCTGGCGACAGTCCTGTTTCTCGAGGGCTGATGAGACGTGCGGACTGCACCTTTGACCGCTATGACATCTTACTGGTGCGTGTCGCACACTCCTTCGCCCTTTTGGCTGCTACCCATGCCGCGTGGAGCTTGGTGACCCTGGTGTCGTTTCGCTTCCCGAGCCTCCTCCCGCCATTTTTCTCCTCTATTTAAGCTATTCACCCCCAATCTTTCTTTCTTTTACCTTCGTCTTCCCATCTACTGATTCGTCTTCTTTCTTTCGCTCCCAGTTTCCCAGTCGTTCTCTTTTTCTTCCATTCCTTTCGTTCGATAGCCCTCGCCTTGCACTTTCGATGGCTTCCACCGACATTGTTGCTCCATTCTTTGGGGGAAAACACTGGGTTTCCTCCGTTACTGGTACTGATCTTAGAGCGTTTCGCTCTAAGTATGGGATTTCCTCCTCCGTGGTTCTAGAGATGCCACGGAGTGAACATGCAGTGAGCTTCGACGGCACTGCTACGAGGGTCACTCTGTTTCAATTGATGTTCGCCAACGGCCTCTGCCTCCCATTTTGCCGTCCCGTTCAGCTGCATCCGAATAAGTGGCGCCTCTTGATTTCCAGTTGCATCATCTACAGGATGGTGCTGAGCAAGACCCCCGAGGAATATCCCAACCTGACGCCGCGGGAATTCTTTTATGCGTATCGGTTCGTCTGCAGCCCGGGCAACATTGTCAGCTTCCAAGCCTGATACTCCTCTCTCAAGATAGGTTCGCTCGAGCAACGTCACTCGAGTATCAAAGAATGGTCGCGCAAGTTCTTTTTTTAGTCAGGCCAGGGCTGGGAGTACCCTGAAGGGGAGGCCCCTCACCAAGAGTTCCCCATTCAGGCGTGTTGGGGGTATCCTCCATCAGCCGAGAGCTTATAGCTCACCCTTCACCAGAGGGAGGAGGCCTGGTATGAATTGGTTATGGCCTGGGTGAGGGCTCACCCTGGAGAGTCGAATACCGACGTGGTACTCTCCGATGAAAACATTCGCGGCTACTTGATGACTCCCGATCTCTTGTACGCTGTGGGAAGAAATTTCCTAGGCAGCGTCCCCCCTCCCGAGGTCCGCCCCCTCGTTGAAAGAGAGCCACACACCCTTCCGGTGGTTAGGCCAAACGGCCGAGGGTGCGCCATGACTCTCCCCCGTCGAGCAGCATTGCCAGGGCTTCTACCCCATCCAGAAGCCTGGTTGGAGAGTCAAGAGTGCGCGCCCGCTCGTCTCAGCGGCAAGGGTCTGCCCGCGCGGATGCTCCAGCCCCCTCGTCATAAGGGACCACATCCTTCTCGAGGGGTCCAGTTCCTACTAACTGCCCTTCTGCCTTAACCAGCTCCAGTGCTGCCGAGCCTTCTCAAAGCTCATTGCCTCGCTTTGAAGAAGACTTGGAGGCTTGCGACCTCCAGGTGGCCTTCTTCGCCTCCCTGGCGCACCATTTTCCCCATGAGCCCAGCTCGTTTACAACCTTCTCGTCCTT
Source organism: Juglans cinerea (assembly GCA_961763995.1). Taxonomy (NCBI): domain Eukaryota; kingdom Viridiplantae; phylum Streptophyta; class Magnoliopsida; order Fagales; family Juglandaceae; genus Juglans; species Juglans cinerea. Next base: position 23,343,030 of record CAUIVZ010000008.1, on the reverse strand, counting down.
CGAAGATACTCTTCAAGAAGAGACTACCGGCAGGTCTCTTTGAGAGAATTCACTGACCGGGCAACGAACGACAGAGCTACCTCCCTTTGAAGATCCTACCCTCGGGGGAACTGAAGACGAGGGGGACAAGATGTTCTCGGGATCCGGGCCTCGTGAAGGAGTGCGAAGTTCTTATCCCGCCTCCGGTTCTGAGGTCAGCGAGTTGGCCCTTACGCCAAGCCCTTCCTGAATCCCTACCGAGACGAATGTTCCCAGGGGCAAAGTGGGCGACGACGGTGATTCAATGTGCGAACCAGGATCGCAGGTGACAGAGCCTGGCCCCTCTGAAACCAGAAACCCTGAAGAGGGGCTAGGTGGGTTTCCCTTTTAGGACGAAGTGGGATGGAGTGTTTGGGGTGACAATGGTGAGGGTCCTGGTCTCGATGCTTCTCCCACCTCGGTTTGGATCATGTCGGACTTTCCTCCCCTGGTTATCGATCTGAGCGACGACGACGATTCCCGGGCTTCGACTCCTGTGGCGCCCAGGCCATGTGACCAGACTTGGGAATCTCTTCCTAATTTTTCTTGGTAGCTGGTGACTGCCGGACCCTCATCCTCTTTGGGAGCAGAGGGTTCGCTGCCTCCGATCTCAGGTCTGGACCAAGCCCGGGTTGATGCTTCCGAGTGCGTTGGCAGCATGTTAAGGCCCCTATTCGCCCATGTATGCTTACTCTTTCCAGACTTGTTTCATTCTTGACTACGGCTTATATCGTTCGTGACTGAACCTCACCCCCCCCTTTTTTTTTTGCTTCCTGTCTCCGTAGGCCACAGACCAATTGGCCGGTACGATTGGGAACGAGCTGGGGGAGCTGGAAGAGTCCAACCGGGGGCTCGGTTCCTTGGGTCGCTTCGGTTACTTTAAGTTGAAGCAGGCGGCTCGGTGGATAAAGGAACTAAAAGCCGAGCGGAAGGAGCTGGTGAAGGAGATAATGCTCTTTAAGGACTAGAACTGGGACTTGGAGGTTGTCGTCGAGAGGCAAAAGGAGAAAAAGAAGAGGTTCAAAGGCCTCTTTCACGACGCCGAGCTGGAACTGTCTTGCTTGGCCTCGGAGAAGAAAGGGCTCGAGGAGGCCCACATTTCCTCTGAGCGGAACTTGATCACCCGGGAGGCTGAGCTGAATGCTTCCCAAGCGCAGTTGGAATCGGCCTGGGAGGAGTTGCTGAGGTCCTGGGAGGAGATAGAATCCCTCTAGAAGGAGGTTGAAGAGTTTCGCCAGGGTCGGGCCTCTGCAGCAGGGCAGCGTTCGAAGTTGTTGTTTGAGACCTTTAGGCATTCTCACGAAGCCTGGCACTTAAGAGATCAGTTACGACGGGTGACAGCTTGGGTCTGCGAGCTCGCGCAATCAGGGATCCAGAAGAATCTCGATCTTCTGTCACGTGACCGGGAGATTGCCAACCTGAATTCTCAACTGGGAGATGTCAACCGGTTCGCCAAAGAGATCCAGTCCCAGATTGTGAATACTAACGCCATCCAGGACCCGCTTGGTCCAACGGCTACAACAACGGCTTGAAGAGAATGCAGCAACACCTGCTACAGTATCCCGAGCTGGACCTGCGCTCCTTGTCCTTAGCGTCTCTGCCTCCCGATCCTGAGGAGCAGGCCTTTGTTAAAAATTTTGGAAAGCCCGGATATCCCCCGTTCCTCCCAGGCACTTCTTCAACTCCTCCATCCTAGCAATAGGCTTTTCGTGTGCCTTTTGTAATAGTTACATATATTTTTTTGTTTGGCGGGCACAACTCCTTGTACTTTGTATACTTTGATAATGTAAATGACTATGTGCTCTCGGTTCTTTTCTCTTACCCTTTTCCTTGTACTTCCCTTTCTTTGTTTCCTGTACTTTCCCGACGGTGCTCGTGCCGGGTTTCGAGATACTCGACTTAGTAGGGGCGGCGTTCGGTTCCAAGTCCTTGGACAAGGAAGGCACCCCGCAGTGAGTCAAGAGTGTAAGGACTCGACTTTTATCGAGTCAAGTGACCCATCTTCTTACGAGTGTAGGGACTCCACTTAGTTGGGGTGGGATCCAATTATGAGTCTTGGGACAAGGAAGGCACCCCACAGCGAGTCAAAGGACCCGTCTTCTTGCGAGTGTAAGGACTCAACTTTTATCGAGTCAAGGGACTCATCTTCTTGCGAGTGTAGGGACTCTACTTAGTTGGGGCGGGGTTCGGTTCCGAGTCCTGGGACAAGGAAGGCATCCCCCAGCGAGTCAAAGGACTCGTCTTCTTGCGAGTGTTAGGACTCAACTTTTATCGAGTCAAAGGACCCGTCTTCTTGTGAGTGTTAGGACTCGACTTTTATCGAGTCAAGGGACCCGTTTCTTGCGAGTGTAAGGACTCAACTTAGTTTTGTTTGTACAATAGAAGATTTGTAAAGGAACATTTCATCATTCTCATTCATTCGTAATTGTTCATACATGCTGCTGTCACATATGGGGCTTGGTAAAGTTCCCTCCGTTCATCTCTATACACAGAGCTTTTTCAAGTGTTCAGCGTTCCAGGGGTGAGGCAAATTGCGCCCTTGGCTGTCTTTAAGGTGGTAGGATCCGAGTCGGTTGCTCGCGGTGACTACGTAAGGCCCCTCCCATCGTGCTCCCAACTTTCCTTCTTCCAGGGTGGTTACTCCTGCTTCTCGTAACACCATGTCCCCCACTTTAAAGGATCATGGCTTGACTCGTTTGTTGAAGTATTGCTTCGCCTTTCACTTGTTATTCGCAGTTCGAATGGCTGCTTCCTCCCTTCTCTCTTCCAAGTCATCCAGGTTCTCTTCGAGTCTGGGTCAAAGTGCTGGACACTAAAGGTGGGCATTCCGACCTCCACAGGAATTACAGCTTCACTCCCGTAAGTGAGAGTGAATAGTGTTTCACCTGTGGGGGTTCGGATGGTAGTTCGGTATGCCCAAAGCACGCTCGGGAGCTCTTCAGCCCATGCTCCTTTGTGTGCCTCGATCCTTTTCTTAAGGGTGGAGAAGAGAGTCTTGTTGGTTGTCTCAGCCTGTCCGTTGGCCTGGGGGTGGCCCAGTGAGGAGTACTTTACCTTAATCCCGAGCTCTATACACCATTCTCGATCGTGTACGCAATCGAATTGCTTCTCGTTGTACGAGACAAAACTCTGCAGTATATCAAATTGACAGACTACCGATTTTTACAAGAACTTCGTTATGGTCCGGGAGGTGATGCTCGCGAGCGCTTCCTCCTTGACCCATTTGGTGAAGTAGTCGACCACGACCATGACAAACATGGATCCCCTTCTTGCTACTGGAAAGGGCCAATCGGGTCCAGCCCCCATTGCATGAAGGGCCACGGTGCCATAATTGAGATTAGTTCCTCTGCCAGACGGTGGGGGACTAGTCCCTGCTCCTGGCACTTTATGCATTTTCTGGAATTCCTCGGCATCTCTGAGGGTACGGGGCCAGTAGTATTCGATTCGGGTTACTCTCGCATCTAGCACCCTCCCTCCCGAATGGCTTCCATAAATTCCTTCGTGGATTTCAGCCAATACATAATTGGCTTCGTCCGGTGAGATGCATCTAAGGAGCGGCTCGAAAAAATCCCATTTGTACAGTACCCCTTCAAGTAGCGTGAATCGGACCGCCCTGTTCTTGACCTTTCCTCTGGATTGATGGGCAGTTGTCCTTCTTGCAAGAACCTTCAGATGTCCATTGCCCATTCGGGAGGGGCTAAGGCTGTAACAGATACTTCCTCCCCGATGGACAGGGCTTCGACCGTCCTGGTCACAGTGTGTTCTGGAAGTTGGAGTTCCTCCTGCCCAGACGCAGCCCTGGCTAGACGGTCTGCCTTCTGATTCTCCGTTCTTGGAACCTGCCGAAGGTTAAAGTAGAGAAAACGATCCCGCTCATTGTAGACCAACTGGAGGTATTTATTCAACCTTTCCCCCTTTGTAGCGAACTGCCCTAGAACCTGACTGACCACGACTTGAGAATCAGCTGTCACTTCTATCTCCTCTGCTCCAAGTAGTCGCGCAATCGTCATCCCCATTAGGAGTGCCTCATATTCGGCCTCATTATTCGTTACTTTGAAGGCCAACCTGATTGCATAACCGTGCTCCTTTCCCTGCTTGGTGACGATGTGCACTCTTGCTCACTGTTTTGAATCTCGTACCGTATCGGTCGGTACGATCGATATTTTTCGTACCGGCCATTTGGCCGGTACAGGTACCATATCCGTTTCGTACTGGCTGTACCGGCCTCAATTTCGGCCTGTACCGGCCTCTATTTCGACCTTTATTTATTTATTTTTTCAAACTACAAACTTATTTTTTAACCCTCAATTCAGACTAGACTATTTATAATTTATATATATATGTATTTATATATAATTTATTCATATATAGACTATTATTTTGGAATATAATTTATATATATAATTTATTCATATATAGACTATCCCGAAACGATACACGAAATGGTATCGGTACCGGTACTGAAATATTTCGTTCCAGTGCCTTGACATGCAGGACGAGCCATCAACGTAGACCTGCCAGGGTTTTCCTTGGGGTGCGGCTGATACTTCTTCTGGGGAGTTGGTGAACTCGGTGACAAAATCCTCCAGTATTTGTCCTTTGGTCGCGATTCTAGGCTGGTACTCCATGTCGAACTCGTTGAGCTCGATTGCCCATTTGGCTAGCCGCCCCGAGGTGTCTGGTTTTTGGAGTACCTGCTTGAGGGGGTGGTCGGTAAGCACTCCGATCGGGTGTGCTTGGAAGTATGGCCTCAGTCTCTGGGCCTCAACAATGAGGGCGAATACCAGTATTTTCGTTTGGGGGTATCTTGCTTCCGCGCTCCGGAAGGCTTGGCTCATATGGTACACGGGACGTTGCGCTTCTCCCATTTCACGGACTAGCGCCACTGGTACTGCATGTGGGGACACCGCCAAGTACACTGTCAATGTCTCTCCTAGTCTAGTCTGGCTCAGCAACTAGGGGTGGCTGAGATACAACTTTAGGTCCGTGAAGGCTTTCTCACATGCCTTATCCCAATTTTGTGCCTTCGTCAGGACTTTGAAGAATGGTAGGCATCAGTCGGTGGATCGGGCGATGAACCGGTTTAGAGCTGCCACCCTCCCGGCTAGTTTCTGGACTTCATGGACACTATGTGGGGAAGGCATTGTCATCACTGCTTCTATCTTTTCGGGATTCACTTCGATCCCTCTTTCTGAGATCATGTATCCCATAAATTTACCTATCTCTACCTTGAATGCACATTTCAATGGGTTAAACTTCATCCGGTACTGTCGGAGGACTGAGGACGCTTCTCGTAGGTCTGCCAAATGCTTCCGAGTTTCTTTGCTCTTCACCAACAAGTCGTCCACATATACTTCCATGTTGCGGTCAATCTGCTGTTTAAACATTCGGTTGACGAGCCATTGGTAGGTGGCCCCTGCGTTTTTCAGTCTGAAGGGCATTGCCTTGTAGCAATAGAGCCCTCGATCAGTGAAGAACGTTGTTTTCTCTTCGTTGTCTAGATTCATCCTTATCTGATTGGGCAGGCCTTGCTCAGGTCGGTGAAGTTTACACACATTCGCCACTTGCCACTAGGCTTTTTTTTACCAAAACCACATTTGAGAGATATTTCAAATACTGCACTTCCTAGATGAAGCTCGCAATAAGGAGTCGATCCACTTCTACGGCTATTGCTCCGTACTTCTCAGCGCTGAAGCTGTGTCATTTTTGCTTTACTTTTCGTGCCGTCTGGTTGACGCAGAGCCGGTGCTCAATAATGGAGTTGTCAATCCCGGACATGTCTTCGTGGCTCCAAGCGAATACATTTCAGTGTTCGATAAGGAGACCAACACTACTCTCATATCCGGGTCCAGTCTAGTGTCGATCCAGACCTACAGTCCGAGCTCCTGCTGGTCTACTATCACGAGTTCCAGCTGTTCATTGGGCGCGGCTTGTTGGAGGGCCTACTTGTCACAGACTTCCTCGTCCCATTTGGTCAGGATTGGGGGTGATTCGGGCTTGGGCATTTCTTCTGGTGTTTCAATTGCCGCCACGACTCGTGTCTCATGTCTCATCTCCTTGTCATAACATTCCTGGGCTAGGACCTGTTCACCGCGGATTTCGCAGACTCCCGAGTCGATGGAAAACTTCACCTTAATGTGAAAGGTAGACGTCACCACCTTCAAGCTATTCAGGATTGGGCGTCCTAATATGGCATTGTATGAGGATAGGGCCTTCACAACCAAGAAATAGGTCATAGTGGTTGCGGTTCTGGGCCGCCAAGATTGAGAGAGTAATGACCCCTACTGGATGAATGACGTCCCCCATGAAACCCTTGAAGGGCATTGGGACTGGGCGTAGCCGATCCGAATTGATGCCCATTTTGATAAAAGTGTCCCAAAACAGGATATCGGTTGAACTGCCATTGTCGATCAGGATTCTCTAGGTCCGGAAGTTCGCCACCTGTATCGTCACCACTAGTGTATCATCATGAGGGTGGAGGATGCCTTTTGCATCTCTTTCGTCAAAGGTTATCGCGACACCTCCAGTACGCCGTTGAGGTCTGCTTACACCCTTTAATGCACTAAAAACTTCCTTGTAACGTGCCTTCTGGGCGTGCGCCATTCGGGCCGACGAGGTAGCTCCTCCTCCTGCATATCCTCCTATGATAGTGCTGATTTCTTTAAGCAGCCTATCCTCCACGGTGGGGCTTCTTCGCCTGTCATCCCTGACCTCCCATCTTCTTGGGACTTCTCCCTACCGAAATTTTGGGCGTTTATCTCCGTACCGGTCCGTTTCATTCCCCAGTCGACGGGCCCGATTCTTCTATTCTTCTTCTTTAATTTTCTTTAGGGCATAGCAGTATCGCGTGCTGTGTTGGTTGTTCATGTGATACCCACAAAATGGGCGACTCTCCACCTTATGGGGGCGTTCTCATTTGGGACCCACCCGATGGTTTCCTTCCACTGCCAAGTTGGCGTGGGCGCGGATTGCTCCCTAGGTCCGAGCTGGTGCTTCTCTCTTCCTCTTCACATCTGACACTCCCCGCCTCTCTCCTCCGCGATTATTGCGGTTGGGACGTTGCCCTGACGCCTTTATGCAGGCCCACTCCAGCTCAGACTGTCGAGGGGCCATCAAGGCCTCTAAAGTGTCTTCTGCATTAATGAACTCGTCTGCCCAGTCCATGAACTCTCTCAGCGTGGTGGGGGTCTTCCGTGCTATTTTGGTCACAAACGGATTTAGCAGCCAGATACCCCCCAGGAGCGCAGCTAACGTGATCTTCCCATCCTGGTCGTCCATGGTCATGCGTTCCCGATTGAACCGCGAGAGGTACGACTTCAGATTCTCGTCGTCTCGCTGCTTGACCGTCAGGAGGTAGGCCGCGGGGCGTCTCCTCTTATGGCTGGCCAGAAACTGTGTCATGAAGAGACGAGCAAGCTCCTCAAAGATTCCTATTGTTCCTGATGACAACCCCCAAACTAGCTTCGGGCCACTCATTTCAATGTTAGTCGGGAGGCCCGACAGGCGATCTCTCCCGGGAAGCCTTGTAAAGTAATGTGGGCTTTGAAAGTTTCCAGGTGCTCCAGCAGATCTTTGGACCCGTCGTATGCTTCCATCTGGGGAGCTTTGAATTTGGGACGAAGGGGCATAGCCAAGATTTCCTCACTATAAGGGAGGTCGGAGCTGGTTAGCAGTTGGTCTATGGTTGAAGGGGTATCCATCTTCTTCTCCATTTCTGCACATTTGTCTCCCAACTCTCGGATTTTAAGGTGCATTTCGCACCTCTCTTCTTTCGCCGCAGTGTCCACTGGAATCTTTCACGAACCCTCTTGCTCGTTGCCGCTTGGCTTTTCCCCTCCTGCTAGCTCCTCATTCGCGAACTTGAGGGCTGCATTTTCCTGGCGGAGTGTCCCGTCTTCCTCTGTCAATTTCCTGATGGTCTCCCCCATGTTTGCAAGTCGTGCTTCCATTGTTTCTTCCTCACGGCATTTTCCTGGGATCGTGTTGTTGCCGACATGCGAAGTATACGTTTTTATGGAAAAACTAATCCCACAGACGGCGCCACTATTGATGTCGTATTTTGCAGCCTGAACAGTTTCATAAAGCCCATTCTCCTTGGTGCCTACAACTAAGAAGAAAGCGAGACTCCCGTGACCTTCGAGGTCACTCTGATGCCTAAGTCAGTGGTTTGTTCTCTGGTGATTGAGAAGGAAAATATAGAGCAAAGCAAAACAGTAATGCAGCTTGAATTGAGAGTCTCTTGTAGGAGGGTTATCCCTTATTTATACTTGATTCGAGTCCTTCAGTTGAGGGAGATCGTGGCATGTCAGACGTCAGGCCTGCCACCATCCATTCTCTATCGCCTTAGTGGGGGGTCAGTTTGTGACCTAGCGGGAGATCGCGCCGTTCCTATCGTCCTACGTTTGTGTAGTCGCCACTTCTCTATCATGCCAAGAGATGTCAGATCACGGGCGAGGCGTCCTTGGCTCGTGGGACGGTCTATCGTGCACCGGATTTCCTGACACCGACCTGGGTTGGCTCGTGCTTGGGATCCGTGACTCTGGGATTGGATCCATGCTAATGGTGTGCTTGTGCGGCCTGGTGATTAGACTGGATCTCCTCTCGATCCTCCCGGGCCTTGAGTCGACAGGCCCATCTTGACCGGGCCTGTGCTTACTTCCCGATCCTTTTGTCCCAGGTTTTTGGCTCCCCTACTCTTGCCCGGGTTTCGTGGTTGGGCTTTCCTAGGCTTGGGCCCTTCTATGGTGGGCCTCCCCTCACAATGATATATGTTAATATAGATAGATTGAAATATGTTTAATATACGAAGGATGTTAAATAAGTTTAATTTTTTTTATAAAAAATTTAAAGAATAAATTTTTTTGTTAATGATTAATTTAAATAATTATGTACCAACACAACAAATGCGACTCGAAAGCTCAGTCTTTGATGATGTGGAAACAAGGTCGGTTTTCAAATGACGTGGGTTCAGGTTCAGGTTCAGGTTCGGGTTCAGATTCTGTGAGACTCGGGTTACATCCGTGGACAATTCATGAGTTGTCCATGACACCTTTGATCATGGTAAGAGAGAAAGTTTAAAGTTTTAAAAGAGGTGTTAAATTTATAAAGGGGTTTCATAAATTTATTGTGGTATGTTAAAATTTATTTTTATTTTACATTATAATATGAAACATCAAATTACGTTTATAATTTTTTGTTAAATTCTATTATAGAGAATGTATTTCTCAAATTGTAATAACTTATTACAAATTTTCGTCGAAGAGAAATATCTAGACTCATTTCTCTATTTAACATTTCAAATTAATAAAATTTGGAATTGGGCTAATAAAGAAGTTCAGGGGGTACCAAAATAAGTTCAAATTCTAGGAAATTAATTTTATCTTATTCACATAACAGCAATTTTATGAAATTGACTAGGTATCCATTTAATTACCACAGTTTCAGAATCCAAACATAATAGAATCAATTGATAACAAAGCCAAATAGTGCATGAGCAAGAATGTAAGGAACTGCGTAAAGTGGTGATGATATTGTTTGCAGGGACCTTCTACAACAATGTTGAGTTTGTAGGAAAAATTATAAATTAACGGGATGAACTTCACAATAGAAAAGTTACGAAATATAGTAAAGCATATTAAGGAATTATGCTTGCCCCATTGTTTCGTCTTTCTAGATTGATCTTCCTAAGTGGGGAACTACTGATGCAAATTTCGGTACACCCGATGCCACCTCGTTACCCCTACGCGTAAAGAATGAACATCAGACTCCCTGAATAGATATCTCTAATGCCGTTAATTTTTTGTGTGATGTATCTCAAAAAAATGAAAGAAAAACACACACTCCTTTAGGCTTATCTTTCTTTTCCTATATATCGTGGGGGATGTGGCATGACTCCCTTTCTTCCTAGGCCTCTAACTCTTGTGGCTAGGGTTGTTCAACCGGGTATCCAGGTATACCCGGCCCGGAACCCGGGTTTCAAATCCGGACCGGGTTCCAGCCCGAATATGACCCGGGCCGGAACCCGAATTAATCCGGGTTTTTACAACTCGTAAATCTGGGTTTTGGACTATACCCGGTTTTCTTGGTCACTGGTGGTCATTGGTGGGGAGTGAAGAATGAAAGAGAGACACGGCGGCTGCTAGTGTTTCGTGGCTAGGGTTTCGCGTGAGTGAGAGGGAGAGAGAGAGTGGTTGGGGGAGTGATGAGTGACGAAATAAAGAAGTCTGAAGTCGGATTTTTTCTTTTTTATACAAACCTGAGTACCGGCTTTTTAATACAGAATCCAGATTTCATACCCGATTCCGGGCCGGCTATATCCTGTTTTCACCATGCGGGTTCTGGCCTGGGTTTGACCCGGGCCCAAAACCGTAACCGGAACCTGGTTATCTGGGTTCCGGACCGGGCCGGGAAAAAAATCCGGCCCGGATGAACAGTCTTACTTGTGGCTTGATACGATCATGTCTCCTAAATGGCTACATCGAGACATTAAGATCTCATTTGTTTTCGTAACTCCTCTCAACTCAACTCATCTCATTTTATCTCATTATTATAACTCGGGGTGAAAACCGACCATAAATATGATAATCGATAAGCTTTCTCCAATCCATGCAGGCAAGTTTGCAGAAAATCAATTTCCTTCAAGATTGAGGTGTCTCAATTTTGTGTATTTTCTAAAGAAAGAAGGAATCTGATCCCTTTCAAGATGATTATGGTGTGATGCATGATAACACCTCTAGCGAACACAAATAGTGCATTGAGCTTGGAATATTGTCAGATATATTATTGTCAGATAAATTAAATAAAAAAATTATTAAATTAATAATATTTTATTATTATATAAAGAGTGAATGGATAATCCAATATAGGGGTTGAATTTAAATGGAATAGACAAATGTAAAAAAAGCGTGATATTAGCTAAATTTTGAAGATGAATTTGGCCAAGCCAATGATGATGCTCTGAGGAGGGAGTTAGTTCCATAGATAAATGATTCTTTCTCAAAACAAGTTTGTCCAATTCTTGTAGTATTCCATAACTGCCGGCGAAAGATGAGAAGGAGAGATTATAAAGATACCTCAAACTTTCAAGGGAACCCAAAAACCATAGAATGTTAGTTATTGTTTCCGCTAAAATTATTCAGACTTGGGTACTGCAGATAACTCAAAAGTTTTAAATTGATCGATCGAATAAAATTATTCACCCACCAAGTAGCATGCATGACTTCTAATCTTCCTTTGCTAACCAAAAATAGGCTTTTAAGGTCGAGCATGCAACTTAATGAAGACATGCTCACTGGTATTTTCTAGAGATCTTTAAAAATGTCTAGTCATTTGCGCCGATTTATTGAGTATTTGTGATGAAATTTTTCGTTGCTATTGACTTTTCTCAACGATTTAATGGTAAACAGATCACACTAGTTCCGGTGAATTTTTGTGTGTTTGCGACGACTAAAAATCGTCGGAAAAATAATTTTTATTGACAAGTTTTGCCTATCGTTAGTTCAACTTATAAATGAATAAACAATTGTGACGAACATTTAGTGCAATAGAAATCACTAAGAAAAATTAAATGCGGCGATTTTATGAATTATTTGCGACGATTATTAGCGTCGAAAAAAGACAATTTTTCTTGTAATGGCTTGTTGAGACAGCTAAATTGTTTCAAAATGCATGGATGGTGCCTGCATGCATGTATCTTAGTGTTTTGGAATGATCGATGCCATGTATATGTAGAGAGAGAGAGAGAGAGAGAGAGAGAGAGATAGAGATCAGAGTTACGATGATTTGATTAATTCATCCTTTTGTCCTCTTGATTTTAAGAATGGTTCATATTAAGTTTGCTTTAATTTTGCCAACAAATTGGACATGAGCAGCTAGCAGCAGTACATGATGATCAACAATCTAATTTAATCTCTTGACTGCTACTGATTCACACAAATTTTGAATATATATATGTTGGGTATAAAGAACCTGCGATGCCACTTATCACCTTTTGAATGGCACAATGCATGTGGTAAAGATAAAAGGTCTAATATAACACCAAAACCAAATATTTTAGAAAAGCTTTCAGCAAATAAAAGTTTAAGCATTCATAGAGTACGAAGGGAAAAAAAAAAAAAAAAAAAAAAAAAACATACAAGCAAACTCCCATAGGATTTAGGGGTTATTCCTTCTTAGTCCATGTGATTGCCAAACATCATGAGGTGAACCAGAACCTCTTGTTGCCACACAGTAGATAGTTACCTTCATAAATAGATGGGTCATTCAGTGTTTGAAGATGTTTTTCATATGGCACTTGTCATGACAAATTCAAGTGACCCAAAAACCAGACTTGATTGGACCAGATAGCTCCTTGAGAGATCAAAGGGAACCAAATTTGATTTTTCCATTAATGAAAACATAAATCTTGTCTTTCATGAAATAAAGATCAAAGCTTCTAAAGTAAGCTAGCCTCCATGAAGTAAGACTTTAAACAATCAGAGTCCCAACCTCAAATGCCTCCCTCCAAGAATCTCAACTGTGTAATCTAAAGAAGGAAGGAATCCAATGATGCTCTAAACTCAAATATTGCATTGAGCTTGGAAAATTGATATGCTATTGGAAATGAATACAACGATACTCCCCTTTCTTAACAAAAGTCCCTGAATTCCACCAGTCCCTGTGGGCAATAGTTCTTCTCAACCATTGATCTGTGCCTCTCTTCCAAAGGGTGATCACCTGTTAGTCCTCACTGAGCAGGAATTTGCTGTCGGTTTCATTTTGAAGCCATGCTGGAAACTGCGGACATTAACTAATGCTTAAGCTTAGCCAATCAGATTTACTTTTATGACCAATGTCCATTTGGTGGATTCTGGAACAAATCGGAAAGGTCAAGTTTCTGCAAGGATGACAATTTTGGTGAGCAACGTTGTTGAATGCAATTGGCAAAGGTTGGCAAAAGCTCGGTATCTCTCCAAAAAGGCAAGTTGGACAGACTAGATTTTCAAGGGAAATTATTGGAACACAGAATAGCTCATTTCTACTGTAAGAGATTTCACCTAGATTCACTCATCTCAAGGCTTTCACTTCTCAAGGTGCCTGAACATCCATTACATTACTAACTTTTGTTTCTATTAAAATTATTCAGGCTTAGGTCTAGGTAGCTCAAAAGCTTTAAATCGAGTAAAGAAGGGCTTATCTCACCCCCCAAGCATGATTTCTTGAAAGCTTCGAGGTCAAAGACCGGATCAACAGGATTTTTGAGGTCAAGCTTGACGACATGTCTTGTTCTGTTGTCACAACCAACGCCTATCCATGTACAGCAATTTTCACCAACCCAAGAAGAGAGCCGACCTGATGGATCTGTTAGACTTTCTTTGAAGATAAGAAGTGTTTTCCTCTCCTTCTCTAAGCATTTGACAGTTAGGCTTTCGGTGCATGAAGCGTGTTTAATAAACTCCAAACAAGGAGGTCCCAACAGAAAGAGGAAGAAGAAAAACAGAAAGAGATGAGCAATGGAGACGAAGTTGGGGGAACTAGCCATACTGCTCTTGAAATACTTGCATGAACAGCTAATGATATTCTTTTGGGAATTATGGATACTTGTCCTGCCACACCAAATCAATATATAAAGTTGGGATTCATCGTCTTGATATGATCAAATTTACCAGTAAATTATGCATTTCTTTCGTCAAATGTGTTTGTTTTATTTGCTTGTTTGATTGATGCATCTGGCCGGCCAACAATATTAAACCCCTTGTCCATCTTCTGTTATAATATATTATGATCATGTAATTGATCACAAAACCTGTTTTAATCTCTGCATGGCTAAACATAGATAGCATTAAAATAGATGAAGCACGAAAGACTGGCAAAGAATGTAATATTGCCGTCACAACAGTACTAGGTTGGCTAGTCAATCTAGTACTGTTAAGTTGGTTTACGGAAACAACAATTATATAAAAGTACAAAGGTCATGAAATACAAAAAGAACCCGAGTTCTATATGCATTAGCTTATAAGGGATTTGGGTCAATATCTGTTCATCTAGAAAATGCATCAAATGCTAGAAAATTGTGCAATAATCACCTGTGGACTTCATGGTTAATTCACACTCGTACACGCACTTTCGGATTATCCAATCGTTCAAGAGGAAAATAACAAAAGAAAACAGTAGACAAAGAACAAAACAACAAAGAAAATAAATTCGAGTAAAAAAACCAGCTACAACTCAAGAATTATCAAACATGACCACTTCAAAAGAAAATGTCGCATCTCGACTTGTGACCGCGTGGCATATTATTCCGTTAAAACTTAATAGGACATAAAAACTAATCCCGAAATGTTTGAAAGTGATGTTAATAAAAGTATATATCAAAGGCCAATTTAGAGACTCCTTTACCTGGTCACGGACAGGGCAATCACCCACCATATACATAACTCATGCTTCCGGGTATAAAAGCAGCAGCAATATCAAACACAATAGACCCAAATGTACACTTCGGGATTAGTCGAGATTTTGGTCCTGATACCCAGTGCCAAACGAAAATCAAACCTCAATTGGCTATAGTACAGGTTGTAACCAGTCCGGTTTGATCCAGTCTTGGAGAAACTTTGGAACCGAACTGGTATATAGCGATTTTAGAAATTTAAAAACCGATACGGACCGATTCATCATCAAAACTAAAACTTTCAATTTTTCCGATTTCAGTCTAGTCCGGTCCGGTTTTTCGGTTTACCATTTACAAGTGCGACACTATATATGTTTAATATTATAATTTTTTTAATACTAAACTTAATTGTGAGAATTTAGTATTTATTATTAAAAAGTACTAATTCTTTAATGTTCAATTATAGTAGTATAATATAAGTAGTGTCTAACTTATTAGTAAGATTAATAAACTTGAATAATAAGATTAAAATAGTATAATTAGTGTCTAATTATACTAGTATATTAATTTTATATTATAAGATAATAGATTTGAATAATAAGATTAGAATTTCATGTTATATTAATTAAAAATGTAGCATATAATATATAAAATAATAATATAAAAATTATATATAATATTAAAAGTTTTGAAACGAGACCCATTAGTTGTTACTATCTCTTTCAATGTCAAGGTGCTTGTCTTCTACCTATACAGTGGTTGAGTCCGTCTTCTAAGGGACGTTGATTATGCGGTCTACCACTCGCAATATTTACACCAGCCAGATTTCAACATTGCGTATATATTGGGGTGGAAAAAGAAGATTGTGACTGCTTTGGTTCTTGATTTTCATTGACAAAAAGTAAAAAGTTATTCAAAAAACTAAGACGTTTTTAGAAAACCCATTTTTCAATAATATAGAAAATTAATTATATGTTTTCAAAGTAAATAATATCGTTGCTACCTCGTATAGATATATTTGAAATTTTCTAAGTACCCATGTATCGTAACACAGCGAAAATATCTATCAATTCACTCAACAAATTAGTTAGTCGTTAGTTATGCAATAATTTGATAAACAATCAAATACATAAAATAAACGAAGTGTGTAGTACCAATTTTGGTATCGAAGAGAAACCCTTTAAAGAACTCTTTAAAGGTAAACCTTACGGGGCAGCCAAACCTAGAAAAGTCAATTTATTATTTGAAAATCAATTACAAGTAAAGTTCAATTACAAAACCTTTGTCAATTAACACTCTTACTTGACCAGACAAATAACTCATTTGTTTTCTACCGTAGTAGCAGCCAGAATCTCTGACGATTTTCAAACATTGACTTTTCTCCTGGAACTTTAGTGGCTGAACTCGATCACTTCAACTCCAATACGGAGTATGCACGCACTTAAAAAGAGAGATAAAACACTACAAAATTATCAAAGAGAATTTTCCCACACTCAAGTACCACTCTTTGAGAGAAACAGTCTGAAAATTTTTCAAGGAATTTTCTCATCAAATATGCACTGGAAATTGCTCTATAAAATATCTAGATCCGAATCTCTACAGATTCTAACCAATAGGATCCCTTAAATAAATAATCTGAAAAAAGTTTTAGTTTCAGTAGGACTCTTCTGATGGAGCGAGTCTGTTGCAAAAACGTCTCCTGACATAATGCTGATATCTCGCAAAATCTTCTCTGGAGTAACAGATTTTAGTTCAATCTCTTCTCTGGACAAGTGCAGATTCCTTAGGACTCAATTTTCACACTTATGACTTATCTAAACAACATCTAATAGCTCCTATATAAACTTAATATTGTTATAGATAAAGTCAATAAATAATTTACATTCATCCAAAATTACAAACTTAATGATAAGATAAACTCTATCATTTTAGTCATATAATCATATCTAAACTTATCAACTTAATCATCTAGTCTTAACCAAACTTTTACATCTACAATCTTCCCTTTTGGCCGATTGGTAACAAAACCAACTTGATGAATGTCTTACATCTATAATCTCTCTCTTTGACGAATTAGTGACAAAATCAACTTGATAAATGTAATATAAACCTGTAAAAATCACAAACAACACACCAAGAGATTGAGTAGAAATTCCAAGCAAATAATAAAGAATAAAAAAATACAGATATAGAATAGTGACTAAGATTAGTACTATCAAAATTCACAAGATTTAAAATCTAATTCAAAGTCTTACCATGTTCTAGTCCAACATCAAAATTATGTCAAGAATTTAGTTCTCCCCCTCAATATGATAATTAGTTCTCCCCCTCAATATTAAACTATCATAATCACAACAATTAAAATTCATTTAACTCTCTCTAAATTCCACAATATCAAAAACCATCAATCTGCTCCTCTAATCTCTCCCCTTTTTTGTCACTAATTTGATAAATCATAAACCTTTTCGTAAATTTGAAACATATGCAATGAGAATAAAATGATGATTGAACATGAATGCATGTAAAGAGATTTACAAATGCATGATATGTAAATAGTTGAGGCAAAACATCAAACACTTGGTGGGCATAATATGAAAATTGATGTGTATAAAGCACCAACCCACCAAAGATCCCATATTCTTGAGGGCAAAAAAAAAAAAAAAAAAAAATTATGCACATGACAAAATGTCTAGATGCCAAAAAATATGAGAAATAAAAAACACAAAAATAAAATATAAATAACATAAAAGTTGACCTACACTCTCAAAAAAATTTAAACAACTTAACTCTTTTGAAGCCAAATCACTTACCTAAATGCATCAAGTGTTCAAACACAATATACCAATCACACAACCAACATTGAAAGAGGTTCATACTCTCTTATTTAAAATAAAGACCCCAAAAATAAGTGTAGACACACCACAAATTCATAATGGCCAAAGTCTATGTGGGTGTGTGAGTGAGGCAACTTACTATCACCATAAAATATTTAATTATTTAAATATATATTTTATATTCTACCCCCCCCCCCCCCCCCATCCCCTCTTTAGATACTATCAAATGGGTTATTTTTGTCCTCAAAAATTAAACTTTATGCTAGGGCCTAAATACTTGAAAAGAGTATTTCCTCCAAACACAATTTTGCACAACTCTTGATATGTCCATTTTATTACTCATTTTTTTTCACAATAAATAGAACAACGATGTTTTCTACAAGGACTTAAGGGACAAGATCCGTGTAAGGTGTTTGCCTTTTTTCGCAATGAAGAAACAACGACTTTTTCTATATGGATCAACCATTTATGTCTGGCAAGAAGAGACCTCATGACTTTTAGTACTAGGTTCAACTAGTATTAATCAATTTAAGGTTAAAACTCCCCTTTGGATAGCATCAATGAGCCTTTATGGAACATATATAATGAATAATATGTGGAAAATAAGTTTCTCACAGTGCACTAAAAATTAACTTTGCCAAAACGAGTCATGGGTCTTACACTCACCTTGTAGACTATATAAAAAAATAGAGAGATGTTCCAACTCCAAGTATGGGAAGTGTGAGGGTTCAAGTACTCTTGACTTGGCTAGGCAAAAAATGATCTCTTCCTTTTTCTAGCTTTCATTTTTCTTATATTTTATATGACAAACCAGAAAATAGAAGAAAACTTAACCAAATCAAAATAAATAACGCAAAAAAATAGAAAACACCTCAACTAAATCAAACAAAAAGAGATGCAAACAAATAAAAGAGTCTGAAATGTATGTCCTAAACTAATTATATGCAAGGAATGCAAGAACATATAAGTGGTCCTATCACTTAATGTCACACACACGTTCATCTAAAGATTTTAGGAAAACCCTTATACTAACTTTCCAATGAGGATAGTTTTCCCATAAAAATGTGGTGAGACATATAACGATATGGTTAATAGAGGAACGGATCACACTCAAATGAGTGAACCACGCTCTGATGCCAATTAAAATTACTCAAGTACACCTATATCGTAACGCAATGGAAATATCTACCAATTCACTCAACAAATTAATTAGTCATTAGTTATGCAATAATTTGATAAACAATCAAATACATAAAATAAACGAAGTGTGTACTACCAATTTTGGTATCGAAGGGAAACCCTTTAAAGAACTATTTAAAGGTAAAACCCTACAATGTAGCCAAACCCAGAAAAGTCAATTATTATTTGAAAATCAATTGTAAGTAAAATTCAATTATAAAACCTTTGTCAATTGACACTCTTACTTGACCAGACAAATGACCCATTTGTCTTCTGCCGTAGTAGCAACCAGAACTTTTAACGATCTTCAAATATTGAATTTTCTTCTGGAACTCCAATGGCTGAACTCAATCACCTCAACTCCGACACGGAGTATGCATGCACTTAAAAAGAGAGATAAAACACTAGAAAGTTCTATTGAGAATTTTCCCACATTGAAGTACCATTCTCTAAGAGAAACAATATGAAAAATTTTCAAGGAATTTTCTCACCAAAATATGCACTGGAAAATGTTTTATAAAATATCTAGATATGAATCTCTACAGAACTTAACCAATGGGATCCCTTAAATAAATAATCTGAAAGCAATTTTAGTTTCAATAGGACTCTACTAACGGGCGAGTCTATCACGAAAACGTCTCCTGACGGAATGCTGACATCTCGCGATATATCATCCATGCAGTAATAGATTTCAGTTCAACCTCTTCTCTGGATAAGTGCAGATTCTATAAGACTCGATTTTCACACTTATGATTCATCTAAACAGTATCTAATAGCTCCTAGATAAACTTAATATTGTTATAGATAAAGTCAATAAATAATTTACATTCATCCAAAATTACAAACTTAATGATAAGATAAACTCTATCATTTTAGTCACCTAATCATATCCAAACTTATCAACTTAGTCATCTAGTTCTAACCAAACTTTTACATCTACAATCTCCCTTTTTGGCAGATTGGTGACAAAGTCAACTTGATGAATGTCTTACATCTACAATCTCCCCCTTTGACAGATTAGTGACAAAATCAACTTGATGAATGTAATACAAACCTGTCAAAATCACAAACAACATACCAAGAAACCTAGTAGAATTTTCAAGCAAATAATGAAGAATAAAAAAATACAGACATAGAACAGTAACTAAGATTAGTACTATCAAAATTCACAAGATTTAAAATCTAATTCAAAGTCTAACCATGTTCTAGTCCAACATCAAAATTTTGTTGAGAATTTAGTTCTCCCATTCAATATGATAATTAGTTCTCCCTCTCAATATTAAACTATCATAATCAGAACAATAAAAATTCATTCAATGTCGTGAAGTATTCCGTTCTTGGAGAGATAGCCCCCAATATTTTGGCCATCCCTATTAGCACTGTAGTCTCAGAGTCGGTCTTTAGTACTGGAGGACGCATATTGGATCCATTCGGAGTTCTTTGAAACCTACCACTGTGGAGACATTGATTTGCATGCAGAATTGGATCAAAGGGACTCAAATTCATGTTCCAGATGTTCTTTGACTAGGTATCCATTTACCACGGTTTCAAAATCCAAACATAATCGAATCAATTGATAACAAAGCCAACTAGTGCATGAGCAAGAATGTAAGGAACTGCGTAAAGTGGTGATGATATTGTTTGTAGGGACCTACTACATCAATGTTGAGGTTGTAGGAAAAATTATAGATTAACGGGATGAACTTCAGAATAGAAAAGTTACCAAATATAGTAAAGCATATTAAGGAATTATGCTTGCCCCATTGTTTCATCTTTCTAGATTGATCTTCCTAAGTGGGAAATTGTTGATGCAAATTTCGGTACATCTGATGCCACCTCGTTACCCTTACGCGTAAAGAATGAACCTCAGACTCCCTGAATAGATATCTCTGATGTCTAAGTTAAATTTTCTGTGTGATGTATCTCAAAAAAATGAAAGAAAAACACACGTTGGTTTAGGCTTACCTTTCTTTTCCTATGTATAGTGGGGGACGTGGCATGACTCACTTTCTTCCTAGGCCTCTAACTCTTGTGGCTTGACACGATCATGTATCCTAAATGGCTACATTGAGACATTAAGGCCTCATTTGTTTTCGCAATTCTTTTCAATTCAATTTATCTCATCATTATAACTCACGATAAAAACTGACCATTAATATGATAATCGATAAGCTTTCTCCAGTCCATGCTGGCAAGTTTGCAGAAAATCAATTTCCTTCAAGATCGAGGTGTCTCAATTTTGTGTATTTTCTAAAGAAAGAAGGAAGCTGATCCCCTTCAAAATGATTATGGTGTGATGATAACATGCACCTAGCGAACTCAAATACTGCATTGAACTAATATTATCAAATATATTATTGTTTGATATGTCAAGTAAAGATAACGAGCGCAATTCTTCCCATTGAGGAGAGAGTTAGTTCTATAGATAAATGATTGTTTCTCAAAACAAGTTCGTCCAATTCTTGTAGTATTCCATAACTACCGGCAAAAGATGAGAATGAGAGATTATAAAGATACCTCAAACTTTTAAGGGAACTCAAAAACCTTGTAATGTTAATTATTGTTTTCGCTAAAATTATTCAAACTTGAATACTGTAGATAACTCAAAAGCTTTAAATTATGCCGGTGGTTTTCTAGCCGCCACCCACATGCGGCGGCCTGAGTGATGGTGATAGTTTTGAAAATAATTAGAGTTAAGGGATTTTAAGAATTATGCTTTATATTTTAGTATTTTAGTTTCGGTCATGTGATGCATATTTTCTTAATAAAACTTGTGCATCTTCTTCTATGTTGCATCTTGGAATTTGAGGGTGTAAAAGCCACTTTTACACCGCATCCCAAAACAAAGATGCACTCTTCGACAAATATGGGTTTTATTATTTAATATGTGGACGAGCATTAATTGTGGAAACCTTAGAATATATATATACATGGACGGTCCTAAGTCCACTGCTTCCAGTTATCGCTATCGTTAGGTATAATTGGTATTTTCATTTTTGTTGTTTTTTTTATATATATTTTTAGTACTTTTTAAATATTTTTTAAAAATAAAAAAAATCATAATATTATTAAAAAATATTTTCTTAATAACTAAATAAAAAGAAAAATTAAAAAATACAATAAAAAATTCCAACAATAAAAACGAGTGGTAAAGATGAGCGGTGAGAGTATCATTTTTCTATATATATATATATATATATGTTGGGTATAAAGAACCTGTGATGCCACTTATCATCTTTTGAATGGCACAATGCATGTGGTAAGGATAAAAGGTCTAATATAACACCAAAACCAAAATATTTTAGAAAAGCTTTCAGCAAATAAAAGTTTAAGCATTCAGAGTACGAAGAAGAAGGAAAAAAAAAAAAAAACATACAAGCAAACTTAGGAGTTTTCCCTGTTGTGTATGACCACATGAGGGAACCACTCTGACCAATCTAATAATTTCCCATAGATTCATCTTCTCACCAACTTGATCCTCCTTAGAAAGGGAACCAATTTGACCATAATGAAAACATAAATCTTGTCTTTCATATGATCAAAGCTTCTGTAGTAAGCTTGCCTCCATGAAGTTTTAACAATCAGAGTCCCACAAACTCCCCAAAATCCAACAATAAATCCCATTGCCAAACTAATGTAGAATGATATTGGTGAATGAAGTACTCCCTTTCCGTCCCTGTCATCTTCTCCATTTCCCTCACCAGGTGATCCTCTAGGTTCAGTTTCAGAGCCTGGACACTTGTTCGGAAGAGGTGGGCCACAAAGTAGATAGTTACCTTCATAAATAGATGGGTCATTCAGTGTTTGAAGATGTTTTTCATATGGCACTTGTCCCGACAAGTTGTTGAATGACAAATTCAAGTGACCCAAAAAGTCCAGAGCAGACAAACTTTCAGGGATTGGACCAGAAAGCTCATTTCTTGAGAGATCAAGCGATTCCAAATCGTGCATATTCCCAATATTTTCAGGAATTTTTCCATTCAAATGGTTCACAGACAAATTCATGTTGATAAACTTTGATAGGCTTGTAATACTGTCAGGTATTTCTCCTGATAGATTATTGTTTGAAAGGTCTAAAGAATAAACAAAAAAGAGATTTGAATAATATAGATATTCTTTACCTTTCATAACCAATAACATATCCCCAAAAGAATCATAATCATCTCTAATTCCAGTACTCAAGTTCCCCAGACATGGAGGGATTCCCCCTGACAGATAATTACCTGCAAGGTCTAAAATCTGAAGACCTAAAACTAAACATAATTCTGAAGGTATGCTCCCCTCAAAAGAGTTAGATCTCAGTCTCAACCTCACTAGAGATGATAAGCTTTCTCCTATCCATGCCGATAGGTTTCCAAACAATTTGTTTTCTCCAAGATCAAGGCTTCTCAAGCTTGTGCAGTATCTAAAGAAGGAAGGAAGCTCCCCTTCAAGATGATTTTGGCTTAATGATAACCATTGTAGTGAACTCAAATATTGCATTGAGCTTGGAAACTTGCCGGATATGCTATTATTTGAAATGTCCAATAAAAATAACGATGACAAATTCTTCCAATGAGGAGGGAGTTCCCCAGATAAATTATTGTTTTGTAAAAAAAGATATCTCAATTCTTTTAACATTCCAATAGAAGAAGGAATTCCACCAGTCAGAGAATTTGAAGAGAAGGCCAAATATGACAACTTGGGCAGTAGTTCACCTATGTTTTCAGGGATCTGTACAAATAAAAAAAAAAAAAAAAAGGTATTCATGAGAAAAAGTGATCTGTGCAAATATAGTCAATGTAATCTGCCAAAGGTTGATCGAATTGGTAAGTGTGGTACCTGTCCGCGTATTCCATTATTGGGAAAATATAATTCCGTAATATTTGAGCAGGAATTCCAAAAGTCGTGCGGAATTGTGTCGGAAATGCCAACCTTGATAAGACCAAGAGTCACGAGCTCCGTTTGATTTTGAAGCCATGCTGGAAACTGTGGTCCAATCAACACATTATATAATCGGAGACTCTTAAGCTTAAAAGGAGGAAGCCAATCATGATTTACTTTTACGACCATTGTCCATTTGGTGGATTCTGGAACAGACAAAAACAAATCTTCTAATCGAGAGAGATTCTGAAAATGAGCTTCAGTTAAGGCACCTTCCCAAAAATTGGAACCCAAGTCCAAGGAAACCAGCATTGATAGATTCCCAATGGTTTCTGAAATGCTTCCATTCATTTGATTTTCGGAAAGGTAAAGTTCCCGCAAGGATGACAATTTCCCAACAGAAGATGGAATTGAGCCCCTAAAAGAACAGAACGCGAGGTCAATAGTCTTCAATTTCTCGAGCCCTCCCAATGAGTGTGGCAGGATACCCCCAAGCAATTCATTGCGTCTCAAATATAGTGATTCTAGGCTGGATGTAGAACATTGACACAGACCATCCACAAGCCCAACTATCTCCCCACTTACGTTGTTGTAACTTAGATCAAACGTTTGCAATTGGCAAAGGTTGGCAAATGAGCTCGGTATCTCTCCTATAAAATTGTTACCAGATAAATCCAATATACGCAAGTTGGTCAGGTTTCCCAGACTAGATGGTAACTGACCTTCAAGTTGGAAATTATCTGAAAGATGAAGCTCACGTAAAGAATGTAGATTAAAAATTGCAGTATCAAAAAAGACACCGCGAAGGGAGTTGCCGTCAAGATTGAGTACTGTAAGGTCACTCAGATTTGACAGCCAGTGAGGTATTGGGGAGTCAATATTGTTGTAAGAGAGATCAAGGACAGAAAGCCCTGTGAAGTTAACCAAGTAAATGGTTTGAGGAAGAAGACTAACAAGTCTACAGCCATCTAAGTGTAACTCCGATAAGGAAGGGAGCACATTGACCGCCTGTAACCAATCTGATGCTTTATAGAGGTCTACCTCACTCATGCTAAGGTATTCAAGCGAAGGAAAACCAGCAAGCCAGTGTAGGCTTTCGACTTCCAGACTTGGAAAGGAGCCAGAGCTGAATGAACCTGAATGAAGGTCCAGATATTGGAGCCGTGATAGATTACCAAGATGGGGAGTAATAACTCCACCAAAAGATGAAAACGAGAGATTAAGATACCTCAAACTTTCAAGGGAACCCAAAAAAGTTGGAATATTGTTTCCATTAAAATTATTCAGGCTTAGGTCTAGGTAACTCAAAAGCTTTAAATCGAGTAAAGATGGGCTTATCTTACCCCCCAAGCATGATTTCTGGTAAGCTTCACTAACAATATTTGTTCCTGTCTCAAAGACCGGAACTGGATTTTTGAGGTCAAGCTTGACGACATGTCTTGTTCTGTTGTCACAACCAACGCCTATCCATTTACAGCAATTTTCACCAACCCAAGAAGAGAGCCGACCTGATGGATCTGTTAGACTTTCTTTGAAGGCAATAAGTGTTTTCCTCTCCTTCTCTAAGCATTTGACAGTAAGGCTTTCGGTGCATGAAGCGTGTTTAATAAATTCCAAACAAGGAGGTCCCAACAGAAAGAGGAAGAAGAAAAACAGAAAGAGATGAGCAATGGAAACGAAGTTGTGGGAACTAGCCATATTGCTCTTGAAATACTTGCATGAACAGCTAATGATATTCTTTTGGGAATTGAGGATACTTGTCCTGCCACACCAAATCAATATATAAAGTAGATGAAGCACCGAAGACTGGCAAACAATGTAATATTGCCGTCACAACTACACTTGGTTGACTAGTCAATCCGATCATGTTTCTATGTGACGTTGACTTTGCGGTCTTTACACCAACCGATTAAGAATGTAATATTGCTGTCACAACTGCACTAGGTTGACTAGTCAATCCAATCATGTTTCTATGGGACGTTGACTGTGCGGTCTTTACACCAACCGATTTTAGTGTTGGTATATATTAGGGTGGAAAAATAATACTTGTCCTGCCACACCAAATCAATATATCTAAAGTAGATGAGGCACGGGATCCCTTATGTTAAATGCAAGACAAAATGCTTTTCACCAACTCCCAAAGATGAGTTCTCCCATCCTCCCCAGTGAGTCACGCCCAACTTAAACCAGTTCTTACCCAGTTTCTTTAATCAAACTAGAAGTTCAACCACCATTCCCAGTTTCTTTTCCACCCTTTCTCATTTAATCCAGCATTAATTACAACTACCACTTCTAACGCACACCTTCTCCTAAACTCTCCTCAACCATCGGTCCATTTCTCAAATATGGACAAAAATTACATTTCCTGCAAATCAGTCCACCAGTCCATTACACCTTCCCGAAACCTCCCAGAGACTTCTGAGAACCCAAAGACAAAAATGGAAGGAAGCATCAAAACCTCAAAAAGCTCAGAAATACAAACAGTAGTCCAGATCTGCAGCCACGTGCTAGGTCCCTGGCCTGATGTGTATCTCATGTACCAGGATTAAAAGTGGCCTGTATGTCCAGGCTTTTTGCCACCCCAAGTAGTGGAGGCAATGAGTTGGGTCAAAGGTCATCCTCCCTGCTTCAGACCATATGGGACAGCTATATAATTTTACAAAAATGAAAAGGGGAAAGAATGAATATGGGGTTTTGACAGTGACAGATTTAGGTTGCCTTGTCCCATGCCACATCACATCTATTTTTAACTTTGCCCTTCAATTATTACATAATTACAAAAATTCCATGCACTTTGTGTAACTGTAAACCCCAAGGTCCACTCTATGTCCCGTGCACAACCATCACATAAGTCTAGTGACTCTCCACACACACACACACACACACACACACTTATTATCTATAATTACTGAAGAAATGTTGTGGGGATGGGGACTGATAAGTTGCCCATCCTTGGTATGGGAATGACATGGAGGGAGACTTTCAGTTGTGAATCACTTGTGATGCAGGTACGTGTAAATAAAGACCCAGAGCACTCCACTACCATCACTAATCCCCCAGGCCTATGTTCCCTGAGTTTTGTCCTTCCAAAATCGCAAGCCATGAAAAGCAAGCAACAAGGACCTTGGTGAAGTCCATTGGCTGCACAACACATGCATTGATAGCTTGGTGGCAGAGAAATCACCACTACTAGGTGAGGAAGCCTAGGAACCATGAACTATGCCAATAGAGGCAGAATTTCAATAGATAAATATTTTTATAATAATAGATGCCATAAGTGCAAACGACATTGTAGACCATAACTTGTGAAATTCTAGAGTATCTCTTCCAGACTTGCGAACCTCAACCATGTAGACAGTTCTGGACAAATAGATGTACCTCTGTTGCCACAGATAAATGACCTTTACGTCCAGTTTTTTCACCTTGAAGCTTCAACTGAGATAGGTAAAAAATGAGGGACAAATTGGGGGGTGGGGGTGTCAGAAGTGAAAGATAATTGAATACTTGATTGATTAATAGTAAAGTTGGACTTCTAGATTTCTCCAGTTGCCCTTCAAAATTTCCAACCATGAGAAAGTGAAGCAAAGAGATTAATGAATCTCATTTGGAACCAGAAGATTAATACCATACTTTGCAAGTGAATACACTTTATTCGGCCTTTTTTATGCAACCAATCATGCAGTATAAATATTCGACATTGTGGAAAATATTTACTGAATGATTAAATACAAATTTTCTCATCAACTAAATCTTTTAGAATAATTGGTAATTTAACAAAGTATCAGAACAACAATATGGGAGTTCTCTCACTCAACTCTTTTAACCCTATTTCAATTTTAAAAAAAAAAAAAATTCACATGTTTAGCCAACTTATTAAGAAGTTTGCCCAACATGAGGGGAAATGCTGAAATATTGATTGTGATTAATGTACCTCGTCCCATCAATTGCATGAGTAACTTACATGAAGTTATCAAGATTTTGACAAAAAGATTACAAAACAGTCATCAAAAAGTTAACAAAGCAGACAATTGCAATAATTGCATGGAAAAGAGAGTATTGAACCTTGTAGTTATTTTTCTTTACACCAAAACCAAGAGGCATTGCAGCTTCCTCCATTTTTGAGATGATCTCTTTAGCAGGAGATTTGGATGTGAATCTGGTTTCCCTTTTAATAAGTCCCTGGTTACCATAGACTTGTCAGCAATACCTCAATTGTTTTTAGAAAATATCTTATCTCATCTCATCTCATCTCAATCATTACAATTTTCACAACTTCCAATACAAAATAAAATAAACAATTCAACTTTTTCAAATCCTAAAACAAAAATAATATTAAAAAATATATTCTAACAATATTTTATTCAACTTTTTAACTTTAATCTCAACTCATCTCATCTCCAAAATGACATTGTTGTTGTTGTCAATCCAACAACAAATGACAAGCTAGTTAGCTCTTTCAACTGTACGAAATTTTAAAGATAAAATTATGGAAAAATTACAGTTTAAACAACCTCTCAGATTGTATTAGGACCACTAAATTATCAAAGTTGTCATTTACCTTCTATACTACCTCTATTTTTACAACTTAAAATCCTTTAGTGACGATTTTCATAGTTTGGTGGTCATATTGCAAAATGAATATTAGTTTGGGGGCTTGTGTGATTTTCCCTAAAATTATTCTTGATTATCTGTATCAGCACTTATTTTGAAGTATCAACCAGCCTTTATTTTCACATACAGTTTGAAAATATCAAAACCTACACAGAATTTGAGCATAAAGTGTACTATTATCCCATCTTCAATGATGGGCACCAAGATGGACTTAGCCTTAGAAATTATCACTCAAGCCTAGTAACATGAGGAGAAAAAAATCACATCCTTTTGACCTGCCTTAAGTTAGCATTTAAGTCAACAGATCATCATTCTTTCTCATGTGATTTTTTTTTTGGCTAAAAAGGTGGGTGGCACCTCCGGCACTTTATTAAGAAAGTCATCACTTATGGCGGAAGAAAAACTTATA
This sequence comes from Juglans cinerea, assembly GCA_961763995.1. Classification (NCBI taxonomy): domain Eukaryota; kingdom Viridiplantae; phylum Streptophyta; class Magnoliopsida; order Fagales; family Juglandaceae; genus Juglans; species Juglans cinerea. The sequence goes on along the minus strand of CAUIVZ010000008.1, from coordinate 23,314,751 downwards.
CACAAGAAAATCAAAACTACACTATAAATAAAAACAAACGCAACAAAGCAAAATTAAACCTAACAACCTTACAAAAACCAAGTTACAATCTAACATGTGGTAGACCAGCCTTATCCAACCGAAGTATACCTTTCAATTTACAAGACAAAGAAACAAAATCAACAAAAGTATTATTGTGACCTTCCTCTCCCCGACGAGCGAGGAAATCCGCCGCATTATTCCCTTCTCGAAATTGATATTCAATGGTGAAATGCACATCCCTCAATAAGACCAAGAGATCATCCCAATAATCCCATAAGTACCAAACCGTGCACTTGTAACTAAGCAACCAAGAAACCACCAAACTAGAATCACTCTCAATAATAATCTGATTGAAACCCAACTCATTACACAAAGATATACCAGCAATTAACGCCCTCAATTCAGCCTCAATGTTCGTACCCTGCCCAAAGAAAGAGGAAAAAGCCCATTTGAAAGTACCTTGATGATCACGAATGATGCCTCCTCCACCACACCTCCCCAAGTTGCCATGAAAACTCTCATCTACATTCAGTTTGACCCATTCTTCAGTCGGTTTTTCCCAATAAACAAGTCTCGGTCTAGGCCAAACACGATCAATGCAAGGAACTTCAAGAGCCCGAAGAATATCCTCATCTCTAACCAAAAGAGGCCATTGTTTCACCAGGAGAGATGAAATCTTCCTTAGCCACATTTTAACTACCATCCAAACCTCCGACGCCGACTCTATTTTATTTTCCATCTGAGCTTTGCATTGTCGCAGCCAAAGATGCCAAGTGATAATGGAAGAGATGATGCCAAGCAAAGTGCCCCTATGGCTCGATTTCTTTACTAAACTAAACCACTGTAGAACTGTCGCCCACCATGACATACCAAAAACATAATTAATTCCTAGTGTAATGGCAACCATCTTCCATACTTTTGCAGCTAGACTCCCATTACGTAATATATGATTTAAATTTTCATAATGGCCTTGAGAGTAACAGTCACACCGAGAGGCCAGTGGGATTCCTAGAGCTTGCACCCGAGAGTCAAAGGACAACCTTTTAAAACGAGCTTTACACACACACGGATACCTTCTTTGATAGGAGGTGGTGCCAAATCCAATACATGCCCAGAGGCTCAATACCTTTTACATGAATTACTTCCCACGCTGAGGCCGACGTAAACACTCCAGTTCCTACCGGTTTCCAGATGGTAATATCTTCTCCAGTCTTTCCAGCCACTATTTCGTGCATAACTTCCTTTGTTTTATCAATCCCGATTAGTTCAACAAGGTAATTCTCATCCCATGATCTATCGATCCAAGCATCCTTTATTTTTATTTCAGTATGCACAACATCCCTACTGGCATATAGAGGCCCACTCGCCAACCAGCAATCAAACCAGAAGGAAGAACTACCCTCCCTCAGTTTCACTATGACATTCTCTGCTACATTAGGAATAGCCTTCGTGATTGACTTCCAGAATCGAGATGCATTCCGTCTAGCCTCAACAACTAAAATGTGGCCTTGTTTCACATACTTTGCTTGGAAGAATTTGGTCTAGAGATTATCAACCGTTAGCAATCTCCACGCAAACTTCTTGAGGGACCTCTTCACTTCATGAAAGTTTCTCAAGCCAATACCTCCTTCCTTGTAAGGTTTGCAAAGTGGATCCCAAGCACACCATTTCATCATCGGCTTCCCATTCAATTCTCCCCAGAAAAATGTTGAAAGCAAAGAGTTTAGTTTTTTAAACACCTTTAGCAGCAAATTTAAAACAGCCAGTAGATGTGTGGCCATACATGACAAAACATGTTTGAGAAGTGTAAGTCGACCACCTTGAGACAACAAATTTAATTTTCAGCTAGCTACTTTTATCCGAATCTTCTCAATAAGAGGTTCTAAGTCCCTTGATGTGAGCCTGCCTGAAACCCGAGGGGCTCCCAAGTAGGTGACTGGGAACTTTCCTTCCACAAATATCGTTGAACGCATGAGATTGCGACGCCGAGCTTCTGGGATGTATTTTGAGAAGAAGAACGCCGATTTATCTTTATTGATTAATTGCCCTGACCACTTTTCATACACCTCCAAAGTTTTCATTAGTCTCGGAATCGAACACTTGCCACCATTCACAAAAACTAAGAGATCATCAGCATAAAGTAAATGAGAGACAAGAGGCACACCCACGAGATGTGAAAAACATCCAATTCGACCCGCTTAAAAAATTATTGCGAAGTAATCTTGACAACACCTCCTCCATTGGGGCCCGAGACAGTTGAAAAAAATCCTTGTAAGTCTCATTCATCATAATGGAGAACCAAGGTGACTGAACACATTCCCTCACAATATTACAAACCTGAGCCAAAAAACCAAAGCCTTTACGCTCCATGGTACTACTCTTCGCATAGATAAATGAAATTAAGAGCTTGTCTACACCAATCCGAAAACCACCCAGATATTGACTGATTAGTCATAGACAACACCAACTCCAAAAAATCCATATTTTGCCATCTTCTTCCGCATTACTACAAAAATTCGGTAACCCCAACGAACAAGCCAAACGATTCATTTTACCAACCACAGCAAAAGGCTCCAAAATCCCAACAATATGCACTCCATACTTCTTAACTAAACTTTTTAATCTATTTCTGGAACTGCCTAATCCGCGCAAATTCCAAACCAAAATCTTATCAATAATAAATTGAGTTTAGAGGGTCGGGATAAAACCCGTTGTGATTGTCTCACTGAGTATTTCTTGGATTCAGACATTCGACTTGGCTGGCAACTCTCAAGATCCGAGTTGTAGTGTTTTCGTCGAGCTAGTGCTTCCGGAACACCTTCCTCTTCAGCATCTGAAAGTGAAACTTGTCGGTCCTCCCCCACTACTACAACATTTTCGTACACTATTGGAGCCCTTCATTCCAATTCTAGAATTTCGGAGATCAGAGCAGTTTGGCCCCCCTCGAAAAACGGGGCTTCTACCACAATTCCACCATAGGACTCCCAATGTCAACCTGCACTACACTACACCCTCCTACTTGTCCAGGCATAAAACGACCTCTTGCAATATTGGCACAGGGTCACCCGAAACCTCATCGACAGTGTCTTCCTTCCGTGCAAACATCTGCCCAGTAACCATAGCCATGCAGTTTGGTTATGACTGTTGTATCATCAACAAGTTCTTGTCTTGTTTCTCCAAACTCCAATCCTCACCCAAAACCAACGTTGTTTATGTCACTGGTTGTTCTTCCGTATCCTGCCTAGACCTTGTCGAAACCAAACCTTCCACCACATGTTATTTCTCCCCCTCCTTCTCCCATGTTTTCCCTTCCTTACTTGTTTTTCCTTCCTCACTTGTTTTTCCTTTCCACACTTGTTGGTTCTTTTTTGGGACACGGGAACCTGCTCCCCCCACAATACGCCGAGTCTCCCCCATCCTACATACCACTTTCGTATGCCCTTGCCGACAATGCTTAGTGCAGTAAAATCCAAGTTTTTCATACCATGCCTCCTGCCATATGGTTCTGTTCGCCAAAATGACAATCGGGAAACCTTTGACAGGGTCCTCCTTTAGATCCACCTCCGCACACATTCATGCACTCATGGCCCTCATTTTGTTTACTATTGCATTGTCTGTGCCCAAGTATCGGCCAAATCTCATGGCTAAGATTTGTAAACAATCGGTTCTATACATGTGCAAAGGCAAACCTGGTAAGAAAATCCATTGGGGCTCCATCGAAGGTTCAACATGAAGATCAAACTCTTTGGTCCATCGGAATAATCTGAAAACTCACTCGTCAATTACACGACCCTCTCGTGCCCAATCATGTACAAAATCACTCTCTGATTGCATTTGGATGAGCACGTGAAAATCGTCCATAAAACTGATGATTTGCACCCCCACCAGACCCTAAGACTTAATCACATTCAGCCAAATCTTATCAATGGATGGCCTGTAACGTGAGAACTTTAATACCAAAGCAAACCGGAAATCATCCGCTACTTTTGTCATTTCAGAATTCGTGAAAACGAACCCTGGTTCACCATTCATGTCCACCGGATATCGCATAGAAAGTTTGAAGGAACACGTTTCCTGCCTCATAATTGCTTGCACAAACATCTTCTTACCCGCATCTCCATGATCAGATCCCCCTGACGGTGTCGAGGACATCGGTGGGGGTGGGGGCGCCACCATGGGTGAGCCCTAGCGCTGAAAACGAAAATGATCTCTAAAAGGAAATTCCAAGAATTTCAGAGCTCTCAAAACCGCCTGTTCTTGATATGCTTTCTCATGTGATATATATGAGGTGCTGCCTCGACAGTTGAAATATCAGTTTTCTCCAGTACAACTTTTTTCATGTCAGATATCACAGCCAAAGTCAAGCATACCATTTGCTTTTCAAAGAGAGTACTGAGGTTGTTGCCTTGGTAGAGATGAGCTCAAATGCATTCATAGTGACAGGAGGCTGCCCTTCTTCCCGCCTCTCCACAATAAGCTTTCCAGAATCCTGTCCATGGTAAACAACAATTACTAAGTCACAATATAACCAAAAAACCAAAACAATAATAAGAACAATATAACTACAACATGAATCTTACCCCATTTCGTTGAAAATACCATCCACATCGGCGAGACTAACATCAGCTTGCTCAAAACGAGGCGGCTTGTTTCCTTTCTTAAACCTCTCATTCTCAATGACCTTAGCAATTGTAATTTGCTGTTTCATTTGATTGGCTCAGATATCAAATACACAAGAAATACATTTTTTTATTTACGTAATAAGCAATAAATACATTTTTTATAAGTAATACAAAAGAAATACATGGTTGTAAACAATAATAATGAACAAGAGACAATGACGACGTACTGTTGAGGGATTAGGGTCCAGGATTCTTTTGATCAGTTTCATTGCACTTGAGGAGAACCATTGAGGGCATGTGAAGTCGGCCTTGAATATCTGGATAGATCATAGAGTGAGCATAGAGCTTATAAACATCAATGATCAGATTATGGAGCCTTACAAACGAAGAATATAAAGTTCACATTTTAAAAATAGCAAGCACTCATTTAAAAGATTAGATAAACTAGACCTACCCAAGAGTCCAGCCCCAATAGGAACTTATGTTGTCTACGTATGCACCACAAATCTGCATGGTTTACAAGTGACATACACTTAAAACAAGAAACTAAATTATCATTTGTCTGGTTCTTGTGCTCTTTTCCTTGAGTATGATATATGTAAGGGGATTTTTCCCACTAAGCCCAGCAAGTCTGTGTATGAAAGAGAATTGAGAAAAAAGCCAAGTCCATGACAAATAACCTTCAACTTGACCAACGGGAAGTGTCATCTGGACGCAACCTACAGGAGGGATGATGTTGCAGGAGATGAGACTCGTTGATCTGAAGGCCCCTCGAGTAGTGTCCAACCCTCAAGCGTCTACCCCATAACAAGTGACATATGGGGGGAACCCTTGATCTAGTAATAAGGAAGATACCGACAGACCATCGAGAAGACATAGAATAAAAATGTACAATATTTTAAGCGATATTTCTAATTGACATTTCATTCGTAATGATCTATTTTTTATTCCAAGAAGATATGGTTCCTGGTTTACAAACGAGGTAGCTATCTAGTCAAAAGATGACATGTGTATAGTGATGAACAATGGATCACTCATTAAAAAAATGCACAATAAACATTCCTATTCAACCCCTGAGCTACCATGCATTTGGACTACATCTTTCTTATTGTTTTTTCGCACATGAATTTCGTTGAAGTATAATTTCTTTTGCCCTTTTTCCTCTTCTTTTGCTCTCTCATAATACGAATATTATCCAATTATTTGATGAGTTATGTTACATGAACTTGACATCAATATTTATACCATGCCAGATTTCAACGTTGTGTATATATTTAGGGTAGAAAAAGAAGATTGTGACTCCTTTGGTTCTCGTTTAAAAGAAAAATATAATTTTTTCATTGACAAAAAGTAAAAAGATATTCCAAAAACTATGACGTTTATCGAAAACCCATTTTTCAATAATATAGAAAATTAATTATATGTTTTCAGAGTTCATAATATCGTTGCCATCTCGTATAGATATATTTTAGTGTCTATGTTCAATTTATAAATGTGAAACCCGCTTGTTAGACGATTGAAGAAAAAAGCTCCACGATCGAGAGGGCATCCACCAATAATGTGGATTATCTATCTAATCCAAAATGAAAGAAAAGTTATGACGTAAGTTAATGGTCAAGTCATTAAATTTGAAAGGTCGTGCACTGATTAATTAAGATGGCAGTGGATGTGAAGAAGATATCTATTGACTTGAAAAATCAGAACCAGTAGTCCCAAAACATGTTTTCTATGACCCATCGATATCTAGGAAACCCCTTGAAAACTGTTGGGACTTATAAAGGTGTGTAAACAAATTGAATTCGTACGTACGTGGTTAGACTTTAGAAGTGGTCCATGGAGTATGATCTAATTTTATTCAAACACGACTTGAGTTTACTTGTACATCATTCATAACCTTATAAAAACATCACTCAAAAGTTTGAAATAAAAAAAAATAGACAAAAAAGACAAAAAACAGAGCTTTTACTTTATATAATCTCCTCTGCATAATAAGCCATTTGGGTGAAGGCTACATGCATGTCCTATCAAATGTCGAAATCCTTCTCGGCCACTACCGTGAATGAATGATGTTTTTTATGATGCTCATATAATTTCATTCTACCATGTTAATTATATTTTGTTTTCGAATTTTTACCAGCTTAGACATCAACATTATTACCTAGCGAGCCTTTAGTGTTTTACGTGAGCACATAATTAATCTATATATATATAATGCAATGCGTGGATGATTATCAATTATGATATAATATAAAAAACCATATAAAAATTATTTTATACAATATAAAAATTTAAAATATATATAAATCGGTCCGGTCCGATTCAGTCTGGTTTACCGGTTCACCTATTTTTTTTTCACCCCTAAATTCTATGTTGTTGAGTTTAGGACTTGATTCCTGTTGAGACAGAGAATTGGGGGTAGGGGTGGCAACGACATCCCACACCCCACTGCCCCACCTTTGTCCGCCCTGCCCCCGCATAGGCAAGGGGCGGGTGGCCCCTGCCCACATCTAAGGCCTTCAGTGGAGGCGGAGGCCGAAGGGGGCCCAACCCTGCTTATATATAATATAATATATATATATATATTAAAAAACGCCTCCCTAATAGACAAAACGACGTCGATTTTATTTTTAAAACACCTCAGACGAAATGACGTCGTTTCGTCATTATAGGCAAAACGATGCCGTTTCGTCTTTATTAATTAAACCCCATGTAACACCCCGTATTTTAGTATATTTTAATTGAATGTGTATTTTAATTAATTTAAATATTGGTTCTCTTGTTTTAAAATTTATTGGGTTTCTCGTTGGTTTATTTCGTGATTTTTAATTTGTGAAAATGATTTTGATAGGCTTGCTTACTATTAATTATTGTTATACATTTAAATTTCTTTATTTTAAATTATTATATTGTTGAGTTTAATTATTTGATTTTCATTTAATCACTACGTTTAAATTATTTTATTTAACTTGCTGTTTTGAAATCTTTTTCGTTGGATCATTTTTGTGACCCAAGATGTGAGGATTGAACCTCATTTATTCTCTTCCCTTTTCTTTTTCCTTTTTTCTTTTCCTCTTTTTCTTTTCTTTTTCTCCTTATTTTCTTTTCTCCTCTCTCTTCTCTCCCCGCGAGTGCGACACCTTCCTTTCTCTCCCCCGTCCGTGAGTCATCCTCCAGCCTCCCCGCCGTGCACCTCCATGGTCGACACCGCCCCTCCCATTTCCTTCCTCTTCGGCCGGCGACCTCACCCCTTCGTTCTCAGCCCATCTCGTGCCACCGTCAGCCCCCACACGCAGCTCTAAGCTGCGGCACCCATTGAGCTTGTGTGCCGCCGTCGCGCCACCTCCGGCCACCATTTCTTCACCACATCATCTTTGACCTCCTAGCAACTTAAACCACCCATCATCAGCTCCGATCCACCATCGGTGAAGCTCCACCATCCACATTTCCTTTTTGGGCTTTTTGGACTTCAACCACCCTCTACGCCGCCATACACAGCCAACCACCACCACCATTAGCTTCACCGACATCCCTAAGCTCTTCCCTTATAATCTCAAGTCATCGTTTGTCCCCGTTCGAGATCTTGCATTTTGAGACCCACGGCTATAGTGTATTTTGCACTGTTCTGTTGTTGTGCTGCCACCTCTTGCACCTCTGTGATCCTTCAAAAATTATTATATAGCGCTGTAAGTATTTTTTCAAAGAACTTTCGTGATTTAAATGTATTTTTACACTAACTCATTTCATTGTGAACTGGTTGATTATGCTGGACTGAATCTGAGGAGTAAGAGGGTCGGATGGATTGAAGGATGTAGTTGTTTGTGTGTTTTGGGCTGTGTTGTGAATTGTTGGTTGTTGGATATTGTGTCGTTTCATGTACATGGCATATTTGTACGCATGTTCATGTTTGTAAATGAAAAATAGATTTTCGTATGGTTGCATACATGTTCATGTATATTTTATGAAAACTGAGTTTTCATGTGAGAAATATTTTTGGGCGTGTGTCTATCACGACCCCAAGCCAAGATGGGGTATTATCTCGGTGGAGCTCCTCTGGTCACTCGGGAGCGGAATATACTAAGTAACGTCCCCTGGGTTGTTGTTGGACGACAACGAAATCAGACGGGATGGTAACGCTCTCGTGCTAACTCCGTGGCCCCTTTGCTGGCGGGGGTTAGAGGATACTTGGCCACGTACGCGCTGGGCATCGCTCGTTACGAAGTCACTCGCACAGTCGTTATCCGTGATGTGACGATGGGAGCCAGGGTGTGCAGATTTTCTTTAGGAGAGATCATGGTGCATACTGTTAAAATGGATAATGGGCTATTTTTTGGGAAAAGAGCGTGTGTTGGATAAAATGATTTTATGTTAATCATTTTATGGGAAAATGATGGATTATTGTTTTGGGTCATTTTCTGGGAAATGTTTTACGGATTTGTTTTGGGCCAAAATGGGATTTTGTGCGTTGTAAAATATTCATTTTTGGAAAAAATGATGTTTTGGGCATAATGCATATTTCATCATATGCATGCATTATTGTTGGTTGCATTAATGCATTTCTATTTTCGAGGGTTGTTTGGATTATACTTACTTGCAGTACTATTTTATGGTAATGCAGATTTCGATGCAGATGATACTGAGGGTGAGCCTGAGGATTCGGCTCTACCGGAGGAGTGATTTGAGATCACTCGTAATTGTATTTGGAGTTGTATTATATTTTTTGGACAATTGTATAACTTCTTTTTAAATGTTTTACTTATGTAAATTTGTATTAAAATTCTGGTACTTAGTTGACTTACTTAAACCATCCGCTGTGTTGTTCATTGTACACTGTTGCATGTATACGCACTTGGCACTATTGTTGAGATGCGTGATCATGTTGTCATCATCTGAGCGTCTCGATTCCAGAGTTTCTGTACATGGGGGTCGGGAGAGCCACACCCCACCCCCTTCCCACGACTCCCCTTCCCCCAGCCCCTCCCCTTCCCTGTCTCTCTCACGTCGCAGTTCTCTCTCAATCTCTCTCTACTCATCTCCGTCGCTCTCTGTGGACATCGATGTTGTCGTCGACGTTGCTCTCTAAGGCCATCGCATCATCTTCGCCGAAGGTAAGCCCCAAATCCGAACCACTAAGTTTCCGTATTTTAAGTGTTTTTTTTTTCGGTTGATCTTTGAAGATTGGATGAAGGTTGTGATTAAATGGAGATGGAGGATGCGATTTGTGAACTGTGTGCGGTGGAGAATCTTTAATTTGCATGTGGTTTGTGAATGTGCATGGGTTTCATATTAGAACCCTAAATTAGTTTAGGGTTCCAATCCGAAACCCTAAATTAATTTAGCGTTCCAATCTTTAAGGTTTCAAAATTCTGATTTTTCAAAGATTGGAACCCTAATGAAACTGATTTTTCAATCTTTGTTTTCTTTCATTTTAAATAGTAAATCACAGAAAATGGCAGTGCATCATGTGCAAGTTTTTGCACATATGCATGTGCTTGTGCATTTCTGTGTGCGTGTACATTCGTTTTCATTAATTGAAAGTGGATGGACCACAGTGTATGCCAAATTGCCCAAACTGGAAATTAATCCTTGAAACCCATACAACTATCTCTACCATGAATGTAACTATAAAGTGAACATGTGATTCTGAATGTAAATTGTGGTGTGTTGTATGTGCAAATGATATAAAAATAACATTTATATCATATTGTGATGGATATAGAAATAAAGAAAAAAAATTATAAAAATTCAAAGTTGATTATGTTATTTGTGCATGCTTATTATATGATGCCTATTTTGATTTTGCATGCTTATTTTATAAAAACAAATTATAATAATGAAAATGTTAGTGGCATGTTGAAATTTGATTGTGCATGCTTATTTTATAAAACAATTTAACAAATTATAATAATGAAAAGGTTAGTGGCATGTTTTGATTGTTGATATCTATGTGTTGATTGTTGATGTTAGTGACATGTTTTTGTTTTAATTTATTATTTGTTGATTGTTTTGGAGAATGTCTCCCTCTACTATCTCATATTTTAATGCTAGTTGTCCTACCCCAACCGGGCCTACCCCAACACCTAACGCTACTCAGGCTACCCCAACACCTAACCTTACACCCAGCACAACCTTGGTGATAGTTATCTTGCCCTCAAGCCCACACAAAGCAATAAACTTGTTTCCATAATTTGGTCTCATTTTACCAAACTAGAGGGTGGTGATCCCAATAACCTTCAACTAAAGTGTAACTACTGTGGTAAACTCTATGGATATTACTATAGAAAACACGGTACATCAAAGTTAAATGTACACTTAGAAAAAGAATGTAAGAAGAGTCCAATATTGAGATCCTTACAAGAGAAAAGTCAATCTAGACTATAAATTGGACTTAAAAAAATTTCGGATGGGAGTAATGGGGGTTCTACGTTGAAGGGGTATACTAAGTATAACCCTGATGAGTGTAGAAGAAGGTTAGCTCATATGGTTATCATGGATGAGTTTTGTAAAATTTTACAAGTGCACGAAATCGTACTAAGCAATATAATGATAAGAAAGATGTCAAACTCACAATGACTATTTACCTATTAACTATTGAAATTGTTCTAATTCTAAATTATTTGAAAATAAAAAAAGTGGTATATTTTGAATTTGAAAAACAGCAACAAATTAAATTAAATCAAAAAATGAAGAATTGACCAAACACTTAAAATATTGAAGATTTCACCCAAGAAGAAAACACTAAGGCATCCAACTCACCTAACCAATCCAGTCCCAAATCTTAACTATATAATCAATCAATTATCATGTTGTTTGACGGTGAAATATTCTAACTTATCTAAGACCCTCTCTCGAGTAGAATTAGAATTACTCAACATATGATAACCTACAATATGTTTATGCGAATTTAAAAGAATTTGAGCACATTAAGATTAATAATATTTCACATAAAAGCCGCACAAATCACGTTGGCACATTCCTATCTTTTGTTCAATTCATGGCATACATCATACGAAGCTAAACTACAAGCATCATCTCTCGAATTAACATGCACAACAAATCATTCAACTATTGGCCAAATAATTGAAAGCATTAAACTTAATGATGTATACTAAAAATGAATGATAAAATTATGATCACATAGAAATAAGATTCGGAATTATCATGGAGAGGCTACATCATAGCCTTAGCAATAGAAAATAATTCATAATAGAATAAAAATAAACCATAATAATTATGGAATTCATGATGAAAATTATACAAAAAGAAGATGAAAGAGTTAAGAAGGAAACTGTATGTAGATTGAGAATCTTAATCGTTGATGAACTCCAATTCTGCAGATTTTCGACCTCTTGCTTGATGCGCCATTTCCTCTCTGAAAATGTTCGTATTTGGCTCTCTGGCTTAAACACGAAAGTTATAGGGTTTTATCTCACCTTTTTATAGACACCAAGATTGCTCGTATTGGAGTTCTCTAGAAGAAGTTATGCTCCAAATACGAAAGGGTATTTCAGAAATTCGGCAGTTTTGTGACTTTTGACTTGTTGCGCCATTTCTACCTTCTAAATGTTTGATTTCATTTGTGAGATCTTCTCCTGATAGATTGGAGAAATTCAAAGCCGCTGCAAAGAATGCGGGCATAACATCCAAGAAGGGCCTTTGTATTGATGTTCCTATTTGATGCAACTTAACCTTCTTGATGTTAGAGGCGACCTAAGAATATAAGGTAGCTTTTGAATTATTGGGTGATAAAGATATTCAATATGTCAGATATTTTGATGAGCATAAGGGATTAGGAAAGCCTATTGATGATGATTGGGAGGTAGTTGCTAACAATGTCGCATTGAGATATCTTAAGACCTATCTTAAATAGGTAAATAAGACAATTTTGGGTGGTGATTGTTTGCATACTAGATGTGCTACACGTATTTTAAATTTAATTGTGTTTGATGGCTTGAGAGATGTTGATGACTTGGTTGCACGAGTCAGAATGATTTTGAGATTTGTGAGATCTTCTCCTGCTAGATTGGAGAAATCAAAGTTGTTGTAAAGAATGTTGGCATAACATCCAAGAATGGCCTTTGTACTGATGTTCCTACAAGATGGAACTCAACCTTCTTGATGTTGGAGATGGCCCAAGAATATAAGGCAACTTTTGAATTATTGGATGATGAAAACATTCCATATATCAGATATTTTGATGAGCACATGGGATTAGGAAAGCCTATTGATGATGATTGGGAGGTGGTTACTATCTTTGTAGATTTTTTAAAACTTTTCTACGAGGTGACATTGAAAATATCTGGTTCTTTATATCCTACATCCAATGAGTTTACTCAACAAATATGTAGGGTGAAAGAAGAATTGGATGAGATGTATATGAGTGACCATACTAGGATGTGGGAGATGACATTGATGATGATGGTCAAAATGACAAGTATTGAGGGAATTTGGGTAGGATCAATATTTTGTTATATTTGGCTGTTGTTCTTTACCCCCAACTCAAGATTGATGGCATGGTATATGGTTTGGGACTTGCTTGGGGCCGCATGGGCTGAGCTTATTGGGGGCATGGTTAGAGACACCCACAGTAGATTGTTTGATGACTTTACCTTGATCAGGGGTGGTAGCGCACCTGCACCTGCACCTACACCTACACCTACCACAATGCCTCCTCCAGAAGTCGGGCGGGGAAAAAGCGTAGGATGGTGTAGGCCCAAAGCCTCTCACAGAACTCACAACTAGTCCGTCAATCTACAGAGGCGAAGTAAGAGGTAGACCGATATTTGGCATGGGATCTTCTTCCATATACGTAAGGGTTTGATATATTAGCTTGGTGGAAGATCAATACCGTGAAATATCCCGTTCTTGGAGAGATAGCCTATAGTATTTTAGTCATCCCTATTAGCACCGTAGCCTCAGAGTCAGACTTTAATATCGGAGGGCGCATATTGAATCTAGTCCAGAGTTCTTTGTCCCCTACCACAGTAGAGGCATTGATTTGCACGCAGAATTAGATCAAAAGGACTCAAATACATGTTCCGGATGTTCTTAACTTTAATGAGGCCGACGAGGAGGAGAGTGGTGATCAGCCTGGATCTAAAACTAATTATGAGATGTGTTTCATCTGTCAGTTACTCAGTTTTGGTTAATGGAGAGCCAGGTGAAAAAATATATCCCTCAAGGGGCCTAAGGCAAGGGGATCCACTTTCCCCTTACCTGTTTATCATGTGTGCAGAAGGGCTCAGTGCTATGCTTAATAATTCTGATCAACAAGGTGCTACTAGAGGAGTTTCAGTTGTGAGAGGGGGGCTGAGAATCAATCATCTGCTATTTGCAGATGATTGTGTTCTATTTGGTAGGGCCAATGTGGAAGAATGGAGAAAATTGAAAGGGATACTCAGCACATACGAAAGAGCTTCTGGTCAATTTCTTAATAAGGATAAAACATCCATGTTCTTCAATTCTAATACTGATTCAGAGACTAGAAGACAGGTCTTGAGGGAAGGTGGGGATATGGTGAAAGGGAGTTATGAGAAATATTTGGGGCTTCCTACTCTGGTGGGTAGCTCTAAGTATAACACATTCAGGTGCTTAAAAGAGAGGATTTGGCAGAAGATAAACAATTGGAAGAACTCCTTTCTTTCATTTGCAAGAAAAGAAATCATGATTAAAGCTGTTTTACAGGCTGTTCCTTCCTATACTATGAGTGTCTTTAGGCTACCAAAGAAGCTTTGTACAGAACTGAATGGTATGCTTGCTAAGTTTTGGTGGGACAATCAGCAAAGAGAAAGCTGTATTCAATGGAGGAGTTGGAAGAATATGGGGCAGTCAAAAGGAAAGGGGGGACTGGGATTCAGAGACATAGAGATCTTTAATACAGCCTTGTTGGCAAAACAAGGTTGGAGAATGTTGCAGAATCCTCTTTCTCTAACTGCTAAGATCTATAAGGATAAATACTTTAGACATTCCTCTCTGTTGGAGGCAAAGTTGGGCAACTCACCTTCACTGATATGGAGGAGTGTATGGGGTTCTCTGGGCTTATTGAAAGAGGGATTAAGGTGGAGGGTGGGAGATGGTAACAGGATTAAGATATGGGGTCATATATGGTTACCCACCCCTGCTTCCTTCTGTGTGCAGTCAGCAATTACTTTTTTGAATGAAGATGCAAAAGTCAATGAGCTTATGGTTGAAGGTGAGAAGAGATGGGATGAGAACTTAGTGCGATCCATATTCACAAGAGAAGAGGTAGATCACATCTGCTGCATTCCCTTGAGTAGAAAGGAAGGGGAGGACAAGCTGTTTTGGGGGCCTAATAGTAAAGGTTTGTTTAGTGTGAAAAGTGCTTATTATTTAGAACAAGGTAGATTAAAAAGGGCACAAGGGGAGGCCTCAAAAGATGCAGATTTAGATGGTCGATGGATCAATATGTGGAAACTGAACTTACCTAGGAAGTTGAAATTGTTTATGTGGAGGGCAGGTAATGATTTGTTGGCTACAAAAAAGAATTTATTTGTTAGAAAAATTAGTGATGATTCTAAGTGTCCCATATGCCTCCAAGAGGATGAGTCGGTTATGCATGTTCTTTGGCAATGCCCTGCTGCAAATGATGTATGGGCGGGGTCTCTAAAGATTGTGCAGAAATGGAGGAGAGAAGATGAAGTAGATCTACTGAGTTTATGGGGGAGATTGTCACAAAAGCTCTGCAATACTGAAATGGAGGAAATAGCTTAGCAGCCTATGGATCAGAAGAAATGTTTTCATATTCGAGAAGAAGTTCACTAGTCCAAGTTGTGTTATCAAATCAGCAAAGGATGCTTTGAATGAGTATCATCAAGCACAGTTTCGATTAGAGGGACATGAGGGGAATAGAAGTGCAACAAGAGAGAAGAAAATATGGCTTCCACCAGAACAGAATATGGTCAAGGCTAACTGGGATGCTGCATTGGATGTTAAAGCAAGGAAGATAGGAGCTAGGGTTATAATCAGAAATGAAAAGGGAGAGGTTATGGCAACTTGTCTTGATCAGAAACATAATGTTTTTGAACCAGCTCTAGCTAAATGTTATGCTTTGAGAAAAGTAATGGATTTTTGCAAGGACCTTAATTTTGAGAAAGTAACTTTTGAAGGTGATGCACAGGTTGTTATAAACGCTGTGAATGACCCAGTTGACGACCTATCTTTAAATGGCAGTATCATTGAAGAACTGAAGACGACAATTAGAGGTTGGCAAGGATGGAAAGTCCAATATTCTCATAGAGACACTAATACAGTAGCTCACAAGCTAGCAAAAGCTGCTCTAAATTCAGAAGAGGAGAAAGTGTGGATAGAAGAAGCTCCAAATTTTGTTTTAAATAGTTTACATTTTGACAAACACTGTATGGATCAGCAGATTATATAAATGAATTAGAATGGTTTATTTAAAAAAAAAATAGATCAGATAAACTAGACCTGCCCAAGGGTCCAGCCCCAATAGGAACTTATGTTGTTTACGTATGCACCACAAATCTTACAACTGCATGGTTTACAAGTGACATATACTTAAAACAAGAAACTAAATTATCATTTGTCTGGGACCTGTGCTCTTTTCCTTGAGTATTATATATGTAAGGGGATTTTTTCCTACTAAGCCCAGCAAGTCTGTGTATGAATGAGAATTGAGACAAAGGCCTAGTCCAGGACAAATAACCTTCAACTCGGCCCACGGGAAGAGTCATCTGGACTCAACCTACAGGAGGGATGGTGTTGTTGTAGGAGATAAGACTTGTCGATCTGAAGGCGTATCGAGTAGCATCCAACCCTCAAGTGTCAGCCCCCAAACAAACGACATATGCGGGGAACCCTTGATCTACTAACAAGGAGGATATCGACGGACCATCAAGAAGACGTATAATGAAAACGTACGATATTTTGATAATTTAGAGTCCTCTATTTACACGTATCTGCATCACAATCTATCTAAGACGTTTATCGAAAACCCATTTTTCAATAATATAGAAAATTAATTATATGTTTTTAGAGTATATAATATCGTTGCCAACTCGTATAGATATATTGTAGTGTCCATGTTCAATTTATAAATATGAGACCCGCTTTTTTAGATCATTGAAGAAAAAAGCTCCATGATCGAGAGGGCATCCGCCAGTAATGTGGATTGGGATTATCGATCTAATCCAAAATGAAAGAAAAGTCATGACGTATGTTGATGGTCAAGTCATTAAATTTGAAAGGTCGTCACTAATTAATTAAGCTGGCAGTGGACGTGAAGAAGATGTCTATTGACTTGAAAAGTCAGCACCCGTAGTACCGAAGCATGTTTTTTATGACCAATTGATATCTAGGAAATCCCTTGGAAATTGTTGGATTTATAAGGGTGTGTAAACAAATTAAATTTGTACGTACATGGTTAGAATTTAGGAGTGGTCCAGTTGAGTATGATCTAATTTTTTTCAAACACGACTTGAGTTTACTTGTTGTACATCATTCATAATCTTATAAAAACATTACTCAAAAGTTTGAAATAAAAAATAATAATAAAAAAAATGAGTTTTTACTTAATACAATCTCCTCTGTATAATAAGTCATTTTTGTGAAGGCTACATGCATGTCTTATCAATTGTCAAAATCCTTATTGGCCACTACCGCGGATGAATGATGTTCTTTATGATGCTCATATAATTTCATTCTCCCAGGTTAATTATATTTTTTTTTCGAATTTTATACTAGCTTACACATCAACATTATTACCTAGCTTGCCTTTACTATTTTACATGAGCACATAATTAATATATATATATATATATATATAATGCAATGCGTGGATGATTATCAATTATGATATAATATAAAAAATCATATAAAAATTATTTTATACAATATAAAAATTTAAAATATATAAAAACTGGTCCGATCCGGTTTAGTCCGGTTTTCCGATTCACTTTTTTTTTTTTAACCCCTAAACCCTACGTTGTTGAGCTTAGGAGTTGATTCCTATTGAGACAGAGAAATGGGGGTAGGGGTGGGCAGCGGGGTCCCACACCTCACTACCCCGCCCCCGTGCCACAGATGCAGTGGGTGGGTGGCCCTGCTCACATCTAAGGCCTCCAATGGAGGCGAAGGCCGAAGGGGGCCCAGCCCCGCTTATATATAATATATATATTAAAAAAAACCAATAGACAAAACGACATCATTTTGTTTATATGGGTTTTATTTTTAAAACACCCCAGACGAAACGACGTCGTTTTGTCATTATAGGCAA
The DNA here is from genome assembly GCA_961763995.1 of Juglans cinerea. Taxonomy (NCBI): domain Eukaryota; kingdom Viridiplantae; phylum Streptophyta; class Magnoliopsida; order Fagales; family Juglandaceae; genus Juglans; species Juglans cinerea. Next base: position 23,296,856 of record CAUIVZ010000008.1, on the reverse strand, counting down.
AACGGCGCCGTTTCATCTTGGTTATTAAACCCCACCCCCCTTCCCGCGACTCCCCATCCCCCAGCCCCTCCCCTTCACTGTCTCTCTCATGTCGCAATTCTCTCTCAGTCTCTCTCTGATCATCTCCATCGCTCTCTGTGGCCATTGTCATTGCCGTTGTCGTCGATGTTGCTCTCTGTGGCTGTCGCATCATCTTCACTGAAGGTAAGCCCCAAATCCGAACCTCTTAGTTTTAGTGTTTTAAGTTTTTTTTTTTTTTTTTTGAGCTATGAAGATTGGAGGAAGGTTGTGATTAAATGGAGACGAATGATAGGATTTGTGAATTGTGTGTTGTGGAGAATCTTGATTTTGCATGTGATTTGTGAATGTGAACTATGAATGTGATTTGTGAATGTGCATGGGTTTCGGATTGGAACCCTAAATTAGTTTAGGGTTCCAATCCGAAACCCTAAATTAATTTAGGGTTCCAATACTTTAGGGTTTCGGATTAGAACCTAATTTATGGTTCCAATTTGAAACCCTAAATTAATTTAAGGTTCCAATCTTTAGGGTTTTGAAATTCTGAACCCTACATCTTATTAATTATCAAGGAGGGTTCTTATGAAGCCTAATTCAGGCAAAAGATCATAATATATTGTTATAATTTTGTGTTTTTTCTTTGTTTACTTCTATGGTTCCACAAAAAATTTAATTTCAATCGGATGTGGTGTATAATTCACTTTTACACCCTCCTATAAAAACATGACATGACCTTAACTTTTTAATGAATGATAAAATGCACACACCAACACAAAATTATACTTTCTAAAAACTAAAACAACTAAAATTAAAATTTGAAAAAAAAAATAGGTGGCCCGAACGGTGGCCAATAAATTTCCGATTGCCAAAATCTAGTGACTTGCAATGGTCGGCCGGTGGTTTTCTAGCCGCCACCCACATGCGGCGGCCTGATTGATGGTGATAGTTTTGAAAATAATTAGAGTTAAGGGATTTTAAGAATTATGCTTTATATTTTAGTATTTTAGTTTCGGTCATGTGATGCATATTTTCTTAATAAAACTTGTGCATCTTCTTCTATGTTGCATCTTGGAATTTGAGGGTGTAAAAGCCACTTTTACACCGCATCCCAAAACAAAGATGCACTCTTCGACAAATATGGGTTTTATTATTTAATATGTGGACGAGCATTAATTGTGGAAACCTTAGAATATATATATATATATATATATATATATATATATATATATATGTTGGGTATAAAGAACCTGTGATGCCACTTATCATCTTTTGAATGGCACAATCTAATAATTTCCCATAGATTCATCTTCTCACCAACTTGATCCTCCTTAGAAAGGGAACCAATTTGACCATAATGAAAACATAAATCTTGTCTTTCATATGATCAAAGCTTCTAAAGTAAGCTAGCCTCCATGAAGTTTTAACAATCAGAGTCCCACAAACTCCCCAAAATCCAACAATAAATCCAATTGCCAAACTAATGTAGAATGATATTGGTGAATCAAGTACTCCCTTTCCGTCCCTGTCATCTTCTCCATTTCCCTCACCTGGTGATCCTCTAGGTTCAGTTTCAGAGCCTGGACACTTGTTCGGAAGAGGTGGGCCACAAAGTAGATAGTTACCTTCATAAATAGATGGGTCATTCAGTGTCTGAAGCTGTTTTTCATATGGCACTTGTCCCGACAAGTTGTTGAATGACAAATTCAAGTGACTCAAAAAGTTCAAAGCAGACAAATTTTCAGGGATTGGACCAGAAAGCTCATTTCTTGAGAGATCAAGCGATTCTAACTCGTGCATATTCCCAATATTTTCAGGAATTTTTCCATTCAAATGGTTCACAGACAAATTCATGTTGATAAACTTTGATAGGCTTGTAATACTGTCAGGTATTTCTCCTGATAGATTATTGTTTGAAAGGTCTAAAGAATAAACAAGAAGGAGATTTGAATGATATAGATATTCTTTACCTTTCGTAGCCACTAACATATCCCCTTCCTTATACCTAGCGCCTTCGTCAGTTTCAGTACTCAAGTTCCCCAGACATGGAGGGATTCCCCCTGACAGATAATTGCCTGCAAGGTCTAAAATCTTAAGACCTGAAAGTAAACATAATTGTGAAGGTATGCTCCCCTCAAAAGAGTTAGATCTCAGTCTCAACCTCGATAAAGATGATAAGCTTTCTCCTATCCATGCCGATAGGTTTCCAAACAATTTGTTTTCTCCAAGATCGAGGCTAGACAAGCGTGTGTAGTATCTAAAGAAGGAAGGAAGCTCCCCTTCAAGATGATTTTGGCTTAATGATAACCATTCTAGTGAACTCAAATATTGCATTGAGCTTGGAAACTTGCCGGATATGCTATTATTTGAAATGTCCAATGTAAATAACAATGACAAATTCTTCCAATGAGGAGGGAGTTCCCCAGATAAATAATTGTCTTTTAATAAAAGAAATACCAATTTTTTTAACATTCCAATAGAAGAGGGAATTCCACCAGTCAGAGAATTTGAAGAGAAGTCCAAATATGCCAACTTGGGCAGTAGTTCACCCATGTTTTCAGGGATCTGTACAAAAAAAAAAAAGTATTCATGAGAAAAAGTGATCTGTGCAAATATTGGAACAATTGAATTATAGTCAATGTAATCTGCCAAAGGTTGATCGAATTGGTAAGTGTGGTACCTGTCCCCGTAGTCCATTATTGGAAAAATATAATTCCCTAATATTTGAGCAGGAATTCCAAAAGTCGTGCGGAATTGTGTCGGAAATGCCAACATTGGGAAGAAAAAGAGTCACGAGCTCCGTTTGATTTTGAAGCCATGCTGGAAACTGTGGTCCAATCAACACATTTTCTATTCCGAGACTCCAAAGCTTAAAAGGCGGAAGCCAATCATGATTTACTTTTACGGCCATTGTCCATTTGGTGGACTCTGGAACAGACAAAAACAAATCTTCCAATCGAGAGAGATTCTGAAAATGAGCTTCAGTTAAGGCACCTTCCCAAAAATTGGAACCCAACTGCAAGTAAACCAGCATTGATAGATTCCCAATGGTTTCTGAAATGCTTCCATTCATTTGATTTTCGAAAAGGGAAAGTTCCTGCAAGGATGACAATTTACCAACAGAAGATGGAATTGAGCCCCAAAAAGAACAGAACGCGAGGTCAATAGTCTTCAATTTCTCGAGCCCTCCCAATGAGTGTGGCAGGATACCCCCAAGCAATTCATTGTCTCTCAAATGTAGTGATTCTAGCCTGGATGTAGAACATTGAGACAAACCATCCACAAGCCCAACTATCTCCCCACTTACGTTGTTGTAACTTAGATCAAACGTTTGCAATTGGCAAAGGTTGGCAAATGAGCTCGGTATCTCTCCTATAAAATTGTCACCAGATAAATCCAATATACGCAAGTTGGTCAGGTTTCCCAGACTTGATGGTAACTGACCTTCAAGTTGGCTATTTCCCAGGTCAAGCTTGACGACATGTCTTGTTCTGTTGTCACAACCAACGCCTATCCATGTACAGCAATTTTCACCAACCCAAGAAGAGAGCCGACCTGATGGATCTGATAGACTTTCTTTGAAGGCAAGAAGTATTTTCCTCTCCTTCTCTAAGCATTTGACAGTTAGGCTTTCGGTGCATGAAGCGTGTTTAATAAATTTCAAATATGGAGGTCCCAACAGAAAGAGGAAGAAGAAAAACAGAAAGAGATGAGCAATGGAGACGAAGTTGCGGGAACTAGCCATACTGCTCTCGAAATACTTGCATGAACAGCTAATGATATTCTTTTGGGAATTAAGGATACTTGTCCTGCCACACCAAATCAATATATAAAGTAGATGAAGCAAGGAAGACTGGCAAAGAATGTAATATTGCCGTCACATGACTAGTCAATCTGATCATGTTTCTATGGTACGTTGATTGTGCGGTCTACCACTTACCACTTGCAATATGTACACCAATCAGATTGCAATATGTACACCAATCAGATTTCAGTGTTTCTTAAAGTATATGATGATGTGGCTCAAATGATTAATATCATTGGCTGAAATAAAAGTTAGTTAGTTAGTTACACTAAAGCTGCTTCTATAAATAGACTGATGTAAACAATTGTATTCATCTCAATTCATTCAATACAAAATTAAAGGAATACATGACTCTGTTCTATCCTCTCTCTTTTTGCTTACTTTCATTTCTTACATCAAGATTTCACACCTAGATTCAGATTTTATCAGTGTTGCGTGTATATTGGGATGGAAAAAGAATACTTGTCCTGCCACACCAAATCAATATATAAAGTTGATGAAGCACGAAAGACCGGCAAAGAATGTAATATTGCCGTCACAACTACACTAGGTTGACTAGTCAATCCGATCATGATTCTATAGGACGTGGATTATACGGCCTACTACTTGGAATATTTACACCAATTAAATTTCAACGTTGCTTTTATATTGGGGTAGAAAAAGAAAATTGAAAGTGCTTTGATTATTGTTTTAAAAAAATATAATTATTTTTTATTGACAAAAAGTAAAAAGATATTTAAAAAACTAAGATGTTTATCAAAAACTAATTTTTCAATAGTATAGAAAATTAATTATATGCTTTTAGAGTAATATAATATCGTTTTCAGCTCGTATAGATATATTATAGTGTCCATGCTCAATTTATAAATGTGAGACCCGCTTGTTAGATGATTGAAGAAAAAAGCTCCACGATCGAGAAGACCTATGCAGTAATGTGAATTGTGATTATCGATCTAACCAAAATGAAAGAAAAATCATGACGTATGTTGATGGTCAAGTCATTAAATTTAAAAGGTCATGCGCTATTTAATTAAGCATGCAATGGACGTGAAGAAGACGTCCATTGACTTGAAAAATCAGCACCAGTAATACTGAAGTATGTTTTCTATGACCCATCGATATCTAGGAAATTTCTTGAAAACTGTGACTTGAAAAATCAGCACCAGTAGTTTTGAAGCATGTTTTCTATGATCCATCGATATCTAGGAAATTCCTTAGAAACCGTGACTTGAAAAATCAGCACCAGTAGTACTGAAGCATGTTTTCTATGACTCATCGATATCTAGGAAATTTCTTGGAATCTGGTGGGATTTATAAGGGTGTGTAAACAAATTGAATTCGTACATACGTGGTTAGACTTTAGGAGTGGAGTATGATCTAATCTTATTTAAACACAACTTGAGTTTACTTGTTGTACATCATTCATAACCTTATAAAACATCACTCAAAGAGTTTGAAATAAAAATCTATATATATAGAAAAGAAAAAAAAATGAAAAAAAAAAATTTTTACTTTATACAATCTCCTCTGCAAATAAGCCATTTTTGTGAAGGCTCCATATCCTATCAATTGTCGAAATCTTTCTTGGCCATTACCGGGAATTAATGTTGTTTTTTATGATGCTCGTATAATTTCATTACGTCATGTTAATTATATTTCGACTTGTGACCGCGTGGCATATTATTCCGTTAAAACTTAACAGAACAGAAAAACTAAATTTCGAGTTTTTAAAACGTATGAAAGTGATGTTAATAAAAGTATATATCAAAAGCCTTTAGAGCTTACTCCCTTAATTACCTGGTCATGTACTGGCAATCACCCATCAATACATTAGGAGTGTAAAAAAATCGGTGAACCGGTAATTTGGATCGCACTGGTCTGAACCGGTAGGTTTGGTTTAGTATCGAGTTTGGTTCGGTTCGATACCAGTTTTATTTTTCATAAAATTGGTCAAAATCGATCCAATTCCGATTTTTCTTTTTCTAAAAGCGGACCGATTCATATATATATATATATTGTAGTTTTTCTATTGTATTAATAGTTATACTAATACTATATCGCTATAATCTATAATACAATTATAATATATATTATAATATACTCCAATATATTATCATTATAGTATTATATACTATAATATACTATTATATATTATATAATATAGTATATTAAAACTAAAAAACCGGACCGGAATCGATAAAACTGTAAGTATCGATTTAGGGAGGTAACCGATGCAAAACCAGTTCTTGAAAATACAAAACCGATACATACCGGTTTGGTCCCAAATTTTATCCAAAATCAAACCAAATCGGACCTATTACACCCTTAATATACATAAGTCATCCCCTCGGATATAAAAGCAGCACCAATACATCAAACACAATAGACCCAAATGTACACTTCGGGATTAGTCCAGATTTTGTTCAAGATACCCAATGCCAAAGGAAAATCAAACCTCAATTGGCTACAGTATATGGGTGTAAAAGGTCCGGTTTTGGAGAAATTTTGGAACCGAACCGGTATATACCGATTTTAAAAATTTAAAAACTGATACGGACCGATTCATCACCAAATTTGGAATTTTCTATTTTTTCGATTTCAGTCCAGTTTTTCGGTTTACTATTTACACATGTGACACTATATATGTTTAATATTATAATTTTTTTAATACTAAACTTAATTGTGAAAATTTAGTATTTATTATTAACAAGTACTAATTCTTTAATATTCAATTATAGTAGTATAATATAAGTAGTGCGTAACTTATTAGTGATATTAATAAACTTGAATAATAAAATTAAAATTGTATAATTAATGTCTAATTATACTAGTATATTAATTTTATGTTATAAGATTATTATACTCGAATAATAATATTAGAATTTCATATTATATTAATTAGAAATGTAGCATATAATATATATTATAATAATATAAAAATTATATATAATATAAAAAGTGATCAGACGAAGATCCATTAGTTGTTATTATCTCTTTCAATGTCAAGGGGCTTGTCTTCTACATATATGGTGGTCGAGCCCGTCTTCTATGGGACGTTGATTATGTGGTCTATCACTTGCAATATTTACACTAGTCAGATTTCAACGTTGCGTATATATTGGGGTGGAAAAAGAAGATTGGGACTGCTTTTGTTCTTGTTTAAAAGAAAAATATAATTATTTTTCATTGACAAATGGTAAAAAGATATTTAAAAACTAAGACGTTTATCGAAAACCCATTTTTCAATAATATAAAAAATTAATTATATGTTTTTAGAGTATATAATATCGTTGTCAGCTCGTATTGATATATTATAGTGTTCATGCTCAATTTATAAATGTGAGACCTGCTTGTTAGATGATTGAAGAAAAAATCTTCACGATCAAGAGGACCTCCACCAGTATGTGGATTGTGATTATCGATCTAATCTGAAATGAAAAAAAAGTCATGACGTATGTTGATGGTCAAGTCATTAAATTTGAAAGGTCATGGTACTGATTAATTAAGCATGCAATGGACGTGAAGAAGACGTCCATTAACTTGAAAAATCAGCACCAAAAGTACTTAAGCATGTTTTCTATGACTCATCGATATCTAGAAAATTTCTTAAAAATTGTGAGTTAAAAAATAACACCAGTAGTACTAAAGCATATTTTTTATGACTCATCGATATCTAGGAAATTTCTTGGAAACTATTGGGATTTATAAGGGTGTGTAAACAAATTGAATTCGTACTTGCGTGGTTAGACTTTAGGAGTGGAGTATGATCTAATTTTATTCAAACACGACTTTAGTTTACTTGTTGTATATCATTCATAACCTTATAAAAATATCACTAAGAGTTTGGAAAAAAAAAATAGAAAAGAAAAAAAAAATGAAGAGAGAGCTTTTTACTTTATACAATCTCCTATGCATAATAAGCCATTTTTACAAAGGTTACATGTCCTATTAATTGTCGAAATCTTTCTCGGCCACTATAGCAGATGAATGTTATTTTTTATGATGCTCATATAATTTCATTCTGTCATGTTAATTATATTTCAACTTCCAACTGCGTGGCATATTATTAAGTTAAAACTTAACAGGACAGAAAAACTAAATTTTGAGTTTTTAAAATGTATGGAAGTGATGTTAATAAAAGTATATATCAAAAGCTAGTTTAGAGACTCCCTTTACGTGCTCACGTACAGAGGCAATCATCCATCATATACATAACTCGATACTAAAAATACCCGTCCCAAAGGAAAATTAATTGGCTACAGTACAGTAGTTTTCACACAGATTTGAGAGATGTGAACCAAAAATACCCAATCATACGGCGAAGAAAGTATGTACAGATATATTTGCAATGTCTAATCCAAAGAGAGTCTAGGCAACCAACAATTGGGTTCAGAATGAGAGGGACAAGCAAAGGCGACACAGTCCATAATTGAGTACTCTGAACAATTTCACCCGGAGAAACAAATATTACTGCCAGAAGAAAACCCTTAATTAGATGCCACAACACCATCAGGTCCATCACCTGTAGAATTACAACCAATAGAAGAAAAGAAGTAAATGTTATTTGCTTGTGTGATTATGCCAAGGGAAAGCAAACACATAATTCTTGCTTATGTATAATACTAGAGAACATCCCCAAGATCTGCCATCCGCGGGGGAGGGGAGGGGGGGAGTTAATGTGATATGTCGTCTACTTTTCTGGTTAAGAAAATCTCTCGTTTGTCAAATCTAAAAAGTAAGGGCCATTCACTACAAGGTATCGGCTTAGAAAATATGAAAATGGGCCATTCATTAGCCTGGTTACATGTCAACTGATATATTTTTAGAAGAATCACAATAAATAACCATTGGCAAATGGATTATAGTTCAAAAGAAACATGAAAATAATCACCAATAATGAAAACTAACCTCCTTTCCTTTCCTCTGCTTCATCCCCAGTTTTCCAAACAATATCTTTCAGCCCAGTTGTGAGACTATTATAGAACTGCAACATTGGGATAATTGATTGCAAACTTGAGCTAATGAGGAAAAAACAAATGATTTCATAAGATGGAAAAATAACAATATCTAAAGGTTCCGATTCTAAAGTTGGCCTGTCCAGTCCAAGCCACATGCGGGAGGACGGAGTTTGGTTTTCGGCTGACATAAAAGCCCCAATGGGCTCAGAAATACAAACAGTAGTCCAGATCTGCAGCCACGTGCTAGGTCCCTGGCCTGATGTGTATCTCATATACCAGAATTAAAAGTGGCCTGTATGTCCAGGCTTTTTGCCACCCCAAGTAGTGGAGGCAATGAGTAGGGTCAAAAGGTCATCCTCCCTGCTTCAGACCATATGGGACAGCTATATAATTTTACAAAAATGAAAAGGGGAAAGAATGAATATGGGGTTCTGACAGTGACAGATTTAGGTTGCCTTGTCCCATGCCACATCACATCTATTTTTAACTTTGCCCTTCAATTATTACATAATTACAAAAATTCCATGGACTTTATGTATATGTAAACCCCAAGGTTCACTCTATTTCCCGTGCACAACCATCACATAAGTCACTAGACTCTCTCCCACACACACACTTATTATCTATAATTACTGAAGAAATGTTGTGGGGATGGGGACTCATAAGTTGCCCATCCTTGGTATGGGAATGACATGGAGGGAGACTTTCAGTTGTGAATCACTTGTGATGCAGGTACGTGTAAATAGAGACCCAGAGCACTCCACTACCATCACTAACCCCTCAGGCCTGTGTTCCCTAAGTTTTGTCCTTCCAAAATCGCAAGCCATGAAAAGCAAGCAACAAGGACCTTGGTGTAGTCCATTGGCAGCACTACACATGCATTTTGATAGCTTGGTGGCAGAGAAATCACCACTACTAGGTGAGGAAGCCTAGGAACCATGGCCTATGCCAATGGAGGCAGAATTTCAATAGCTAAATATTTTTATAATAATAGATGCCACGAAGTGCAATCGACATTGTAGACCATACCTTGTGAAATTCTAGAGTATCACCTCCAGACTTGCGAACCTCAACCATGTAGAGTGAAGGGGCCACCTCAAAAATCTGAAAAAGAGAATTGTAGACAGTTCTGGACAAATTACAGGAAGAGGAGAGAGGAGAGGGGGTGGGATTTAAATAGATGTACCTCTGTTGCCACAGATAAATGACCTTTACGTCCAGTTTTTTCACCTTGAAGCTTCAACTGAGATAGGTCAAAAATGAGGGACAAATTGGGGGGTGGGGGTGTCAGAAGTGAAAGATAATTGAATACTTGATTGATTAATACTAAAGTTGGACTTCTAGATTTCTTCAGTTGCCCTTCAAAATTTCCAACCATGAGAAAGTGAAGCAACGAGATTAAATGAATCTCATTTGGAACCAGAAGATTAATACCATACTTTGCAAGTGAATACACTTTATTGGGCCTTTTTTATGCAACCAATCATGCAATATAAATATTCGACATTGTGGAAATATTTACTGAATGATTAAATACAAATTTTCTCATCAACTAAATCTTTTAGAATAATTGGTAATTTAACGTAGTATCAGAACAACAATATGGGAGTTCTCTCACTCAACTCTTTAACCCTATTTCAATTTTTAAAAAAACCCACATGTTGAGCCAACTTATTAAGAAGTTTGCCCAACATGAGGGGAAATGCTGAAATATTGATTGTGATTAATGTACCTCGTCCCTTCAATTGCATGAGTAACTTAACCATGAAGTTATCAAGATTTTGACAAAAAGATTACAAAACCCAACCATTGACAGTCATCAAAAAGTTAACAAAAGCAGACAATTGCAATAATTGCATGGAAAAGAGAGTATTGAACCTTGTAGTTATTTTTCTTTACACCAAAACCAAGAGGCATTGCAGCTTCCTCGATTTTTGAGATTATCTCTTTAGCAGGAGATTTGGATGTGAATCTGGTTTCCCTTTTAATAAGTCCCTGGTTACCATAGACTTGTCAGCAATTTCTTAAATTTGATGTCAAGGTGTCAATCCAACAACAAATGACAAGCTAGTTAGCTCTTTCAACTGTACAAAATTTTAAAGATAAAATTATGGAAAAATTACAGTTTAAACAACCACTCAGATTGTATTACGAACACTAAATTATCAAAGTTGTCATTTACCTTCTATACTACCTCTATTTTTACAACTTAAAATCCTTTAGTGACGATTTTGATAGTTTGGTGGTCATATTGCAAAATGAATATTAGTTTGGGGGCTTGTGTGATTTTCCCTAAAATTATTCTTGATTATCTATATCAGCACTTATTTTGAAGTATCAACCAGCCTTTATTTTCACATGCAGTTTGAAAATATCAACACCTACACAGAATTTGAGCACAAAGTGCACTATTATCACATCCTCAAGCCTAGTAACATGTGGAGAAAAAAATCACATCCTTTTGAACTGCCTTAAGTTAGCATTTAGGTCAACAGATCATCATCCTTTCTCATGTGATATATATGAGGTGTTGCCTCGACAGTTGAAATATCAGGTTTCTCCAGTACAACTTTTTCCATGTCAGATATCACAGCCAAAGTCAAGCATACCATTTGCTTTTCAAAGAGAGTACTGAGGTTGAGGCCCTGAGATGTAGAGATGAGCTCAAATGCATTCATGGTGACAGGAGCCACAGGCTGCCCTTCTTCCCGCCTCTCCACAATAAGCTCTCCAGAATCCTGTCCATGGTAAACAGAAATTATAAAGTCACAATATAACCAAAAAACCAAAACAATAATAAGAACAATATAACTACAACATGAATCTTACCCCAATTTCATTGAAAATACCATCCACATCGGCGAGACTAACATCAGCTTGCTCAAAACTAGGCGGCTTGTATCCTTTCTTAAACCACTCATTCTCAATGACCTCAGCAATTGTAATTCGCTGTTTCATTTGATTGGCTCAGATATTAAATACACAAGAAATACATTTTTTATTTACGTAATAAGCAATAAATACATTTTTATAAGTAATACAAAAGAAATACATGGTTGTAAACAATAATAATGAACAAGAGACAATGACGTACTGTTGAGGGATTAGGGTCCAGGATTCTTTTGATCAGTTTCTTTGCACTTGAGGAGAACCATGGAGGGCATGTGAAGTCGGCCTTGAATATCTGGATAGATCATAGAGCAAGCATAGAGCTTATAAACATCAATTATCAGATTATGGAGCCTTATAAATGAAGAATATAAAGTTCATTTTAAAAATAGCAAGCACTCAAAGATCAGATAAACTAGACCTGCCCAAGAGTCCCGCCCCAATAGGAACTTATGTTGTCTACGTATGCACCACAAATCTTACAACTGCATGGTTTACACTTTACAAGTGGCGTACACTTAAAACAATTACTAAATTATCATTTGTCTGGGACCTGTGCTCTTTTCCTTGAGTATTGTATACATAGCATTATTGACAAGAAGATACACAACAATGCAATAAGATCTATGCATTCAAATCGCACTTGAACAGAGAATGCCCTATCAACACCATACAATGTAAATTGTGCATCATACAATCACCACAAGCAACCAGAAAGACACACATAGTAAAAGTTTTAAGCAGAAAAGACCACAGTGATGACACATTTGCAAAGATGTTCTATTTTTTGCGTAAATACAAAAAAAGAAAAAAAGCGAAGGCCCCCAATTTTTCATCTGCTCCCATACTGTTGCCTTACAAGAAGCATGGCTTCCACGTACGCACCACTTCATTGACCAACTATCGCTCAGTTTTGTTAAAATCATTTAGAGTGTAGAAAATTAACTGCCTACATCATCTTCATCTGTAACAAGTTCACTGCCTTTCGCCACTTCATTGACCAGCTATCACTCAGTTTTGTTAAAATTGTTTACAGTGTAGAAAATTATCTACCTACTTCATCTGCGTCTGTAACAAGTTCACTGCCTTCACATGTACATTAGGAAGTATGAGTTAACAGAGAACCAGAGAGCAATTAACCTTTTTATATAATGCCATGAGGTTGGATTCTTCAAAAGGTAAATATCCAGCCATTAAGACAAAAAGAATCACACCACATGACCACAGATCTGCCTTTGCTCCATCATATCCTTTATTGTTGATCACCTGGAAAAGTAGGGTGTGAATGAAAAATAGGTTCATAAGATTAAGAAATAGTAGTTTGCACTTAGAAACAAGACCTAATATACCTCTGGAGCAACATAATTTGGCGTACCACATGTTGTATGAAGTAACCCATCTTCCTAAAGAGAGGGATAAGATTATCAGTCATAAAACCTTCACAAATTGATTATGCCAAAGATGCCTCATACTTCGCCACAGTATCAAAAATCCAAAACAGACTGTTAGGCACAGACAAATCAAACTGAAAGGTGAGGCTTCTAGGGGCCAGTAGCCACTAACACCTCTCATATTAAGTTCTCGATAACTTTTATTATGATATTCTTTTTGTGCAAGGCAAATTTTTCTATAGGTAAAAGTAAGGTTTTAATGAACCACAATGAAAGGCATTTCCCAAGTACACAGGAAGTATACACAAAAAAACACCTAATTACACTTTTTTGTGTAAGGCATCAAGTCTTCATACTCACTCGAACTTGTTGTGGTAGCGCACTCAATCCAAAATCTGAAACTTTGAGAACACCATTAGCATCAAGCAGTAAGTTCTCTGGCTGTGAAAAGACAAACGAAAATGTCATCAGTTTTTTTCATTTTGAGATAGTTGAAAAAAATACATACAGATCAGTTCATCACCTCCAACTGAATTATTTAACTTTGAAAACATGGGGGCTAACATTCCGAAGACATTAGCAGAAACAACAGTAAGGAATCACACCTTTAGGTCTCTATGAAAGACACCTCTGCTATGACAGTAGTCCACAGCATTAATAAGTTGCTGAAAATACTTTCTAGCTTCATCTTCCTTCAACCTCCCCTTACTTGCCTAGCTCAAGAGATACAATGCAAAAACCAGTTATTATATTTTTTTTTTTTATCATTAAAAGATAGATATTATATATATGAATGAAAAAGGTATAGCCCTTGTACACAGGAAGTATACATAAGTGCTCCTAAATACATTCTAAGAACGATAAATTAAAGACAAGAAATCCTGAATATTGTCCCCATGCAAAACAATAGTGGAAAACCAACACATTAGAGTGTGGAGAAAAAAATTCTTCAACTCGGACATTGTGCGCTCCTTATCTTCAAAGCACCTTGCATTCCTTTCCGTCCAAGTACACCACATAATGCACAACGAAATCATCTTCCACACTGCTGCCACTTGTTGACAGCCCTGCAACTTTGTCCAACAACCCAACAAATCCACCACCCTCATAGGCATAACCCAAGCAACATTAACCCTTTGAAAGATCTCATCCCACAACGCCCTTGTTACCTCATAGTGTATTAAGAGATGGTCTACAGATTCTCCATTCTTTTTACACATGTAGCACTAATCCACCAATACACAACCTTTCTTCCTCAAATTGTCCGTGGTCAATATCGTCTCAAGAGCAGCATTTCAAACAAAAAAAAAACTACTTTAGGAGGCACACGAGCTCTCCAAATATTCTTCCATGGGAACGGAGTATTGTCAAGATGCTATAATACGCCTTAACTGTACTTATCCCGTGATTATTAGACCTCCACTTCAAGCTATCTCGTTGTGCCATAAGAGTCTCCGTAATATAATAAGCTGAAAAAAACTGAGACACTAGGTAATTCACAATCATGGAAATCCCTATTAAACAGAATATTTCACTGGTGCGTACCATGAGAAAATAACCGCACATCCGATATTGAGGCCTCCCTATTAGCTGCAATACGGTATAGAGCCGGAAAAACCCTTTCCAATGCCTGATCTCCACACCACACGTCTTGCCAAAATCTGATTCGATTGCCCTCACCAACTACAAAACGAATTTGATTTGCAAAGCATGGCCACCCCTTCCTTATATACTTCCATAATCCCACACCATACCCCCCTCTCACTTCATTAGAGCACCAACCACCCAACCCAATACTATATCTAGCATCAATACTATCCTTCCGCAGATCCCTCCTCCTAATGATATCTCCAAAGTCATTTCCTAGTAAAGCTTTATTAAAAGTTTTCAAGTTACACACACCCAACCCTCCATTCACAACTGAGCCACATACAGTCTTCCAACTCACCAGATGAAATTTTTTCTCCTCTCCCATGCCTCCCCATAAGAACGCCCTAAAAAGTTTCTCCATTCTGTTCACCACCCCTACAGGCAAAGGAAACAAAGATAAAAAATAAGTGGATAGGTTAGTGAGAGTACTCTTGATGAGAGTAAGACAGCCCCCTTTTGATAAATACACTCATTTCCAGCCAGCCAACCTATTCTCTATCTTCTCCACTACCTCATCCCATATAGCTCTATTCTTGAAAGTTGCTCCCAAAGGAAGGTCCAGATATTTCATTAGAAAAGAAGAAACCTTACACTCCAGAAGGCTTGCTAAACTATGGATATTAGAGACCACTCTCACAGGCACCATCTCAGACTTACCCAGATTCACTTTTAGCCCTGACACTGCTTCAAAGTAGAGTAACAGTGCTCGTAGAGTTTGGATCTGGCTTTTATTCGCTTTATAAAAAACTAATGTATCATCTGGCAAAAGAAGGTGTGAGATGATAGTAGGACCATTAGAACCATTGCCCACCTGAAAGCCAGATAAAAACCCTCCCCCAACAGCAGCCTGCACCATCCTACTTAAAGTCTCCATAACTATAACAAAAAAAAGAGGAGATAGAGAATCTCCCTGCCGCAGACCCCGCGAATTATCAAAGAATCCAGCCGGTGTGCCGTTAACTAGAACTGAGAGCAATAAGCACCTCGCCGGCTCCCACACCGGCACAAAAAGAACTGCCGGTGGCGGGCGACCACCATGGTGTGCCGATAAGGCCACTCCGACGGGATGACAGGGATGACGGCGAGGTAACAAAGGAGCTGCTCATTTCGAGGGTTGCTTTCCCGATGCCGTCACCTGGCTTTTTGTTGGAGAACATTCAGTCTCAGCCGCGAGTGGTGGTCGAAGGAGCAGATGTTGCTCTTGTGCAATTACCGTTGGCAGAGGATGGGTTTTTGGTGGGTTTCACGTCGCTGCCTTGTGGGTTATCGTTGGAAAATACACAGACAAGGCCATGTGGTGGATGGAGGCCCAATGGTGAATCCGGTGCAGTCAGTCATTTTGGAACATGGCTTTTCATCACTGGGGTCTCCGATGGGTCTTGTTCCTTCCAGTGGGGAGTCAGATTCAGTGTGTGGATCAGAACTGGCTTTATTTTCTCTCGTCAGCACAGGTGAGGAGGGGGTCATCCTAACTCCTTTGTGTACACTCCCTCCCAGCTCTACTTATGGGAGTTGTTCGTCAAATTGGGTGTTTAAGAAGGTAGAGGAGATTCAAGATGTCATTGGGATTTCGTTTGGAGCTTACCAAGAACAATTCAAGGCTCTTCTTATAGCACTTGAGGATAGTCATTCGAAGTCAGCCACAAAGTAGGATAGGGAGCTTAAAAGGCTAACTTGTTCCATTAATTATGATGTGAAAGAAGGGAGTGGCGGAAGGGACAGATCGAAAGGGAGGGGCAATATAGTTTTCTTATGAAGACTAAGATTATATCATGGAATGTACGGGGGCTTAATGATCGCAATAAACGCCTCCATATCAAATCATTATTGTGGATGTCGAAGGATGATGTGGTGTGTTTTCAAGAAACAAAGATGCGTTTCATTGATAGGAAAATTGTGCGAAGTGTATGGGGGTGCTCGTATGCGGGATGGACTTATTTGGCTTCTTTGGGAGCCTCATGTGGAGTGTTAATTATGTGGGACAAAAGAGTTGTTCAGTTGATCGAGGAGTGTATTGGAGAATTCTCGGTCGCGACTAGATTTAAAAATGTGGTTGATGGTTGGGAATGGGCATTTGTAGGTTCATATGGACCTAACGTGGATAGGGATAGGAGAAGGTTATGGGAGGAGTTGGCGGATCTATACTCATTATGGGATGTGCCGTGGTGTATGGGGACGATTTTAATACTATTCGCTTTCCTAGTGAGCGTTCAGGACATTGTCGGAATTCTCTGGCCATGGAAGAATTCCGCGAGTTAATCTTCGATCTTGACCTCATGGATCTCCCCCTGGTAGGAGGTGAATACACTTGGTCAAATGGGCGGTTGTGGTCGAGATTGTATAGATTCCTTGTATCTCCTACGTGGAAAGCTCAATATCTGGAAGTTAGTCAAAAACGACTAGCTCGAGTCAGTTCTGATCATTTTTCTATCCTTTTGGATTGTGGGGGTATTCACAGGGGGCGCCGGTATTTCAAGTTTGAAAACATCTGGCTAACAGTAGATGGGTTTGTAGAGATCGTGCGTGCTTGGTGGACTTCATATCAATTCATGGGTACTCCAAGTTACATTCTTGCAAGTAAGTTGAAAGTACTGAAACAAGATTTGAAGAAGTGGAATTTGGAGGCTTTTGGTCACATTGATAATCAAAAGTCTACACTGTTGGAGGAACTGCAAGAGCTTGAGGATAAAGAGTTATTGGGAGATAATTCAGATGAGATGTTACTGAGGAAGGGCATGGCTATGGCAAACTTGGAGAGGGTTTTGTTGTCAGAGGAAACTTCATGGCGTCAAAAATCCAAGGCCCTTTGGTTGAAAGAAGGTGATAGGTGTACGAAGTTATTTCACAAAGTGGCTAATTCACATCGGCGTAATAATGCTATTGAGTCACTTCAATCAGGTTCTCAGGTGTTTTCTTGTCCTCCCGAACTAGAAAACCATATAGTACATTACTATGAGACTCTCCTCACAGAATCGTTTCCTTGGAGGCCGAAGCTTGATGCCTTGAACTTTAAGGCAATTGACTTGCAGAGTGTGAGTGTTTTGGAGAGACCCTTTGTTGAAAAGGAGATTTACAAGCTCATATCTGGAATGGCTAAAGATAAAGCGTCGGGGCCGGATGGTTTTTCAATAGGTTTTCTTCAAACTTGTTGGGACATTGTGAAAGGTGATGTTATGCAGGTTTTCAATGAATTTTACTCTCTTCAAAAGTTTAAAAAATCTCTAAATGCGACCTTTATTGCTCTCATTCCTAAGAAACACATGGCGAGGCCCGAGATTTCTGTCCTTGACCAGTTATTATATAGAGTCGTTAACATATCATGAACAAGTAATTTAGGCACTTTATTACAGATTGCGTATGTTAATCATCAGCAGCAGACAATCACTTTCTTACAATTTTGTCGAACAGCTCCCCACCAGTCACAAATTCCAAAACAATGTATATCTTCATCTTGCTAGCCATCACCTACACCAGTAATACTGCCCAAAATCAATTTGGATGCAGAAGATAGTCAAGAAACATTATAATTAAGTACTGAACATGTGGAAAATCCAGAACATAGAAATTTATCGCTGTAAAAGGTTAATATCAATGACTAAAAATAAAGCATGAAGAATATACTGAATGACTAGTCATGCCATATTATTGCGATAAGGTAAAAATTAAATTAAAGGAGGCGGCTCTGCTCTCTAACCTCATACATGCGGATAACATTTGGGTGTCTAATCAATTTCATTGTTGAAATTTCACGTTTAATCTGCAAGGATAAACCAGTCAGAAAAATAGTTAATGTAAGACATATTGATATTCAAACTGAAAGAAATAACTTTAAAACTTCAGCAATATTTTTGCATGGCCACATTCATACATATATCACATTTTTCACATACTGCCAGTACGGGGTGAAACTCATCTGGCAATCAAAATGTTGCTTCTTTTCTTTTTTTTCTTATATCTCCTAACTAGAGTTGATTGCCACATCTTCACTATAATAGGCAAAATTTCCCAAATTTATGACTCCGTACAAAAGATTATCTTTTAGCATCCACACACTTGATTCAAAATCAAGTCATATAAAACTTAATTATCTAAACTTAATAGAATTCGATTCAATCAATTTGCAATTTTATTCAGCTGTTCCGGATAAAACTGAAATAAACTGAGTTCCACGTCTCTTCAATTCTTTTTTTTAACAAGATGTTATTTTCAAAGAGTTTACAATTTTTCCCAACTAAAATGCTAGGCAAGTCTACTTCTTTCCCTCGTAACAGGAACATATAATAATAATAATAATAAATTCGATACGACTTCCTGTACATTGTATTTGGTCACAGAATGACAAGATGATTTTGTCACCTCGCCAATGTTGACTTTTGCTTTGTTTTCATCTAAAAGTAACAAAAATTTCTTCGCCAAGTTCCTAGTTATTTTCAAGGAAACCAAACAGTCAATCACCAAATATTACCCCTCCAAATTGAGAAACCAAGATTTAAAACAAAAACGAAAAGCTTAATTATTCAAAACATATAAATTTAACAAAATCCGTACAAATGCAAGGAATTAATCCAACCAAAAAAGAAATCATCCATCATTAGTAAAATCCTAACGAAAATGGGGAGTTAGACCTGGCCGATCATCTTGTGCTTGAGAACCTTCTCTTTATCGAGAATCTTGATGGCCACATTCTCGCCGGAAACGACATTCCGAGCGAACTTAACCTTGGCGAAATTGCCTTCACCCAGCGTCCGACCCAGTTCGAACTTCCCCACGCGCGTCCTGTTGCTATTGCTCGACCGAGACGCCATATTCTCCCTCTGGGACCTCCCCCACAGCGCAATTCCTCCACTCCAGAATCGGACTCCTTCACAAACTTGTTTCTCTCTTTTTGTTTGTCTCTCTCCAAAATCCTTCCACTCTCAATGTCTCTCCCTCTCTAGAATCAGATTTCCGCTCTCTTTAGAGCTCAAGGATCAAGACCTCTTCTTCTTGCAGGGTTGCCAAACCTGAGACTTCGAAACCCTCATTTTTCCTTTTTTGTTAAATAAAAACTAAAACGGAAACAAAAAGGCACTAAAATTCTCTAAATATCCTTATCGAAATCAAACCCGGGCTTCCAGCTTTTGTTGGAAATACAGGCCGTTAGAACAGATATAAACCTCATGAATCATTTTCAAACCGACCAATGAGGATACCGCAATTAAAAGGCTGTAAGAATCATAGCAAATTACGGTATCGTAAACAGATTAATAATGAGAAAGCGAAATCAATGAGAGGCAGAGATCTGGAGGGAGTCGTGGATTAGTGCGTAAACTTCCTTCTCTGCTATTTTCGGAAAAAGGAATTGAGCGGTTGGCTGCTCTTGGTAGCTGAAGCTGGAGTTATCAGGCCGGTGTGAGCGAGTGATTGATTGGAATCGGGTATGTATAACTTCGTATTGTGCCTATGGGTCTGGTGCATGCGCGTGCGTACGCGAGGAAGGCGGAAGGAACTAGGGCTGAGCCGTGATGTGGTCGCTTGCTTCATGCGTCATGCGGTCGCGTCTTGGCTGGCGCAGTCGTGTCGTAGAGCGATTGGTTGTTTCAGTTGAGAGCTCAACGTCTCAGCCGTCCAGGTGGATCCCATTCGTGATGCGTCAGTGTTACCAGTCAGAATTAAATCAGTAAGTTAACGTACTAATCTTATATTAATATTATTATTTTTATATTTAAAATTTAAATTAACATTATTTTTAATAAAATTTATTTTTTTAATAATTATATTGAATAGATCTACATATTAATATATAAAATCACTTATAATTAAATGTTTCGATAGTTCGCCGCTCTGCGCGTTGTGTTTGAATGCAATTCATAATTGGCAATGTTTTGTGAGAACGAGAACTGGATTGGAAACTCTTCGTTTTAACTATTTTAACTTATCTCATTCTCTTTAATTTAATTATTATAAATTTTTTAAATTTTTTTTAAAAAATATAATAAATAATTTAATTTTTTTAAATTTTAAAATATAAAATAATATTATATTTAACATTCATTCCACGATCTAAACTTTCTATAAAATAACTACACCTCGAGAATCTCACCAATTCATGTAAAAAATCTTTTTTATTTCTTTATCTTTTAAACATTTTTTTAACACCTTAAATATTTTTAAAAAGTAAAAAAATTCACAAAATTATTAAAAATCACTTCCAACTATTAGGAAAAAACAATCGGTACTCACTCGGTGGATATTCTCGGTTTGATTAGGATTTTCCTTTTATACCTACACACGTGCACGCTATCATATAGACTTATAGTTAAGAAATGGAGAAATGCTACGGTCCCGAATTTGGGACTCAAAAATTGTCTTTAAAAGAGTTAATTTTTTTTTATGTATTTTTTTAATTATTATAAATATTTTAAAAAAATTAAAAATTTATAACATCATTTAAAAATATTTTTTTAATCATTCCGTGAAAAAAAAAAACAGTCTCGTTCAGGACTCAAAGCATTTCTCTAAGAAATGAGAAGCGGTAGGTAGGTTTATAAAAAAAAAAAATCTATAAATAAAACTTATAATCTTATTACTTGAGAAAAATGATAGAATTACAATTATTTTTATAATTTTTATACAATCATATGTTAAATAAGGGATATTTTTATAAAACAATTTATAAAATTAATATCACTTTATATAAATACCATCAATTTAACATTTTTTTTAACATATGGTTATATAAAAATTTTAAAAAATAATTATAAGTATATCATTACTCATTTTCTGATATCTACTTTATAATAAGATAAAGTTTTACACTATAAAACATGTTAAAAGTCGTATTAGTTTATAAAATTTTTCTATAAATCAAGTATTTCTCTAAAAAAAAATAATCAGAATAATGCTAATTACAAATCTAAGCAATACAAGCACTTTGCAATTTTTGTGAAAAGAACGAGACTTATTATAAAAATGTATATTTTTTTATATGAATTTCATTTTATATTTTTTGCCAAAAGGCATACACCAGAGTTGTACACTTTAATTTTGCACAAATAATTTTCTATAATTAACTAATATAGGAAAATGTATTTTCATTTAGGTGGGATATTTTTAATTAGTTTTTCATTTAAAAGGTTAAAAATAACTTGCCTTCACCAAGATTTGATTCAAGAATCCGAGAGTACTATTGTACTTGAGAAAATTCTGGAGAATGGAACAAAGTCACAAACACATGTTGGACATGAAACTTCCGGATAATCATGATGTATAATATTCAGAAGAATAGGTCATTATGGACATACATTGTATGACATATAAAACTCTCCTAGTCTCTCAATAATTAAATTAATCAAGAAAAATACCATGCAGTGTGTGTGCTATATATTATTTGGAACAACAACAATAATAGTAATATTATTTCTTCAAAGTCATTGATGGAGTATAAGAAAAAAATATGTCAATGATTAAATAAACACTCAATTATTCATCGAACAACACTGTAGATCTGCTTTATTATTCAAACGTCTTCATCAATTAAGCATAGGAATGAACAAGTGGTACGAAATGGTCCTGTTTGCATTGGATATTTTTTATTTTTTTTTTTAGGAATTCTATGCATCAACTATTTACTTTTGAGTTAGTCTATATACAGTTCCCAAATAGGAACAGATCATGCAAGCCCATAGTTATGTTTTAAAAAAATTAAAAATTATAATAATATTTTTTTTAAAATTATATTTTTTTTTCCTTTTACCCACATTCATTAATGGGGCTGTACACACAGTCATCCACTCAGGATTGTAAATAGAATTTATCTTTACTTTCACACCACATATTTATAGTTTTTTTTTATAAAGTTTAGGGGTGTTTTTCATAGGGTGTAGATATGTTTTTTATAGGGTGTGGGGCAGTGAATAGTGACTGATGAAAATAATTTTTCTTATTTTTTAGGCAATTGGGTGCAGAAGATTCGTCTCAAATATATGTTCCTATTTATAGGAGAATGAGACTAGAAAAAAAATAAAAATATAATAAATCAATCAATGACACTAATTGATTTATACAATAAACTAAATGTAGTAGAGAAATAAATTATATTATAATACATAATAAAATATTATAAATATATTCTATAATAAGAATGGTAATATTCTAATATAATATTCCAAAGAGTTACAATACAATGAGCTTTATCGAATGCAACTTAATCAAAACTAATGATTCTGGTTAGAAAAAATAAATAAAACCAATGATTATTCGAAACTCAACAATATATGTTATAATTAGTTATGAATGTTTAAAAAATTAAATTAAACTAGAATAGTTTATTAGTCGGACAGAAAAAGTAATAAAGAATGGGGCTGGAGTGCTGGCTACGGCCGTAGCACCGACCATGTTAAGGTAGGAAACATTTCAATTATAATTCAATCTATTTAATTAAACTAATAAGATCTCTCAAATTGACCAGTTAATTTCAAGAATGATTTGTGTTGAATTTGCTCGTTGCGATCAAAATTGCAAATTCTAAATATCGCATATCGAGTTTAAGTTTTATAGAATTGAAGTTGAAATTTATATGAATAAACTTATTCAGTTAAACAGGTGAGACCCTTGATATTTATTGATAAATTTTGTTTTTAATTCATATAAAATTCATAAGTGTGTTAGACAATTGCCCACCCTAATTTGATTTCCTTGAAAATGCCATCTTTTAATTTTTATTGTGAGTTTTTTAAAAAAACATGATTTTTTAACACTTTGAAGTTGAAGTTCATGTGGTCCTCAAAATACATTTGTTAGTAAAAATACATCGAGGTTTGGTTTGGTTACATAAATGAGATAAAATAAAAGTTAAAAGTTGAATAAAATATTATTAGAATATACTTTTTTTATATAATTTTTATTTTAAAAATTGAGAGTTTAAAAAAATTGTAATGATTATATAAGATGAAATGAGATTAGTATTGATAACCAAATCAGGCCTAAATTAATACAATTATACAAGATGAGAGAACGAAATACTCTTGAGAAAAGATATTTGCAACTGTGAATTGTGCAACTTCCGTGTAATCGCTTTGAAAAAAGTGAATAAAATATAGGATCCACATGAAAAAAATTAATTTTTTAATTGTGGATCACACTTTTTTTCAAAGTGATTACGCGACATTTACGCACTTCACAGTTGTATGTAGAATTACTCAATACTCTTAGGCCTGGTTTGTTTAATGTAATCATGTCATCTCAACTCATCTAATCATTATAATTTTTTCAAACTTCTAAATAAAATGCCATTAACAATTCAACTTTTTAAAATCTTCAAAAAGAAATAATATTAAAAAAATTTATTTTACCAACATTTTATTTAATTTTTTAATTTTTATCTCAGATCATTTCAACTCAACTCTGCTCATTACCTAAACCAGGCCTTAAACGTTAAACCAGGCCTTAAACGTTTTACTCAGTGGTTGTTGAAGTTTGATCTTCCTTCGTGTGGTCAAACAAGCAATCGTGATTGATCAATCCTTGAAAACGACCTTTTAACTTACAAAGAGTTTCGTATTAACAGTATTCAAAGCAATTGCTAAAGCCAACTTTTCTCTGCCTTTTTCCCCTTTACTTTTTGGAAAGTTTCAAGTCGAAGATAAGCTGTAGCCTGAAAAACCTGGCAAGAGACAATTCTCGGGTAGAAGTAGGGGCATGTTTGCAAAATTGAAATATTTTAGAATTTTATAAATAGTAATTAGATTATTTGAGTGAAAATGTTTGAATGAATTTCAGAAAACGAGATTAAAAAAAAACTGAATAAAAATATTATAAATTTCAGAAAACGAGATTAAAAAAAAAAACTGAATAAAAATATTATAAATTAAAATTTTATTTAAATATAATTTTTAATGTAATTTATATTGTATTTTAAAGTTTGTAAAAATTATATTAATTTTTGTATTTGAATAATGATTATGTAATAATTAGATAAAAAAGTTAAAAATTAAAAATTAAAAGTCGTTTTGTGTTTGAATAATATTTGCGAATGATTATAAATGAAATTATAAGAAATTTTGATAATTTTGATAATTCTCATAGTATCCAAACATGTAAAAATGAGTTAACTTGGCTATAACTTGAAGAAGCACACTAAACATATGAAAAACAAGAAAGTAATTGTTACGCTGTCAGGAAGAAAATTCAATAGTCTTAGGCCTTGTTTGTGTATATAGGTATTATAAGATATTTTCAAATATTTTCTTACTAAATATCACTCAAGTATAAAATACTTTTCAATTCTAAATATTCAATTTTTTTTATTTAATTATTACAATTTTCTCAAATTTCAAAACAAAACATAAAAAATAATACAATTTTTTAAATTTTTAAAACAAAAATAATATTAAAAATAATATTTCAATAATATTTTAATTTTGTAATATTTTTATTTCTCTCATTTTTCAAAACCCAATACAACTCAAATCAAATAATTTCATTACTATTAACAAATTATGTCACGATTATTCACATATATTCTTAGATATTCTAAGTGTCCAAACAAACTATTAATTCTCAAAACTACATATTTTGAATGATAAGAATCGACTCAACAAAAAGAGAGAACATGTTTAATTTTTTTAGAAGGAATCGGAGAAGTTCAGAACCTCTAGCTTTAAGAAACTTATGTATAGGTTAGAGTTGTTACGTCTAACATTTGCTTAATTAAACCAATTATTAATACATGAACTTCGTCAGTTACAGAAACGAAAAACGAAAACATGAAGTACATGAACTCCATCTTGAGATCACACTTCTCAATTATACTAGACAAGTAACAACAATTGTGTGTGAAGGGGTTGTGTGAGGAGGTGTTGAGAATTAAAAGAAATCGAAATTAAATTATGTATTGTTAGTGCGATCATATTGTTCGGCCTCATCTCATATTATCTCAAATTTTTCATCTTATCTAATCATTACAGTTTTCTTAAATTCTTACACAAAATAAAATAAATAATTCAACTTTTTTAAATTTCAAAACAAAAATAATATTAAAAAAATATATTCTGACAATATTTTATTCAGCTTTCAACTTTTATCTCAATTCATCTCATCTCATCTGCGAAAATAAACGAAGCCTAATTGGTGGTACTTGGTGGTGGTGATGGTGGTGTTTGAAATAAGCTAGGTCCAACTCATCAGAGGGCTCCCACTAGAGAACAATAAAGGGAGAGAATAAGAATAGACAATTAGGGGACAAAAAAAAAAAAAGATGTCGAAGGGAAAATAAAGAATGGACGAAAAATGAGAGAAAAAAATGAGAAATAAGGGAAAACAAATAGGCATGCTAATGAAAAGTGGGATAAAGCTGTCATCACTCATCACTCCTAAGGTTAGGGATAAAAAAGGATCTGATTGGACGAGAAAGGGGACTTCTTCAGATTCTTTAACCTTGCGATAAGGGCTTTAGAGAGAACATATTCTCCAACAAATAGATATTCAACTTCCATTATACAATGAGAAACGATGAACCATAAGATATTGTAAAATATTCATATTATAGTAGATTCGTCTTCCCAAACGACTTGTAGAAGTAGACCTAGTGTCGAATCACGTAAATTTGTGTGTCTCCCTCTTTTATATTTTTCCTGCATTTATTTTCTATTCACCGTCATGTATATACGCATTGATACCATACGGTAGCATCGAACCACTACCGGAAGCTCTAGACCACACCGATCAAGACCTAAAATGTTGTCATGGGCCGAAATGCTTCTTTCTCCTATACTGACATGTTGTGTGAATTTTTGTCATTGGGTGAGAGGGTGGCCCCCTAGCTTGAAAAAAATTTCCTTAAATTAAGAAGATATGAGAAGATAAATAAAATATTTTTATTTGTAGTCGTCACTAATATTCTCTACAAATTTAACGTGCTGTTTGGATTGGATGCAATTGTGCGGGGCACATTGGGCTTTACGCCCTATAGAGAGGGCGTTCTATTTGCTTAGAGAAAATATACTTACAACCGTGAATTGTGTAACCGCCGCGTAATCACTTTGAAAAAAATGAATAAAACATGGGACCCACATGAAAAAAATTAATTTTTTAATAGTAGACCCCACTATTTTTCAAAGCGATTACGTGGCGATTACACACTTCATATGTAGAATTACTCATTTGCTTATTACTATTAGTAATTGAGAAAGTCTACAATCGGCCTGAGTGCACCCCCGCGACATCGCATCTGACGTGGCAAAAAATTTGAACGATGTCGTTCGTTACAGCTCGAAGACAGAAGGGGGCTCTGGTGGCCTCCATCCCCATTTCAACCCCATCCCTTTCATTTTCCTTTTCTTCTACCTCTCATTTTGTTTCCTCTCTTTCTCCCTCAAAATTTCATTTCCCCCTCCCTCCGTCCATATCCATCTCCAGGAAGCAGAGTGCTTTCCCTCGCAAGCCGGGCTCTCGTCAAGATTCTTGGAGGAGTACTTGGCAGTGACCATACCGACCTCGAACACCAAGTCATCATTGCTGGACCGGATCCCGGTGATGGATCACCACTTGAAAAATGCTCAGACCCGGATACCATCGATGCTGGCGATTCTACCACCCATGATCTTGTCGGTTATTTTCTTTGAATAGGTGGCCAGATAGTTGTTTGGCAGAAAAGTCTCCAATGTTAGTAATTTCCCGAAGAGAAAAAAGAATGGGAAGAAAAAGAAGTATATCCTAGAATAACCCACACCAATATTCTAGCATGCAAGCTCATTCACAGACACTCCTAAAATGATCCAGAATAATAATAAAAAAAAGTATACATATAGTGTGAGCTCACACGACTACCAAACATCTATAGCCAAGAACCACAAGAGCCATAAAAATGGAAATTAATAGGTCTGATCTGCTGAGGTTTCAAAGGTCTCATTGTTCTCATTCTCATGCAGTACCTGAACATGATCACCAACACCTTGCTACTTTGCAGTCTCTGCCATTTCCATCATCTTTTCGTTATCGCAACTGCTACAACTATCCATGAAAGAATGGAGTAACCGAGAACAGAGGAAGGTATTGAGAGAGGGAAAAGGGGCGGACTTGCAGAGGTTGGAGTTCTGTAGAGTTCTTGTATTTGGAGTCTTAGATACTTCTTGTTGGTTTGGTTGGGTCTAAATGCAGAAGAGCTGCTGCGATAGGGGCTAAGAATGCATGCAAAGTGTTTGATAAATTGTAGAAGAGAAAATCACTAGCTGGTTTGGCCATGGGAGACTCACCGAAAACACTTTCTCCTTCAACCTCACAGTCTGCATTAATAGCCCGGGCTACATTCTCTTCTTCATGTTGTCTTTCGTCCGTTTTTTTTAATCATCCACGTCAGCCGATTACACCGCGGTTGTGCGTAGCAGTTTTGAGCATGGGGGCACAAAGAGCACCACGAGGCGGGACAAGTAGTTATGCTTGTGGCGTCCATACTCAAGAGTTGAACTCTCGAACGATTTGATCAATTCCATCGGTGCCTGAAACCTGAGAGAGGTTGGGGTGGGGTGAGCACTTAAGCTTTTGGCGATCGTTCTCAGGAGTCAAAACTCATGTGTGATTTGATTAATTCCATGAATGCTCGGATTCTCGCTGGGACATGTCGAGTTAAACCTATGATGGGGCTCGTTCTCTCGGTCAAGTTAAACAAATCGATCGGATCACATCTCTCAAGATTCAAAGAACTTAAGAGACAAGTCAGCAGATAATCTGCCCCAAACTCCTCAATCTGCAATAGCAGTTCAGCACCATGGAAACATAACTGCTATATTTGGAAAGACCATGCCCACAAGCCATCCTCCTTAATTTACTCTATGCCTCTGTTTAGATAACTTGTATAGAGTTTTATATTTGTGCATATATGTCTTGCTTAATAGCTACTGTCAGCAATTTTAGCTAGAATATTTTATTCTTCCTTCACTTGTATAAATTACCCCCTCGGGCTCCTCTGTGTTTCGACAGCTTTGATAGCATATTTTGAATATATTTTCAAACTTTCCAAGTTATTTTCTCTCAACATAATTGTAACTTATTTTTCTCATCCTTCATTCAATTCTAACATGGTATCAGAGCAGGATCTTTGACCTGTTCTTTTACTCATCTTCCTCACTCTAATTTCCTTCTGCTACTATCAACTCTCATTCAGTTTTCATCATGTCTACAGATGCACCTATCGATAATCCTCTTGCCAGAAATCTCTCACCATCCGAGGACCCCAATAGCCCATATTTTCTTCACCATTATGATGGCATTAATACTGTTGTCATTACTCCACCTCTATCTGGCCCCAACTACTTGTCATGGAGCCGATCCTTCACACCTGCACTCTCTGTCAAGAATAAATTGGGCTTTCTTGATGGAAGTATCACCACTCCTGTTGGAACCAGCAACCTTTATGGACCATGGGTTAGATGTAATAATATCATCCTCTCTTGGATCCTTCACTCCATCTCCCAGGAGATAGCATCAAATGTCTGCTTCATAGGTGAGGCCAAGAAAGTATGGGACAAACTAAAAGACAGATTTGCACAACCTGACAATGCTCGCATTTATCAACTTCAGCATCAACTTGGGACCATCATGCAAGGAACTCAATCTGTAAATGAGTATTTTACTCAACTTAATGCAGTATGGGAAGAAATACACAACTATCGACCATCACCAAACTGCTCATGTGGTCTATGCACTTGTGATGCACTCGGTTCTGTTGGAGAAAGGCAGCAAACAGACTATGTCTTTAAGTTCCTTATGGGCTTAAATGAGACATATGATGGCATTCGAGGCCAAATCATCATCATGAGTCCCATGCCCTCACTTGACAAGGCCTTCTCGCTAGTACTTCAAGAAGAGAGACAAAGGCAGGCTCGAGTTGCCATTCTTCCTATTGCAGAATCTTGTGCTTTGGTAGCATCCCACAATCAGACCAAGAAGAAAGATAAATCTGACCTCACTTGTTACAATTGTGGAAAAGCTGGACACACTAAGGACAAGTGCTATCGATTAATTGGATTCCCTCCTGATTTCAAGTTTACAAAGACCAAACAAGGAAACAATCACTCAGCAAATCAAACCACCAGTCATCTTTCTAATGGCAGTGCAACAGAACCTGCTCAACTAGCCTTGAGTCAAGCTCAGATACAACAACTCATGTTTTTGGCCAACTCTCAGACATCACAGCTCAGCATAGAGGACTCGAGCAAAGAAAAAATGCCTCACAGCAGAATTTCTCACAACCTGACCCTACCAATCATGGCTCCCACATGGCAGGTATGATAATCTACCACTCACCCTCATCCAAAACTCCTATCGTTTCCTCTGAACATGATCACCATTTTGCATCCATGACCACCTGCATTTCACACAAACCAAAAAACATCACATGGATAGTGGACACTGGGGCCACAGACCACATGGTCTGCTCCACCACTCTCCTCTCTTCCATCACCTCCACTTCGCAAGCTTATGTACAGATGCCAAATGGAGAGAAAGCACAAGTCACTCACATAGGCACTGTCCAAATCAGTAATGCCTTAACTCTCCATGGAGTATTGTGTATACCATCTTTTACTTTTAATCTTCTCTCAGTCAGCAAATTAACTCAAGACTCTTCTATGTGTCTTATTTTCTCTCAAAAACAGTGTCTCATTCGGGACATAGCTACATGGACAATGATTGGAGTTGCTAGAGTTCGAGAGGGACTCTATTTCCTTGATTCCAACTCACTAGGAAGCTCTTTTGACAATCAAAGTCCAGCAACAACCAAATATGATCCCAGTCATTTATCTCGTGTCCAACAAGTTTCAGCAAGTCAAGAATTTCATTTATGGCATTTTAGACTAGGGCATGTATCAAATCAGAGGTTAAATTTGATTTCTTCTCATGCCTCAGATGTAAAATGTACTGATTTTAATCAATGTGATATCTGCCACTTTGCAAAACAGAAAAGAAATCCCTTTCCCCGAAGTATTTCTTCCACTTCTTCTCCTTTTGAGTTAATCCATTGTGATATTTGGGAACCATATTCACAAGCCACACCTCAAGGATATCAATATTTCCTCACTATAGTGGATGACTATAGTCGAATGACATGGATTTTTTTGATGAAGTTTAAATCTGAAACTCGAAGCCTCTTGCAATCTTTCATCCAAATGACACAAACTCAATACAATCTCAAGGTCAAACAAATTAGATCTGATAATGGAGCAGAATTTTTAATGCAAGATTTTTATAATAAACATGGAATCCTCCATCAAAAGACATGCATTTATACTCCTCAACAAAATGGAGTGGTTGAAAGGAAGCATCAACACCTCCTTTCCACTACTCGAGCTTTGCTATTCCAGGCCTCTCTCCCAACCAAATTTTGGGGAGATGCTGTTCTAACAGCAGTTCATTTGATAAATAGGATCCCCACTCCTGTGCTTAACAATCGGTCACCTTATGAGATCTTCTTTTCAGCTCCTCCTTCATATTCACATTTAAGAGTCTTTGGTTGCTTATGTTTTATCTCCACTCTCAAACATAACCAGACCAAGCTAGATCCAAGAGCTAGGAGATGTATTTTCATAGGATATCTGCCAGGGGTTAAAGGGTACAAGGTTTATGATTTGGACAGTCACAAGTATAGCATCTCAAGAGACATAATTTTTCATGAAAATCAGTTTCCTTTCCAGCATCATCACTACAATTCTCCATCTTCTCCATCTCTAGACTCCATTCTAACTTCCATCCCTTCGGCTACAAACTTCCAAAATTCTCTTTCTCCATCTTCCTTTCCTTCTTTCAATGATAGAGATTCATTTTCACCCCATTCCCTTGACCATGCCTCTTCAACCGACCCCTCTTCCCCTCCTTCTGATCCCAATCCTCCCACCACTCTACCAACCACAACCTTATCATCACCTTCTCATTTACCACAAAGTTCACCATCCCTTCCACCCCTGAGAAGATCAGATAGGGTTAGAAATCCACCTAAATACCTCCTTGATTATCACTGCAACTCAACCTCTTCACCATCACCTCATCACTCCATTGCTCACCCACTTGAGCATTACCTCTCCTACACTCAATTCTCTCCTTCTCACAAGGCCTATACACTCTCCCTCTCCTCTACCCGAGATCCTACTACCTATGCAGAAGCTGTTCTCTCTGAGCATTGGACCAAAGCCATGGCAGATGAGTTAAATGCCTTGGAGGCCAACAACACTTGGACAGTCACTACTCTTCCAAAAGGAAAGAAAGCAATTGGTTGTCGATATGTCTACAAGACCAAATTGAACTCAGATGGTTCTATAGAAAGACACAAGGCTCGGTTGGTAGCCAAGGGCTACACTCAAAGAGAGGGATTCGACTTCCATGAAACTTTTAGTCCCGTTGCAAAGCTCACTACTGTTCGTGTCTTCCTTGCTTTGGCAGCAATTCACCATTGGCATTTGAACCAATTGGATGTTCACAATGCATTCCTTCATGGGGATCTAGAAGAGGAAATCTACATGGATTTACCTCCGGGATTTCAGCCTAAAGGGGAGTCACTTACAGATCAAAATTTAGTATGTAGGTTGCACAAATCCCTTTATGGCCTTAAGCAAGCCTCAAGGCAGTGGCACTCAAAATTTTCCACATCTCTCATTGCCATTGGTTTCCAACAATCCAGGTCAGATTATTCTTTGTTTACAAAGATTCATGATGGTCAATTTGTTGCATTGTTAGTGTATGTTGATGACATTCTCATTGGAAGCAATGATCTCAAAACAATTAACTTCATAAAGACATATCTGCACAACCAATTTAAGATCAAAGATCTTGGCAATCTAAAGTACTTCCTTGGCTTAGAAATATCAAGATCAGAAAAAGGAATTCATTTGAGTCAAAGGAAGTACACTCTTGAGATTTTAGAGGATGCTGGTATGCTCGGATGCAAGCCTATCAACACACCAATGGAATTAAATCATAAGCTTTCTCATTTGGCGGCAGATCCTCTCATTGACATTACAGGTTATAGAAGGTTGGTTGGAAGGCTGATTTATTTGTCCATTACAAGACCAGATATCACATACTCAGTTAACATCTTGAGTCAATTCATGGATCGTCCTTCACAGATCCATCAGCAAGCTGCACATCGAGTCTTGAGATACCTCAAGGGATCCATAGGCCAAGGCCTCCTATATTCTTCCAAGTCTGCACCATTCCTCAGGGCATTTAGTGACTCAAATTGGGCAGCTTGCCCTGAGACCCGAAGATCTACTACTGGTTTTTGCATCTTCTTAGGAGATTCTTTAATTAGCTGGAAATCAAAGAAGCAAACCACCATATCTAGGTCCTCTGCCGAAGCTGAATACCGTGCATTAGCTAACACCAGTTGTGAGATTATATGGTTGAAAAATCTGCTGCAAGATTTTAATACCAGCCATCCGAGACCTGCCCTCCTATATTGTGATAATCAAGCAGCCATACACCTCATCAAAAACCCAATGTTCCATGAAAGAACAAAGCACATTGAGCTGGACTGTCATCTTGTTAGAGAGAAAGTGCTTGCTGGAATCATTACACCAGTACATGTGAGTTCAAAATTACAAATTGCAGACATCCTAACAAAGGCTCTACCTACTGCTGCATTCCATTTTTTACTGTCCAAGATGAACACACTTAATCTGTGCGTCCATCTTGAAGGGGAGTCTCAAGATTCAAAGAACTTAAGAGACAAGTCAGCAGATAATCTGCCCCAAACTCCTCAATCTGCAATAGCAGTTCAGCACCTTGGAAACATAACTGCTATATTTGGAAAGACCATGCCCACAAGCCATCCTCCTTAATTTACTCTATGCCTCTGTTTAGATAACTTGTATAGAGTTTTATATTTGTGCATATATGTCTTGCTTAATAGCTACTGTCAGCAATTTTAGCTAGAATATTTTATTCTTCCTTCACCTGTATAAATTACCCCCTCGGGCTCCTCTGTGTTTCGACAGCTTTGATAGCATATTTTGAATATATTTTCAAACTTTCCAAGTTATTTTCTCTCAACAGAATTGTAACTTATTTTTCTCATCCTTCATTCAATTCTAACAACATCGGAGCTCCCGATCATGAAAAACCTACTCTTAGTCTCGAAAAGTATCAAACCCCAATATAATTGATTGGATTACATTGGAGTTGGGCGCCCGAACACGTAATCGTAAAGGGACAGTTCGGATCATGCGGAAGCTCGGTGCCCGAGCATGTAAAGCATAGAGAGACAAATTGGTTCAGTGCTCTAATCTCGAGTAAACAAACAAAGACTACTTGACATCCAAGGGCTGGTAATAACTCAAAATGCGAGCAATAATGTTTAGTTGTGTCCAGGATCGAGCACTTTCTCATTTATTTGTTCAGTTGTGTCCTACTAGATTGTGATTTTCACTTTTACATGAATTATTAGTGCATGGTAAACAAATCAACAAAAGCAACTCAAAACAGTGTGAGATGATAGGTGAAGGACAAACTTGACAAAAACTTTAGGGATAAAGTTTGTACGTTGCTCAAAAAATAAATACACAAATAGAGTTTCATCGCAATTTCAAAACGAAAGCGAGGGTAAAATAGAAATTAAAATTCAAAATACATGCACACTTTTAAGTCTTTAATAGACTTGTTGTACGATATTACAGTTAAGAAAATATTAATAGTAAAATATGTTAGCTTACCCATCAATAATATGTTAATGATATCGATAAAGAAAAACTCTAAACGCAAGCATCGTGTGTAGGGCCCGCAGACGACCTCCTACGTGGAGTCGAAATGCACCGTTTGGTATAAATAAAACGGTACGTTTCGAGCTGAATATGATTAATCCCTCCTCTTCTATCTAAACGGTGCGTACGTTTCGTCTTTCTTTCTTCTTCTCCTAGATTGTTTTCGGTTCCCCTTCTCTCCTTCCACTTCTCATTCTTCTTCTCATTACAAAACGAAACCTTGCATTTCAAATGTTGGAAACTCCCTTCTCAGCTTTTTCTTGGTGTGGTGGTTTATGCAGCTTCCAATGTGCAATGCTCTCGAGACTAATCAGCCAGAGGTTATAGAGGAAAAATGTGAAGTGAAGGAAATCGTGTAACCTGAGTTTGGGAACAGATATTTTGATCTGAATGAGAAAGAAGCACTTCTCAAGAAAATTGAGTGGTTAAAATCTATAGTTGCCCAAAGACTTCAAATTAGAAATGAAATAGAAATTGAACAAATATCTAAAGATGGGCTGTAACCATCGAGGCTAACGGGGCAAATCGTTCTCATACAGGCCCCATTTCTGCCTGTATGTAGCATACTGATTGATAAAACAATTTTGAAAATAAAATAGATTTTTTTCTTCTCTAGAGCACTCCCAATGGGTTCTTTATAATACATTTTTCTTTAAAA
Organism: Juglans cinerea; assembly: GCA_961763995.1. NCBI lineage: Eukaryota > Viridiplantae > Streptophyta > Magnoliopsida > Fagales > Juglandaceae > Juglans > Juglans cinerea. Next base: position 23,261,766 of record CAUIVZ010000008.1, on the reverse strand, counting down.
TATAAAAAAATGTTCTCAAAAGTACCCTCCATTAGATCTTCTATTTTAAAGATACTTTTATATTCTGGTACAATAAACTTCTAGATGTAGAGAACTCTATTCATCATTGTAAATATTTTTAATTAATTTCTCTTCCCTCCTCTTGCTAAGTTTCTCATTTCTTTAACTCTCTTTATTCATATTATATAATTATTGAGAATGAATATTTTCATAATATATTTTGAGAATATTTTCATTATATAATCTATTTTTTTATTTTTTGAATTAATTTATATTTTGATTTAGCTTATAAATTTTGATTAATTTAAAATAAGACATAATTATATGACATTATATATGGGAATATATTACAAATATCAAAAGATATGAGGATATCATTAGTAGTTAAAGAAAATATTTGAAATGAATAAAAAAGATTAAAAAATATAATATTTCAATGATATGAAGAAAAAATAGATAAACTAATGTATGATATATTATAAAAGTCAGTATGTAAAATAGAAAAAATGAATTTTAATGATGTATTTTAAAGAATAAAATGAAGAATTCATTAGGAGTGCTCTTACCTTCAGGCCAGGCCTAATTTGAACCCAGAGAAAATGCTGCGTTGCAGGTCACATGTTCCCTCTGCTTCTTTATTCATGTAATGACCCGGCCCGCGGTCGGGCCCGGGCCCAAGCAATAAACCCAGCGCCTAGATTTTTTTTTTTTTCAAAAAAAGGTTTTTATTAAACACTTTCTCTTCCTTTCTCCTCCCTGACATCGCTTCGCCTGTTACATTCGTTGAATAAAATTTCTTTTTACTTATAAAGAAAAAGGTTAAAAGGGTTCTGCTGGATACGGGGTGTGACAATTCAACAAAAACTTTCTAAAACCCTAGCGACAGGTTTGAAGAAGTTGAAGAGGTTTAGAATGGAGGAGCAAAAGCTGAGAAGCGTGCCTGTGCTGCCATGGATGCGTAGCCCTGTTGATTTTAGTCTCTTAGAGGAGTGCCCACTCGATCTCCTTCCTTTCCTCGATTCCAGGTACCTCTTTTTTATTCCATTTTCTTTTGCTACCCAATATTTATGTTATTTTTATTTGGCAAAAACGTATTTCTTGTAAATTATAAATTCTCCTTTTTAAATTTTCGGTTCCTTTTTTTAGAGCAAGAATTTCAAAGTTGCGTGATGGTTGTTTATGTTTCTCATTCGAGACTACTAGGTTTGATGCAAATTGTTGTATGTGCTTGAATTTATTATTATGGTGTTGTTGTGGTGTGAGCCTCCAAAATATTTGTAATGTTATATAAGGGCTCACTGTTAGTTGATTTCTTTAATTTTTTTTTATTGGCACCGGGTGTCTAGGAACAGCGTCCCGACTAATCCCGGGGTTGCACAGGCTTTCAGCAAAGAAGTGTACCTCGGGTAATTCAAGGGGAAAATCCCTCCCTCAGTTGGATGACCCCTAGAGATTGTTTGCACCAAAGGAGATTTGAACCTTAGACCTGGGGGGAGCATACCCTCAAGCTCAAGGCCTTTACCACTTGAGCCAACCCCTAGGGGTTTGATTTCTATAATTGGGGTGGTGAAAAATTTCTTTTATGGTGAAGGTGAACAAACCTAATCTGATAAAAAGATTAAATCAAGAAAAAATGGAATTGATGTGTAACTAAATTGCTACCAGCCTACCATTATTAACTTTGTGATGAATAACATACGCATTCCATTTCTTTGGGACTTCTATTTGTGGCCAGATGTTCTTGGTGAAAGATAAGAACAATAGGTTAATCTTATGGTCAAGTTAGTTGATTTCTTAACAAATCAGATACTGTCACTTGGTCAAGGGCAGAAATTTAATTATTGAAAACGAAATTGAATTTTAAAAAAGAGAATAGAAGTAAGCACTTAGTCTTTCCTTGTCTCACCCAAACTAAAACCTGTAGACATACTCATAAGTCCCTGCCGAGGAGTATTGGCTAAATTCCACGTTTCCAAATTTTCATTGTTAATTTGTTCTTTATTCCCTTTCTTTTGTTTCCTTTCTTTTTGGTATTTAGTCTGTTGTTAATTTCTATCAAGTCAGGTTGAAGGTGCCTCTCCATAATATGGGCATATCTTCCCTCTTCCCAGTGCAAGTTGCAGTTTGGCAAGAGACAATTGGGCCAGGTGATTTTGAACGAGACCTCTGCATAAATTCTCCAACTGGAAGTGGGAAAACTTTAGCTTATGCTTTGCCAATAGTGCAAAAGCTATCGACTCGGGCTGTTAAATGTCTACGTGCTTTGGTGGTGTTGCCTACCCGTGACTTAGCAATTCAGGTTTAGTGCTTTCCTATGTTTGCATATTTCGCATACTACTACTACTACCTCCTGCTGCAGGCAATTTACTGGAGTAACATTTTTAAATCCTTAATTCATCAGATTCTACAAATTACATATTGGATTATTCGGGTCAAAACTCAACCCATTTTGCTCATTTTCACCTGCTGTTCAATCGATTCCTTCAAATAGGCCTCTCCTTTTTCTATTGATTCAGGTTAAAGAGGTTTTTGCTGCAATTGCACCAGCAGTGGGCTTGTCTGTTGGTTTGGCAGTTGGTCAATCTTCTATAGCAGATGAGATTTCTGAGCTTATCAAGAAGCCTAAGCTTGAGGCAGGCATCTGTTATGACCCCGAAGATTTTTTGCTTGAGCTACAAAGTTCCGTGGATATATTGGTGGCAACCCCTGGAAGGCTAATGGACCATATTAACTCCACTAAGGGGTTTACCCTTGAGCATCTGTGTTATCTTGTAAGTAGCATATTGTGCCACTTGCAATTTTACTGTTGTACTGCTAATCTATTTAATGTTTATGTTATCTTTCTGTTGACTGAAATTCTTTATGAGATTGTCATATTTACACAGTGGCCTCAGAATTATTTGCACACAGAAGTGTTGTTTTTTTCCCTTGAGAGAACCAAGAAGTATTCACGTGGTTGAAAAATTGGAGATATTCAGAACTGATGATTAGCTTTAGCTTATAATGGTAATAAATTGTTTTGAATTCTTCCCTAAGCTAGACTTAAACTTGCTCATGTATATGTCCCGTATACTTGGGCATCCTGTCTCACTTTTGATCAATAAAATTTTGTTTACCGATAAAAAAAAAAATTGTTTTGAATTCTATCTGGATAAAATGTTTTGATTTCTGAATGAAGTTGAATTCACCTGAAATTGTGATATGTGAAGTTATATTGTACTTGTGCCCATTATTCCAATTATTAAAGAGCACTGGTCATCTTGATGGTTAGTGGATTACCTACACAATCTTATCAATCTAATTGGGCATAATTGGTGGTAGATGGCTCATCAGTTGGAAAATAAAAACTCTTTTAATCAATTTATTTGTGGTTATTGGGGCTTCCAATAGGTTATACTTCTATTTTCAGTCATTTATTGTTTTCTAAAGCAAATGTTGAGGAGGTAAATTGTTTCAGGTGGTTGATGAAACTGACCGATTACTAAGGGAAGCATACCAATCCTGGCTACCTACCGTACTTCAATTGACTCGATCTAGTGATGAAAGTTTCTACCCTCGTGCTTCAAATTATCTTCCTCCTACATTCAATTCCTTAAAAACCATAAGGAGATTGTGAGTTCTACGTGGATTTACCTTCCTTTTCTATATATTCAAGCGAACTACATTTTTGTCTTAGTGGAATGTGACATGCATGGTTTCAAGTGTTACACAATTAGGAAGGCCAACATGTGGCAACTTTGTTAGGAAAACTATATCTTATTTGTTACTGACATGGCATTAATTTTTTTTTTTAAAAAAATTGTGGCCAACCAATTGGATACTCTACTCAACCAAAGCTTTGATACCAACAAACAGGCTAAGAAGAAAAAACTCCATATCCGTCGGTTGACATTTTTTTGCCAAGGCTCATTGCCATAAACTTTTACAATAGTTTTGTGTGCCCGGTCAACCAACTTCGTTGCCCCTAATACCTAGTGTTTTATTTGAAACTAATTATTACACGTGCCATGAGGCAATCATCTCTACTGGGAATCCTTTTACCAATTACTACACCTAAAGACTACACTATGCCTTAACTCTCACTCCCTATACTGATTCTTTTATATTCATTCCATTAATGAACAAAATTTGTTGAGCTATTATAATACTTATTGGGCATTACTTTAATCCGTTTACATGTAAAAATACAATGAAGTATTCATTTTAAAGATTTATTTTGTCTCAACATTGCCCTTGGTAACATGTTTCAAAGATGAAAATAATGTGATATGATGTATTGAGCCTTACCTTTGAATGTTAATGCATTATTTGTTGCAGTGGTGTTGAGAGGGGGTTTAAGGGTAAACCTTCCCCCCGGCTCGTGAAGATGGTGCTATCTGCAACATTGACCCAAGATCCAAGCAAGCTTGCTCAGCTAGATCTGCATCACCCTTTATTTTTGACAACTGGGAAAAGGCGTTATCAGTTCCCAGAAAAATTAGAATCCTACAAATTGGTATGGCATCATAACTGTACTGATAGTGTTTGATTTTCTAACCATGATTCTTGGTCCGTTTCAAGTTCTAAATGGACATAATTAACAATCTCACACTTTTCATTTAAATGTGGTTTTTAAATTGGAAATATTGTGCTTCCTGTGTGAAAGCAAAACTGATGTTTGATTTTCGATACTTAATGGCTTACTTCGATGTCAGCCTTGACCATAAGGTAAGTTTTAGCATCAGTTTTGTTCTTGAAAATCTGTTTTGCTTATCTTCAAAGGAAGTCTTACTTCAAATGTGGAAACAATCAGATGATAAAATCTCAGTTTTGGCACCAATTCCTTATATATTTATCTTTGGAAGGGAGCAATCTTGGATACATTTTCTAAACACAGACAAAATTGCTTGCAAGTAGCAGTTTTTTTGTACAAATTTGATGTTGTGATTTTAAGGAGGAAATTTTAGCAATGCCTTTTGTGCTGCGTTTAAGTTTCCAATTTTGAAAGGAATCAAAGTCTGTCTTAGTTTTGTGCTGCATTTAAGAATGTCCATCATATAATCTCTTGTGGTGCTTATTAGAAAATTTGATCGATAGAGCACCCTTCCTAAGACATGATCACATGCATCATGAAAATTGAAACCTCATAAGCCAAACAATTTGTTTGATTTCAACTACAATAAACATTGTATATACATTAGAAAACTCATACAAAGTTTGTAGAAATAAGAATTTCAGCAAAATAGTTGGTAGCTCATTGCTGTTAAAGCTGTGGTTATTTCTCCCTCTTCATACTTTGCACTCAAGACAAAGGGGGCTGTGTTACAGATTAAATGTTTCCATACCCTTTTTGCCAGCAACAATACACATCAACTACCTTCCAAGGCATAAACCATTTAATCCTAATACTGTGAAGAGAAAAAACCAAAAGTATTTTGTAACTGCAAGTAGCAATTGATCAATAGGCTCGTGACTACACACCATGCCAATTCACAGCAATGAGGTTCCTTTAATGAAGTTATCTAGAGTAGTAAACTCTAGTTAGGTACTTCTCATGTATACTCCCTCTGTACTTGGGCTTTGCCTATTATAATGAATAAAATTTCTTGATTACCGATAAAAAAACAAAATGAAGTTATCTAGAGTACTTGGGCAAGGCCTATTTACTTGATTCAATAAAAGCTTATTATACTTATATAAAAAAGAATTCTTTTCACTTCCACCATCCAGATGGAAAAAACCACCTTTCTAGGAACTTGACTACCCAGATACTTCATCAAGGGAATTTCATGCCACTAGGCATGCAATTGTAAGAGTGAAAATATAGGTATTAATTTCTGATTGTCTCTAATCAATGTTAAATGAGCACCCTGCTGCCCAAGTACTTAAGGGAATTGCATGGCACCAGGACCTCTTAATGCCCGATTATAAGAGTGAAAATTGTAGACCACTAGGCATTAGCTTCCAATGCAACATATCAAAGCCTCCATTCTTCAGCATGTATGAATAAAGCAATCTTGTGAGTAGAAGATGATGGTGATCAGGACAGAGTCTTTCTATCTTGTTGCAGTCATGTACTAACTTTAATGGCATGCTTTAAATATATGTATTAATTTCTTATTGTCTCTAATCAATGTTTAATGAGCACCCCGCTGCCCAAGTACTTAAGGGAATTGCATGGCACTAGGACCTCTTAATGCCCAATAGTAAGAGCGAAATTGTTGACCTATAGGCATCAGCTTCTAACGTAACATAGCTAAGCCTTTGATCTTCAGCATATTAGAATACGGGAATCTTGTGAGTAGAAGATGATGAGCAGGATAGAAAGATATAGATATTAATTAGTGGTACATACCAATTTCATGTCACGTTCAAAATATAGGTATCAATTTCCGGTAAATGCTTCTAGTTGATGTTTAATGGGTGCCCCATCCCCCCCTAATTTTTAATACTCCTTCTGTTTACAGGTTTGTGAATCAAAACTCAAACCGATGTATTTGGTTGCCCTTCTGCAAAATATAGGAGAAGAGAAGTCCATTGTTTTCACATCATCTGTAGAATCAACTCATCGCCTATGCACCTTACTAAATTTTTTTGGTGATCTACAAATTAAGATCAAGGAGTATTCGGGTCTTCAACGTCAATCTGTAAGAAGGTAAATCTGGTTTTATTTTATTATTTAATGACTTTCATGGTATATTTCTTAGCCATATCTTCCTGGGTAAAAAGACAAAAACTGTATATGATAGCTGCTAATAAACATAAAAACATGTGGCACAAAAGAAGGGCATGCAGTTATTATTGATTGCAAATTGTCCGGAAAACAGGAACTTGACATTTACTTATTCTCTTCCTTGCTTTGATTTAGTTGGATCATTACCTTAGTAGTTTTCATTGTCTTCTACATATTTTGGTTGCCACAGTCAATAGCCTATAACTGAAGGACAACCGATTAGGTGAAGAACATCCATTAGCATTTTATTTGAGCCTCTTGATGTAATCTCACCTTTGTGTTCTTGTTTAAGTTGTTTCCAAGTTGATGACTCTAATTTGATGTATTGCAGTTTGTGAGTTTTGTGTAAACTATAATGAAATTGAGATATTGTACTGCAGCAAGACATTGAAGGCATTCCGGGAAGGGGAGATACAAGTGCTTGTTTCCTCTGATGCGATGACACGTGGAATGGATGTTGAAGGCATTAGAAATGTCATTAATTATGACATTCCGGCATACATAAAGACATATGTTCATCGGGCTGGTCGAACTGCAAGAGCAGGCCAGAGTGGGCGTTGCTTCACGTTGCTGCGTGAGGATGAGGTATTTTGTTCTCTTGATTGCCTCCCAGACTGGGGCATGTTTTATGGTAACAAGGCAAAAGGTTCAGAATCTGTCACCAAGAACTCATACATACACACATTATTTTGGTGTTCCTAACTCTTTGAAGTCCAAGGCTGTAAGTCATCTGGGCCAGTGTCAACACTAGTTTTCTTGAAGTCTCTTGTTCATATCTCTCATCACAAGGGACTGATGAATAATGTTTACCTTGGCTGTTAGTTGAACCCTTAGCTCAATCTCATGCTGGCTTGATCTCAATCTACTTGTTTTGAACCGAGCTCAGCCAATTATACTTGATTAATTTATACTGACCTGGCACATTGAATGTCAGTTTATCCAAAAATGGGTACACTTCGTCTTACAACCTGATTCCAGGTGTAAGCTCTGTGCAGGCCAACTAAATTGTGGCTCATCCCCATCAGCCCATGTACCCTACTAAGATTCCATGCCGAGAGGGTGCTAGTGGGTCATTGGATCAACAGCCTCAACTTACAACCCTAGCTGGGTCCTTGATGATTTGATTGAATTATTCAAGACATCTTTTTGGCTCAGCATGCATATCATTGGGATAATTTTAGACTTAATTAGTGTTCAGATATGGACCATTTTTTATACCATTTTTTTATTGGGATAATATTCTTCAATTTTAGCACAGACAAAATGGAACAAAAGAAAGACAAATGGAAAGATGAAAGAAGAGAGATGAATTGCATTAAAAAAAATGCTTAAATGTCATTCTTGTGAATCTTTGTTTTCCTAGAAAGAAGAGAAGTGGAAAATTAAAAGGGGGGTGGGGGGGGGGGGGGGGGGGAGTTGGGTTGGTTTAAGATGGAAACAAAAGTACAATGGTGTTTATGTTGCATCAGATGGGCCTTGATAGTTTGGGGTGTGTTTGATGCCAGTCTGTTCCCTAATAGATTGCACTGTACGACACGTGTAGCATTTGCACGTGTAGCATTGATATAGGCTTTGAGATGATGCTGTTCTCTTCTGTATACATCCTGTGTATTTGGGCCATGCCTATTTGTTTCAATAAAATTTCATTTTACTTATAAAAACAGAAGTAATTATAGCTGCATATCTAAATGTCCTGATAAAAATTGGATATCAGCCTGTAACAGTTAGAAGAGGGATTTTGTATTTGTGCAGCATGTGATCCATCTATAGTTTTGCAAATTGCATACTCATTTATTCCCTTGTTTCAGGTTAGGCGTTTGAAGAAGATGTTACAAAAAGCTGACAATAAATATTGTCCTGCTTACCCTATCCCTTCCAGTTCAATTGAGTCGCTTCACGTGATTTACGCATCTGGTAATTCTTTACCTTCTCTTTGCCTAGTGCTAAACTTGAAGCAGATCAATAGATCACCGACACTTGGAGTCACTCATATGTGCAATTAATTTCAGTGGGGATATCTTCAAGATTGGACAAGACAATTAATTAAATATTGATTGGTGATGTTAATAATTCTATTTACTCTATGGTTTGGTTCAAGGATTTCTTTTTGTTCTAAAAGATTTATAGACGCCTAGGGATTAATTAGACCACATCCAATATTATGTTTCTTTACCCCTGCATCTGTGTGAGCTCATTTTCCTATGAAAGAGATTTCTGGTGAGATCCTGTTGAAGGGTTGGTTGCATCTTTAATATTATAAGTGCTTTAACTTCATTGAACTAGAATGGCATAAATGCTTGCTAGTAATAAACTTCAGCATTTATGCTATAATAATAAACGTCACCATTCTTTTTAATGTGCCAGCACTGGAGAAACTAAAGGAGACGGTTGAATTAGAAACATCCAGGAAGCGCAAGATTGGTTTCAACTCTTCTAGAGAACACAAAGGAAACAAAACAAACCATTGAAAGGAATAATAGCTTGTGATCCTCCAACCATGAAGCTCTGCCACAGCAGATTCCCTTTTTGGTGTTGAATGGGAAGATAATTTCACTCTGCTGAAAGAGTACTCGAGGTTTTGTGAGATTCATGAACGAGAAATCTTTTTCAAGCATCAAAATTTCAATGGTGTACTAGAAAATATGCGGTATACACAATTTGGTAGCATGACTCTTTTTTTACCGCATTTTGTAATAATATATAGGTCCTAATTAATAGTTGGCTCTGGTGGGAAGATATCTACCCATTGGCCCCCAATCATTTCGTTGTTCCTTTGGAAAAGCAATTAATCCGATGTAGTTTGCACGGTAGCCCTTCAAATTTTCAGATTGCAGGCTGCCTATACTCCGATGTATACATGTGGTTTTTGATAGATGATATGTCTCTGTGTTGATTCATATTTGTTTTAGGTCAAGATTGGCATTTGAAACCATGCCTTGTATCTTCTAATCATTGGAGTTTATCTTTTCTTAGTCGAGTCAGATCCGCCTCGCAGGTTAATCTCTCTTTTTTTGTGACCTCTTAAAACCTCCAAGAAGTGGGGTCTAAGGTTGCAGCTTAACGTTCATGCATTCTTGAACCCTCTATCATGCAACCTTTACTACATGGTAGTGGAACAACACATGCAATATTAGTTAGAGGTAAATTATTTTGCTATAACTCTTTTTACAACCGGCCTGTTCCAAATGGAGGGTAGTTATGTAAAATTTGAATTTAAATAAATTAGAATTTTAATGTTTTTTATGAAATGAAAGTATCTCATTAAGTTGTAAAATAATTATATAAATATAATTCTTATTACTTATAATATGTTAGTAACATGCACAACATAATTTTGACGTTACTAGGAATTAATTTCTACAAGTTCTAAGTTTCAAGTTGCAAATGTTAAACCATAAACATGAATGTTGGATTTAGTTTACTGATAGAGAGGAGATCTATGTACAGCGTAGGTTACAACATAACACTCATTCCATTCCCTCCATCCATTTCCATACACAGCATGGGCCCTCCACAGACTCGACAAGTCTTGGTCTTCAAACCAATTCTCCAGGACTCTTTAGTTAAAAGAAAAGGGGAAAAAAAATAGGTGAAATAAGGCTCCAGCTTCTCTAGGATGCATACAAGGCCTACGAAGCTTTCGATTTTATTTATTCTCAGTCTTCTTGCTCTCAGTGTTCAAAGAGTGAAAAAGATCTCTGAACCCCTATGAGAAAGTACTTAGAATCAGCAGCAGCAGCAGCATGGCCAACTGCTGAAGAACAAGCAGTGGTGGAAATTGATGAAAAGGAAGAAGAATAACAAGTTGGAGATGCAGCACGAGAAGTGTTAGCGCAAGCATCTCTTTCTTCTTCATTTATCGTATCCAACATCTTGGATGCTCTTTGCCTCATGACACTAATATACTGTGGGGGTGCAACCTCTGAGACAAACCTTGCGATGCGTGAATTCGCCATTGTTTTCTTCTAATTACTAGATCTCTGGTGATGCAATAACGAGCAAAGGATGGAAATGGAGGGTGGTGTTTGAATCCAAAAGGAAAGGAAAGGAAGGAAAGAAAGGGCATGTAAAAAGGATCGAGTAGGCTTTGTTGTTGTGGATGAGGATGAACACGAGGTATGCGATGGGATTTATAAAGCATGCCAAGGCTTTAGAGAAGACATCAATGCAAAAGAAGTTTCAAAATCATATTTGAACAGTTAGTGCCGCCACTTGCTTTTGGTATTAATGGCGAAAAGCATGATGCTTCCAAGACATGATCTCCAGTGGATAACCTTTGAGTGGAACCAAATGTGGGCATGTGTCAAAGTATGGATGGAAAATGTCACCTCTAAGAATATGAGTCCTGTTGGGATCGATAGTCCCCAAATTTGCACTTTTCTTCGCTAAACCGGTGCATCCTGTTGTGCTGCCACGTTTCATCAATTCTATGGCTTGATTTTGACTTGAACATGATCGTAACAATCTAATTCGCTCTTCCGAGAAGACTGGTCTATTTGGTCGGTTGAAATTTAGTTTTTAATTGGGACATCGATGGGATCCTATATATATCTTATCTTATATGTAATAAGTGCGAATAAGCAGGTGTCGTCCACTATTTTTGCTAGTTTTATTCTCCATTGTCAATTTGTTTTCCCACTATATCCTTCACTTCTTTTTAGTTCTGCTTTCCACACATTTTTTTTTAAAATTACCGCTTGGACCACCAAATATTTTAAAGTATAAAATCAAATTTCTTTTGTCCCTTCCTATAAAAACGTCGATCCTTCTGGTTTCTCGAGACATGTGAATATACGCTTGTAGGCCAATTTGCCGTGTGGCTAAAGGAGGTCATGTTCTGCTAGGATAGAGTGTATTGATCTGCGTGGAAGTATTTGTTTTTTGACGGTTTACTTTAACGATGACTTGAACTTGAATTGAACAGCAAGTCAAATCAAAGATTTTAAATTTTTTGAACACGCATGTTAGATGCATGTAAATAAGAATTTTTAATGGATTTGCTTTGTTGAATATAAATATGTAAGGAGAGAGTTTTGTTAATGCAGGTTTGAGTGAGACGAGAATACTGTGTTTTATTTGAAAGTTTGTTTTGTTTGGTTTATAAACTCATTTTCATTTATTATTATAATTTTTTAAATTTTAAAATAATAATAATATTAAAAAATAATATTCTGACAATATTTTATCATCTCAACTCAATTTAATTTAGTTTAACATCTAAACACAATCTAAAATATTATGTTTTAATATTATTATTATTTTGAGATTTAAAAAAATTGAATTAGGATTTGAAAAAGTTGAATTATTTATTATATTTTGTATAAAGATTTGAAAAATGGGTAATGATGAGATGAGATGAGAATTTTGTATTTTATTTTGTGCCCCAAACTAGCCCGACGATGAGATAAAATTTTATAAAAAATAATTGGAAGAGAAAAAGAGTTAAAAAAATATTATAAAATTAAAATATTTTTACAATATAATTTTATAATATAATTTTTGTTTTGACATTTAAAAAAATGAATTGTTTTTTATTTTTTATTTAAAACTTTGAAAAAATTTTTAATGTTTATTTTAAAAATTTTATATTTCAATTATGTAGATAAGATACGATGAGATGATATGAAAATTTTGGAATGAAATTTAATTTAAATAGACCTTTATTTGAAAATAAATAAGGGGATGAATAGTATTCTCATCAATTACGCTTTTTTTTTTCATCAAATCGGGTTCTCTCGTGTTTTTGCTCTTTTGCCGATTAAGATGAGTTTGGATATTGTGGTTTTTATTTTTGGATAGCTTGGATACTAAATTGAGATGAGATTATTTTAGATGAAAGTTAAAAATTAAATAAAATATTATTTTTTAATATTAATATTATTTTAAAATTTTAAAAAATTAAAAAATTTATTATATTTTGTATGAGAATTTAAAAAATTTATAATGATTTAATGAGATTAGTTGCAACAAAACAGCTGAATATGGAAAAAATGAGAATGTTTTATGTTATATTTGTGAAAAAATAGAGACTTCACAATCAATGTAAACATTTTTTTCTCATATTCTGAAGTTCAAAATTTTTACATTATAATTAGAATATTTTAATTGTTAATATCAATAAATAATAATTTATTTACTATTATTAGATATCAAGTTTATTTAGAAATGAATGATGATAGTACATCAACTCTAATAGTATTTTTTGGATCTGCAATCATGGATATTCTGCAGATAGTATATGTGATATTTTTTATGATCAATGAAAAAATCTTAAAATATAGATAAAACTATTACATTTCATAATTATATACATTAAACTATTTTTTATTATTACATATTTTTACAGAAAATTCTTATTTTTAAAAATATTTTCTATATTTATGTAATTGGGCATACCTGCGATGCACGTGTTTGCCCTTTACTAGAGTTGATATATATATATATATATATATATATATATATATATATATATATATTTTATTTTAGTAGCTTACACTGCTCGTTTTGCCTGGATTCATTAATGTGGTACTTTTGATATATGGGTTTAATTTGTGATGACCGATCGATCGAGTAGAAGGATATGAATGAGGCTAGGCGGCTAGGGATCAGGAAGAGAGAAAAAATGGCCACTTTTTACTTCACCTAGGATTGTACAGAAACTGACGGGACCAGTCGTCGGAGTTTGAAACTGGCAGATAACCGATCGGTTGGTGCTATAAATTTAACGAAATCCATGGTGGCCGGTTCGGTCTCGATCTAAATCAAATTCAAACTGCCGAATCAGTCGATAATATATATATCTTATGTAAAATGATGTCGTTTCACTCACACGTCTTTTCTTTTAAATGAGTGAAATGACATCGTTTGGCTTTAGGGTTTAACACCCTCGCGTCCCCCTCCCATCTCCTTCTTCTTCTCCCCCGATTGAATTTCTTGTAGACTCTTTCTCACCTCTCTCACGCACAGCTATTGCTACTGCTAGTCTCTCCTCTCTCACGTCGTGCAAGCTCTCCCTCCAACAGCCGACGGCATCCATCTCACCATCTATCTCACAGAGTGTAGCTCTCCTCCGTAAACCTCTCCTCCATCACTCATCTTGCTACTCATGGAAAAATCTGGGACTTCAAATGGTTCATTGTGTTGGGTTTTGTTTTGTGGATTTCTTGGTGTATGGTGAATCGGTGTTCGTCTAGCAAGCTTGTCCCTTTTTGGTGTCTGTTGATGAAAAAACCGATTTCCCAAACCGCCAAATTGATCGGTACCGATTGTCAGATTTTGACTGGTTCTCTTTCTCCTTGTCGGCCAGTTTCAGTCGAGACTAGCATATTTTCTCTCTGTTGGTGCGGTTTCGGTTTTGGGCTAAAACTGCGCCTACACGTTCAGTTTTCAGCCCTAACTTCGTCTACTGGGTCAAGTAGCTGTATGCATGCTGCTTTATACTAAACCCGATTATTATGTTAACAAAATTAGTTCATGTATTTGAACCTCTGGCGCTGATTGGTTTGGATTAAGGAAAGTTTAAGAAATACTATAATTAGGTACTCATGTCTGATAGTGATGATGATATCTAAGAAGAGAGAATGATAATTAAATAGCTAGCTAGCTAGAGATCATAATTCTTTAATTTTTTCTAATTAATAACTGCATGCATGGGTGTTTGTTTGCCTTGCTAACAGTCAATATCTTATGCTGCATGCATGCAACTTGTTATTTGGATTTGCTTGTAATGTAGTATCGATAAATTGAAATCACGGACACAGAGATTAGCCTACAAAAAAGTACGATTTGCAATTTACGGGACTGGTTGGGTATATGTCTCTACGTACAGTGCGCACGTGTTTTCTTCATTTCCTTACAACTCATGAAGCATAGGACTGTTCAAAAGGCTAGTAAAACCCGGCTTTAGCATATGCATATATATATATATATATATATATATATATATATATATATATATAGGACTTATTTTTAGTAGCTATTTTAGTACTTTCTTTGCATTTTATTTCTTGTTTTGTATGATCTTGAGAAGGGAATTTACTTTTCAACTTGGGCTGCGTGGGGATTGGTCCCCCCTCAAGCTTCAGGGCCCAAACCGATCATAGTTCAATATAGAGCCAACGAAAGAAAGAGGACTGGGTTGGGCCTGAGAAGGCCCGTCAGATACAGTGATTGGTCACATCACCTGCTTAGCCCACTACCCACACCGCCAGACAACAAGCATGTCGCATTAAATGACCTAGAAAGCCAGCACGCAACGACAGAGCCGGACGTCCACTCACCCCTGTGGCCAGGGTAGTGCGCGCATCTCCCATCCCTTACTTCACATAGGGGATAGACTGGAGGAGCACGCATAATACGGTAGGGCGATGACTAACATGATAGGAGGAAAACTTGACAGCAGTGTGGTGTCCCGTACCCCTTGCACGATTTACGGGTAGTGGGCAGGGACCACTACGACCGAGTATATAAACACGTCCCAGACTCAGGTAGAGCTCTCTGAATGTTTTTCTCCTAGCTTTCTCTCCTCACAAAAAGAGTTTTCTGACTTAGGCATCAGAGGTGTCCCTCACCACCCAGAGCCCTCATCTCCCTAGGTCTTGCAGGTCATTAAGAGGAATAACAAGATTGACCAGGCTACAAAACAAGACATCAACAGTGGCATTGTTTGTGAGTTCTTTGAATTAGCGTGTCATTTGTTTTGCAGAGGGCAAATGACAAATTTATGGAATACGTTGGGCCAAGCCAAAATGAGCACGTCGAGTCGCAAAGTGGCTGAGGTAGACGTGGCGGGAGAGGAAAAGAGGCAGATGCACAATGAGTTGAGAGGGCTCATGGACCAATGGCCAAGAGGATGGGTGCGTCATCGCTTGTGGACCAACTACACACTAGTACTGATTTGCCATACAGTGCAGAAGTCATGGCGACATCGCTTTTGCCGAAGTTCAAAGTCGCTCAGATGGAGATGTATGATAGGTCTAAGGACCCTCTTGAGCATTTAGAAACGTTTAAAGTCCACATGACTTTGCATGGGTTCTCGGGCAAGATCGCGTGCTAGTCTTTTCCCTTGACGTTGAAAGGCGCGACAAGGGTGTGATTCGGGTTGTTACTCTTGGGATCCATTGATGGGTTTGGAGAACTGGCTCGCCTCTTACTGACATAATTTATGGTTAGCAAGAAAAGGAGGCTACTGCTAGCATACCTCTTGACTGTTAAGCAGTGTGACGACAAGAGTTTGAAGTTGTACTTGTCCCCGTTCAATAGAGAATGGATGACGACGGATGACCAGAACATATTTTCGATCACCCTCCTAGGAGGTATCTGGCCAGGAAACCCATTCATGCAAGAGTTGGCATGGAAAATCCCCACCACGCTGTGAGAGTTCATAGATCATGCAAATAGCTTCATCAATGCGGAATACATGTTACGAGCCCTAACGGCTCCCAGACAAATTGAGCTGGAATAGGCCAACAAGAAGGCAGGTAGGTCAACAAAAGTAAAAACCCAGGAGAAGATTGAGAAGGACTCGCAGGATGCCAGGCAAGGAGGCAATGGGTTGGTTCGGGCGCATGGCGGGAAATGCATGCACGCTAGCTTGATCGTGCAGGAAGAACATGCGCCCGTCCCAAGAGAAACCTCTCAGCAGGGCCAAGAGGACAAATGATACTACACGTACCACAAGACCAACCAACATCGGACTGAAGACTGCTACACCTTTAAACGAAGGGTGGAGGAACTGGAACAATTGTTGGCCCAACCCCACTGGGGACCGACGTCCAGTGTATCGGGGAAGTGAGTGCACGAGGCAACTACGAAGTGAAAGCCTGAAAAAGAGAATAATCGAGAGAGAAGCGCCCCAAAACCCACCACGTTGGGCACCATCCCGAGCACAAATTCCGTTGGGCAAAATCTGTACCATAGTAGGAGGATATGCGAGCGGTGGCCTGACCTCATTGGGATGAAAAGTCCATGCCCGTAGGGCCTGGTATGAGGAAGTGTTCACGACGTGAGGGACCTTGGCCAGTCAAAAACGGCACACGAGAGGGGCAATTATTATGTTCGGTGAAGAGGATGATGAAGGGGTCATCCACCCCCATGATGGCGCTCTGGTTGTAACCATGCAGGTTGCAAACTTTGTGACATGGAGGATCCTAGTTGATAATGGTAGCTCTGTTGATATCTTGTTTTGGGATGTGTTCATCAAGATGGGAATAAACCCTGACCATTTACGCCTGGCCCCGATGCCGCTCAAGGGGTTCTCTAGGGAAGTGGTCCAGCCAGTGGGTGTGATCACCTTGTTAGTTTTGGCGGGGAAGGCACCCAGTACCTCTGCGACAATGACGAACTTCTTGGTGGTGAAGACCCTGTTGTCATACAATGCGATACTAGGACGGCCTACGTTGAACAATCTGAGGGCGATCACCTCGACTTATCACCTGAAGATGATATGCCCCACCCAGGCTGGTGTCAGAGAAATAAAAGGCGAACATGTGCTTGCTCGGGAGTGCTATGCCCAGGAATTGTGAGGTGGCGGGCAGGAGCTACAGACGCTTGGGAAAACAAAGGCTCCCGTGGCCCCCCAACTGCCTAGACTAGAAGACCGGGATGAAGAAATCTGAGATGAGCAGACCCTCTAACAGGCATAACCAAATGAACCCCTGGAGTTAGTTCCTGTGGATCCTACGAGACCAGAGTATACAGTGCGAATTGGGACTATGATGAAACCTGAGATGAGATAGTGTATGAAGCAACTCCTGGTTGTGCACAAAGATGTGTTCGTCTGAAGCCACTAGGAGATGCCCGGGATCAACAATACGGTCAATGAGCTATGTGTGGACCCTGAGGCCAAGAAGATCCAACAGTAGCGCAAGAACTTTAATGTTGAGAAGTATGCTGCCATAGACTAGGAAATTGATCGACTCTTGGCAGCGGGGTTTATTCGGGAGGCACACTACTCCGAGTAGTTTTCCAATATTGTGTTGGTAAAAAAACCAAAGGACAAGTGGAGAATGTGCGTCGACTTCATTGACTTGAACAAGGCCTGTCCAAAAGATAGCTTCCCGTTAACTTGCATTGATTTGATTGTCAATTCCACCGTAGGCCATTGGCTGCTCAACTTCATGGACACCTACTCGGGGTACAACCAAATTTGGATGAGTTTGGATGATGAAGAAAAATGACATTTCACCTACCGAGAATCCAGGGGAAACTTACTAGCTGTTGGTAAACCAAATGTTCAAAAGTCAAATAGGCCTCAATATGGAGCTATACGTGGATGACTTTCTAGTCAAGAGCAAAGAACTCGTGCAACACTTACTCGATCTGTGAGAAGTTTTCGCAGTTCTTCGGCAGTACAAGATGAAGCTTAACCCATTGAAGTGCGTTTTTGGAGTAGAGTTGGAAAATTTTCTGGGCTTCATGGTCTTGGTGAGAGGAATTGAAGCCAGCCCAGAAAGGTTTCCGGCAATAGCGAACATGCCCCCTTCTCAGAACATCAAAGTGGTGCAAAAGGTTGGCCGAGAAAGTGGCTGCCCTGAACCGATTCATCGCATGATCGACTGAAAAATGCCTACCATTCTTCAAAGTCTTGAGGAAGGTACAAGACTAGGTTGCTGAATGCAGCCAGGCATTCGATAAGCTGAAAGAATATCTGACTCATCCGCCACTACTCAGCCAGGCGGAACTAGGAGAAGATTTGCTAGTGTATTTGTCGGTATTGCCACACATTGTGTTGTCGGTCCTGGTTTGGGAGAGAGAGCTCATTTGACAGCTTGTTTACTACACAAGTCACTCATTCAGAGGAGTAGAGGCGAGATACCCATGAATGGACATGATGGCTTTCGCCTTAGTAATCACTGCCAGGCGACTGAGACCCTACTTCCAGGCTCACCTCGTGAAGGTGTTCACAGACACCCCCCCTCAAGAAAGCCTTGCAAAGGCCAGACACCTCAGGCCGCCTACTGAAATGGCTTGTCAAACCGAGCAAATTCGACATTGAATATCTCATTCGCACGGCGATAATAGGATAGATATTGGTAGACTTTGTAGTCGAGTTCACTGGCTTCCCAGAGGAAGTGCCGATAGCTCCTAGGGGAAAATCCTGGCAGGTTTAAGTCGATGGCTCGTCCTGCCGGGCTGTAGGGGCAGTAACAGTACATATTGTCACAGAAGCCGGCGGAGAACACAACTACGCAAACAAGCCCGAGTTCAAAACAACCAACAATAAAGTCAAATATGAAGCACCGCTAGCTGGGTTGTCAATAACCCAACTGTTGGGAGCAATAGAGGTAGAGGTCTAAGCAGACTCCCAAGTAGTTGTCAACCAAGTAATGGGTGAATTTGCCACGAAGGGCGAGAAACTAAAGAAGTATATACAGCTAGTCGGAGGGGAACGCGACTTATTCCAATACTTCCACATCCAACAAGTCCTGAGATAAGAAAACTAGAGGGCTGACCAACTGGCATAGGCAGCATTGGAACAAAAGGTTTCGTGCTTACCAGAAGGAACGGTAACTCGGACGGTGGATTTCTTGGCCATAAGGATCAAAGTCTCGGCCATTGGCCCTGAAACACCAGAATGGGCATTAGACATAGCAAAGTACCTCAACACCAACGAGCTTCCAAGTGATAAGGGGGAAGCTTAGAAGGTCAGGAACAGAGCAGCATGCTTCACGGTGATAGATGGAATCTTGTACAAAAGGGGCTTCTCTGAACCACTCCCGAGATGTGTCTTGCAGGATGAAGCCATTTATATTCTGGCCGAAATACACGAAGGAGTATGTGGTAACCACTCTAGAGGCAGAGCACTAGCCACAAAGGTAATGAGGGCGGGGTATTACTAGCCCAATGTCCTTAAAGACGCTGAAGAGTTCGTAAGGAGATGCTTAAAGTGCCAGGTCTACTCGCCAGTCTTGCATTGCCCATTGGATCTAGTCGGACCACTTCCCCCCGGCAAAGGAGGGGCAAGAATTGTGGTCGTTATGGTGGATTACTTCACCAAATGGGTAGAGGCGGAAGCTTTGGTGACAATCACAGCTGCAACCATCACAAGGTTCCTATAGAAGTCCATGGTCTGTTGATTTGGCATCCCCCATAGCATCATATTAGACCACGACCAGCAATTTGACTCCTCCCATTATCGGGAATGGTGTGCGGAACTCGGGATCAAGTTCAAGTACTTTCCTTGGGCCATTCACAAACCATGGACAAGTCAAAACGACCAAAAAAACCCTGATGGAAATCTTGAAGAAAAAGCTGACAGACCAGAAGGGAAGGTGGGCCAAGGAGATGCTAAGAGTCTTGTGGGCATACCAAACGACCATTAGAACCTCAACGGGAGAAACGTCATTCGCCTTGACTTAAGACAGTGAGGCAGTGATGCCGGTAAAGGTAGGGATGCCGTCCTACCTAGTGCAACACTTCAACCCGAACAACAACGACAAAAGGCTAGAGAGCAGTTAGACTTGCTAGAAGAGAGAAGACAGGAAGTTGAGATGCAATCGACGAGCAACAAGAGGAAAGCATAGTGGTACTTCAACAGACGGGTCAAGTCCAAATCCTTCAAGAAAGGTGACTTAGTGTTGAAGCAAATTGGGGCCATGACGCAAGAAGAAGCGAAGCTAGGACTGCGATAGGAAGGACCATTCGTAGTAATAGCCAGCAATAGATCAGGGTCGTACCGCCTGAGGGATAACAAAAGGAAGGAGCTCCCCCACCAGTGGAATATCGAGCACCTGAAGAAATATTTCTCCTGAGATTGTAATCCGCTAATGTGTTTATAAAAGCCAAATTATGACAATGAATATGAGTTTCTCTCAAATTATTTCTCTTGAGCAAGTGAAACAACCAAGCCAAGTCCCTTGACTAATTGCGAAGTCAGACTGAGTAAGAGTCCCAGGACTTACACAAATGGCCAGTCAAATACAAATCCCTTGACTTGCCAACCTTCAAGCAACCAAGTTGAGTCCCTTGATTCGCTATGAAGATAGGTCGGATGCAAGTCCTAGGACTTGCCTACAGGGCCCGTTGGACACAAATCCCTTGACTTGCCAACCTTCATCCAGCCAAGCCGAGTCCCTTGACTCGTTGCTAAGCTAGGTCGAGTGCAAGTCCCAGAACTTGTTCACAGGGCCCTTTGGACACAAGTCTCTTGACTTTCAAACTTTTGTGTAGCCAAGTCGAGTCCCTTGACTCACCAGGAAGTCAGGCAGGGCATAAGTCTCAGGAATTGTCCATAGGGCCCGTTGGACACAAGTCCCTGGACTAGCTGCGAAGCCAGGTCGTGCACAAGTCTCAGGACTTGCCCACACGACTCGTCTAGCACAAGTCCCTTGACTTGCCGACCTTTGTGCAGCCAAGCCGAGTCCTTGAACTCACTGCGAAGTTAGGCCAGGCACAAGTCCCAAGACTTGCCGCATGACCCGTCGGATACAAGTCCCTTGACTTGTCGACTTTCGTGCAACCAAGGTGAATCATTCGACTCGCCATGAAGTCAGGCGGGGCACAAGTCCAAGGAATTATCCATACGGCCTGTCGGACACAAGTCCCTTGACTTGCTGACTTTCGTGAAACTAAATCGAGTCCTTTGACTCGCCACGAAGTCAGGCCAAGCACAAGTCCCCGTATTTGACCGGATGACCAGAAGGGTCCAAATCAGGAGAAAAATCACATTACTTCTCAGCCCTCACGTCCATAAACGAAACCAACAACCAGATACAGAGCAAGAATTGAGGAAACCTTGAAAGCAGACAATGTTCATATTATTATATACAAAAATAATTACTATTGTTTGCAAATTGAAAGAATGAGAAAATTACATGAAGGAAAAAAATTAAAAGAGGTTCATAAGGCTGAGGACACGAAGGGGGATGAGGAAAGGCGGCGGGTACCAAGTCTTTTCCCAAAGTCCTGGCAAAGCGGGATGCCTGTGGGTTGGGCTCGAGGGAAGCCAAGTCAAGAGCCCTCAGATTGACACTCGGGTTATGCACAAGGTGGTCTTTCAACCTCTCAAGGCCCTCCTTATAGCCATAACCCCAGGTTAAGTCCAAGACATCTCTAACCTTATTTAATTGGGAAGAGGTGTCTTCCCATAGGGCTTTTTGGGCTTGGATTTGAAGCTCACAGGACTGGATTGCGACACACGCCTTGGCCAGCTCGGACTTTAAGGCCTTAATCTAGGCAACACGTTTCTTCAAGGCCTCCTTTTTATTCTGCACCATCTTGATCAACTCCATATACTTGCCATTTAACCATTTGTGCTGCTTGATGTCTGTATTGTGTTGCTCGACCAATCGTGCCTTCTCCCCGCGAAGAGTATCAAGGGATCCCTTGACTTCCACTAGCTCTTCTTCACGTTGGTCCAACCGATTTTAAAACCAGTCCCTCTGCTCCTCTAAGAGTTTGGCGTCCAAACGGGAATGTCCAGCCTTGTCCCGCGACTTGGCCAAATCATCTAAGAGAAAGGCCACTTCCAGGCAAGTTTTATCCAACTTACGCTTTAACTGTTTGCACTGGCCTCTAACTTAGTGACATTCTCTACCATGACGTCTCTCTCACGGGAATCCTCTTTTGCCTCTGGCTTCTCCTTGCAGACATTTAGGCGAGCAAAGAGGACAAGAGACCTGAGTGCCTAAACCTCTTCCTTGAGCTCCCCTCCTTTCCTACACGATCAGGCCGGCCAACTGGTTATCTCATTTGGATAACATGCAAGGTTAAAGACAAAAGCAAGGGAAAACCAACCAAGAACGTCAGATTGAGTCTCGTGCGAGTACCTACAAAATAGTCCACTCAACTTTTTGGCCTCGCATTCAACAGTCTCAGCCCGCGCAACGTCAAAACCTGGACCCATTCTCTTGGGATGGCTCCCCTCGATAGACGTAGACGGGCCAACTCTGGCCAACTGCCAAGAAGGGTCAAAGGCTGTGGGGTGGACGCACGAGAAGGGCCTGCGACACTTGAACCTCCCGCAGCCGCCTGCCCTCTGCCCGAAGTAGGCCTAGGCTTCGATGTCTCCTCAGATACCCTCTGGAGAACATCCCTAGGGACTTCCCCTTCAAGGTCCCCGACCTGTTGTCTCTACCAAGGGAGGTTATGACACCCTGAGCTCGGTCCCCTAGCCTTTAGGTTGCACGGGAGACTCTTGCATCATCTCTTGCTTGGAGACTCTTGCATCATCTCTTGCTAGAAGACTCTTGCATCATCTCTGAGCCTTTAGCCTTTAGCTAGGAGACTCTTGCATCATCTCTTGCTTGGGCAAGACGGTCTCCCCTTCCACTTGATTGGTCTCTCCCTCCCCTGGTCAAGAGATGCCTCGAGTGTGGGCTCCTAAAAGGCGAAGAACAAAGTGACCTTGGGCTCAGAGGTCTAGCTGAAAGATGGCAAAGGTATGGAAACTCCAGTTGTTGTTAAGATCAACAACAAGAGGGTGTCCCCTGCTGTCTTCATTATAGTTAGGATTCACGCTCGCGCGATAAAAGCATTGGCCAGGGACTCGGTAGGAATAAACTGAGATGCCTCAACAACATCTTCGAAGGGCACCATCATTGCTAGAACCCCTCTAGGGGCGGGCTTAAGAAAGGCCTTGAAGAAAGCAATCTGGAAACTGGCATCCTCTTTGTCCAACTCGCCCCCGAGGACAACCGGCAGGGTAGGAGCCGGGGCGGTTACCTGAACAACCATGATTTGAGCAATCGGAAG
The DNA here is from genome assembly GCA_961763995.1 of Juglans cinerea. Lineage (NCBI taxonomy): Eukaryota > Viridiplantae > Streptophyta > Magnoliopsida > Fagales > Juglandaceae > Juglans > Juglans cinerea. The sequence continues at coordinate 23,238,362 of CAUIVZ010000008.1, read as the reverse complement.
AGTAGAGATAGCGGGAGCCACCTTTTGTCTAGGAAGCGAGCACACATTAGCCTTACTACTCGACGCCTTTGAGCGTGAGACTGAGATCTCGTGCCGGGAAGACAGCTCCTCAGGCCTTGAAGATGCCCCAACGGCATCACGGTTGACTTGAGGTCTTCTCCTCCCACCACCAGCCGTAGAGGAACTAAAAAAGCATCAACCCTGGACGTAGGAGCGGTATGGGGTAAAAAGGTGGCAACGGATGTTAACGTTGGCCAGCACGGAGTCTGAAATTGAATCCTCGGGATGAGCCTTGACCCAGGACAGGACAACCTCCAACCTGGCCTCTTCCCTTTGGATAGAAAAATGGAGATGGTCTTGTCATCCTGCATAAATCCCCAAACGACTTGAGCTGAAAACTCCTGGTGGATAGCCTTCCCCTCAGGATATTCCCAGCCCGAGCCCACCACAAAAAGAACCACTTGGTCCAATCCTTGATGTGAGAAAATTGCTTTTCTAGGCCGTCGATTCGCTTCTAGCCATGAGGGTTGAAACTGCAAAGATGACCATCAAGGCACAACACCCTGTAAACATAAAGGAATTCCCTCGCGGTCAAATTGGGATACTTTTCAATCTCGGGGTTCAGCACTAGGCGAAAAACCACATAGCTAGCGACCAAGAGCCGCCATGCGAATGGAGTTGAGCAGGTGCCAACCCAAGGTAGCTCAGGACATTAAGAATGGGGCGACAGAATGGTAGCCTAAGCCCACTTGTGAACATTAGAGGGAAGAGGGCCAACTTCATCACCAGTCTAGCATCGTCGACGGCTGCGGTCCGATGGCTTGGAACCTCCAAAACAATCGAGTTGGGAATGCGAAACGTTCCCTATAGTGCACAAAGGTCAGCGGGAGAGGCTATCGACTCCCAGACTTGACCATTGAATAGTGGTGACTTCTCTCTAGTGGCGGATTTCGCCATACCTTTAGAACCACCGAAGGTCCCTTCAGGGTGCACAAAGTGGTCCTTTTGGGAATTGGGGTGAGGAGTGTTCTTGGAAGCCATCTGAAACGAGGGTAGGGTGAGAACTGAATGTACTCGACGAAGAAGAAGAAAAGAACTCAAAGAAGGCAAGAGAATAAAGGAAAGTGATAGGGGCTTGAGTAGAAAGCAAAGGCAAGTAGAAAATGAGGGGGGAAATGAGGTTTAAATAGAAAGTGTACGCCGGTTGGACCACCCGATGCACGAAGTGACGGGTGTCACTGGAAACGAAGCATTAGGAGCAAATCCCGAAACCCACACGATGTGTAATGATGGCAAAAATAAACAGTTGCATGCCTTCCCCTAAACACGGAAAGGAGAGGATTGCGCACGTGGAAGGCACGAACCAAATCGAGATCGCATAGAGGGCCAAACCACCTCTTCACGCGTGGCCATGTGAACACAACCCATTGTAACGACTGAGCAAATCATGAAGAATTATTTTTGAATTTTCACTGCACGTGCGTGGCGGGAACTCGCAGGGTACTGAGAAGGGGATTTACTTTCCTACTTGTGCCGTGTGGGGATTGGTCCCCTTTAGGGCCTAAACCAGTCAGTAGATAGTGCAATATAGAGCCAACAAAGGAAAGAGGATTGTGCTGGGTCTGAAAAGGCCCGTCAGATAGGGTTACTGGTCACATCAACTACTTAGACCACTACCCACATCGCTGGACAACAAGCACGCCGCATTAAATGACATGGGAAGCCAGCACACAATGACAGAGACGGACGTCCACGCACCTCTGTTGCCAGGGTAGTGCGCGCGCCTCCCACCCCTTACCTGTCGCAGGGGATAGACTGGAGGAGCATGCATAATACGATAGGACGAAGGTTGACATGACAGGAGAAAAACTTGCCACTAGTATGGTGTCCCGTACCCTTGCACGATCTACTTGTAGTGGGTGGGGGACCACCACGACAAGGTATATAAGCGCGTCTTAGGCTCAGGTACAGCTCTTTGAACATTTTTCTCCTAACTTTCTCTCCTTACAAAAAGAGTATTCCGACTTAAGCATCGGAGGTGTCCCACACCACACTGAACTCTCATCTACTTGGGTCTTGCAGGTCATCGCAAGGAACAACAGGATTGCCAAGGCTACGAAACAGGATATCAACATGTCTATTTAAGGTTGTTGGATCGAGTTTCCTTCTTCCACCTTTTATACTTTTCATTACTTGTTATCTTGCTAAAAAAATACCTCATAAAATTTGAACAAACCAACCAGTTTACACTGTTGGGTTCGGTTTGGCCCGGTTATTGGCCTAATTTAGTAGTTTCAGGGGCCATAAATATAGAACATATCAATTCAGTTCGATCTAGGAAACTGCCCAAAAACCAACCGATTTCAACCCAATAAAGCATAACACAATAATTAATATTTGTTAAATATGTTTTTAATTTGTTTTCAATAAAATGATAGAGATGCACCTTATAATAATTGAAAATTTCTATCCACCATGATCCTCTGAATTAAGAATCATTTCCCCACCATTCTCTTATTTTTCATTCAATAATTGGATAATAAGTAATAAATGACAAATAGTTTTGCAATTTTTTAATGTCATATTAGATGATGATGGCAAAAATGTTGATATATAACATTTATTATAATAATTATGTACACGTTAAATGCGTAAATAAATATATTTCTAAATAACTTGCTATACATGCTCTTGCAAAGCCTCACTTGCATACAAAACTTTTACTTGGAAGATACTAACAAACCTTTGAAGCAACAAACCTATAATAAAGTGCCATCTTGGCACTTTGCCTTTATCGTCTAAATCAGGCCCATTGGGCATGATTTGCTCCACCTAGTGCTACTTTATTCTAATTGGATTTCTTAAATATAAAGTTAATTAAACACCTTATTATTTATTTATCGATAGGGTCAAGACCTTATTTATTTATTTTTTACCAATGTGGATGACAATATTCTCATAACTGGGCCTAATCCACATTCTTTTACTCGTCTTATTAAGAAGTTATTGGTTGAGTTTGAATTAAAAAGATGAATAATTCTACTTAGTATTCCAAATACCACACACTATATCACTTTTATTTCTTTTTTCTTTTTTTCCATAATAAGCATGTGTTGTATGGATGATAAGTAGAACAATTCAATTAGTTTAGTGTGAATAAAATAACAAATATAAAATAAATTTAAAACATATATAGTATGTGGTGTGGGATGATGAATAACATCACCCTAAAAAGATTTGGGTGCGCTTCAGAATTATTTCTTGATCAGTGTGTTGAAGCTAGTGATCATCCCAATAGCCTTATTTTACCTCAACACAAATACATCTATAATTGCTTTAGAACACAAACATGGCATTGGCCAAGCCCATCTCCATTATGATGTCCGCAAGTGCTCAATTGTCTTAGTTTTCAAGTGATACCTTCGATGATTCAAGCCTTTATCATAATGTTGTTAGTTCACTGCAATATTTATCTTTCACTCGCTCGAATCTATCTTTTGCCATAAACTGTGTTGCCAATTTATGCACAAGCCAACATTTCATTATTGGAGAGCAATTAAAAGAATTCTTTAGTACCTTTGCAACGCTTTGTCCTCTAGTTTTCTTCTTGTTAACATCGTGTTTCGTACACCTTTGAGCTAGATTTCAACAACTTGAGTTTTCAGTCTTTCACCTGTACACTTAAGCAAACACAAAGAGTGGGGGGCCTTGGTAGTGGCCAGAGAGTCTCCGATGCTAAAGTTAGTATATCTCCTTAGTAGTTTGTGTGTAAGATTGGAGGAATCAGAGAGAGTTTTTCCTACCTAGGGATCAACTTTTATACTAGGTTTTTCGGTGGGGATAACTTATCCCTGACTTTGAAGGCTTATGTCATTTCCACTGTTTATTTAGTCAGAATCCTTTAATGTAGCATGGCGTTATTAATACTGTGTGGAGTCTAGGGAGTAGCGCCATTAATGCGGCGTGGCTCCCTGACTCACTTTATCCAGAAGCGTTCTCTGTTAAACCTCTCCATGCCTACTGTCAGGAGATCATATGTTCTCCATATTTCCGGCCCACCTGCCTGTGTAGGTTCCTGACAGTAGTTTGTTATTGAGGTGATGTCAGGGCAGCGAGTCCCATTTGCCCTTACCGTCCACTTTCCCTATGCGTGGGTTGCTTCAAGGGTGGGCTTTGCTTGTGGGCTGAGTACTCTATAAAGGTCCACTGACTCCTTTTAGAGGAGGGTAGTTGGACTTGAATGGGCTTGGCCGGGTCTTTGGCTTACTTCCTCAGTGGTCCCTTGTGGGCTTACTTTAAGGGCCGATTGGGTCGGGCGCTATCTAGATGATAAGCGAGCCACAGACAAGTTTTGCATATTTCTTTAATCAAGTTTAATATTTTGGAGCTCTTGCAACAATCAATGGTCTCCCAATCTAGCATCAAGGCATTGAACCATTGCCAATGCTGCTACTAAACTCACTTGGTTACCACCGCCAACTTTATGACGTGACAATATTGGTGCTACCTATCTTTCTTAAAGTCGAATGTTTAATGCTTGCATGAAACACATCAAAATTGACGTTCACGTTGTGCGTGCATGACAAAGTTGCTTTTGGAGCTTTTTACAAGTGAAGTTTGTCTCAAGTAAATACTAATGGGCCGAAACTCATGTTATCGAACCACTGTTATCTTCAAGATTTATTCAGTTACTAGACAACTTGAATAGTGTCAATATTGCCTCATACTACGGGATTAGACAACTTGAATATTGTCGCTACGTACCTTACCATTGAGCTTGAGGGCGTGTGTTGAAACAAAGACGAATCCTAGTTGCACCAAAACAGAGGAATACATGAATAAAGATAAGTCCAAGGCACCAAACGATCGATGATGATCAAAAGATTAATCGATATAGATGGTCAATTCTAAATATTATTTTGAATTTGATGTACTTATGACATAACAGTGTTTGAGTCAAGAACAAACTATTTGTGAAAAGTCCCAAATTACATTCTATAAAGAAAAAATGCTGTTAATTTGTTAATTTGTGATACCCCGTATTTACATGTATTTTGACTAAGTTAATTATTGCATTTATTAAGATTATGAGCTTTCATATTTTAAATTTTAGATGATTTACGTTATATTATTTGAAGATTTTTTTTAATTGTTTATTCAATGTGTTTTCTTGTTATTAATTATTGTTCATTATTTAAATTGCTCTTTATTCTAAATTAGTTATTGTTGGATTTAATTATTTTATTTTCATTTAAGCACTACGTTTAAATTATTTTATTTAACTTGCTGTTTTGAATTTTTTTTTTCGTTTGATCATTTATGTGACTCAAGATGTGAAGATCGGACCTCATTTCTTTCCCTCATTTTTTTTCTTTTTCCCTTTTTCTTTTCTTCTCATTTTCTTTTTTCCCCATTTCTTTTTCTCCTCTCTCTCTCCCCGTGCGACCCCCCTTCCCTCTATTTTCTCTCCGTGCCTCTCTCCCCCCAGCCCACCACCGTGTGCCGCCATTTGGCTTCACCGCTCAGCCCACCAGCTCCACCACCCTCCGGCGACCTCCCCCACCCCAGCTTCCCTCTCTCTCTCTCTCTCTCTCTCTCTCTCTCTCTCTCTCTCTCTCTCTCTCGCTGGCCGTGTGGAACCCATTCGGGTTGTGCATTTTCTGCGCCATCGTCGTGCCGCCATTGGCCACCACCTTTTCAACGCAGCACCGATGACCTCCCAACTACCTAACCCACCCATCCACAGCTCCTATCCGCCACCGGTGAAACTCCACCAACTCCATTTCCGTTTTGGGCTTTTTGGACTTCAGTTGTCCTCTACGCCACCACCCACGACCAACCACCCCTACCATTAGCTTCACCGACATCTCTAAGCAATTCCCTTGTAATCTCAAGTCTTCGTTTGTCCCCGTTCAAAAACTAGCATTTTGAGACCCACGACCCAGTGCATTTTGCATTGTTCTGTTGTTGTGCTGCCACCTCTTGAACCTCCGTGATCCTCCAAAAATTATATTATAGCACTGTAAGTATTTTTTCAAAGAAATTTCGTGATTTAAATGTATTTTTGCATTAACTCATTTTACTGTGAACTAGTTGGTTATGCCGGACTGAGTTCGAGGAGTAAGGGGTCGGATGGGTTGGAGGATGGAGTTGTTTGTGTATTTTGGGTTGCATTGTATATTGTTGGATGTTGGATATTGAGACGTTTCATGTACATTGCATATCTGCACGCATTATCATGTTTGTAAATGAAACTGAGTTTTCGAGTAATTGCATTCATGTGTTTATTGAAAACTGAGTTTTCATGTGAGAAAGGATTTTTGGGTGCGTGTGTATCACGACCCCAAGCCGAGATGAGGCATTATCTCGGTGGAGCTCCTCTGGTCACTTGGGAGCGAAATATACTGAGTGACGTCCCCTGGGCTGTCGCTGGGCGACAAAGGGATCGGAAGGGATGGTAACGCTCTCCTGCCGACTCCATGGCCCCTCTGCTGGCGGGGGTTAGAGGATGCTTGGCCACGTACGTGCTGGGCATGGAACTGGGCATCGCTCGTTACGAAGTCACACGTACGGTCGTTACCTGTGGTGTGGCGAAGGGGGTCAGGGTGTGCGAATGGTCCCTAGGGAAGATCATGGTGCATATGGTTAAAATGGATAATGAGCTATTTTATGGGAAAATAGCGTGTGTTGGATAAAAAGATTTTGTGTGGATCATTTTTTGGGAAAATGAAGGATTATTATTTTTGGGACAAATGAGATTTTGGCGTGGTTGGAAAATAATCATTTTTGGGAAAAATGATGTTTTGAGAATAATGCATACTTCATCATATGCATGCATGTTGGTTGCATTAATGCATTTTTATTCTCGTGAGTTGTTTGGATTATACTTATCTGTGGTACCGTACTTATGGTAATGCAAAGTTTGATGCAGATGAAGCTAAGGGTGAGCCTGAGGATTCGGCTCTGCCGGAGGAGTGATATGGGATCACTCGTAATTGTATTTGGACTTGTATTATATTTTATTTTGGGATGACTGTATAACTCTTTTTAAACGTTTTACTTATGTTAATTTATATTGAAAATTTTGGTACTTAGTTGACTTACTTAAATTATCCGCTGCGTTGTTTTTGTACACTGTTGCATGTACACACACTTGGCACTATCGTTAGGATGCGTGACCGTGTTGTGATCATCCGGGTATCTCGATTCCCGTGTTCCCGTACATGGGCTCGGGGGCACCACATAATTACCCTTTTAATTACTTTGTATCAAATGATTGGAAGGTTTCTAGCTATATCAATAGTCATGATGTGTTGCATGGGTGTGGCAATAAGTGGGCTTACAAATAAATTTTCTAATAAAATTTATTAGAATTTACTAATAAATTCCCGACGGTTTACAAATAAAAGGTTAATTAACATAATCACTGATCTGAACAAAATTAAAATCATAGGAGTAGAAAATTAAAGCGTGGAGCATATATAGAAACAAATTGGCCCAAAAGGTAAATCACATAAACTATTTTAAAGTTTAACGGCCAGCATTTTGAACATTTTTTTTTCTTCTACAAGTAGGTAGATCATTTGGAAATTATATATATTATTGTACATGTTATCTTTTAATTGTAGGAGCAAAGATGATGTGATTAATTTGGATATGTCATTGTGTAAGCTGCAAGCTACACACACACACATATTTATATATATATATATATATACACACGCATATTTACACATGTACATATTATACACACATGTATGTATGTATGTGAATGGTCCATAAGGACATGATCATCCTAAGAGGATATGCGCGAATCACATGATAAACCGTACCATTAATCGAGATCTGTCAATATTGATCTTGCAAATGGATCACATGCAATTTAAAGAAATTAGAGTGTGATGTCAGTAGGATGATGGGGACCTCTCAAACAATACGTACGTAAAAGGATGCCTCCATGACAATCTTGACATGATCCGTCATCTTCAACATGTTCGTCCACAATTTTTAAAAGTTTTGTCTTCATTGAAACACACCCATTTCTCTCTTTTTTCTTCAACGCTAGCTTCTACACCTTAACCTCTTATCCAAGGCACGAACAGCTAGAGTACTGTTCGTGGATTTGTGGTCCGCATTCACCGTAAGATATAAATGCATACTTTTCATGATGATCTAAATCAGACCTTTTAATTTTCTAGCTAACAAAGGGCCGGGCTTAATTATTTCCTTGTTCTTTCCAGTACTAGTACTTCATTTTCTCATTCAATATATATGTATATATATCACATGCATGCATGCATGCATATATGGGGAATATGTCGACCAAATATGACATTAATGCTGATTAATCCAGGCTAGCTAGCTGACCAAATTAATTAATTAGGTTTGGGTCCTTAATTGCCTTGGCCTCCATGTACAAATTAATAAATCAGCTTCCTCTCGTTTGGATCATCTATAGCATGATCATTCCATGCGAGTGAAACTTGCACTTGTGCATATATTTACCTAGCTTGTAAATTCATGATCATGGACAAACTCTGGGGCTTTGATAATTTATGCTAAGTTTTGGGACCTACTATTATATATATATACATGATACTTATATACTGATGATGGTGATCATGCATGATGATGAAGATGATTTTCTCGGAAAATTTATACATGATAAGTATGGGCGATGTAGATGACAGCAATGAGGGAATAGCAAGCGACAAAGGCGCTCTTTTTGATCGGGTGGTGGTAGTCATGATATATCCCTTTCAACTTTTGTTCTGTACGGCTGAAGAAAATTCAAGGATCGATAGAGAAATATAACCCTATTAATAAAGGAATTGAAGGTTTTAAATCAAAAGAAAAAATACCTACCACATATGCCTTGGCTCGATATGGTACTCATAAAGTGAAGGTAATTCATCATGAGTTTGACCAAGTAATTAATAGAAACTGGAAAGTAATGATTAATCCAACTAATAAAAAAAATGAACTAGCTAGCTAGAGTACTACGTACGTATAGTACTACGTCTTCTCAACTCGATAGATCGTAATATTTTGCAATTAATGATTAAAAGTATGATGTTTTTCTTTTGGTGTTAAACCATGCATGTCGTGAAGGCAAAGACGTCAGGACAAAGTACTATAAGGGCAACACTATACTTATATATATATATATATATATATATATATTTGAGAAATTCTATTTGTAATCTCTAAATAAGGACAGCATGTACAAGCCCTTCATTAAATAAAAAAAATACTATTTTGATAAAGATATTATTGTAATTTTAAAAAAATTTATAGACAAACGCTAATTGCATATTTATAACCAGTAAGGCGCGCGAGGCGTAAAAACACGGGAGTGACATGCATGGAAATTGATGGGAGTACGTACGTAGAAGATACAAAAGTAAATAATTCTACTTATCATCCACACATACCACACGTTATATCTATTTTAATTTTTTTTTATTTTTCTTATAATAAATATATTTTGTATGGATGATAAGTAGAATAACTCAATTAGTTTAACAAGAATAAAAAGTAAATAAAATAAAATAAAAAATAATTTTAAAATATGTAAAATATGTATGTAGTGTGAGATAATGAGTAACATTCCTCGTAGTTTTAATGATGAGATTTATTATACTTCAGTTCTTATTTATTCTCACACTACACACTTATAATTTTAGGTGTATGAATATTTTTCATAAAATATAAGGATATTTTTTTATAAAATATGGGGTATTAGTGGGTAAATAATACTAATAAAAAGCATTTTTCTTACATGATAGATGAAGTATTAGCAAGGGCATTTCTAAAGCTGTAAGCCAGTTGGGAGACAGCTCAATTAACATCATGAGCATGTTCTTGGCACATGCATATATGAGTACTTGCGACCGAGGAAGTACTACTGTCAGAACTTGGAAGTAATGCGAATGGATATAATCACATAAATTACGAAATAACATATAGATCATCTAGCTAGGGGGATTTTGGCCTGCCGACAACATATTTCAGCATGCATGCAGTAATTGTACGTATTGAGATACAACACCGACGTACGTGATCAATTAATTAATATATATCAACTAAGAATAATTTCGTTACAAGTTTCAAATAAATAAATTCGTATAATTTTTTTTATAAAAATGTGAATTCTATTAAAAAAGAATAATTAAATTTTAGATTATTTTGAGGTATAATCCTCCTTTTTACAAAAGTCTAGGGAAGATTTATATATTTAAAATTTGTATAAATCATTTCTCATATACTAATTAAGATGATTGATTTCATGCATGGAGGCCGTATGTAAGGTTCCGATCAATTAGTTGACGATCATATGTAAAAACTGCCAATGCATGCAAAAGGGAAAGAACCTTATAATTTTATTGTGCGTAATCATGCATGTATATACAATTACACAGTCTCGTTTGGATTTAGAGATAAATTGAGAGGAAATATTATTAGAATATATATTATATTTTAGTATTGTTATTGTTTTAAGATTTGAAAAAATTGAATTATTTATTATATTTTATATGAAATTTTGAAAAAGTTATAATAATGAGATGAGTTTTCAATCCAAACAGAATTAAAAAGCTTACAAATACATCGTTGCTAGGCCGGCACTTCTTCATAAAAAACATGCATCCATGTCCGGTAAAACTTCATATAAATTGTGATCACCTAGTACTCTATTTGTGGATTATGGATTAATCCGGATTATTGGAGATCGATCAAACATATATATATATATATATATATATATATATATATATATATTATACGTACGTACTGATCATCATGTTATCAGCTTTCTGCTATCATCATCCCCGCCCCACCCCCCAATATATACGATATAACCACGTCCACCCATGATCCTTATCTCTACGGCTGCATGCTAAAGTTGTACTTAACAGTACTAGTGGCGCAGTCCTCCCCCTTTTTTCAAAATTTTCCACGAAAATTCCTCCATGAATACAAACCCGGCCACCGCCAAAACCACCATCGCTATATAGCATGCCTATTGGCATGATCTTGATGATCTGTTTCGTGTGGACTAGGGCACGTAATTAATGCAAAAAAGTGCTTCAAAAAGTTCAAAGAAATTCGGGAATATTTTGTGCATGTGTGACTTATGTTGATTGAACGAGAATTTATCCTTTTTGGGGGGCCATGCCAAAGAAATTAAGGGGTAACATAATATTCATGCTGGCTGCCAAATGAATGAAGCTAGCTGCCTTCTCCAAAATTCAAAAGGAGTTGATTGGAAACTGAAGCTATACCCAAACGAGTATGCTCCAAAATTTGCGTTTAATTCATAAAGCAAGTCATGCCACTCTTTTTCCTATGAGAAAAGATATATACTCTCTGTAAGAAAAAATATTTATAACCGTGAATTGTGTAACTGTCGAGTAATTGTTTTGAAAAAAATGAATAAAACACGTGACTCACATGAAAAAAATTAATTTTTTAATCTTAGACCCCACTCTTTTTCAAAATAATTACATGACGTTTATGCACTTTACAATTGTACGTAGAATTATTCTTTTCCTATGGACAACGTGGTTCCAACTCGACCAAGTACTATATATATTATACACACATATTTATCTATTCTATATAGCTTCATTACATTTCTCTCAAATACTATATCTATATATATACACACACAATTCTAGCAGCGGACCTACGTACGTAATGCATAGGTGGACTGATTAAAGTTCATAAATAAAATAAAAATAATACATGTAACTACGTTTACATGCACATTAGTCTATTTTAGATATTATATATACTTATAAGTTAATACGCTCATTAATTAAGATAGCATGCACGTCAAAACCCAAAATCTGGTTGATCAGTACCAGCTAGCTCTTAATTACTTAATTCCTTTGGTACTCTATTTATGTTTGTACAAGGCACGAGTTGAGAAAATGAACATAAAAAAACAGAGAGAGAGAGAGAGAGAGAGAGAGAGAGAGAGAGAGAGAGAGAGAGAGGATATTCTCGTCATTACAGGAAAGCGCAAGGATAGTTAACTGATGCAGCTTTCTATATAAATCGATCGAACGAACCCAGGATGCCAAATGAGCTAAGCTAGCTAACCTTCCCTCTTCTTTCATGAATCAAACTGTTAGTGATCGCGAGTGCCATATTCAGTACCCCAAAAACCATGGCTCTCATCCTTATCAGCCCACGAATTCCCTCCCCTCCAAATACTTCACCATTAACCCCGTTCTCCGCGGTGTCTCCGCCTCGCTTTGTCACAGTTTCCAGGCTCCGGATAACCTTGGAAACTATCTATGAAGAAGAAGAAGAAAACGAAAACGAATGCGTGGAGATATGTCAGGCAGCATCGGTGCTGCCGTTCTTGTCCGCACAGTCGACCTGTTTCTTGGAAGTGCCGAATTCCTTCCCGGGATACAGTCACAACTGCCAGTGTGCTTAGTAGTTTAATTTAATGAAACTCGACGACTGCAAGATCTGCATGTAATCCGTGAATTTTCTTTTTTAAAGTAAAAGCATGGACGTTTACGTTGGAAGTTTTCTGCATGAAAGTCTCCAGTCAGATCAAAAAGTTACTAGATCTCCTTTTGTTAAAACTTTTCTGACTTTCGCAATTTAGCGACTCTTGTTTGATCTTATGAACTGGTTTTGCTAGCTAGTCTAAATGTGTCATATATGTGCCTTTCGAAATGATCAGAATGATGAAATAATTGGGCTTTCTTTGACAATTAAAGTTCCATGAAACGATCATATGTATATATATTACAATTTCATTTCAGTGACATTGATCTCCTAATTTTCCCCGCACTTTTTTTGGCTTCTGATAAAGTGATCAAGTATTAATTATATATGATATATATGGTTACAGAGATCAGATCAGATGAACGTCATGATGCCTGTTTGTTTACCTAGTTTTCTTGGGGCATCGTCGATCCGTACGTGCAAGAATCATAAAGCATATATATAAGGATCAGTTCCGTTAATTCTGATAATCTTTTACTAGCTAGCTAGTATGACTTCATGTGATTGATTTGATCTTGATTAATTAATTAAGGTGCAAATTAAGCAGATAGATCGAAGGCACAAGCTTCTTGCTGCAATATTTTAATCCTAGCTAGTTGGTTATAATTTCAGGGTCACGCCTTTCCACATTTTCATTATTTGATTTCTCAAGCAGGTATGAATAATTTACTAGCAAAATGTACGTATGCTTACATGACATAATTTAATTTAGAAGAAAAATCTTAAAATAATTTTACAAATCAAATATTATCATTTAAGTGATGTAAATTATGTTATATATATATATAAATATATATACCAGCTAGAGAATAGATAAATTATTATAACGTCGCTGCAGGATAAGGTGGCCATGTTAAATATTATTAATAGCCAAATCAAAGGTGTGGTCCAAGGAATTTTTAGAAGCATTAACTAGTAGCAGTTCTCACTATCAACTTCAGTCGTGGAGGGCATACGTACAGTACATGGGGCGGAGACCACAACAACTTTTTCCATTTTAGCCATTACAACTGATCATGATCGATCTACTTTATAATTAGAATAATTCTACATATAATCGTAAAGTGCGTAATCGCCGCGTAACCGTTTTGAAAAAGAGTGGGGTCCACTATTAAAAAATTAATTTTTTTTATGTGAGTCTCATATTTTATTCATTTTTTTCAAAACGATTACGCGGCAGTTACGCAATTCACGGTTGTAAGTATCCTTTTTTTTTTTGAAAATAACCTCTGTATTTCATTAATATCAATCAAGAAATACAAGTTCTATCTCTCACCAGATCCTCAACAATGAATTCTGGCATCTCTTCTATCTAAACTAATTTTTCTTTAAAACTCAAAGCTTTCCTAGCTAACATGTGTGCTATAGTATTTTTCTCTCTAAAAACAAAAAACAACTGCCAATCAGGCCTCCTATGAAAAGAAAACTTAATATCTTCCACTATAGAACCCCCCATAGACAGCTCCTCGGCTTCCCTTTGAACTGCCTTAATCACTGATTTTGCATCCCCTTCAAAAATTGCCCTTTGAATGTTAAGATCACCACAAAGTTCTAGAGCCAACCTCAAAGCATAACTCTCTGCCACCATAGGATTATCCACATGTTCCTTTTGATCACAAACCGCAACAAGGGCTTCCCCTTCCTCATCCCTAATAATGATTCCCACTCCCATTCTTCTGCCCTTCACGTCTAAGGAAGCATCCCAATTTATCTTCACTAAACCAGTAGCTGGTTTTTCTCATTTCAATATACCCCTTCCACCCCCTTGGCCTTGCTTAGACTGTTTCAGAAGATCTTAAGCAGCCTTGTAATCTACTAATGATTCACAAGCCTTCTGCAGCAAAACTTTGGGACAAACTATCTTCCTTTCAAACACAAAAAGATTTCTTCTCATCCATTGTCTTCGGAACATCACTGCCACCATTTCTAACTGCTCCTTGCTCAGCTTATTTATCATTTTCACCCAAAGAAACATAAAGTCAACTTCTGCTCTATTCCATTTCCGAACTCCAAAACATGAATCTGCCCATATATCATTAGCTTCTGGGCACTCCCATAGAACATGCATAATGGTTTCAGATTCAGCAGAACAAATTGGGCAGGATTTTTCAGGCACTATCTTTCTTTTAAACAAGTTCTCATTTGTTGGCAATAAATTGTTCCCAGCCTTCCAAAGGAAAATTTTTACTGTGCTAGGTACTGTAAGATTCCACATGATGCTCCAATTCTCATCCAACGCCCCTTCCTTTGAACTTTCACCTTAAAGGCTTTTTAGTCTGTCTAACTGCAGAAAGTATGCACTTCCCACAAAAAACTCACCTTTTTTAGAAGGACCCCAAAACAATTTGTCCTGAACCAAGCCTCTACTCAAAGGAATACTCAGAATCTTTTCAGCTTCACTAGAAGAGAAAATAGTTCGAATCAAACCTTCCCTCCATTCTCCCTTTTGTTTATTAATAAGTTCCTCCACCTTTGCCTCAGCCTGCAAAACAGAAATTGGTGATTGTATGAAAAAAGATGAGAGAGAGGGTATCCATTTCTTACCCCATATTTTAATCTTACTGCCATCCCCCACTTTCCACCTTATACCATCCTTCACCAGCTCTCTGGCCTGCCAAATACTCCTCCAAATCAAAGAGGGTTGGGAATTCAGCTTAGCATCCAAGAAATTAGACTGTTTATAATATTTTTCTTTAAAAACTACTGCTGCGAATGACAAAGGGTTCCTAATCAACCTCCACCCTTGCTTGGCTAAGAGGGCCATGTTGAAAGATTCCAAGTCCCTAAAACCTAAGCCCCCCTTAACCTTCTGCTCCCCTATCTTTTTCCATTTTCTCCAGCAAATACTCATTTCTCCCTGCTGTTTACCCCACCAGAATCTTGAGAACAACATGTTAATATCAAGACAAAGCTTTTTTGGGAGTTTAAAAATAGACATATTGTATGTTGGGATGGCCTGAAGAACTGTTTTAATCAGAATTTCTTTCCCAGCCTAAGAAAGAAATTGATTTTTCCAACTTGAAATTTTCTGCCAAATTCTCTCATTTATAAATCTGAAAGTATTGAATTTTGATCTTCCCACAAGAGTAGGGAGACCCAGGTACTTCTCATAGCTCCCACAGGCTATGGAATTTCCAGCTTCCACTATCACCCTTCTATCCCCTTCTCTAGTATTGCTGCTGAAAAATAAAGAAGTCTTTTCTTTGTTGAGGAATTGCCCCGAGGCTTTTTCATACTTTTTTAACACCTCTTGAATCCTGTGCCACTCTTCCAACTTAGCTCTCCCAAAAAGGATGCAGTCATCTGCAAATAGCAAGTGGTTTATGCTACTGCCCCCTCTAGTCACTTGCACTCCCCTTGTCAGCTTCTGGTTTTCATAATAATTCAAAAGGTTGCTCAAACCTTCAGCACAAATAATGAAGAGGTAGGGTGACAAAGGGTCACCCTGCCTCAGACCCCTATTTGGCCAGAATTTAAGACCATGGAAACCATTAATAAGCACTGAGAAGGAGACAGACTTCACACAACTCATAATCAACTCCACCCATTTCTCATTGAAATCCATTCTCTTCATCACAGCCTCCAAAAAAACCCATTCTACTCGATCATACGCTTTTGACATATCTAACTTAATGGCCATGTTACCCACCTTCCCCCTCTTTCTGGATTTCATAGAGTGTAACAGTTCATAAGCCACCATAATGTTATCATTTATCAATCTTCCTGGCAGAAATGCACTTTGAGTAGGAGGGATTATAACCGAAAGCACCTTTTTAAGCCTATTGGAAATCGTTTTAGAAACTATTTTATACAAAACGTTGCAAAGACTAATTGGTCTATACTCAATTACTTTCTTTGGGTCTTTACACTTAGGAATTAAAGCTATATGAGTATAGTTTATAGAGGGATCCATGGGATTACCATTCAAGATTGATAGGGCAGCTCTACACACTTCCTCAGAGACAACTTCCCAGTAATTTTGGTAAAAACATGGTCCAAAACCATCAGGACCAGGAGCTTTTAAAGGTGCCATTTGCATTAAAGCCTCTTCCACTTCTACTTTAGTGAAACTTTTCATCAAAAAATCATTCATTTCAACTGAAACCTTTGCTTCCATCCCCACCAAACATTCCTCTATGTCTTCCTTGCTAGGTGCTGAGGACTGAAACAAACTTTCAAAATATCCTCTAAAAGTTGCTTCCACATCTGAAAAACCTTCCATTTTTCTGTTGTCTTCATCATACACTGAGCTAATGAAGTTCTTTTTCCTTCTTTGATTGGCACAAGCATGGAAATATTTCGTATTCTTATCCCCATGTTTATACCAATTGCATTTAGCCCTTTGTTTCCATTTCAGGTCTTCCATTTCCAAGAGTAAGTGCAGTTTTTCTTTGACCCTTCTTATCTCATTTATGATACTGCCATTCTCCTCCCTTTGTAATTCTTGTAACAACTTTGTATTAACTTCTATCTCCTTATCACCACCCAGCCTATTCTTTTTTTTCCATCTCTGTAAAGCTACACCACTTTTCTGTAATAAGCTCATCACTGAACTTGCTTGGCCCCCTGCTGTTTCCTTTTTCTCCCACACTTCCTTTATGATCCTCTCACATTCTTTATCTAATGACCAACCTGCCTCATACTTAAACCCTCTCTTCCTTTCCCATCGCTTACCATTCAGCTTTATTAAGTGCATTAGTAACGGTTTATGATCTGAAGTTCTTGCTGCCAGCACCTCCACCCATGTATCTCTGTAAATATTGGACCAAGCTGAATTAGCCATTGCCCTGTCCAGTCTTTCCTTGGTAAAAGAATCATCCCCATGGGAATTACTCCATGTGAATTTTTCCCCTTTCCAACCCAAATCATAAAGATGGCCTTCATGCAAGACTGATCTGAAAAGCTCCATTTGATTTTCTGGTCTTTCTCTTCCCCCCCATTTCTCATCATTAGTAAGAATTTCATTAAAATCCCCCACTATACACCAACCTCCATCATCTACTGGTTTAAAGGATTTTAGTAGCTGCCATGCATCCTTTCTTTTTGCAGTTTCAGAATGCCCATAAAAGCATGTTAACAACCAACCCTTCTCTCCTTCATCCTCTATCCTCACATTAATTTGTCTTTTAGAGTAATTTTCTAAAACCACCCTCACCTTTGAATCCCAAAACAGAACTAAACCTCCACTTTTTCCCTCTGCTTCAACACCAAAACACCCCTCCATATGTAACCTTCTTTTTATAAACTCCAAACTTTTTTTCATAGACTTAGTTTCCATTAAGAAAACTAAGTTGGGTTTATTTTTCTCTGCCATATTGCAGAGATCTTGAACTGTTCGAGGGTTCCCCAACCCTCGACAGTTCCAACTAAAAATTTTCATAATGATTGGCGGGGCTGAAACTCAGCCTCCGCCACAACATCCTCTACTCCTTCCCTGACCCATCTCCCTTTTTTCCTCAAACATTCCCTCTCATCTTCCACCTGGTCATCACCTCCTCTTTTCTTCTGAGCATATTCTTGAGAAACAGACCCCATCTGTTTTCCTATTGCTCTAGCCTTTCTCTTCCACTCTCCCCTCTTTTTTATCTGTTCCTCCCTCACCCCTTCCTTTCTGTCACTCTCCATCCCCTTTTTCTTTATAGCAATTTCAACGCTCAACTCACCCACCTGCCCCATCTCTGACAGAGAACTTTCCATCCCTCTCCCCTCCACATTTATATATTTTTCCCCTTCCTCCTTCCTGTTTTCCTTCCTCATCTCCTTCCCTCTACTCTCCTCCATCACCACACTCTCCCTGTTATTCAACTCCCCCATTTTTTCAACTGAATCTCCTCTCTCGGAAATAACCTCCCTATCATTTTTCTCCCCTCCTTTTTGATTCACCTTTTCTTCTTCCCTTCTCCCATTATTACCCTCCTCTTTTCTCCACGTACCACCATTGTAAACCTTTGTTTTTTGTATCAGTTTTGCCCTCATCCAGGAACCATACTGTTCTTCATACCCCTCACTGCTGATCTTGTCACTACTGCACCCCTTCATTCCATGTACTACGCTACCACATGAAAAACATATCTTTGGCAGCTTCTCATAAGTAAAGGGAACCCAGAGACTACAACCTCTCAATTTCACAGTTCTCCCTCTAGCTAGAGGTTGAGTCAAGTTCAGATGAACCTGGATTCTAAGAAAACTACCCCACCCACTCCCATCTTCCTGAACTTCTACATCCTCCACCTTTCCCACTGTGCCTCCTATTTGTTCAGCTATGGTTTTTGTCATACACGAGAGAGGCAGCTCATGAATGCGCAGCCAAAAACTCTCTGTATCAAAATTTATTCTATGAAGAGGGGTATAGCCCTCAAACTCCTTAAGAACCAGTACCTGGTTGTCAAACAACCAAGGCCTTCCAGACCACACTCTCATTTTATCAACTACATTTTCAAAAATAATGGCAAAATATTCTTTCTTACCTCAGTAAATTTTGCCGTCTTACTGATTCGCCAAACCTTTGCAAATGTCGACTCAACCACCTCTTTGCTGATTGACCTTGAGGAACAAATTTTCCCCAACAAACTCTTCTATTCTTTGCTCACCAGCTCTGCCGAGGGATCCTCCTGGATTTCAATGTCGACCTGCTCTTCCTCCATCAACCTGAAACCCTTCCATTTCTCCTCCAATCCCTCCATGCGTGGCCTGTACGATAATTTTCACTCTCAGACCTTCCAAAAACTCTATGAAAAGAATGCTTCTGCCTCCGTAGCCACCGTCGTACCCCACCCCTATCCTTGCCTTTTTTTTCTGTTTCCACTCAAAAACCACTCGCCGTGGTCCCCCTAAAAGCCAAATATTGTTATAACCGTCTTTGCGTGCCACTATCGCCCCCTGATACTTCACCTCTTTTCTCTAGAGAGGAAAAGAGAGAAGACTGGTTGTAAGTATCTTTTTTCTTATAATTAATGTTGTTATTTATAAGCGGTGTCAGAATTTCGATCAATTGGGGTCCGGTGGAATTAATTATCTGACCATCGATCTATAACTGTACTATTTGTTTGCGTGTCATCTTTCCACCTAGAAAAGGGATTCATCTTTCCTCCAGCTCTATGCCAGCCCTGATCGGCTGGACATCAGTGTGATCATGAAAGAGAGCTCTTTCATGATCACAGTACTAGGGCTATATTTGGAAGGCCGTTTCAAGTATTTGTTGGCAACTAATTATTAGCTGAGAGCAATGCTATTGATCTTCATTCTTAATTTTATTATCTTCAATCATATAATTTATTGAGATGATACATTTTAAATACTGGACAATTATTAATTAAAGCGTTGATATATAAAACAACTTAATTACATTTTAGATATTGTACAAAATTAACTGATAAAAATATAAGCAAAAGGTTCAATTAATTAATATTAATTACCAAGTGCTTCAAAATACAACCAAAACATTAATTGTCATCGATCCTCTGATCATATCTATATTCAATTAATTATTAACCTTGCATGTCAGGCCACATCTCTCTGATGAAAAGGCAAAAATTAAAACCATGGAGATCAGGATCAAAGGAAGAAGAAACTTCTATATAATTTTTGCGCCTGGCCCTCTAATTTAGGAGAAGAGTAATTCTACATATAACTAGAAGTACGTAAACGCTTTAAAAAAGAGTGAGGTTCACTATTAAAAAATTAATTTTTTTTTATATGGATTCCATGTTTTATTCAATTTTTTCAAAATGATTACGCGGCCGTTGCACAATTCACGGTTACAAATATCTTTTCTCCTAGGAGAAATGGATGATTTCTGCAGGTGAGATATGAGAAGGGCTAGCTGGCGCAACTGCAACCCAGTTTTGCATGTACTACTTCACCTGATGATCTTTCGCCATCCACAGTAAAGATAATGCTTCATTCTGATGATTGTTAACTTTTTCCTTCGGAAATGGAGTTCTTGTGGAAATTAAGGGCTTTAGCTGTGTCTCGTTGTTGTTGGGTCCAAATTAAACTCAAGTATATAGACCAATCAAGAAAAGTACAGAGCTGCGGTGCTGAACATGAACATGAGGGATGAAAATGGTAGCCATGCATCATATGTGGTAGTAATGATCGACCTAAGGAGAGAGAGAGCGAGCGTATGAGAGTCGAAATATATGGAGGGTGACAAAAGAGTAGTCAGGATATGCTTTTGCTCTCGTTGAGAGTCGAACTCAAGACCTCCCGCTTACTAAACGGGTGCTCTAACCAACTGAGCTACGAGAGCACATATGTTCATGCTGCTAGAGTTTTTATATAACAAATAAATAGAAGATCCCTTGACAATCATTAACTTCTTTAGATTCTGCTAGAAAAAAGGCTTTTTATTCATTGATGAATAAGGCTCTGGTTTCTTGGAGTACAATCATTAAAGGATATGTGATCCATGATGATGAGGGCATTGATGCATTCTCTCTGCTTGCCAAGATGGAGGATGATGAGTAAGCCGATGTTGTTAGTTGTTACACTCATCAACAATTTGGTTGCTTATGTAAATATTGGGACGGAGCATTCACATTGACTTATGCATATGTATATACAAAGTCATATTTGCATAATATGAACTTAAATTCCTTCACATTCAATTATTCGATTATGCATCTCTATATTTTTGCATAGGTATAAATAGTGTCTATACAAATTTAGAGATCCACTATTCACTATTCATATGTTATTTTACTAATTATTTCTCTCTCCTCCCACTCTCTCTCACAATCATTTCCTCTTCTCATTCCCTTAACAACACAACAAGCCTTCACCTGCACATTCATTTTATTATTATAATATACTATATATATATTTTTATATTTTTAATATAATATATAAAAAAAATTATACTTTTATTATTGCATTTGTATTATTAATATCAAATGTATGTAGTGGATACTAATTGCAAAATATATATAAAAAAATTGATTTTAGAAAAAAATTAATAATAATAAAATAATATTTTATTATTATTTTGTCTCAAATATGCATAAGCCAATATGAAATTTTTGCTTGAATGTTAAAATGGATATACAAAAGAGATGATTTTGGATATGCATATGCATATATGCGTAGACCAATACTAATACTAATGCTCGAAATCGTAAAATACCAGACCAATGGCAAAGATATAATAAAGTGGAACTCTATGATCAGTGCATATGCAAGGCACGGATTTGAGTACTGGTCTAAATGTCGTGATTTGTACAACCAAATGAATCATTAAATTTGAAACCAGATCAAGTAACCTTTCTTGGGCTATTGGCAGCCTGTGTAAATTCAGGCATTATTAAAAAAGGTCATGAACGTTTCAAGGAGATGATGGAAAGCTACGGTTTCCAAACAACTCAAGTGCCTGCTAGATGCACACAGAAACCAGGGTCGCAGAGTCTGCCGTCGAGAAGATCATAACCATGGAACCAAAAAATGCTGGAGATTACATATTCTTCAAAAATATTTTATGCAGCAGCTGTAAACAGGGATGGTGTCGCTAAAATGAGGAGCTTTCTAAGAGTTGGAGGATTGAAGAAAACCCCTGGCTCTAGCTTGCTAGAAACAATAGTTGCTGTTGTGAAATACTATGCAAAGTACACACACACCAACGATGACAAATAAAGTAAAAGCAACACAATCAAGAACACACGGCACAATATTTACGTGGTTCGGCAAATTGCCTACGTCCACGGGAGTTGCAGAGGATTTTTATTTCTTGAGGAATCACAATACAACAGTGTAGAGCGGCTACTGTTTACTCAGCTACAGTACAAGACAAAACAAAACACTATTTATAGGTTGTACGGCGGAAACCCTAATTCATCAGAATTAAGGATGTTCGCTCGAGCGGCGTGTCGAGCCCGCGTCGAGCGAACGTGCTTCCCGCAATTGCTCGAGCCGTAAGTCGAGCGGTACCTCAAGCGAAGCTCTCTGTCTTCCCTCCGCTCGAGCGGTGAGTCGAGCGGTCATCGAGCGAACCTCTCTGACTTGCAATTGCTCGAGCGGTCTGTCGAGCTTCCTTCGAGCGAGGCTCTCTGTCTTGTCTTCGCTCGAGCGGCTATACTCTTCGCTCGAGCGGCGTGAACCAGACTCCATAACTCAACAATTCTCCCACTTGGAGACTGGTACACCCACATTGTAGCCCTATGCTTCAAACATGATATCCTCCACCTCTGCAACTCACAGCTCCTGTCTTCATGTTAGAAGACGCACTGAAGTCAAGTCCGACTTCAGTCTTCCACATACATCGCCCTTAGGGCGACTCACAACTCCCACTGCACTAGGAGTATCCGGTCTCGAACCGATCTTGGCAACCTTAGCCAACTTTCCCAGACTTTCATGAGGAACGACAAAGCTGACTCCCTTTGGCTTCCTCACATGTTTCGCGCGATCAAGTCTGCCTTTTTGCACTCTTGTATTTCCTTGCACATCACTGGATCTTGATGTCAAATACAAAGAGTTAGATCTCTTACCATGCGCTAAGACCAGCGCACCCTTAGTGATCTTCCAAGCACCTCCAGAGAATGCTACTGCAAAACCGCTGTCATCAAGCTGTCCCACAGAGATCAGGTTTTTCTTCAAATTTGGAACATGTCTGACTTGCTGTAAAGTTCACACGCTCCTGTTTGGAAGTGTGATATGCACATCACCCACTCCCACTACATCCAGTGCCTTTCCATCAGCCGTATACATCTTCCCAAAATCACCAGCAACATAATTCTGAATGATTTCTCGATGTGAAGTGCTATGGAACGAAGACCCTGAATCTAACACCCAATCATCAATCGGACTATGCACTGCAAGAAGTAAGGCATCATGAATTTCTTCTGCCACTACATTCACTGCATCATCATCAGAACTTTCTTGATTCCTGCAGTTTCTCTTGATGTGGCCCGACTTGCCACAACTCCAGCATGTGATCTGCTGCCCAGATCTCATCTTGCTATTTCCCCTGCTCTTGGAGATTGATCTTCCATGTCCTCTACCCCTATTGTCAACAATCAGGGCAGATCCTGAACCCGAAGACTCACCCATGTCTCTCCTACGAACCTCTTCAGCAAGCACCATGTCACGTATGTCATCGTAGTTCAGTTTTGCCTTACCGGCTGAACTACTCACAGCCATCCTCATGGCCTCCCAACTGTTTGGCAACGATGCCAACAGAATCAACGCTCTGATCTCATCATCAAACTCAATCTCTACAGATGATAGTTGATTTGTGATCGTATTGAATTCATTCAAGTGTTGGGCTACAGACATACCCTCAGACATCTTCAGATTGAACAGTTTCTTCATCAAGTGCACCTTATTGTTCGCAGACGGCTTTTCATACATGCCTGACAAAGTCGCCATGAGATCCACCGTGGTTCTCTCCTTACTGACATTGTGTGCCACTGTTCTTGACAAAGTCAGCCGAACAAGACCTAGAACCTGTCGATCTAACAAGGTCCACTCAGCATCAGCCATGCTCTCCGGCTTCTTTCCCAACAGTGGAAGGTGAAGCCTCTTCCCATAGAGATAATCCTCAATCTGCATCTTCCAATACCCAAAATCAGTGCCGTCAAACTTCTCGATCCCGGGTGCGTTCACTCTATCTCCAGTCATCATTCTCTTTCAGATCCAACCTTGGCTCTGATACCAGTTGTTGTGAAATACTATGCAAAGTACACACACACCAACGATGACAAATAAAGTAAAAGCAACACAATCAAGAACACACGGCACAATATTTACGTGGTTCGGCAAATTGCCTACGTCCACGGGAGTTGCAGAGGATTTTTATTTCTTGAGGAATCACAATACAACAGTGTAGAGCGGCTACTGTTTACTCAGCTACAGTACAAGACAAAACAAAACACTATTTATAGGTTGTACGGCGGAAACCCTAATTCATCAGAATTAAGGATGTTCGCTCGAGCGGCGTGTCGAGCCCGCGTCGAGCGAACGTGCTTCCCGCAATTGCTCGAGCCGTAAGTCGAGCGGTACCTCAAGCGAAGCTCTCTGTCTTCCCTCCGCTCGAGCAGTGAGTCGAGCGGTCATCGAGCGAACCTCTCTGACTTGCAATTGCTCGAGCGGTCTGTCGAGCTTCCTTCGAGCGAGGCTCTCTGTCTTGTCTTCGCTCGAGCGGCTATACTCTTCGCTCGAGCGGCGTGAACCAGACTCCATAACTCAACAATTGCCTCCAAAAGAGAAAAGGCTAGAAACAAGAGTTCAGAAACACCGTCTTAAACTTCAATTTCGTTCTTTGGAGAAGCTTTTGGAAAAACTTTCCCTCTATGATGTCTCTAAATGGAGAGTGCGTATGATAGTCATCAGTAGCCTCTCACTCAGATGCCTATGGATTAATTAATCGACTTACGAGAAACCAAAGAAAAAAGAAATATATTGGGACTACCCTAAGAGCAGACGAATCCGTATACATTGACATGAGAGAAACTCAAACTATACCCATTTAAATTACTATAAGCAAGTATCATAAACATCAAAATTCATCGGTCGGCTAATTGAGCCTGACATTTGAGTTAACAGAACACACTAAATTTCTCAGAGAAAACCTATAAGCAGCAATTCAAGAAATTTACGCTAATTTTGCCAATCAGTAATTCATACTTCTTCTTCAGGAGTCATGATCTTTATTAATATCATGAATCTTCCATCTCTTCATCCTGCTCTTTTTGAATGCTGCTGCTTCCAGGCCGAGGTTGTTTAGCTGAAAAAGAAGTGAGGACATATCGATGATTCACAACTTACAAGAAAGCAAAGCAGATCATAAAAGCAGGAGGGGACTCGTCACACTCACATTTAAGAGATGATCCAGCAAGACAAGTTAGCCTTGACTTTGTGTTAGCTTCAGCCAATGGATTTGGCTTTTCTTTAATGGCCATGCGAACATCCCAGACACGTATCACCCCATCTGATGATGCAGATGCCACTAAAAGGGGGTCATCACCAGAAGCAGTACCATCATTCCTCGTGAGCACAACAATACCTTTCAAACGGGCAGAGTGTGCATCTTCAATGCAATATGCAACCTTCCCACTTCTCGTGTCCCATGCCGTAATATTTCGGTCCTCACCACCAGTATATAGAACTCCATTCTGTCAACATTAAACAAATTTTGGTAATTAAACCGGGACCATAAATTGTTAAGAAAATGTGAAATGGGAGTTCAATGAAACTTGGTCCATCAGTTTTTTTTTTTATTTTTTTTCTTGACAAGCTTAACTTCGTCCAAAACTAGAAAATAGTATCCAAATCGATCCATTCAGTTGCTTTCTATCTCCAGAAAATATGATTTCGTTTTGACCATCTTCATTAAACAATAAAATTCAAATATCATAAAAATGAAAGACCTTGTTTGTCCCACTAGAACTCTACCCCTGAAGTGTCGAGATTGAAGGTTTTTTTCCCCCTTTTATTGGTAACTGTCACGAGATTGTAGTTTCTGTCACTGTAAGCCTAAAAATGGTGATACCTTGCAACCTCACGTCTATATCAATTATGAAAATTGAAGCCAACTAATACCCCCAACCACACCCAAACCTAGTATTCTGCTGCTAATATCATTAAGGCCAAGTGATAAACTGTTTTCCCTTGTTCGTGTTTCTATATCATGGATAGGATATATGTCAAAGATTAAACTATGGTTTGAAGCTATAATAATATTAGCAATGTTAGAATTTATAAAAAAATGCATGATACACCTCCTCGTGTGCGTTTTAGGGATTCCTTGTGACCAATTGTAGCTATGTTACTTTTAGGGTTGGGCAGCAGGCCCTCGCATCCACCCCCCCTTCCGTCCGGGCCTCGCCTGGGTTGGCCGGGGGGCACCTGCCTGCACATGGCCGGGGTGCGGGCGGACGCCTGCACGCTATAGATGCTGGCGGATGGGGCCCATGCTAGGCCCAAGACTGCCCTGGTTTTCACCCGTTCGCCCGATCCTATATATATTAAAAAGATTTAATAAAACGACGTTGTTTTATCTTAGGTTTTGTTTCAAAACTCCCCCCCTCCCAACCGGTCTCCCACTCTTTCCTCTCTGTCTTTGTTTCCTCTCTCTATCGCCATCACCAGTCTCTCTCCCTCTCTCTGTCGCCCCCACTGGGACATGGGTCTCTCTCGGCATGGGCGGACGGCCCTGAGGGCCAATCCGCCCCCCGTCATTTAGATTGGGGCACCTACTCACGGGGGGCGGGGCCCAGGGGCCCAACTTGCGGTGTGGCCAGGGGTGCCCGCCTGGAAGGTGCGGGTAGGGAAAAACTTATTGACTGCAACAACTTATTTAACATTTTTTTCTTCTGTAGAGAAAAACTAAATTTTACAGAACTTTATTTAAAAGAGGGGAAAATGATCAACAACTAGACATTGCCTCATGTATAGACTAAGAACCATATAATAAACAGCTGTGTGCTGTAAACAAGGGTAAGACAAATGCAACCAAGAGACTCCATTGGACCATTACGGTTTGTTGGTATTTGAATTAAATCCATCCTTTCTCCTTATTATAGAAGGTTGACCATGTGGATATACTTATCAAAAAAGGCCATGTGGATATAAAACCAGCTTAAATTCGTTCTCAATGTCAGTGCAAAGATGCTGAGAAATTTGCCTAGCCTTCATTGATGAAAAATCTCTCCCAAAAATATTAAATAATCAGAGAAAAAAAATATTGAAGTGGATATCAAGGAACACGAACACTTGTACTAGTTGCTTACTGGAACCAACAGAAACAAGAAATAGGATTGAACCTTTTTTTTGGCTAAGTAGAACTACGATAGAACTTCTTTTTAGTAAGTGATTGAAAATTTAATTAAAACACATAAAAGGCATAGCCCAAGTACACGGGTCCTATATAAGAGGAGCGCCTGATTAGAAATAGAAAGTAAAAATATAAGTAGGGGTGTAAACCGGTCGGTCCGGTCCGGTCCGGTGATGGACCATCATCGGACCAGACCGAACACCCCATAGGGACCGGACCGGACCCGGTCCAGTCGGTCCATTCGGTCCGGCCTTTTTTTTTTAAATCAATTAATAAAAAAAATTTATTTAAAATACTAAATTAAATTAAGTGACTTATTAATGTGAATTATGTAACAAACTCAATAAAAAAATATTTTATATGGTTAATGATAATAAATTACATTATTAATTTATATAATTATTATATAATTAACTAATTGATATTATATATTAGTTAATTCATAGAATATTAACAAGTGTTAATAATATATTTAAAATTTTATATTGTTAATAGTGATAGGTTAGATGAAGATATATATAAAATATTATTAATTTATAAAATATTAACAAGTATTAATAACATATTTAAAATTTTATATTATTAATTGTACAATTATTATATAAATAATATATATAATATTTTATTTTTTATTCGGTCGGTCCGGTCCGAGAAATCTCCACCCCGGGACCGGACCAAAGGACCGAAATTCTCCCATGTATTGGACCGAAAGTGCATTTGGTCGGTCCGGTCCGGTCCGGACCGACCGGTTTACACCCCTAAATATAAGCAAGAAAATCATGAAAACTCGCCCATTTAAATCTAAAATAAATAGTATAAAAATTGCACTGGATCAGAGCCAAGGAACCTATAAATTCCATTCTATAAAATGAAAATCTACCAATTGACAACGGAGTATGTCATGGTCACATCAACTAGAATGAATGGCATAGCTCATTCCCTACAAAACTGTCTCTGCGTACAAGGGAACACATGATGCCACATCACTCAAAAAGATGCGACGACTCAGCAATAATAGACGACTCATACATGCACTTTGAATTGCTAGAATTCACATGAAATTGCTCAACCATTAAAAGTTATCGCAGCCCCAAAGCATATAAATTTTGAAAATTTTCATTTTTTTTCCCACCATTTTTATCCCCAACAAAACGTCAATTTTTTTTTAAAAAAAAAAACAAAAACAAAACGTCAATTTACCTAACACATTTCAATCACTATATGCCATCAAACGGAACAATAAATCAGCAAACACCGGTAACCATAACCCAACTTCAAAAACTCAAAACCAAACCCAAAACCAAGCACGCCAAAACACAGAAATTCTAACAAAAACTAACCTCGGCGGGCGCGGCGCAAAGGACCCGTTTCTGCTTGGGGTTCTCCAACTCGCACAGCAACCTAGCATCCTCCGCCTCGTGAACCCCGACCTTGTCCTCCACAACCATGAAAAACCTGTCCCCACCCAAATCAAACTTCACCAAACTGGCCTCCCTTCCTAGCCTGCAACAAAAGCTCCTCCTCCCACGCACCAAGTTGAGCATGGCCAAGCATTCGTCGCGGGCCACAGTTAAAGCCAGCTTTCCAGAAGGGTGGACGGAGAGGTCGTTGATGGCCTTCCTGTGGGGGCGGATGGACTTGAGGAGGACGAAAGGGTCAGCGTCGAAGATAGAAACGGAGCCGTCGGAGGCGGCAGAGATGAGGTTACGGGGGAAGGAAAGGTTGGGAGGGGAGAAGAAGGAGAGGGAGGTGAGGGAGGAGGAGTGGTCTTGGAGGGAGCCAAGGTAGGAGGCAGAGGGGAGGTCGTAGAGGTGGATGGTGTCGTCGGCGCCGCCAGAGGCAGCGACGTGGCCGCATGCGGCGACGGTAGTGATGGGGGATTGGTGGGATGGGTAGGAGAAAAGAGGGGTGAGGACGAGGTACGGGGTTTCAAGTGGTTTGAGCTTGAAGCCCCATATGTATTTCTCGTACGAGCCTGCTATCAGACTCATGGTTGATTGCGGGACCTCTCTCTCTACCTCTATCCCTCTGCGTGTGGATGCGTGAGATGGATCCCTGAAAGTTTTTGATAACCTCACTGGACTAGGCAGACGACCAAAAACGCAAACCCTTGGAGGAAGAAAGAAGAAGGCCGGGTTTTAGTTTTCGCCCTTCTGGGTTTAGCGAAACTTATGTTATTTTTTGGGTTAATTACAAAGAGAAATACTGTATCACACTACATTGCACTCTCCAATCTCCCCCACACACTCCGCATAATTTTTTCTTTTTTTCAACCCGGGTGTGCTGGGACTTCTTCGTACAGTAGAGCGTAAAAATCCTGATTTTCAAAGTTTTTGTAATACGAGACTTCAATTTTTAATTTTACAAAATAAATATTTAATTTTTAAGAAGTTTTAATTTTGTAAATTGTTAAAAATTTACTGTATGATTAGCATGCCACCAGAAATATATACTTGCGTTGATTGACTTGGAAGTAAGGTGGTTTGAATTTAAAATTCACTTCGACTCATCTAATTTTTTTATTATAATTTTTTTAAATTTGTACATAAAATATAAAAATAATTCAATTTTTTAAATTTCAAAACAATAATAATATTAAAAAAATAATATTTTAACAATATTTTATTTTACTATTCACAAATCATCTCAACTTATCTCTAAATCTAAACTATAGTTAGTTTTCTAATAATTGTATTTAATTGTGAATTTTTTAAAATTTAGATATTAATTTTACAAAAATTAAAAATTAAGATCTCAAATTTAGAATCATGCACGTATAACATGGATAAATAAAAACTTCATTTATTATTTCCTAAATGCCTGTTAACTTAATTGTTTTTTTAAACTGAAGATTGTATTTATGAAACTACAACGTATTTAAGTTGATGCTCATAGAACAACATAATTAGAGATACACGTATAATTATTTATATAATTGTATTTTAAAATAAAAGTATTTATGTAAAATGATATTATTTTTATAAATTATTTTACAAACATATCTCGCATTTAAAATATGATTATATAAAGATTTTTGAAAAGAGTTGTAAGTATATTATTTTTTACAAGGATAAGTATTATAGTCATAAATAGATTTTATAAAAATAAAAGTAGAAATTAATATGATTTTATATAATAAATTAAATTCATTTTATAATAAAATTAATTTTACAATTTAATGTAATACAACAATAATTCAATTTGTGGGCAAAAGATTAACGAAGAGCTCACTTTCTAATTAACTCATATACTACAAGATTTGTTTTTTTTGGAGAAAAAAGAAAAGTCACGGAATGTGTAATATTAATTTTATTTTTTTATAAAAAAATAATCACATAATTGGCATTGGCCGGAGCAGCCGTTTTGACTTGAATTGACTTCACTGCAGAGTGCGGTGGGGCTGGGATTGGTAAGGGTAGGGTGCCGGTGATTGTAATTGAAGGAAATCCAAAAGCCAAAGTCCGCCAAAGACTCAGCAACACAACACGTTGATCTCACATCAAATGGGTGTCCACCGTGCAAGCGAGCACTAGCATCAGCGTCTCTCACACCACTTCCTATATAATCAATCATCATCTTCGCTCCCTTCCATAATGTCTGCCTTCTAGCGTACACGAACATCCTTCGACGTTCTACCCACAATCCCCACCACCACGACATGGTCCAAGACCACCCTCAACAACCTTCGCCGGCTCTCCCAGCTTCCACTCATGCCGATCCTCCTCCTTCGCCACCGCCACTACCACCGCCACCACCGTTTGATCCTAGTCGAAGTAACTCTCTCTCTCTCTCTCTGTTTGTTTTGTGTTTTAGGGTTTGGTTCCTGTGTATGTAATAGGAGCAATGGAATTGATAATATATTCGATTAGTTCTGTTTTCTTTATCTTTGCGAAAATTTATGGGAATCGTTTTTCTTTCTTTTTGAATTGATGATCTTTAGGGTCTGAATCTACGATCCTGTTGAATTAGTTCTTTGTGTTGAATGGGGTACTCTCTGGTTATTTTCTTTGCCTGTGAAGAGTCTATGTTGGCATTAGCTTATCCGGAAACACCTTTTTTTTTTTAAAAAAAAAATTGTTTTGCTTGACAAGAAAACATCACTGCATTGGCATTTTGTTTTTTAATAGTTGTTTGGCTGAAGTCCTTTCCATGTGTAGACACCAACTTACGATCATCATCATCCTACTCTGTATCTCTCACACGCCATATTTTTCCTTGGAAGTGATTGGAATTATTAAAAGGAAGGCCTTGATAAAAGAGTTGGCTGCGGTCTACCATGCGGAGTGCCTTGCATATTGTCAAGAGCTTTTGGAACTTCAAAGAAAATGGGAAGAGGTTAGAAATAATGCCCTCCGACTTGTTTTATATGTTACTATATTTTCTCTCATTTGTAAGGTGTTATATTTGATAATGTTGTCAAGTGCAAAAAGGTTTCATTTTTGGCAATTGATTGGAGAATCACCCGTCAAGCTTATCAGTGGGCTATTTTACCGAGTCTATCCATGTGTCACTTTACAAAGTCTATTTATGTAGGCTATTTTGAACCTCTATCACTTCAGACTGCAAATTGGAATATCTCATAGGTCATGGACGTCTTATGGTTTACTTTGATTGAGAGCGGGTGAAAGCTTAAACAAGATAGGCTCAGAACGAAATGTTCCTGCAAGAACTTGGAAGAATTTTGGTAGTTTATTACATTTTTATTGAACAAAATGACCATGCTCCTTTGTGAACAGAGACATTTGAAATCATTATCGTAACAGTTCATTTAATCCAAGGCACATTTCATAGCTTAGACTGGACCATGACAAATACAGTAAGAATAGGCCAATCATATAATTAAACTGCTGAGATAGACATACGGTTGAAGCCACCTGGCCAGTAAACTAGTATGGTGCCTATATGGCTAGCTTGAGTTGGTTAAGTTCGATATAATTGTTTGTGATCCTTTTCCCCTTGGTTCTCAGTCTTCCTTTTCTTAAGCGGCCCAACTTTTTGACATCCAACAATAATTTTTAGAAAACCTATCTCAGATCTCATTTTCAACTGAAGGAAATTCATTGCTGCGGTTTTTGCTTAAAAAAATGGTGTAGGTATAACAATTCATCATATTGTTTAAGGCTTTATATCTCATTTTAGTGTGTTTAAAATGCTTGCAGCCATTTATTGACCTAAAGGCTCCAGAGGATTCAAGGAAAGAGACAGTGCGGCCTGCCAAACGTCTAAAGAAATCTCGCTAGGCAATGATATTAATGTAAGAGTTGCATTCTGATGTTGCTTCTGCATTAGCAATTCTGTTGACATGTTCAAATTTTTTACATACGTTTTCTAAGATTCTCCAATAGTAATTTTATCAGTTATGTTCCTATTTTACAGTTTGCTAGGGGTACAAACAATTTTCCTTTCGTTAAAAAAAAAAAAAAAAAATGAAGGAATCTGCCTAATTTCTGGACTGGCGTTCCCACTCTCGGTGCCCCATTTTTGTGGTTCATAATTGTTGCATAACTAGCAGCCTTTTAAGTATGGAAACTGCAAGAAAGCTTCCATCATTTATTTTTTGTTTCCCTTTCAGTTTTTTCATTATGCTTCTTAGGTGGCTGTATATCTGTTCAGTGCCTCAGTTTTTAATACTACAGATGCTTTAATACAACCTATGTTTCATGGATTACCTGCTTCCACATATGAAGCACTGTTCCAAACCCTTGATACTGAATGATGTGGATACACACAGAGAGAGAGAGAGAGAGAGAGAGAGAGAGAGATGACAAATGTAGTGCACTGTTGTAAATATTGTACTCGGTCAATGGTTAACAATTTGATTTGATATTTTCAGAAAATGTAACACTAATATGTTATCATTTAACTAGAGATTGTATGCTGTATGGATATGGATACCAGTGTGCCTCTTGGCTTCCCCCCTCCCCCTACCCCTTGCCATTTGTAATCTCAGTTTCATTATACTTAGGTGAGTCGGTAATAACCAACCTGCACGGTCATGAATATGCTTGTCTAGCCAAAATTCCATCGGTGATGTAGTCTGAAATCTCATGTGTGTGAAGTAGATAAAAAAATATTAACGTTTTATAATGAGGCAGGCATAGAAGAATAACCCCAAGTATCGTGAGTATGCTCATGTGCCACATTGGAAATTTCCTTGAAGCCTTTTCAAGGTTCGGCAACATGATTGGGGGCATATGTATCTCAAGCCATACGAACATTGCAATTTTGAGCAGCTATCGCTGAAGAGTTTCTAATTTAAGCAACCATGCCTGAGTTAACATAAAATGGAAAAGAGCTGGCGGCTAGGAATTCATCCTGCTCTTGTTGCTGAAACAAAATTTTTTCATGCAGCCAAGCAGACTGCCTATAGCATCGCCTAGGATCATTTCCTGGATTTTCTCATTTTTCCGCTTTTAACTTTCTTGATTAAGATTGAATTTTTCTGAAAGAACGTAACTAGAAGTCTGGCAAACACCTCTAAGGGGGGAAAAAAGGTTTTGCACTCTCTTCTCTAGTGAAGAGCTGCTAAAAACTTGATCACAAAGAAAATCAAAGACCTGAAACCGCCAAGGGCCCACATCACAATCATCATAATAATGGCATGGGAAGGGAAAGACTGACAAACATTATGAAATGCTGAATTTGAATGAAATAAAGAAATACCTAAAAAAATAAAGTCAAAATGACTTTCAAAATTTCCAATTCCCAAAAAATACAACTTTGGCATGTCCGAACATAATTCTTATACACAACCATTCTATCCTTTCCATGGACCATTCTCTCTGAAGCCCACGCTGCGCTTTCCTAATAATCTATCTCTTGGAAGTAATGTATATCTGTTTGAACTGAGGTCGGTGATTTCTTACTTCACCTGCAAGTAGCAACATGAACTTTGCTCATTTTAAGGAAAAAAAAAAAAGTAACAAGAACAAAAGCGGATTCGGGCTTGAGGTTCTTTCATCATCAAAGCAAATAATGGATGCAATATAGAGAGTGGGATACCTTAGTTTCAACTATGGATGCCCAGATCCTTTGCCACAAGCTGTTTGGGGCACTGGGGGAAGAGATCTGACCTTCCATGATTTTTTCAACAGAAGGCCCCATTTCACGGACACATTTTACAGACTCTGACAGACGATTTAGTAGGTTCATCAGGGCAATCACTTCATTCCGTTGCAACTGCAGCTGAAGGCCAATGCAATATGCTTTAGTGTTAACAACAAATTGTTTGCTTGCTTCTGCAAAGGAGGCATATTATATGTATATATTGCATCATATCTAGTATTCTTGTCACTGCATTAGAGGTCCTATTTTGGAGGGAAATTTGAGCCGCTTACACGTTACTTTTCTTTTAGATCAAGTAATAGATACAACTATAGGAAGCTAACTACGTGGCACAAAAAATGAAATGAAAAGGCACCTTACAGATACTTGGAATTTAAATTTCAAGGTTAACTGTGGGAGATACGTACAGTTTGATCCAACTGTTCCGGACCATCAACAGAGAAGAGGATTTTCATTGCAGTACCAAGACCAAGCACCTGAAGCTTTCCCCACAGACGACACTTTTCACATCCTACACAGTCCATCATTGCACTGCAATGCCAAGGGAAATTGAATATATGGCCAAAGGGTGAGCCGGTAAAATTAGTATAAGTTATACAGGGTAAACATGTTATTCAGCAGTTTCTTAATTGGTGAGGGTAATTTTTAGAACCAAGATTGGTAACACGTTCAGGATTTTGAACGCCTCCCTCCCTCCCTCCAACAAAATGACAAACACTGAGTTTAGGTCTTTATACATTGGTAACATAAAAGAATGAGAGCCTAATTCTATACAAATGACAATAGCTTATACCATGTTAAGCAGAAAGAGGGAAGGGAAATGAGCCAAAAAGGTGGAAGGAAGAGGAAATGAGCCAAAAAGGTGGGAGGAAGAGGTAATTCGATTATTTGATTGTAAGGAGGACAAGGAACCTCAGGCCCATAAACTTTGTGTCAACCCAAACGGCAGAAAAGGAGGTAGAAAGCAGCTTATACCATGAAAGTACCATCATGCCACTTTTTCCACCATATTTCTTGTCCAATATTGAGATGAGATGAGTTGATATAAAAGTTGAAAAAAAATATTATTTTTTAATATTATTATTGTTTTGGAATTTGAAAAAGTTGAATTGTTTATTATATTTTGTGTGAGAATTTGGGAAAGTTGTAATGATTAGATGAGATGAGTTGGGGGGACTTTTGTATCCAAACCGGGCCTAAGTCAAATAAAGATAAAACAATTCCTTACCCTACTCTCAAGAAACCAAACAAGGGAAAAACATTCTCTTCCCTTTTTTCCCCTCTTGCTTTCACCACTTAAACACACAAACCGAGCATCTCTCCTTCCCCTTTTCCTCTCCTCACCCTTCTTCTGCTCTTTTCTTTTCCATTTCGTTCCCCCCAATGGCACCAAACAGAGTTAAGAAAGAATTCAGGAAAAATCTTGAACTGACCAAAGTTTTTCTTCCGATATCTTTTTAAGTGAAAAAATCAATGATCAAATGGTACAAGAAGTACCTTATGTTTCTGAATTGCTGTTGGATTTTCTGCTTTAGATCAGGTCCATGCTGGCCCTTCCACAACTTAGCTTCATCAAATGGGATAGGGCATGCAGCTTGTAGTTTAGGATTGAAAAGTAGCTGTCTCATCGATGACTGTGTCTTGAGGTCTTCCGTCAGGTTACCAGTATCGTACTCAGCATGCTCCAAATAATCTGCTGCCTAAAATGCATTCAATCAGAGATTGCCACCAGCATAAGTTTTAATCCATCATTATAACCCCATCAAGATAAAATGTTCATTTAATAACACTAGTCATCAGTAAATTTAAATAATGATACATAGTATATTTTATCATTTTGAAAACTTGCTTATATATCCAAAATGACATACAACAAAACAAAGTATGGGGCTTTGAGGACGCAAGGAGTTGATACTTACCTTTGTCACAGCTCGGAGAACAAAAAGAAATGTGAAGTACAAGTTTCCAACACGATCTGGGTATTGTAGGACTCGATCATACATCAATGAGACATTTTGACCCCACTGAAATTAAAAGATATTAAAAGGAAAAAATAAAGAATGGTTAGATCTTTGAATAAGTCTTTACTCATAGACATTATGTCTTGGGGAAGATCATACATTAGCCTGAAATTACCCACCCTAATGCAACTGTTCTACGAAGCAAAGTACAGCCTAGATCCTTTAAAATGGCGCATAGTTTACGAACTGAAATTTTTTTGATAGATAACTTAACTAAAATCTTGAACATCTGAATAACTTATGTCAAATTTTACAACAGTTCTTTATATTGTATTTTTTTAAATATCTGTTTATATTTATAAGTTTAGGGAAGAAAAGTTAAAACAGCAGCACTTGAACAAACAAATATAACTTTCAAGATTGCAATATAGAGGGCTTAGCTAATAGGTTGCATTGATCATGAGTGAAGAATGTATACTGATCGAAATGTAAAATATGTAATTGGGCAAACATCATATGTGTAATATCTGTTGTCAAAGAATAAACCAAAAAGTGCACAAGAATATGATGAAATAGAATTTGTACCAAGTTTCTAGCTTCATCGAGTAGATAATCAGCAGCTATATGGATTGAAATTGAGGAGTGAAGACCAGATATCAGTTTGTAAAAAATCTTCTCCTCTTGGCACGACTCTTCAGACGTATCTGCAGTAAGCGAAAATCAACAAAGTTTTCTTATAGAAAAGGATCAGTTACTTGTTCAATCCCTCAATATGTAAAAAGTTAAACAAGTTCTTGATCTAGACAAGAACCATATTCCAGCAATTTCAGTATGCAACTGATGATTGAGCATAAACATGCAGCATTTAATTGGGCGTAATGACACCCGGCATTTTAACAATAGGTCTGAAGAAAAAAAATACTGGCTTCAGAGTCTTCTTATGTAAAAAGAAATAATAAACAGCTTTGAACTCTTGAAAACTTCAACATAAGATGTTATGTCCTATTTCCAACATCAGAATTGAAAATAGCAGGAGCTCAATGGACATTGAAAATAAAAGGAAAAAAGATTGCAGTGGGAACTTGGCACATAGATGAACTGGACATGTTAATCACCAAATTTAAATAACGTTCTAGCTCTTCCCAATGAAATGGATAAAAGGGTGCCCCAAAATATCCAAAGGAAAGGCCTTAGGCAACCTTGTTTGATAACAACCACCACTCATCTATGTCATATAACAACAACAATAAAAAGGCTAAGTATTTAGACCTTTCATGAAAACTGAAATTACACCCTATAACCCTTTATTTCTGAATTAGATACCACTCTTCTACACTAGAAAAATATTATACCCTGATCATCATTGAGGCACTTAAGTTCACTACAAAAACTAATGAAATTTTTTTCTAACGTAATAATATTAACAAGAAATTGCTTAAAATGTGTAAAATACTATCTTTATCTTCAAATGTATACTAAATACTGAATTTGTGTTCAGCAACCATTATACTAACAGTAGAGGCTTAACTCAGTTATACGAGCTAACTCCCAACCAGTGCAACAGTTACAGCATATATTATCACATACTCATTGCTTCTCATTCAAATATGAAGTTTTTTTAAAAAAAATAAAAAATCAATTTTTTGAAGCATTTTTCTTCCCATAAAGGAACATAACTTTCTAAATTATTTTACAAAACCTGGAAAACTAGAAGTCAACTGTCCAATCCTAATTTCTTTGAAAATGTGTATTTTTCCAGGGTTTTGTGTACATTTAATAATTTAAACCATAAAAGTATACCCTTTGAAACAAAGCAAAAGTAGAATCCATGATCATTTGGCATAGAACAGAATATATGAACAACTCACATTTGGGGCAGTTCTCACTGTAGACAGCATCCCATATCCTTCTAGAAGATGGACCAGTGTAGCCAGTGTAGCGTTCTGGATTAAGTTGAAGGTTGACATATGTCATCTCAGCTGCAAACATAAGCAAATCTAAACAGGTTATCAATTGTCTTAAGCCCTGAGACAATCTGTAGAGATCAAAATGATCAAATAATAAATGTTATCCAGAGCAATAAACTTGCACCAATATTCTCATATATATAATAACAAAAACTGTTAAATTGGGTAGGAATGATACGAACTATTGTCAGTTTCATCATCAGTTGTCCAGGGATTGTCTGTTTCCACCCAGCCTCTGAAAGCTTTACTATCTATAGTACGGTCCACAGTGGCCTGTGGCTTTCCCTCTTGACAGATTGGATCATCTTGTGAGAGGCCATAATGGGGCTTAAATGCTTCGGGAAACTCGCTGTCTGGGCATTCACAAACACTGCAATCCCGCAGACGGCACATACCATCATCAGGCCAGAATGGGCAGTCACACCACAACTTAACCTATCATTAATTAGATTTAAAAGTAAATTCAGCTAAGCACAATGGTAGTTTCAAGGAAAAGAAACCACTAACAATTCTTGAGAAAAATTACAAATATATATTCATGTTGACCAACTTACCCTTTGAGAATAAAGACCTAACTAAGCTTCTATTTCATGCTAAGCAGATGCTACGTAGTTTACATATAAAATCAATCGGATATATTCATTTTGGTATACCAGGACCAAAAAGACTTCGAAACATCTGAAAAGATCCATGTCTTGTTCCTTATGCTGGTACCATCGTACCACGCCAAAACGTATATTAACATTGTAGCAAACTGTTATGAAGTACAAAGCGTTGTCTGATCAAACTCTTCATGATTATTTATTCCGATTTTATAATAGCCGAAGATATTGGATCTATATAGTGCAAAGTGAGCATTAAATATAACATACTCATAACAAAATGGCTACTTAACAATGTAAATTACAAAATAATCTAATGCAGTAGAATACTGCAACTAAATCTTTGATTTCCTAAAATCATGTATGAGAAGGAAAGGA
Organism: Juglans cinerea; assembly: GCA_961763995.1. Lineage (NCBI taxonomy): Eukaryota > Viridiplantae > Streptophyta > Magnoliopsida > Fagales > Juglandaceae > Juglans > Juglans cinerea. The sequence continues at coordinate 23,199,097 of CAUIVZ010000008.1, read as the reverse complement.
AGAATTTCCATTAAAAAAAACATATTTTAAAAAAATAGGAAGAAAAAAGGAAAAGTAGGTAGTTGTAAATGAATGCCTTCTCATTTCCTAGATCTATGACCACATGTATACCCCTTTTTATAATTACTGAGTTTAATGATCAATAAAAAAGGGAGTACCCGGGTTTCTACATGTATACCTTATTCAAAAAAAGCAAATATCTAAAAAAGCAATACATCAATGTAAGTATGCCTGGTGTACTCAGCCTGTGTATATGGAGTATTTGTATAAATAAGTATTCCCAACGAGTAGTGTTATTTGAAAGCCTTTATACCACACACCATCCACATGGGATAATTTAATTTGTAAGATTCAAAATTTAAAATTAATCTTCCAAATCAAATTATGCCACGTGGATGGTGTGTTGTGGTGTAAAGGCTTTCAAATAAGAATTATTCATTCCCAATAAGTAATCTATTGAAACTAATATGACAAAACACCTCATGTCATCATAGGTAAATACCATTTTTATTAGCTCTTAGGTTGCCAAAAATATGTACTACGATAGGTAAAGATCATTTTTATTAGTTCTTACTAAACAACACCCCCCCCCCCCCCCCCAAAAAAAAAAAAAAAAAAAAAAAAACAAAAAACAAAAAACAAAAAAGTTATATCCTAGGTAAATACTATCAAAATATTATATGCCATAGAAAAACCCACATGTAAGTTCTTCGTATAACCAGACTGCTTCAAGCCAATAATTCAAAACTATCTAACCTTAAAATATCGAAAGAAAGCGGTTCTAACAAGTTCTTGCAGCGATGGATGTAGCACTTCCTCATTAAGCCGGTCCACCGTCTCATAATCACAACAACAGTCCTCCACAATCCCACTATACTGCAAAAATTGTAAAACCCAGAAACAATTAAGAACCTAATGTCATAAAGAAAAAAAATTAATCAAATTCAAGTTTGGTTCCGCACCGTGGCTAACGTTATAAAGCAACAAAATGAAGAGGTGATAAGGCCGGGGCGCCGCTGGGGGCGCAATTAATATACAATACTAGTTTCCAATAATTCGAATAAAATTCACAAAAAAAATAAATAAATAAATAAAAACCCGTTTCACTCCACGAAGCCTAATTCAAGACGATTTGACAAGGTCTTCACATGACTTAGAACAACTAAACCATAACAATCAAAAATCTCCATTTTCCTTCGTTTCCCCGTAGCCAACGGTATATTTACTAAATAAAAAACGAATCGTCTGAAAGAAAAAAGAGAAGAACGAGAACTTGCCTTAGCACAGCGACAAGGCGTGCTATTTCGTCCAAAGAGCGATAAGCTCGGAGAGATTCTCGACGACATAGCCACAGCAACCAAAATGGCCATGAGAGCTCCCACCACCGCCCAGCTCCATCGCTTTCTAGGGCCCTTGCTCTCAATCTCAGCTTTCACCATCACAAGCCTCGATCAAACAATGCCACGGAATCTTAAGAAAACCCTCAAGATCCCCAAAATTCCAGCACTCCGTTTGCTTCCAGTGAAAAGATTAATTACGAGTGTCTGATCTCGGGTGGCGTTACTTATAAAGCAAGGAATGAATGAAAGACAAACCAAAACTGTGGGTTATGAGAATGTATAATTGGCAGTCGGGTTTAACCCTCGTCAGAATTTTCTTGGGTCTCAAGTCAAGATGAACGTCCGCGTTGTAGAAAATGGGGAAAGACTTGGTGGGCGTAGTTCCTGGTTTTTGTTCGTTAAATACAAAGCTTCAAACAATAGAACAGAGAAGTCAAGACTCAAAGAGGAAATCAGCGTCAGATAGGCGGCTCAAACTGAAAACTCCTTGTATATGGGCTTGATAGCAAGCCCAACCATCTTGTAAGAGTATTCGTAGTGGGCTCAGAGAATCCACTGCTCGGCTATATTTTAGCTAGTCCCGTAAACAGCATCATATCATATAAAAAACTAGTTAAATGAACATTATAAATAGTTACAATTATTTTCGGAAGCCAAATCTGTTGAGCCAAATTTGCTAGCCATTCAATTTATTTACTTATTTTACGTTTTTGTGGAGCTCGCTAGGTATTATATGTTGAGAAATGTTACTATATCGTCTCAATTATACTATTCATTTTGCACACTTGATGATACACTGCATGGTGGTGTCACGTGGTTTATTAAAAAAATTAAAAACACAAACATAAACATAAAAGAGGTAGAGAGAACTTGGTGCTTTATTCTTTGTGTGTTTTCAAACACCATTTTGTTTTGAATATATATTTTTTTATTTTTTGTTTTATTTTTTTAATAAACTAAGTGACACATGAATGGAGGTAAAGTGAACAATATAACTAAGGTGGCATAATAGCATTTCTCCTATTATTATTAGGAAAAAACAGATGAATGGGAAAGGAATCACGTTACTATGTTGATGTCTGTCAGCCAAGTGCTATATGTTATGCTGTTAACTCTTGTGTGTATAGTATGTATGCATTTCTTTCCATTCAACCCAGTTAAGAGTAGTGTACGTTTATATCTATTTTTGTTGACTTAAAAACATATTTGTTGGATTTATCATATTTAATATGTCGGTGCGGTTTTTTAATATGATTAGTTTAAAGAAACTTTCCAACTACCGTAAGAATAAAAGTTGTAAAGGAAAAATGGAAATAAACATTTAAATTGAGTAGGGATATATTTAGAGAGTTTGTTAGTTAGTATTGTTGAAAATTTGTTAGTTAAATTAGAAAAAATGAATTTTCTAGTCAAATTTTAAGTAAAAAGTAGCTAGTTCACTGCTATGCTAGAAAAAATGATACTTTTTGCAGGTAATCAGTGAGATCCTCAAATCTCATCCACCTCTTTGGTAACGTGATCTTTTTTACAAACTGAAGATGATATCTTCATCATCATCCCGAGTTTGATAGGGATGCTAGAATATTACCCTACTTTTTATACAATATATATATATATATATATATATATATATATATTCATAATATTTTGTTATGTATGGTCTTTAGTAATATGACTTATTCATTACCATATTCAATTTGTTTTGTAAACGAATCATTATCAATTAGTATCTTTGATTTATTGTAATTTCATTCACTCTTTAGTCTCATTCACCAATAAATAGAAACATATGTTATGTATGTTGAGGAATAATTTTACATTAGCTGTGGACAAGGTCTTGGGCATATTTATAAGCAATGAGCAATCCTCTCTTGTAGAACCGGTTTTATGAGATGAGTTAGGCCCATGAATTTCTTTAATGTATTTAAGAATAAGTGAGAATAGCAAAGATGTGGCCCTCAAAGTTTCTCTCCCTCATTCTCTCTTCTCCATCTCCTTTTCAATTTTATTCTATTTTCTACATGACGCCTGAGCATACCCGATCCTGGTATCTCTCATAGAATCATTTGTGTATGTGCTCCATCCTTTTGTTAGCAAGTGTGTTCCTTCACTCTGCTATTTACATAGCACACTACGCCCAGTTTAACAGTCTTTTAGCATTTGATAGGTATGGTTCTTTACACGCCAATTACATCCCTTTCTCAATATGTTTTTCTCATATTAGACCAACAAATGATTGTACAAGTTGTCATTAGCATTTTGGCATTGGAGCCATCGACTTCCTAGTGTCTCTCGCAACATTTCTTTTTCCGTTCGTGATAAATCTCATATTCAACATGTTATTTAATGTTCTTTTCCAAACACACACGTTCTCTAGAAGCTTTCTATGCATTTAATGGATCATCATTCGTAATAAGTCTCATATTCAACGTGTTATTTGATGTACTTTTTCGTTCACCGCATGTTCTTTGAAAGCTTCCTATGCACTTAACAAATCGTTACCCTCTTTTTCATCATCAATCTCATGCATCGGTTTATTTTTGCCTACCGTCCACTTGCGCCACGCACCATAGAGACACCTTTTGTCAAGTCATCAGTTAAATCCCTAAGCCTCATCCACCTGGCAGGCAACGTGATCTTATTTACAAACTCATGATGACGTTTTCATAATCATCCTGAGTTTGAGGTGGGATGTTAGAATATTACCATACTCATTATAAAGTATATTCATAATATTAAAAAATGTAAGGTAGTATGACTTATTCTCTACCATATTTAGTTTATCGTGTAAATCAATTAGCATCAATTAGTATTATTGATTTATTGCATTTTCATTATTTCTCTAGCCTCATTTACCTATAAATATGGAAATATGTTATATATTCAAGAACAATGAAGAACAGTAAAGATGTAGCAGTCAAAGTCTGTCTCCCTCGTTCTCTCTTATCCATATTCTTTTCAATTTTATTGTATTTTCTACGGATATTAGCATGGGATGAGATATATGTTTTGATGTTAACACTTTTTAGTCAAATAAGCTAAATTGAAAATTTTTGTAGGTGAATAGTTGTTGAACATTTTTTATCGGAGTTTACTCGGTTATGGAGGGATTTATTAAAAGATATTTTTATTTTTGAAATAATGTATACACAAACTCGGGGCTCGAAGCAATATAAATTTGTTGCTTTGTTTGTGTGGGTTGTGATTAGATACTCAATTCTGGAGGGATATTTCGTCCCGTGCAAAGTCAAACCACAAAAGAGATACTCATTCCACACTACACGTCAAGAATTATAAACAATTCGTACTCAAAAAAACCACATAGAAAACTACTTAAACCTTAGAAATGGAAAATGCCTAGAGAGAGAGAGAGCCTGTGGTGTCACGTTCCTCGATAAATGACTTGACAAGGATCCATAGTGCCAAGGGTGCCAGCCAATTGGCAATACCCCGGATTTAGAACGAGAATAAGCGTGCAATTTTCAAAGGAAGTTCACGTGCAAGCAAAATAGACATGTGTATGTATATTACCGTGGAATAAGTTAATTTTTAGTCAGAGACTAAATGCTACTTGTTCCAGAGGTCTAAACCGAAAATAGACTCATTCATTAAAACACAAATACCCATATAATTGTCATTTCCCAAATAATATGATTTTTCACTTGACTAAATAGTACACCTAAAAAACTACAAACAACTATCAATGGAGACGAGCCTCCGTTACTATCACTCAGGCGTGGTCGATCCTTCTTTCTCAAGAACCTTTTTTGGGGCTACCTCTATATCAAACTCTACTGTTACGATAAACAAAACCATAGGTAGGTTAAATAGCTATGACAAAACTACTGATTAGAGATAATGCACGTGAAGATGTAATATACAAATTCATGTAAAAGATTTGTGAACACATATTTATGCGTGGCGATGAATCACCCTCTATGCAAAAACATATGCGTTCATAGTTTTGGTGAGGAACCACCATCCGAGGAACCCCCTATAAGGAATTACCCTATGTGCAAATCTCAAATATACATATTTATCAATGAGGTAAGGAACCACTGTCATCTCAAGCACATAAAACTCATCCTATTCCATCATATAGATATTCATCTCATAAAATGCCAAGCAGGAAAATCACTCCATTGTTTGACTTGGGGACTCATTCTACCTAGTCAATGTGAGAGCTGATTCACCTATTTCAAATCATTCGACACACACTAAAATATACATGAACGGCATGGGAAAACTTTCTACCCAATCAACCAACTCGAAGACACCACACATGATATGCCAAAGGAATCTCTCAACCCATCTATCAAGTAAGGTCAATACGAAAGCGTTCCACCCCGATCATCACGAGGACCCTTTTTCCCTTATGAAATTTGTGGCATGTGTCGTAGGAATGGCGTGGGGAATCCTTCTACCCATCAATGATGATTTCACACGATAAGACTCGCACCTAAAAATCACAAAACATCATTAATCCGCACCATTTAAACTCATCATCTCAAAATCGCAAAGATAATCCATGAACATAATGAAGAAAATGTATATTATTTTCATGGAAATAAATGGAAAATTATAGAATATGCATGGCTAAATCTTACAACATACCCACAACATTTTTCCAAATTCACAGTAGTGTCTTAGAAGTTAACTTACCTCAATAATATTGAAAATACTACGGCGATGCTAACGCTGCTCCTCCCATTGCTCTCTTTGAAGACACTTACTTTCTTAGAAGACTCAGACTCCAAAGAAGCTCAAGCACTTACGATTTCAAAAATGATGTCTAATCCTTTTTTATAGGGAGGGAACATCAAGTGTCTTTTTGATGTACTCCTAACTCATGGCATGCTTGAATAGGTGCCATTTGATCTTAATCGTCCATCTGCACGATGATAGAAGCAGACTGATGGGACAAGGTACATACATTCTTATAGATTGCCTTTAGTCCAATCTGCAGTCCTTCCATAAATAAAGGTCCCCTACGTGGTGTTGGACCATACCTCTAGATTATATGACTTGCAGGGTCGTAATCTTTTTTTTTTATTGCGCAGACTCATTCCAGATGTGACATTTTAGGTGGAGTATGGGCCTTTACATAAGACACAAGCACCTTCTGAGCATTTATGTGTTATAACAAAAAATCCTTACATCTGAATCGATCTTGTCCTTGACCATTGCTCCCCTCTTGCTTGTAACTCGCCTTTTGCCCGAGCTACTAGCCTCTTCAACTATTCATTCTCGCTTTCATACGGTTATCACCTCTTTTCACTTGACCAGTTCCGGGTGACAAGTCCTTTATTTCACCCTATGTTGAGGTGTGTCATGCACCCGACCTTCTACATAGGGCTGCTTGCATATTTGGACTAACTGCATTTTACAGGCCACCGCTGTCCTGTCTTCCACCTTTTCAAGGAAGGACTCTCTTTTTCGTCTTCCCTTTATCCTCAAAAGGTGGTCTCTCCCCTTGCGTTGGCACAGTCCTCATGTAGAGAGAGAGAGAGAGATCCCAACCAAGAACATGACATGAGAAGAGTGAAACTTGGGTGTCTTGAGGGCTTCAATTTGTGCTTATATATAGGAGGAAATTCGCATCGTTCTGATCAAATATTCGGCATCTTCGAAGTTATTTTGCGTGTTACGATCGATAGTATTAACATTGTAGTGATGATACAATGATGAATTCGGCGTCAAAAAATAACCTTTGAGCTCCTGTAATAGTTATGAAAAGAGAGAGAGAGAGAGAGAGAGAGATGGACGTTGTCGGCGAAAGAAGAAAAGTCGCAGAGAAGGAAGGTGAGGAAGAAAGTGGGAAAAGAAAGAAAATGGCATGGGGTAAGGGTTTAGTAAGACGGTGTGTTTCACTCATTGTTTTTTTTTTAACTAAAAGAAATGAGCTATGTACATGGGTAGGGTAAACTCTTTTGGACTGAGGTTCTTGGGACTTGGGTATTACAATCTCTCACCTATAAAATTTTGTCTTCGGAATTTGGGTAATATGCAACTACCCCTATCATTCTAACTCAACCACTTCCAATCCAAGTCCCCACCCCCCCCAAACTCATCCCAAAAAGTGATTCACTTAGGCATAAAAGCATTTAAGCACATAGTTGTAAATCTAAATCCCAAATAGTCTTTATATTTCTTACATCCGCAACTCCAACTTTATTGCTTTCGGAATCCAAATCAATATATACCTTTGAAAATCTCTCTTCAATCAAAATATTCTAAAATCAAGTTCTTTTGACCGATAAACAATTTAAGCACATAGTTGTAAATCTAAATCCCAAATAGTCTTTATGTTTCTTACATCCGCAACTCCAACTTTTTTGCTTTCAAAATCTAAATCAATATATACCTTTGAAAATCTCTCTTCAATCAAAATATTCTAAAATCAAGTTCTTGCAACTGATAAACAAAATTTGTAGAAATCAATAACTATAATTTGTGTGCAAACACATGAATACCTCAGTTCCTATTTTGATAGATCATTAAAAAGGGTTAGACACATTCAATAAAATCCTAATCTAGAATCAACCTTGGAAAAATTCTCAAATCAAATTTCAACTTTAAAAAAAAATTACAACTGACTAAAAGATGTATAAAACTTACCATGGTTATCCTCCTCGTTGCATTATTTCTTGATCTTTTCAAGAAATTCAAGCATTGTTGGGGTTTTCTTCAGTTTGCGAGTAGTGACTTAGGGCTTTAGTTTAGTTGGACTGTTCATGTAATACCCTGACCCAGCACCAAGCCTAAGCTAATCACAAGTTCTATATATTTTTTTTTTTGGATTAATAGATATGAAAAGTTCACTTGGTATGTAACGAATAATTTTGGGGTAGGCTGCATAACCAAAATTTATCGTGGCAGAGTATGGATTCTTATTGAGGTTGATAATTGGGTTAAAATCATTTGATCAAGTGGAATCATTTTATTTAGTTATGGGATGAGTTTGGTTATTTTAGAATTTGAGGTGAGCCCCATTAATTTTTATTAAGCACTTGACTTAGAAAATTTTGGACAACCAAAGAGATTTTTGGACTGGTCTAACCGGCCCAATTTGTTAACTCTATACAATATCCAAGACGTGGACCAAATACTTTGAACTGGGCCTAAAAAGTCCAAGCTTGTGAGAACCCAGGGATCAGTTCCATGTCCATGCAAGTCTCCCATGCACGTTTCTTCTTCTCATTTTTCTCTAGGGTTTTCAATCATCTATATATATACATATTTTTATCTCAGGCACATAGAAACTACCCAAGCCCTACCATTCTACACCTCCCTAAGTCACCAGCCCACATTTCAGTGGACCCATACTCCTCCGCTGCAGCATCCGGACAAATCGAGAGAAAGAAACCAACCCCTGTCTTAGCCACTGTAGCCCCTCCCTCCAACTTAAACGACCATCACCAAAGCCCAAAGCCCCACCGTGCGCCATTACCCCCATCTCACGAACTCAGTCATAACAGCAAGTTGTTACCGTTGATAACCTTCTCCCCTACGTGAAGTCCAGCGACCCACCTCTTCCCACTGCTTAGCTTTGGTGCAACACCAAAACTCCTCCACAATGCTGCCATGCACCACCAAACCACACTAGGCCTCCATTGTCCTCTGTTTCACCACACCGAAACAGATCAACCCCATTTTGCCTAGCTCTCAATCCCGTTAGGTGCCACCAACCACAACAAGGTGAGATATAGCGGCGCAGATCAAATGGGCCACAGAAATCGTCGACCATGCCACCCCAACTGTAGTTTTCCTCTCGGTAAGCCCATGCTGAACCTTCCCTCACTGTCTCTCCATCGCTCTTTCCCTCACGTTAGCTCTCTCTCCCTCTCCCACCTCACAATTCCACTGTCACGCAATGGAAGCCACGGCCAACAGGAAGCCCTCATCACCCCAGATCCGTTGATCTCCTCCCTCTCTGTCGCGAGTTGCTCTCTCTCTCTCGGTGAGCATAATATCTACCACACGATTGTATGGTTGTAATTCCAGAAATTTATTTGTAAAGTTCAACTCCCCAAAGAGGCCATGCATTTTATGGTTATTTTCCAAAACACAGTCTTTAGGTGGGTTCTATATTAAGTCTATTTTAATTGAACGAAACTTTGCTTTTTTACTTTAATAGATTATGTTATAATTATGTTAAGATAATATTTAAACTGGAGGTATTTTATATGGACATAGTTGTATTAGTAAAAAAATTAGTCTTGCCTTTTTAGAAATAATTTAGAGTTTAATAGTCAAAGAAATTAAGTGGATATCGATGAATTTTGGATGTGATGGTATTTTAGGGTTATGAGATTTTTAGGTTTTGAGAAATTAAAATAGGTTATTTAAGCATTCAAGTTCAATCACAAAGTACAGGTTCAATTGGAAATTAACTCAAGTTACATGACTATTTTATAAATGACGATTGATATTCGTTCGACACCATTGTGGAAAAATTAAGAATAATTAAAAAGTCCAGAAAAGCGGTATCCCTATACTAGACTTTGCATAAAATGAATAAATTGAGGTCGATTTTGAAAAGATGCATGTTTATTATGAAAAGAAATTTGAAACAATCTCAATTATTTGTTCTACATTATTCATGAAATCTGTATGAAAGATAAAAGTATTTTTGTCATTACTGGTGTAAATATGAGCAAATTTTAATATTCTGTTTCTGAATTGTGCAAAAAGAGCGAATATGAAATCGAAATTGTTTTTACATGTTATATAAAGATGTTCTAAATCTGTTTTTGAAAATGTGAAATGATCTGAATCTGTTCAGTACTTTGTTTTGATATGATGTGGCATCTGAAAACCTTTAGCATGACTTTCTAATTCTGTATCTGTATCTGAATCTATTCTATTCCTGATTTGTTACGTTAAGAACCCGCCACTGATATAATAGTGGTATACAACCCAGCCACGGGTGATAATGGTGATATACGACCCTGCCACAGGTGATAATAGTGGTACATGGCCCAACTATGGGTGATAATAGTGGCATACGGCACATCCACAGATAATAATAGTGGTATACGGTCCCGTCACGTGTGTAATAGTGATTAATATATAACCCTACCACGAGGGTTAAATATGGTTTTTGTCCCGATGTGATGATCTGATAAGATATGAAGATGACGTATCAGATTATGCTACACCAAAAGATTTTATTTTTGAATAAGAATGTTTCTGAAAGTTTCGCTTTGATATTTTAGATAACATGTTTTGATTTTGCATTCTGAAAGTAAATATTTTGTTCTGCATTCTGAACTCTATAAATGCTCATATTTACATATTAGTATATATTATCTGCTTACTGAGTTCTTGATAATTCACTCTTATCTTCACAATATTTTCAGATAATATTGATGATTCAGCTGGAAATCAAGAGAATGAAGCTTGAGAAAGATTAGCTGATCGTAGAGAAATAAGTGTCAAAAGGTACAACTAGTTATTGGAGGGTCTTGTTCAATCGATTTATTATTTTATGTGAATTGAGTATTTTAAGACATGGACATTTTTGGAGTCTTTATGGAGGCTTTTAGTTTTTTTTTTGTTGAGGTTTTCTTTGGTGTCATTGTGGAGGAACATAAATGTTTGATTGAAACAATTAGATTTATATCTTATGGAGTCTTTGGAGTATATATAATTGTGTTATGAAGATAATCTCAAGTGACAGGAGCCAACTCTCTGGTCCTCCATGAATGGGACATTACAGTTAAACTGTTAAACTTGTACCTATTGACTTAGAGATCGTGCATCATCAAAGAAGTTCTTTTATTATCTCATATCCCAAAGCACGAGCACAATTCAACCTATACATTATGCAGGCTTCAGAGTCTCATTCTCCATTTTCTCTCTCAATCTGCGAAAAAGTCATATGAATTATTGAGAACATTATCAAAAGGAATACATCATTCCAAAATAAATAACGAGCACTAAAAATTAAATTTGCTATCAACCCAAAATGCAACAAAAACCAGGTTCATAAAAAAACATTACAAAAGTCTATATGTTCCCAAAGTAAATTGCAATTCTATTGAAGAGATTTTTTCCTGACACTTTCTATTGAAATCTCGTGTGCTCACTTCTTCCTACAACCACTATTCCTAGGCGCGCATCAATTTCTTCAGAAGTGAGTGCGTACACATGTGCAGGAGCCATCTTCTTTTGACCGCTCACTAGGGCAGAAGTATTTCCTTGAACTGACCGAAATTATGCCATTTCTTGCCACATTTGAACATACTCCTGTCCCAGCTCTAGAATCACCACTATGACTTTTTTCACACTTGGCACATCCTTTATATTGACCACTTGGAAAAAATTTCTTTTGTACCACCTCCGTCCTTGTGTCCTTAGTCGGTTTATTTCTCTTCAATTGGCTTTGATTCTCACTATGATTAAAAATATCAGCCCTCCTTTCAAGACTTCCCTCAACGATAGATGCCTTATCCACTAACTCGGAATTATAAAATTGGTATCTGAAAACTTACGACCTTATCGTAAATATTTAGATTTAGGCCTTCCTCAAATTCTAGGGCTTTTATTTCTTCATCGGGAATCAAATAAGAAGAAAAGAGAGAGAGCTCAATAAAATTTTGCCGCATACCAGTCCATGTTCATCGACCATTGTACCAAATTGGTGAACTATCTAGCTAGCTTTAGCGTCTTTTACAGAATTTGGAAAGAAACGCTCATAAAACATTTCCTTAAAGCGATTCCATGTGATTGGAGTTTGCTCGATCCGGTTCTTGTTCCAAGAGAGTCATGATTCAGATCCACCAACGTTTTGCTTGATCTCTAGTCAATTTGAATATATGTTGTGTACAAAACTTTTTGCTCATTAGTGCATCGCAAAACTCTAAGAGTTTCTTCAGTGTCCCAAATAATTTGGTCTTCAGCAATAATCGGATCAGTCTTTCCTCAAATGTTGGGGGTTGCAAACGGTTAAATTGTTCTATAGTGTATCCTTCATTCGCTACATGTCCATACTGAATTACGAAGTTACATTCCATTTCTTCCATAACTTGTTTTGCTACTTCTCATATTACGGCGGACCCATTGGAACTTGGTCCAGCCAAAGTCTCCTCATTGTTTGGATCATTCAAATTAAAGGAATTATTATGAGAAGCCATCCTAAAAATAAAAGTAACTGTTCAAAACTAAAATAACTAAACAATCATCAGTAATCAATCAGCCTCTTACTCTACCTAGTCTTACCCAAATTCAAAACTCAATGAGATCATAGAGTCTGCAATAACCTATAAAACCTTTACTCTGATACCAAACTGTCACGCCCCAATTTTTCTAAATTTTGGGAATTGAGTTCAAACCGTCTAACCAACTCAAATTGTTCTCTCATAAAATCCCAAATAAAGCTTTAACTATACTAAATATAACACTTATTCCATAGCTCTCCTCCCAACCCTCACACGTGTCCTCTATGCCTCCTTATTGGCATGCACCTATGTAATATTTGTAAAATAAGAATCTTATAGGTGGAAGGTAAGTCCACGATTTGGTATGTATGATTGATTAAGTTGGATATAATATATGAGTCTCATTTATAGATAAAAATAAACTGATAATAAAACAATACCTGAAATCATGATACTAACGCAAAATAAAAGTCTTATACCACGAAAAGAAGCACTTCAAAAAAAAAAAAAATCCTTCACATAGGGAACTACTAATTCCCATAAACTTCTCTCCATTTGGGATCTACACCTTCTCAATGTCCTTCAGTATTGTAGTCCTTCCCCTTTACCTCTCTGTTTAGGGTCTACACTTTCTCAAGATCCTTTAGTGTAGTTATCCTCCCTATATATTTTTTATTGAGCGGGTCTACACTTTCTCAAAGCCCATCCGTGTAGTTATCCTCCTAAACATGATATAGTAATGGTACCGTACTATACTAAAACTCATATATCATATTACGAAACCATACCCACATGGAATGTTTATAAAAAAAAATTATCTATTAATATGCCATGAAAACTTACGTAAAAATACATGCTATGAAATTATTATTTTCCTTTAGGCTCAAGTCACACATTTCATGATATATTACTTGGCCTTTAAGATGTTCTAACATTTATTATATAATGCATAAGTAAATTTTCTAAGTAATAACATTTCATAACATGTTTAATAATATATATATATATATATATATATATATAAAGCTCATATACTTTTAATAAAATACCAGATTAATTAAACCCACTTACCTCGATGCACGAATTACCAGTTGATAATGGCACTCATAACCTAAATAAAAGATCAATACATTTTATGAGATCAAGGCATGCCTACCTTTTGCAAAACAAAAATTAGAATCCAAAACCCTTTTACAACACTATACTTGGAATTTTTAGGACCCCTAGGCTTCATATAATATATACTCTTTACAACAAGCTAATTTGCATACTCCTCCAAAACCAGTGATCTAAAGTAACTAGTACTACAAGCTTTCCAACTTACTAACATATGTCCAACCAATATTCAATCCAACAACAAAATAGGATGTTATCTAAAGTTAATTCCCACTAATACAATCAGATTAAAATTACCCTTGCCAAACAACTGTTAATTGCCTCAGCTGGTACCAAAGTGCTACTACAAACCTCTAATTATTTCCCTTGCAACGCTGAGAACTAAAAGACTACTTTGTGCCTCAACAAAAACTTATTGCCACGAAAAGATTAACAAAGGTAGAATCTTTTTTTTTTTTTTTCCATAGAGATTATGCCAAGTTGATTGGGTACTCAAAAAGTGATTATAGAGACTCTTCATAACAAATACTCTTAAGGACAAGAGAACTAGTCGATACAACAAGAAACATTATAAACCAGTGGTGAATGGAGAAATCAAGCAATAATATCTTGCAAAATGACACTTATCTTCATAAATCATTACAAGTAGATAGTCATAGCTTCCATAATACGACATTCTCATACATAAGAAATGTCTAACTCCTTCAGTAATATTTGAACTAATTATCAACTAGAAAAATAAGTTCGTAGGCTAAATTGCATTGAAGGTGATACTTAAATCAACTCATTTAGAAAAGTTTGAAAGAAATTAAAGACAGACTCTGGAAACTAGAAGAATAATGTATGTAATCATTTTTCTTTCTTAGCCAATCCTTGGATAAAGTTTCAGTTGCTTGGTAAATACATGGCTATAAAACAAACATGTGAATTTCATATCTTCAACCTAAACATACACCAAGACCTCAATCACATCTATAAGAATTGAATACAACCCAGTTTTAGATTTGTACAAACCGAAACATATATCTTGTCCTGTGCTCAGTCAAACCACAAAAGAGATACCCATTCCACATTACACGTCTAAAATTATAAACACTTCATACTCTAAAAAATCACATAGAAAACTACTTAAATCTTGGAAATGGAAAATAACTAAAGAGAGAGCTTACCAGACATGAAAAATGAGAGAGAGAGAGAGAGAGAGAGAGAGAGAGAGAGAGAGATTCTAACAAAGAACACGAAATGAGAAGAGAGAAACTTATCTATCTCGAGGGCTTCGATTCCTGCTTATTTATAGGAGGAAAAACCACTTCGTTCTAATCGAATATTCGGCATCCTTGGAGTTATTTCATGCATTATGGTCGGCGGTATTAGCATCATAGTGAATAATTCAGTGTTGAAAAATAATCCTTGAGCTCCTCGTAGCATTTGAGAAAGAGAGAGATGGACATTTTCGGTTGAAGAAGAAAAGTTACAAAGAAGGAAGGTGAGGAAGACGGGGAAAAGAGAGGAAATGGCGTGGAGCTAGGGCAAGGCCCCATTCGGAAGTTGGACTAAACTGAAATCAATTCAGTTCAACCTAATTTTAAACTGAGTCTAACATCTAAACTCCTAACTCTTAAATTACTAAATTTATCTTAACTTGAAACCTCTTTACACGTGAGACTCACAACATTTTTCAACTTAACACCTCTTCACACGTGGGACCCACAACATTTTTCAACTTCTCATAAATGCATCTAAACTCATCTTAACATCTAAACATATCTAAACTCATCTTAGGTGGGCCCCACAAAACTCACTCTACCATCTCAACTCACTACTATTCATAAAGAATTCAACTTATCTCAACTCAACTCAACTCAACATCTAAACTAGGCCTAAGGGTTTAGTGAAACGGTGTGTTTCACTCTTTATTTAAAAAAAAAAAAAAGACTAAAAGAATTTAGCTGAGTACATGGGATGGATAAAACCTTTTGGGCTGGTGGTTTTGGGGTAGATTTACTTGGGTTGTCGAAGTGATGGCTTGGTTTTATTGAGAAATTGTTATTAAATTGAGTTTTCTTGATGTTATAAGGGTTTGTATATTTTCATACAGGAATGAAACTTGGTAAACAATGTTTAAGAATTATCATTTTTGGGTTTAGTATCGAAGTCTTTGATTTTGATAAACCATGAAAATTTGGGTGCATGGGTAAACAAGAAGAAAGGGGGATAGTGTTGAAATAGTGAAAATTTCAAAGCTTGCTTGACTTAGGTTATTTAGAACGAGTTCATGATCTCCGGGTTGTTTAGAACGAGTTCATGATCTCTAGAGAAAAATATGAGTAAGTAATACTAGATACAGTTATATATATAGGTGGTGCACTTTTAATAATTTACATTAATTACATTAATCATGTATGAAAATGTATGTAATTTCATTATTATTTTTCAATTAGCTCAAGGCCAGCTCAATGGCAAGGCCATTTAAGCCATTGCCTAAGGCCCTACTCTATGTAAGGCCTCCAAAAATAAAAATGAGGTATTTTTTTTAAATGTTAAAAAAATTAAAAATAGAAACCATTTTATTAAATAAAATTTTAAATAATTTTTATATTTTTTAATGTGCAAGGCCTCATAATACTAAAACTAATATTTAATACAATGAATTATTTATATTTTAAATAATTTTTTTAAGATCTTGCTAAATTGAGGTATAAAATTTGCATTGAGGCCTCATTTTACGTCGTTATATTAAATATAAATTAAAAAAAACTTATTTAAAGATTTTAAATAAAATCTTATTTTATTGAAAATTTTGAAAATGATTCCATATAATAATTTATATTTTTACGAATGGATCACTTAAATTTCACCTTAGACCTTAATTTGTATTGAGCCGCCCCTGAATTAGCTCCATGTTTGTGTGGTAAAATTGGTGTTACAACAGTATCACGGTATAAGTGTTAATTGAGATATTATGTTTCTAAGATATTAGCTTTTAATAAATTGTACGCATGTTTTACTTAGGTCTTAAGTGATATAAGTTGGAATATTGAGGCGATTTGACAAGGTAAGTGGGTTTAATTATTCTAATATTTTATTAATAGTTTCTGGGCACTTTATTTTATTAAGCATGTATGAAATGTTATTGCTTAGAAAATTTATTTATTTTGCGGAATAAATGTTAGAACATTTCAAAGAAAATAATGGTTTCATAGTATGAACTTTTACGTAAGTTGTCATTGTAGCGCCCCATACCTGGAAGGGTCGGAAAATTACTACCTGTCACTTACAAACTTGTTTCTCCAAACACCTAAAACTCCAAAAACTTCATAAATAACACACAATCTCATATTTCCAAATAACCATAATACAAACTCCATAAATCTTCATTACAAAAATAGCATAAACCAAAGGGGTCCACAATTTTTCAACAATCTCAACGAAATAAAATGACACATATTTAATTCTCAATAGGTCCAAACAACTCAAAGTACTTCAAATACTCAAGTTATACCCTTCTACTAACAATGAGACTCGACCTTCTATCCATATCTAGTCAAGCTCCAATTTCTAATCCAGACCCCCAGCTGGGAAATCAATATCATCTAAAAATATATAAAGATAAGGGGTGAGTTATTCACAACTCAGTAAGCAGAGAACATATACTAGTATGTAAACATGAGCCATTTTTAGCAAGAATGGTAAGCAGAAATAAAACATTTATACACATCTCGAAACATGTTATCAGAAATATCAGAGCGACTTTTCAATCTCTTCATATTCATAAACCATTTTCATATTCAAAAACCGCTTTGGCATAACATAACTGCACATCTTCATCTTTTCATGTCATATAGTATTATATTATGTCATATACTATGTTTAACTCCCGTGATAGGGTTGTGCTATCCTCAGTGGCCAAACTAGGCAGTATCATGTTGTGAAACTTCTCTTTTTTCAATCTCGGAGCCCCGAGTGTACACACATGAAAGAACACATATAAGACCACTTTGTTTCCAAAGTGGGTGCACTCATATCATATCATGTTGGTACCAAACATTTCATGTGAGCCAGTATCATCATATCAGAACCGTCTTCAGAATTAGAATCAAAACAGATAAGTATGCCAAACGTTTTCATATTCATATCATATCAAACCATATACTGAACATATTCATATCATTTCCAGATGATCAATAACATATCCAAAATATTTCATATCACAAGTATAATAATCTAAATTTTCATATTCGCTCTTTTGCATATTTCAGAAACATGTCAAATATTGCTCATGTCTACACTTTTCATGTCAAAAACATTTCTTTAATCTTTCATACATATTTCATGAGTGAATGCAAAACATATACTTAGCTTGTTTTTCACCTTTCCTTTTTTTAAAATAACATGAACAATTTTACAAACCAACCTCAGTTCATTTCTTTTTATGCAAATCTAGTATAGGAACCCCGCTTACCTGGACTTCTTAGCTTTCAAAAATTTTCCTCAAAAGTGCCGAACAAAAATATTAATCGTCACCTATAAAAAAATCACGTAATTTATGTAAATTTTCAGTCAATCACATACTTCAATATTTAAGCCTAAAATGTTAGAATAGCCTATTTTAAATTCCTCAAACCTAAAATCCTCATACCCTCAAAATAGCATCATTTCCCAAAACCATCGATGTCAACTTAATCGAATTCGTACTGAACAAGAATTTAATCGAACAAGTATTATGATAATTACGGAACTCAATGAATACTAATATTAAAATATCTAAAATACCAAGAACGTATTACAAATTGATAGGATACTTCAACTACAAAAAAAAAAATCTTATAAAATAAGTCATGAAAAACTTCTCTCTTAAAAATAGCTTTACTTTCTTTAGTTAACAATATTATTAAAAATATCATCTACACAAATACAATATTTTATGAGACTTATAACAAAACTCATTTAACATAAACTCAAATAGACCCCTCATTCGAAAATATGAATCTGGAACATACACTAAGGGTAAACCGGTAATAACACTCAACTAGAGGAACAAAACACACGGACTTGCGGCCGCAGGGACTTACTCCAAGGAGACCGAGGCAAGCGTGGAGAAGTACGGCGCGACAGGGCTGGCTGGCGAGACTATGGTGGTGCGGCTGAAGAGCAGGAGTGCGGCAGAGATGCCGTCGCGGCGAGGTGAGCGAGCGAGAGGCGGAGAGAGCAAAGCTGAAAAGGGGAGATGCAGCGAGGTAGGTTGGTGGCTTACCAGAGGTCGAGGTGGCGTGCGGCAGACAGAGGGTGGTGCGACAACAGCTGGCGGCGAGGGTTGGCAGGTTGGTGGCACACAGATGGAGGAAAACTCCTCTGTTTCTTGGTGTGAAAACAGGGGTGGGGGTCTTAACCGACAGCTGAGAAACCGGACGTGGAACTCGGAGGGGCGGTGCCGCACGGCTGGAGTGGTGAACTTCGAGTGATTAAGGTACCGGCGTGGGCTGCGTTTGGTGGCACTGTGGCACGTGGATCGGCTTGGTGGTGGCAGTTCATTGGTTGCTAACCGAACTCCACAGTGTGGTGTTTTACAGGGAGTGATGGCTGGTGCGTGTGATGCGGCCTGGCTGAGGTTCACGGTGAGAGGTGGAGACTCAGACAAGTTTGAATGGCTGAGAGTATGAAGAGATAGTAGCGACACTGAATCTAGGTCAAGCATGCTTAACACAAATATATATATAAGCTATAAAAAGTAAAGAGATAAAACCTAGAAGAAAAGGATGAACGGGCATGCATGAAAATGGAAGGTGGACGTGAAACCTTGTGACGTGAATCTGGAGATGATTCCACGGGCCTGGGCCTGACAGTGGGCTAGGTCTTACAGTCATGGCATATTCATTGATTATTTTTTAAATCAATTTCATGTGAATTATGGTATTGTTACTTGATATGATATATATGAGTTTTAGTATAGTACGCGGGTACCATTACTGTATTATTATATTGGGGAGGATAATTAAACCGAAGGACATTGAGAATGTGTAGATCTCAATTAGACTGGAGTTTATGGGAATGATAGCTACTGAAGGACATTAAGAATGTGTAGATCTCTGTTAGAGAAGTTTCAAGAAGTGTTTCTTTACATGGTACAAGATTTTTAATTTACGTTAATATCATGATTTCAGTTACACCCAACGTAATGAATCCCACTTACCAAGCCATGGACTTACCACGTGTCCATCTGTAAAATTTCTTATTTTATAGATATTAAAGAGGAGCATACCAATACGAAAGCTTAGAGGACACATGGGAGGGTTAGAATTAGGAGGGTTAGAATGAGAGTTATGAAATAAATGTCATCTACAGTATTATAGTTAGAGTTTTTATTTCGAGTTTTTTGAAAGAATAATTTGAGTTGATTTGATTTGATGGTTTGAACTCAATTTATTATATATGGGGATTTTTAATTCATTCTCTCTTTTCATTATTTAAGTTACTATTGTGTGTGAAACCCAACTCATGTAAATCCCATAATCAGATTTCCACTAACTGTTGTTGAGTGTGTGGTAGTAATGAGGGCTTGGCCCATGTGAAAAGCCCAACTGAGAAAGGAAATTCAAGCCCAGCCCTACCCTTAAAATGACTCTGTTTTGGTAATGGGTGAAAAACCCTAAACTTCTTTTCTCCTCCCTCATTTACCTCCAGCGCCACACCCCCCAAGTTTCTCTTCGTTCTCTAACCCGATGCACTGCCACAGGTCAAGCCCACACCTTGGTTGCCAATGACGTCACTTGAAGTCGCTGGCAAGTCCCCTCTGTATCTCTCTCTCTCTCTTCTTATCACCATCAACCGCCTCGTCTCTCTATCATTTGTCTCTCCTTTGTGTTTTGCTGCTATTCGTCGGGCTTGGCTCCACGACATTCATCTTGGCTCTTGCTGTGCCATCCCCCACAACTCTAACCGTCGGCACTAAGAAATTTTGTTGAATCAACGTGCACTGCCGCCTCTCTTTTAAAAATCCCTCTCTTTCAGTCGTACCTTCTCCCTTTCTGTGATTGCCAACCCTGGCTACCAACATTGTGGTGTCGTCGCCTCCCTCTACTAGTTGCCGATGACGAGAAGCCCTCTACCACCCTCAAATCTCTCAATCTCTGTGTTGATTCTTCCCGTGAGTTTAAGAATCTTCCATCTAGGGTTCAGCAGTGGTGCACTGCCATCAGGAGCTCTCTAGAGGCTGCTCGACCACCCCCTCACTTTTTTCCCTTACTCAGTCTCTTCCCCCTAGATCTGCCAAAAACCCGTGCCTCTCTCTCTCTCTCTCAGCATTGCACTGCTGCCAACCACTGTTAACCACTGCAAGTTCCACCTTCCCCACCCTCTGTTTTCATAAGGACCGCCATCCACTACTTTTCCAACCGTAGATTCTCACGTTTTGCCCAAATCAACCACATTCACCGTGCTTCGTTGCCCACCACCACCCTCCTTTTCATCAGTGTGATCACCCTTAATTTTTTCCCTAACCGTGGGTCCCCATTAATCATCCCAGATTTGCCTCCATCACTGCGTGCCACCGCATCGCCACATAACGAGCATGCACACTCACTAGACCTCTTAGACGACGCGCATGATCATCCAGAGATTTCCATTCCGCATTGTAAGTAAACTCTCGGATTGACTCGTGAAATACTAACATGGAAAAATCATTAACTTGTATGTTGTTGCAGTCTGGTTGTGAATGAAAAAGTGGACGGGAGCCTTGTGGAGCATTAGGGAAAAATACTGTAGTTGGTGATGTATCTACTGGCCGAGTGAAGTGTTAGGTAGTGTGTAGTTGTGATTTGGGAATCAGTGAAACTGTGTGTTGCTCTATCCTTGTTTGTTGTACCTATTGCCATGTCATCCAATAAATATGTGTCATGCATTTGCATTTTAGTTGTCATTGTTTGTCATGATTTTAGTAATTGTGCTATACCCTGTGGTTATGCTGTAAAATTTTGGAAACTGCAGTTTTGGTGTTATGACTAAAAAGAGGGTTTAAGTTGGTGTGTGACTATCATGACCCCAAGTCGAGATGGAGCATTATCTCGGCGGAGCTCCTCTAGTCACTCGGGAGTTATAAAACTGAGTGATGTCCCCTAGGTTGTCACCGAGCGACAACGGGCTCGGATGAGATGGTAACGCTCTAGTGCCGACTTTGTGGCCTATCTGCTGGTAGAGGCTAGAGGATGTCTTGTCATGTATGTGCCGGGCGCAGAGCTGGGCATCACTCGTTATGAAGTCACACGCACAGTCGTTAACCGTGATGTGGCAAAGGGAGCTAGATTGTACAGATGGTCCATGGGGGAGACCATGGTGCATGCGTAATAAAATGGATATTTTAACGAATTGGAAATGTGATTTTTGGCTTGAGTGGTTTCTCGGTGAAATTTCTTGGAAATATATATATATATATATATATATATATATATATATATATGCACACAAATGAGTTTGGATAACTCTCAAATCTCTTTTCATGTATTCAGTGTGATTGTATGATTTTTCGTGTTAGTATTCTTGGTCGTTAATATCTTATTTTACTTGTTGAGATTGCGAAATCTTACTGTGGTGTTCCCACTGGCGGTTCCATTCCACATGATCGTAGACTTTGTTATAGAGGACATATATCATGAGTATGGAGGATCGACCCCACCTCAGGAGTGACAACTTGGAAAATTTTTTTCTTTTGTAGTCTGATTGGACTTTATGTTATTTATCAAGTTGGATCTAGTCAGATGACTGTATTAACTATATGGTGGATTTCTTTGTTGGAATTGTATTTAATTTTTTGGTACTTTAGCTTTTGGATTGCCTTTTTATTTTCGCTGCATTTTGTTAAGGACCCTATTGAAGCTATCTCTGAGAATCTCGAAACTGATCAACATCAAACGTAAATTCAAATAATGAAGTTATCTCAACAACCTTTGTATTTAAAATATTATGTTGTAATCTAGTTTATCTAGTCGCAACCTCTTGTAACAAACTCCTTTGTTTTTAATCTATATATAGCAATGTCAACTCATGCAAAGAAGGTAAGGAGATTACATTTCAATCACTTATTTGTGTATTTTAACTCATTTATAACATTACGCATTTATTGCATGCGTGCAGAAAGTTGCACAATGCATTGGGGGAGTGTGACCCGATTGGTCAACACCTTGGTGTCACAACTCCTGCCAGATCACACGTGAAGGTCGAAGGCGCCACATTGTGACATTAATAAGTTCACCTCCAATATTTAGAAAAACTGGGACGTGATTCATGCACTTTACATGTTTATTTATATCTTTCTTACTTGAGATCACGTTGATGATCTTGATTCCTAGATAAGGTCTTCTTTCATTCACTACAACAGAATGTGTATTTTGTGACAGAGAAAACTGTCACAAAAAAATGGCAAACTGTCACTAAAAATTTTTGGTGACGGTTTGAAACCGTCACCATGACCGTCACCTAAAGTGCGTCACAGAAAACATTTGGTGACGGTTTACTGTACAACCGTCACAAAAAATATTTTTAGTGACGGTTGGAAGTGTTCCGTTCGGTACAACGTTCGAACGTTCATTTTTTGGTGACGGTTATGAACTGTCACAGAAAATCACGTTCGAACGTAAAATAAAACGTTCGGACGTTATACCCGACCGATTGGCGTTCGAATGAGAGAAGTTGACGTTCGTTGGATATCGTGTTCGAACGTATAAATTTACGTTCGAATGTTAATGCGTCCGAACGTTAATTACATTAAACGTTCGAATATTTGTTCGAACGTAAACGTAAATGTTCAAACGTAGCGCGTTTAATGTTCGGACGTATACTCGAATGTAAACGAAGGAGCGTCCGAATGCAAGTTTTTTGTTCGAACGTTAGTCGCTTTACCGTTCGAACGGTTTGTTCGTTTTAGCGTGAGTACGTTCGAACGTATAGTTTAACGTTCGTACGATTCAATTGTATTTACGTTCGAACGTTTGTTACAGTGTGAACCAACGTTCGAACGATTTTTATTTACATTCGAACGTACAGATCAGAAATACTAATTTCATAAAATTTAAAAACATATATAATACCAATAGTATCATATTACATACCCAATTAAGAAGTAAGAATGTCTTATAAAAGTACAAAATTAGATATTAAAACTAGTCAGAAATATTGATAAAATTTATTTCTTCTTTTTCCCTCTCCCACGGGGATTCTGTTGCAACGACATAACACGTTCCATTTGCACCATCATCTCCCGTTGCACTTGCTCTTGCACTTCATTGCGTATTCTTTCCTCCTGGTCTCTCTGTTGGTCCTGCAAACGCGTCTCTAAATGAGACTGTCGTTCTAAGAGAGACTCTAACTCTTGTTGCCTAGACCTCATATACTCATTCTCACGCCGTGCAGCTTCTAAATCTGCCGTAAGATTATTAATTTGTGAAGCCGATGAGGTTGAGGAGGATGAACATTTATGCTTGATAGATCGTCCCAAACCTCTTGCCATACTAGACTGCGGCCCGAGCACTTGCGTGAATATGTCTATGTCACTAGGAGATGATTCCTCAGAAGCCGACTGCATCTCCAACATTTTGCTCTGCAATTTAAAAGGTAATGATCGTAAATAATTAGTAACGTATTAAAAGAAATAGAAATAAGAAATAAACTATTAAAATATTATATAAATAATTTATTTAACAAAATTAACACTGCTTACATAATTATCTGCAGCGATAGGATCCATCCACTCACTATGCTCATTAGTGTGAGCAGCAGCATAGACATGAATGAGGGAAAAGTTTTCAGGATCATCACGTTTCTAACAAAGCGAGAATATTAGCAATTTTAAAAAGATAATATTAGTACGTACTTATCAGAAATAATATCAGGAAAATAAATGAATTCTATAATTTTTTAATTACCATTTTTTCAGCAAGACGGTGGAATGACCTTGAACCGGCACGATGGTGGACAGTCATAACGGATCTATTCTGTGCATTTGTAGAACTCAAGTGCTACAAAATATATTAAAAATGTTAATTGTAATATGTATACATATAATATATAAAACGAATATGAATGTAAATAATTAAAAGAGATAAATGTAAAATACCTGATAATCTGGAGATGCGAAAAGATCACAACACTTTCTCCAATCATCTAACTTCATCTGCTGAAAAGGAGACTGCGCAGCCTCTTCCAACGTCTCAAACTTCTTGAAGTGGTCATGACATCGTCCTTTGTGACGTCGGAATAGTGTAGCCATCAACTCATTCACGGTTCTCAAATCCTCGCTACGGCCAAAGTCGAGGTCGAATTCATCCTAATAAGGGAATCAGGTAAAAAATATAATATATTAATCTAGGTGAAAAAAATGTACTGAAAAGTAAACTCACCAGCACACGACTTCGAATGTGCTCCTTAATCTCATTCGGAACATCTCGCCATGAGCGCACATAAAATGGAGCATAAGCTCGAACTAATGTGCCAATATAGGAGGAAAGCGCTGCTGCACTATCATCCACTCCTCCAGTGGAATTATCAGGAATTGTGATCTTCAGTTTACCATGCCTTCTATTTTTTTCAAGAGAGATTCCACGTGTATAGCCACGACCGCGACGTGCAGATGCATCAACTACATGATAATAGATATACTATAATTATAATTATATAGTTATTGAGAAAAAAGTATTAACTATATATATAATTATCAACGACAATATTTCCTTACTGGTAGGTGTCGACTGGCTGTTGTTCTCTTCTGTGTTAGCTTGATCTTCAGGAACGGATTCCTCGAGTGGGAAGTCCTCAATGGGTTCAGGACTTGGACTTGGCGGAGGCACATTTCTTCGTTGTCGTTTTGGCGGCATTCTTGAAAATAATTAACGTTCATCAAAGAAAATTAATTAGAAGAAATTATGAAAATTCAAGATATTTTATAGTCACCTATATGAATAAAATATTTAGTACTTTTATTCTTCAGATGAATTTTCCATGCTTGTTTCAGAATCTCCATCAATAACATCTTCATCATCATCATGCACCTCTTCTTCATCATCTTTATCCACCTCCTGCCCGGATTCTGATTCGTCTTCATCTTCTGACTCGTCTTCTTCTTCTTCCTCCTCACTGACTTGAATTGAATGATCATTTAATACAGACGGGTCGAGATGTACGGGTGGGACATCATCTCTACACAAGGGGAGCAACTCGAGTGCACCGAGGTCAACAAACAAGTTAATACCCTCTCCATCTTCCTGGTATGCCTCAACAATCGGAGTGTCATCTTCATCTCCACTATTCTCGTAATCTGCACCCGTTCCTGCTTCATATATATTTCGAGGAACAAATTTTTGTACGACTCGCCAAGTTATCTCCCCACTATCTTCATCAGCACTTTTCATTGGATCAATCAAGTAATAGACTTGGGTAGCTTGACAAGCCAATACGAATGGATCATCTTCGTACCATTTAGATGCAGTATTGACACTCGTAAAGTGATTATCCCTATGTATCGAAACCCGACCACCGCCTAGATCCCACCAATCACATTTAAAGACATATGTTACAGACCCACCCAGATATTTCAATCCGATAATATCACGTATGACACCATAATAGTCAATATCATCTGTTCCATGACTCCCCTCGACCAACACACCACAATTTTGAGTCTTTCTATTACGTTCACGGTCCAAAGTATGGAATCTATAACCTCGGACCGTGCATGCAGTATATCGAAGTGCTCTATTTGAGGGACCACGGGCCAATGCATACAATTCAGAAGAAATTGATCCGGGATCACGAGCACGTTGTTCCAAAATCTATAAATTGAAATAGATTATATTGATTATTTCATTATCCAGAGTTAAAAATTTCACAATATAACATATATATAATTTTAGTTCATACACGTTCTTCAAACCATCCGGGAAATTCTTCCTCGTGTCTTGCCTCTATATTTTCTACGCCTTCCGTCCTAAGTTTGTCCATGTGGTCACTGTTATAACATGTTGCAAAAGAAGTATATTTTGAGCACAACAATTCTAATTAATTTAAAGAAAACTATAATTATTCAAAGAAATGAAATGACATACCTAAGATAATCATCAATCTCTCGGCAGTTATTTAGCACATACCACCGAACTTTACCCAACTCTCCATCAATTAAATCGTAACCTGTTTGTGCACCCAAGGGTCGTACATTCTGGGAAAACACTGATAGCTCACGAGGAGGCGGAGTAGCAAGATCAGCATTTCGCTCTTGACGATTAAATCGTGTCTCAACACCACGAAGATATAGAGAGCAAAATGTTAACCATTCATCGTGTATATATGCCTCTGCTATTGAACCCTCAGCTTTGGCTTTATTCCCAACAGTGCGCTTCAATCGACCCAAATATCTTTCAACTGGATACATCCAACGGAACTGCACCGGTCCACCCAGAAGTACCTCTCGCGGTAAATGTATTGCTAAATGGACCATGACATCAAAAAATGATGGTGGAAAGATCTGCTCAAATTTACATAGTATAGTAGCAATGTCTTCTTCCAATTTCGACAACACATCTCGATTTACTACCCGAGTGCACAAATCCTTGAAAAACATACATAGTTCAGATATGGCCACACGTACATTAGATGTAAGCTTCCCACGAATTCCCACAGGTAATAACTTCTGCAAAAATACGTGACAATCATGACTTTTCAATCCATTGATTTTCCAATCATCAGGACTCACGCATCTACCAATATTTGAAGCATAACCATCTGGCAACTTCACACCTTGCAACCATTTGCAGAAATCCATCCTCTCCTCCCTCGTCATCGTAAAACATGCATGCGGCATGACCACCCTGTTGCCTTCCACCCGTAAATGCAGATTATGTTTAATTCTCATTCTCTCAAGATCTTTCCTCGTCTTGATCGTGTCTTTCGTCTTTTTGTTAATACTCATCAATGTACCCAGTATATTATCACAAATATTCTTCTCTATATGCATTACATCCAAACTATGTCGCAACTTGCATGACGACCAATACGGCAAGTCAAAAAAAATACTATGCTTTGTCCAATTCAATTCTGGTACGGCTCGTTTTCTCTTGTTCTTTCCCCGACCTTTGCCAAAATTGTTCGCTCTAACATGTTCCAGTTGTTCCACTATCTCTTCTCCAAATAACTCTTTTGGTGCAATCCTATCCTCTACTCTCCCATCAAACTTGGCACATTCTCTTCTCCATGCATGATTTGCTGGTAAATAACGTCGATGACCCATGAAACACAACTTCTGAGAAAATTTTAGCCACTCACTAGCAGTTTCTTTATTACACGTCGGACACGCTAACTTCCCTTTCGTACTCCAGCCGGAAAGATTCCCATACGCCGGAAAATCATTTATGGTCCACATTACCGCAGCATGCATCTGAAAAGATGTCGACTTAGATGCATCATAAGTTCTAACCCCTGTTTCCCATAACTCTTTCAGCTCTTCAATCAACGGCTGCATGAATACGTCAATATCATTCCCAGGTGATCTAGGGCCAGGGATGAGTAAAGTTAACAAAAAGTTTGGCGCCTTCATGCACCTCCATGGTGGAAGATTGTACGGAATCAATACCACGGGCCAAGTGCTATAACTTGTACTCATATTCCCAAAAGGGTTGAATCCATCGGTTGTGAGTCCCAGGCGCACGTTCCGAGCTTCTAACCCGAACTCTGGATACTGATTATCGAAAGACTGCCACGCAAGTGAATCAGCTGGATGCCTCATATACCCGTCATTCTTAACTCTTTTCTCCTCATGCCACCTCATATCATGAGCTGTTTTCTTACACATATATAGTCTTTGCAACCTAGGTTTCAAGGGAAAATACCGCAACACCTTAACCGGAACGTTTTTCTTACCTTTCCACCTCGACTCTCCACATACAGGACATGCTTGTTTCTCCTCGTTCTCCTTCCAGAACAATACACAATCATTCTTGCATGCATGTATGGACTTGTACTCAAATCCTAA
Organism: Juglans cinerea; assembly: GCA_961763995.1. Lineage (NCBI taxonomy): Eukaryota > Viridiplantae > Streptophyta > Magnoliopsida > Fagales > Juglandaceae > Juglans > Juglans cinerea. The sequence goes on along the minus strand of CAUIVZ010000008.1, from coordinate 23,170,472 downwards.
TCCCTTTCTCAACTGCTTCGCTTCATAAAAGTTCTTAGGCAATGCAGACCCTTCGGGAAGCACCTCGTTAAATAAGTCCAATACCATGTTTATTGCTTTCGTCGACATCCCACACAATGATTTAATGTGAAGTAACCGCACAATAAACGACATTTTCGAATGTTTTGTACAACCTGGGTAAAGCTCGCGCTTTGCATCTTCCCACAGTGAAGGGAAATTTTCACAATCAGTCCCTGATCCACCAGTTGAGGCATTGTCGTTAACCTCATCCATAAACATCCCAGCTCCAATATCACCCAACATCTCCTCCATCTCATCATGCTCATAATCATCATCCATGTGCCGCAAATAATTGTGATGATCGACCAATACATCTGCTGACCCTTCATACGGCTCACCATGCAGTACCCATCGCGTATACCCCAGATCCATACCGTTCACAAATATATGACGCTCTACTTCATCCAATCCTATCGCACACAAATTTTTACACCCTCGACATGGACACTTAATGTAACCACGACTATCAGCAGAAGCCCGTGCAAAATCAATGAAAGTTCTTACTCCACATGCATAGGGTACGTAATCCTTTCCAAGTCTATCGTCCAGACGCATCCAATTTTTATCCATTTCTAAAAACATCTATATATTAATAACACGTACATTGAAAATTCACATGCATGTCATGCTCCAATTCTCATTACTTTGTTGATAAGGTAGTTGGTCCTATCCCATTCGAGATTATATTCTCCATATTGCACAAATCTCGTCACTCTACTAATTTCTACGTTAGTAGAAATTTCGGCAGCACCTCCCCATAATTCTCCAAGTATACATGTTCAAATATCGGGATTGTGACCCGACGAACAGTATACCCGAAGAACAATGAAGAAGACACCGAAACTTCATATTAAACGTGGAAAGTAGCGAGTAACAAAAATGTGCAATACAGATAATATAATCTCAAACTGTCCACACTGGACAATTCAGGAATCAGTGGACACATAAATGTACACTGATTCCCAAACGGGTCTAAGGGTATTTATGCAATGACACACGCATCTAGCAATATAATCATACAATAATATCTCCATATTTGTTAAACTAAAGAGGGATGGAAGATTATGTGACCCCCTGTTTCGTGTCTTGTACACAACGAGGGAGAATGATCTTGATGAAATGTTTAAATTTTGGTCTAATTACTTAACCGTCACAAACTGTCCGACCTCGACACTCCTCTCAAGGCCGAAGAGACTATGACAGTCAAGCAATTAGACCAAAATTTAGAGATTATAATTGTTATATATAATTTTAAATGTTATTATATAATTTCGACTTATTATCATTCTACAATTATAATCTTAATTGTTATACTTAATTTAGTGAGTTATTTACTTATATAGACAATAAGTATATAATTTTTATATAAGAATCTATTTGATCCTTATTTCCTTTCTCTTTAGTTTGTAATAAATAAGTATATTTACATATTCAAACTCTACTTATTTAGTAGTTTCAAGACTTTTTTATTGAAGAGTATTTTAAAGGTTATATTATAATTTTAATTATTATCATTCCTAAAATATAATTTTAATTGTTATACTTACACTATCATTCTTAAATTTCAATGGTTATACAATAATTTTAATTATTATAATTCTTAAAGAGTTACTTTTATTTATTATTACTTAAAAATTCATATTATTATCACAATTTTTCAAATCCATATCACAAAAACACATTGTATAAATATCATATAATTCAAATAAAGACAAGAAATAAAAATTTTTTCTTACCAAACTCAACTCTCTCTAACTCTCCAACTCCACTCTCTCTCTCTGTGTTGCGCACACGGGAGAAGAAAAAATGTTCAATGGCGCTCCCGTGCGCGCACGGATTAAGTTCTACCATTATTTGTTTAAACGTTCGAACGTTTAACTTGTACGTCCGAACGTTACCTTAAACGTTCGGACGTTTCAGTTGAACGTCCGAACGTTATTTAATAAAATTTCCTCTCCTCGTAGCGTTCGGACGTTTACAGTACACGTTCGAACGTACCCTTCTTATTTATAACATAAAATCTAGCGGGAAAGTTCCCGCACTTTAATTATATATGTTCGAATGTATCACAAGTTTACGTTCGGACGTTTGTAAATTTAGAGATTAACGTTCGAACATTTAACTTAAACGTCCGAACGTTTATTTCATCAAAGTGTTACCATATTTGAGAGTTAAATTTTCCGCACTAATTTAAGTAACGTTCGAACGCATAGTCTAAACGTTCGAACGGTACAATAATCACACAGAAACCTTGAGCGGGAAATTTCCCGCTCTTATTTTAACTTTCGAACGTTAACTTAAACGTTCGAACGTACGATTCCTACTGTACGAACATTTTACTTATTTGTAATAATGTAAATATATTCAAACATTCACAAATAATAATTTAAATATTTAAAGTTTATATCACAACATACTAGAAAAAACTCACAATATATTCACAAAATAACATGCCACATGTATTAACATATTTTTAAAGTTGAGTAAGTAATAAACATGTATTAACAAAGCCTAATGAAAACATATACCTAATAAGAAACACAATATTTCAAATTCATATCACAACATATTTACAAAAACTCACAAACTATTTACAAACTATACAAATAATAATCACAATATTTCAAGAGTAAGTATAAAATCACAACAATATATTGATAAAGTTTAGAAATATACCTAGCACTCACAATATCCTCTTACAAATCAAAATCTTCCAACTTCCCAAAACAAGCAATCCTTCAAAAAAATACAACACTAACTTATTAGAAATATTCTATAACAAAAACACATTCTATAAATATCATAAAATTCAAATAAAAATAAGAAATAAAAATATTCTCTTACCAAAACTCAACTCTCTCTTACTCTCTAACTCAACTCTCTCTCACACTAACACCCTCTCTCTCTCTCTCTCTCTCTCTGTCTCTCTCTCTCTCTCTCTCTCTCTCTCTCTCTCTGTCTCTCTCTCTCTCTCGCTCTCTCTCTCTCTGTCTGTTGCGCGCACGGGAGAAGAGAAATGATCCGCTTCCTCCCGTGCGCGTACTGATTAATACCGCAAATTATTAGTTTAAACGTTCGAACGTTTAAGTTTTACGTCCGAACGTTATATGCTAAAATTTCACTAATTCATAACGTTCGGACGTTTACAATACACGTTCGAACGTACCCTTCTAATTTATATCATAAAATCTAGCGGGAAAGTTCCCGCACTTTCCTCATATATGTTCGAATGTATCACAATTTATCGTTCGAACGTTTGTAAATTTACAGATAAACGTTCGAACATTTAACTTAAACGTCCGAACGTTTATTTCATCAAAGTGTTACAATATTTGAGAGTTAAATTTTCCGAACTAATTCATCAAATAACGTTCGAACGCATAGTCTAAACGTTCGAACGTCTGAATAATCACACACATACCTTAATCGAGCGGGAAATTTCCCGCTCTTATTTAACGTTCGAACGTTAACATGAATAGTTCGAACGTAATAGTCCTACTCTTATTTAACGTTCGAACGTAATATATAAACTATACCATATATATAAATGAATAATATATATTAAATTGTTATTTATTAAATTCTTTATTATATACTAACTTATACTATAATATGTATTCTACATTTTATATATCTATAACTATATACTACATTGTATAGTATGATAGCATAATACTTTAAATGAGAACATAAATGTATATAATATATAAACTTACCATATATATAAATGAATAATATATATTAAATTGTTATTTATTAAATTCTTTATTATATACTAACTTATACTATAATATGTATTCTACATTTTATATATCTATAACTATATACTACATTGTATAGTATGATAGCATAATACTTTAAATGAGAACATAAATGTATATAATATATAAACTTACCATATATATAAATGAATAATATATATTAAATTGTTATTTATTAAATTCTTTATTATATACTAACTTATACTATAATATGTATTCTACATTTTATATATCTATAACTATATACTACATTGTATAGTATGATAGCATAATACTTTAAATGAGAACATAAATGTATATAATATATAAACTTACCATATATATAAATGAATAATATATATTAAATTGTTATTTATTAAATTCTTTATTATATACTAACTTATACTATAATATGTATTCTACATTTTATATATCTATAACTATATACTACATTGTATAGTATGATAGCATAATACTTTAGATGAGAATATAAATGTATATAATATATAAACTTACCATATATATAAATGAATAATATATATTAAATTGTTATTTATTAAATTCTTTATTATATACTAACTTATACTATAATATGTATTCAACATTTTATATATCTATAACTATATACTACATTGTATAGTATGATAGCATAATACTTTAGATGAGAATATAAATGTATATAATATATAAACTTACCATATATATAAATGAATAATATATATTAAATTGTTATTTATTAAATTCTTTATTATATACTAACTTATACTATAATATGTATTCAACATTTTATATATCTATAACTATATACTACATTGTATAGTATGATAGCATAATACTTTAGATGAGAATATAAATGTATATAATATATAAACTTACCATATATATAAATGAATAATATATATTAAATTGTTATTTATTAAATTCTTTATTATATACTAACTTATACTATAATATGTATTCTACATTTTATATATCTATAACTATATACTACATTGTATAGTATGATAGCATAATACTTTAGATGAGAATATAAATGTATATAATATATAAACTTACCATATATATAAATAAATAATATATATTAAATTGTTATTTATTAAATTCTTTATTATATACTAACTTATACTATAATATGTATTCTACATTTTATATATCTATTTATATCTATATACTACTTATTAAATAATCAATAAATACCATAAGCTCATAAACTATTCACAAAATTCACAAACAATAATCATAATTATTTCAAGAGTAAGCATAAAATCACAACAACATGTATAAACATATTGCTAAACTTTAGAAATATAACAAGCACTCGCAAAAAAACCAATAATCTAATTGTCAATAATATTATATAACATCGTAATCTATAAAGAAAACATTTATAATATAATATTAAATTGAATAACGTTCGAACGTAATAATAATTACGTTCGAACGTTCTGTGTATATAAGGCCAAAACCGAACGTCGAAACGACATCTCTATTACGTTCATCGTCTACTCCGTTGCACGCCGCCACGCCTCCTTCGCCGCCGCCGTCAACTCCGCCACAACCGTCACTAAAGGTAGGCATTCATCTTTTATTCAAGTAACATGTATTTTATTGAAATTTGGATTGAGTTTTGTGTTAAACCGGATAAGTTATTTCAAGACTTTCAACTTCATTTTCCGGCCACCACGGCTAGTCATTTGCCGAATAGTCACCGTAGAAATGTTTCTTGAAGTGTATACTTCATTTCCACGGTGACATTTCGGTATTTAGAACCGTGTAGCGAAATTCTTGAGATTTCAATAATGGCTGAGTCGACTCAGCCATTCTGCGTCGAAACGTTCGAACGTTTCACCAAGACGTTCGAACGTACGACGTTTAAATTACAAAGCCGTTACGGCTTCCACGTTCGAACGTTTGATTATAACATCCGAACGTAATGATTTTCTACAATATTCATGCTTCGACGTTCGGACGTCCATATTTATGTTCACACGTAAAACAAATACGTTCGAACGTATTTGTTTTAACGTCCGAACGTACGTCAGCCAATATTTATTTACTGCTTATGTTCGAACGAACATTGTTACATTCGAACGTATTTTTTTACGTTCGAATGTAAATATATTGACATTATTTTACGTGGGAACGTATAAATAAACATCCGAACGTTTTATCTTTACGTTCGAACGTTATAGATAAAACGTTCGAACGTTACGGCAGAGCATCTTAGAATTAATATCAAAAAAATGCATTATTGTAAATAATTTTTTTTTTCCTTTTCTATTTTCAGGATATGGCTCTTCCACTGCATACTAGGAAACGAGGGAGGGAAGGAGCCACGTCGGACACTGCCCGCATTGGAGCTCGTACTGTTATGGTAGAGCGAGAGATCTTAATTAATGAGTTCGACGAACTCTGTTGGCAGCAGACGAACCTGAGAGATATTTTCCTCAGTAGAGGCTGGGGAAATATCTGCACATTGAGGGGGAAGGTATACCCCTCAATGGTTCAAGAATTCTATATGGGGATGTGTGACATGCCTCAGGATGCATCCTCTCACACCGTGACTGTACGCGGTGTTTCCATTGAGGTATCAGCAGATGTCATCGGCGAGCACCTTGGGATTCGTCGAGGAGTGGAGACATTTGCACACTCGACACCCCGTGAGGATGTAGGCACTTCTACATCATCTACTGGTCGGGGATGTGAGCCAGCATCAGCCAGAGATGCAGGCCAGTCAGAGGCTGAGGATACTGGCGTCGAGGCTCGGGATGATGACCGAGACGAGGATTTCTACATCCTCACCGGGAGGGATCGCATGCAGATCGAGCGGAAGAACGCCTTCAACCAGAACCATCTGCTGCATTTCTTCCGCATGTTGCACCTTATTGTTGCAACAAATGTGGATCCTGTGGCTCATAAAACCACATTTAGTCGGCTTCGGGCACAATTTTTGATACGAGTGGCACGTGGAGATCCTATAGATTTGCCATTGCACATCTTTCAGAGGATCCGTTACGAGGCGAGCATCGTCTCCACGGATAATCTCCCATATGGTGTCCTCATCAGCCGACTATTACTTGCACGGGGAGTGCCGACCCAGCCAGAGGACCGGGTCAAAGATCAGATGAGCCCCCTCGACATGACCACGCATCGACGTAGCATTGGACAGGCGAGGGGACGTCAGCCACCCCCTGTAGAGGATCTAGTTCCTCCGACGCAGCCTGAGCCAGGTCATGTCGGGAGTAGTAGTCAGCATACGCCGAGTACATCTGCAGGAGATGTGCGGCCTGCTTGGGTTGATGCGGTCATCTCACAGCTGACTGCGCATATCGATCATAAGATCGATCGATCGCTCGAGGCTATATCGGCGTCTGTTGCCGAACTCACCCATCGTGTAACTATCCTCAACGACAAGGTTGATACCTTGACTGAGGAGGTACGGAGTTCGACTTTTGCGGATAACGTTATCATCTGACTGTTAATATCAAATTTTATATTTTATTTTTAATATTTGTAACGAAAAATATTATTGAATATTTCTATCGTTTTTTAATTTCAATTTTTAACCTTCTTTGATGTTATATTTTTCAACTTTAATACTAAATCACTGCATTTCAAATATATATAAATCAATAATATATATTTATATATTACAAAGTGTGTATATATAAATATATACAATTCAATTTTTTAGACTTGTTCACAAATTATGCACAATAAAAACCACATAATTTTTAAATTAAAGTCATTTAATTTAAATTTACAATGAACGTTCGAATGTTATTACTTAACGTTCGAACATTGGTGCAAACATTTTACGTTCGAACGTAAAATTAATAACATTCGAACGGTTGCGCCAAAACATTTTACGTTCAAACGTAAACAGACATAATGTTCGAACGTATATGTAACGTTCGAACGCATATTTCCCATACGTTGGAACGTAAAAACATCTCATTCTATCTTTAGTGACGGTTTCCAGAAACTGTCACAGAAAATACCTTTTAGTGACGGTCTAGAGACCGTCACAAATTCCTAACCGTCACTAAAAACCAATTGTGTTGTAGTGATTTGAGTTCAAGCATTCCGACGTCGAAGCTGGCTGAGATGATCAAGATCAAGACGACGAGAATGCATGGCATGACGACAATGGATCAGAAGTGTTGATCTCTAGTTTGACTTTATATATATATATATATATATATATATATATATATATATAGAGGGTGAATCAACCTACAAATTAAGAAAGTTTATAACAAAAAGGGCTTGATTAATTAATTAAATGCTAGCCAGCACATGATGAACGAAAGAAAAGAAAAGAATCGAAAAATGATCGGATTTCACGCGTAAATTAATTAAGACGTCGCAAGGAAGGGCGGCATGCATTCTGCAGTACGGATGTATATGAATGTGTGTGTATACGTACATACATATGTGTGTGTGGGATCCAATAATCTAGGGACTGCACGGCTAACTATTATATATGAAAAAATTATTCTGCCGCCCCATTCGTATCGCGCCATACGTATCACGTGCTCGGTTTAACTGCTCAATGATTTTTTTATTTTTTACTTAATAATGAAGAAAGTGATTTTAAGTGTATAGATATAATTTTTTTATTTTTTAAAAGTATTTAAATATATTAGAAATGTGAAAAAAATAAAAAAAAAATAAAAAACTGAAAAGTAAGTGCGGTACTACACATGAGCGGTCCCTGTCATTATATAAATATATATATATATATATATATATTTATATATATGGCGATATATATATATATATATATATATATTTATATTTATATATATGGCGCCGGCAATTACAATGCAAGTGTATATAAAGCCGCCCGAAGATAGATAGATAGATATAGGAGCACATTAATTAATTCACAACCAAGGTAAGACAAAATTTAAGTGCTTGAAACATTTATACATTAACACCAACATGCATTTGATTCTCCAGCACATTGGCGCTGTCGCTCAATTATGAGGTGGGTGGGCGGACTTGATAATTTCGACCATGCACTCGGAAATCAGGATCACTAATATAATTGCCCTTTGAATCACGTTTAAAATCTCTCTCTCTCTCTCTCTCTCTCTCTCTCTCTCTCTCTCTCTCTCTCTATATATATATATATATATATATATGTATATATATATATGTATATATATATAATCTTGTTAACGCTTAAAAATAGCACAACAGTCAAGAAGAGAATAAAGATCCATTCCTGGCCCTGTTGAGGTTATTTTGGACCTCGATTGGTGCTGGGTGGAACCCCCAGTGATGGTCCAATGCGGTTGTACGGTGTTCGTGCATACATTCATAGCGGTGAACAGTAAATAAATGCAAACAAAATAAATAGAGGGAGCCACACAGATTTAAGTGGTTTGGTACTGGTCCTACGTCCACGAGAATTCGGGGAGGGGAGAACCCACAATAATTAATATGCTTAGTTACAGTCTCTCATAGTCTATTATCCCCATTGTATAATGGAGATCTAAGTTCTATTATATGGTTTTCAACCTCTCGCTGGAGTCTCTGCGAAGAGGTTGAAGAATGTGAAGTTTCGGACAAGCCTGGCCAAAAGTCCCTGAAGTCGTATATGTCCGTGCCTTTTATCTCATGCCCCCTTTGCTTTATGTCACTTCCCATTACATTATGTCACATCACTCATTTTCCCTCTTGACACTCTACCCTCCCTCATCCCTTTGTCCCCTCCTTCCCTCTCTCTTTCTCCCCTCTTGATGAGTCTCCCTTGGGTTGGGCCTAGAAAACATCGTCGCCTGTTGTATTGTATCCCTTCCACATCTGATTGTCATGTCTTCGAACGCAATGCTAGCTAGCTAGATCAAATGACTTTTTCTTTTTGTTCTCAATATGCTTATATAAATCTAACATTAATCATGCATGTTCTATCTAATTTAATTTGCAGCGGTATTAAGAGAGGAAACATATGCTATAGGCAATAATGCAAGATGAAAAGAAAAAAAAAATCTCTCTAGCTCTAGTCATCATTAATATAATTCATGTGTTTCTAAAAAGAAAATCTTGAAGATCTTAATTATGAAGAAACTCATGATCATGATCATGACACGCATATTTTGGGAATGGTTTCTCTAAGGTGGTATTAGCTTCATGGTTTTAATAACATTTATTGTCTCTAATCATGATTACTACTCTCCGAGTGGCTCGGCTAGGTATCGCTCCCTTCTTGCATGCACTATTCCTCTCCACTAATAAGAGCAATATTTTAGAGAAATGCTTTTAATTACAAAATGATTTCACAAAAGTAAATCCACAAACTGACGTAATTTGATGTGGTATGCTAAATTGTAAAATTTTTTTTATTGTACAGTTATTTTTATTATAATAAAATTGATCTAACGTACCATATGAAATCATGTCAGTTTATGAGTTTACTTTTGTGTGATTTTTTTGTAGTTGTAGTACTTCTGATTATAGAATCTCAGGAACCTTTATGAAGTTTCTATCTTTACAAACAATTTGAGAAGGGGTATATCTTCCTTGTAGTGCCTATATATTAAAGTCAAATATGTTTGTAGTATTATTCCATGAGCCATGCTTCTTTATAATATATATTTTAAGTTTGAAAAACTTTGGGTTTAACGCGCGCGCAGCTAGTACATGATGACAAGCATGCATGGTCTTAAGCAAAAGATAAAAAAAGAAATGTTCAAAGTTTATCTGCATAACTCTTTTAAAACATAGAGTAAATGATTAATTTACACGAATTAAAAAATTTTATTTTGAATTTAATTATCAAAAACTAACCGCTATATATAATTTATCAGATATAATTAATTAAGGACGAAGTTTTCCTCAAAACCAGTTTGGATGAAGTAACCTATCTAAAAATTTGGCATCTGCCCCTTGAACATGTGATAAATACATACTTTTAAAATGAAGGCACACGTGACAATTTTTCTAACTTGAACTTTAAAAAAATATGTGTTTGTCATATATATGCTTAATAGATCTTATCATTTCCATAAATGGATTGGAGGAAACTTTAATTCTTTCCCCAGTTCGGAGAAAGACTCGATTTGCGCATTAGTTAATACCATATACATAGTCATCGGTAAAACCATGCGCTGTATTTTTGCAATTTGCGCGCATGTCCAGATCAGAGATGGAACCTGGGGCCAGTCCCGCTTTTGAATTTTTTAGATCACTACAAGATAAAAAAAAAAGAGCATATGTAACATATTAGTTACAATAAAAATAGACTCATTTTAGTAGAAAATAATTGGTCACGAATAAGTAATTTTCTTATAGTGAATATATTTTACGGCTTTACTTCGTATATAGTTTTCATATTTGATATATATATATATATATATATTTGCCCAAGAATTAAGCTTACCCCTATAAAATTTAGGTTTTGAACCTCAAACTCACTCGAATCCGTTTGCTAGCTTCTATAATACACAACTCATCTAAATAATTGAAATGTTGATCAGGGCGTGGGGGGGTAAGTACGTACGCAGTAATGTTGAGTACTTAAACTTATTTCTATTTGGGTGTACTTAAATTCATGTGATGTTTATTTCCTGCTTTTCTTTCACTCATTGATAGATCATAACGGTCTTTAAATTATTGATTTTTTTAAAAAAATTTAAAAAAAACATCATTTCTTTTAATTCACAAAACTTCATGGAACTCGATGACTGTTTTATATATAGCCCAAAATATCATGTATGTTGAGTAGGAAATATTGATTCCATCCGGCCTACATGCTCAGGGCATAGTACATACAAATACAGTAGGACTGATCTTGATTAAATACATTCATTAAATTGCATAACGAGATACCCGGCCTTATACGTGAAAAACATTCAATTATTGTACGTACTACTCCAGATCACATTAATGGATTCAAAAGATCAGTCAGATAGCTAGCTAGCTAAAGATTGATCCATCATGGGTTAATTTCAAAGTGGTCAATGCATGCAACGTACGGAATCTCAAGAAACAACGTCCCACTAGTAGTGCTGGGATATTGCATACATCGCGGCAGCTAGCTTTCAATATTCAAGAATCACACAAATTCTACTTGTAGAAATGGGAAAGAGATGGTCAAATCTCATATCTTCCTTATGATCATTACAGAATATATTTTCACATGAAATCCTTCAAACTATAGGTATATATATAAATCCTTGTAATGATCATTCCCTGCAACTGCAAGCTGATGATCATCACCTGCATCCCTGACCTCCATCTCCCTGACAATGTGACGCTTTTTTATTCTTTATATATACTGCCATGAAACAAATTGGTTTACTGTATATATATATATATATATAGACAAATTTGATCAATCTCATGCCAAACAAAAAAAATACGTAGCCCATAAATCATAAGTACATATATATAAAGAAAAGAAAAAGAAAACGATATTCAAGGCTAGCTGTTATTCAAGTTGATCATCAACGGTTGTTGAAGATATCCAGTTTGAATTAATGAATGATCAACTAATTAATGTCGATCTGCAGGGTTGTATAAAAAATGCATGCATTTGCAGAAAGATTTATACATGAAAATCTAGCCATCAAAACGCGCGCGGGGGATCAGACTAGAGAGGATCGAGATCGACAATTCAATCGGGATTTGATTCCGTTACGCGTGTGGATGTGGGATATATTATATGCAACTGTAAGCAAAGATATATAATGTCCTTTTTATGCAGACTGCTGCGCAGTTCTTCTCGGCCAGCTTTTGCTTTTCTTGATCTTATAATCCAGACATGGCATTATACGACTCGCGAGGCTGATCATCAATATGCTTTTATAGACTTTAATTTTTATTTTTTGTAAAACTGGAAAACAAATTTACAATCTCATGCAGCTAGGTTAATTATTAATCTGTATATATATATATATATATATCTTAATATTATATATGGTGGTAATATTTATCTTTATAATATAACCCATTTTGATCTGATCTTAGGATTGATTCTTATAATTATAATTAGTCTATTTCTTTCTCCTACTCCTTGTTTAAATTTCCATGCAAGGCTACCCGGCCGGCCGGTAAAATTTAAGAATGAAGGAAAATAAAAAATCAAATTCACTATATATATATATATGTATGTGTATATTTTCCTGATCAAAACGGTTTTGTTATATATATATATATATATAACTGTATGCATGTTTTTTCTGTCATTTTTTCACTGTACATGATGATGATCGATCGAAGAACAGCTAGTTAAACTCTGTCAACTTTTTTGATTGGTAGATAATTATATATATGCAATTATGCCATTAAAGTGAACAGTAGTATTATTATCTCACTTATAATTATTATGCCGGATTATTGTTTCTACCGGCGAGTTAATTTCATTCAGGTCTATCGAGCGCGCAGCATATAATATTATAGCTCCTACTTACGTACATATATGACTATAATAAACATCATGTATCCAAAACTTTCATGATCATCAATGTATCGTAAACGTGTCCTAAAAATTAATGCAAGTCCTGAATTTATTGGGAAATTATACATGATGCAGTACTAGTACTACTGCTGTCTCTTATTGAAAGACGACGTACGTAGCTAGTACTTGTCCCAAAAAATATATATATGTATAGAGTACTTGTCCCGAAACAATATAAGTGAGCATGGCATTATACGCATCCTACTAGCCCCTAGATCGATCATCTTCCTCATCACTTATAAATATATAATATAGTACAGATGTTCATGATCAGTAAGTAGTACTCGTTTGTAAAATTAAGGATCTGGGAATTACCTAAAATATATGAAGAAATATTCAAAATTAATGGTGAGCCAGCCGGACCTAATTATAACCCTATCTTTAACTTGGACATTATTAATGTTGCCGGATCAGTAAAGTATGGAGTGTTGGATCGTGTGACCTCTAATTGATTAGAAGGTATTATCTCTAACCTACCAACCTGGCCTTGAGTGCAGATATATATATATATATATAATATGCTTGGCTGATCGAACGAATATAGATATATGTATATATATATAGAGAGAGAGAGATCAGAGAGACAGACAGACAGAGACATAATCATATATATATATATATCTAACAAGCCTAGCTAAGAGCGTTCATATATATAATTAATTGTCTCTTTTAAAAATTTAGTTAAATCTTAGTTAACAATATCTCATTGATCTCTATTTTACATATACACACGTTTATTATACGTATATCCAAAATATTGTGCATATATATAGATATATATAGCACTGTATTTTTTTCTACTTTATTTAAATACTTATTTTTATTATTCCTTTATTCTTTCTTTTCAACATTAATCCTATTATCATCAATAACTAAAAACAAACACTAAATACGGCTGAGAGTGGTGATTTTTTTTAATTCATGATCCCATGCCAAGTAATATGTTTTTTAAAAAAAAAAGGGAGAATTTTCTTTTTAACTGGCATGAATGCATGCATATATATGGGAATTGATATTAAATGTGGCCGGTGAGAGGGGTCATTTTTCATTTTTTTAACTTAATTACGTGATCCTTCTTCGATATATCTCGAGTCATATGCAAATAATAGAAAATTCAACGTACGTACGTACCGTTACTAAATACGGCTAATTAAGAACGTACAATATTATATATGGTTCGATCTTAAAGGGATAAAATAAAATATCAAGGAAACTAAGCCAAGGCTTAATTAACAGATCAAGTACTTCGAAGCAAAAGAACATCAACAAAAAATTGAAAAATATTTTAACTTTGTCACGTACATTTGCTATATATATATATCCAAATTTGGCCTCTTGCAGTATCGTTTATTGTTTTATTTGTTAATTAGGGAGTAATTAAAACAAAAGGCCAGAGTATTTATAAATAAAGTTGATGCCCATTGATTGTTTTATTATTTGAATTAGTATATAGTACCGTTATTTGGATATTTGGCATGCATATCCTCCATATTTCATTCGGATAATCAATCTCGTCTAACCCTATCTACTATCCGCCAACTATAACTTTGCATGGCTGATCTGTTACCCCTGGCCTCTTTATTTCACTGCCGACACCTCAAGATCCGGCAATCTGATCCCCAAATTTGCTTCTAATGAAAATCTTTTACGACTCCCAATGGAGTTGCAGGCTCTAATTAGGAATAAAAACAAATCTAAAGTTCGGACATCATGTTTCAGTTTTCAAGGGTCGACCCATGCATCCATGCAAGAAAATCAAAACGCAAGCTTGCCCGCGCGCGAGAGTCTCATATATATATATATATGAAATTTAGATTGCCCAACTCTTGCACCTATCTTAATATAACTCTTTTATATATTTTTTTTTTCTTTTCCCGAGTAAAGAACGAGAAGACAAAGAAACAATGCTCCAATCATTCTGTCACTCGATCCGTACCTTGTACATGAAGAACACAGGGTACGTAACATAGGAAACTAATAAGAAATAGGCAAAGACTGTCTTAGTGGGAGAGAACGTAAGATAGCAGCATATAAGAGAAAACCAGATGAGAAAGAAGAGTTAAGATCCCAAGCATGCTCCGGTCATCATTGTCAGTGAAAAACAAGTATCATATCTCGGCTATGAATTAAGTCAGAGCCAGAGAGCTCCAGCGTCCTTGAGGAGAGGCACCAGGCTGCCATTGATGTGGCAGGCCATGAGGGATTCCACGCCTCCCAAGAACTTTCCCCCGACGAAGACCGCCGGAATCGGTTGTTGGTCGTCTTGGCAGACCTCGTATAGGACGGCCTCGATTTCAGGGCCGTTGGCGTGCTGGTCGAGCTCAATGACTAGGGGCCCGACGCCGAGGCCGCGGAGAAGTTGCTTGGCCACGGTGCACATGCAACACCCGCTCATGCTGAACACCACGACCGCGTTCGACGCCGCAAGCTCTCGCACCAGCGAGTATGGGCTCATTCCCAGCTTCATGGATGCTGCTGCGCCACTGTTGATGGCAATGCCGTGGACCATTTGGACTCCTGATTTCTTCGCGACCTGCATGGTTCGTCTCTGGAAAACTCGTAGAATGTTATAACTGGCTTGGATGCAGGGAAACCAAAAAAAAAAAAAAAAACCTATGCTAAATGGATAACGTCTATATATGTATGATGAGAGGTAAAGAGTAGATAGAGGAGTCCGAAGTTCGCTTAAAATTGAAATCAGAGAGAAATCAGGAGCGTGCCGAGGGAAAAAAAAAAGAAAAAAAAAGTGAGAGAGAGATCGGGGAGAGAAATGATCAGGAAGTTTCCTAGGCTCTGAAAGTTTGTAGGAGAACCGAAGGAGAAAAGAGCGAGTGACAATGATTTATAATGTATTTGACCAACGTTCTGATCTAGTGAACGCTGTAAGTAGGGAAGCCCAACGAAGAGAAAGCATTGCCTGCATGTAGATCAAAGGTGTCCTAGGGTTTGCCAATATATAAATTAGCATCTAGAAAATTACACTGTAAAGATTAAAAAAACAATAAAAACTGAGATGACAGAGAAGAGTGCTACCTGAGGAAGAGGGTGAAAGGGAGGGAGCTGTGTACCCGGCAAACTCTGACGGCTTGATCTCTGCTTATTTCTTCGACTATACGGACACGCTCTATGTGTATATATATACACACATACCAGAGCCCAAGGCATATATATATACATATATATTGCATTCGTAAACAAAATTTTTTTTTAATAAAATTTTTTTTTTTTAAATATATATAAGAGTTATGCATCTTAAAACTATATATAACATTATTAATGAAATATATAGAAAGTTGTTGAAATTTTTTAAATTTGTATTCGGACTTTAATGCTCAAATATTAGAGAGAGGGAGGTAGATATACTGATATATAGCTTAAAAAGGGTTTAATAAATCATTTTGTTTTGTTTTGTCTTCACGCGCATATATATATATATATATATATATATATGCACCAGTCAAAGTTGAGACCGAGACACGTAATTATTCATTCTACAATCCATCAACGATAGTCACACACAATCAACCGGGCCTCATAAAAAAAGGGACCCACCAAAGGGAAAAGAAAGGTGGAAAACAAACCCCGCAGCAGTACCAAAAATCCCAACCGTAAAAGTTCGCGTTTACTCACACAAAAGCTGGGGAGAGAGAGAGAGATGTACGTACCAGCTAGCGTTGCTTACTATAGCACTTGTGTCTATCTTTTAACGCGTGAGCTCTGGTACGGAGCTTTTTCAACGGCAAATGGTTGAACAGATCGAAACTCCTAAACTGGCAATTTCTACAGACCGGGAGGAGCGAGAGGATGCTTTGTTTGGGCGGAGAGGGGATCCGACAAGCCGACAAACAACTCCTGAAACGCCGTCGTTGGACTGTCAGATTATCGTTGTCTTTACCTACATCTGTCCTCCTCCCGAGGACAGTGACGCCGTCGGTTTCTCTCAAGGAATGGGGAGGATCCGACACAAGCCACAGGCCGGTACCACCCGTTTTTACCGATTTCTTTAATTAAAAGTACAGCTTTATGCGAGAGTAATGCTAATTGAACTCTCACCGTTACTGATTTCGCTCTCGGTTCCGTTATATTTTTTTATTTTTTTAATATATTTTTTTACTTAATAAGTATTTTTTAATGATATTATAATTTTTTTATTTTTTTAAACAATATTTTATAGTATTAAAAAAATATATGTATAAAAAAATAAAATAAAAAAAACTACCTTTTACACTGAACTGGATCGAGAGCAGGAGAGAGAGCGGGAGATGTAACAGACTCATACTAATTTATTCGCAAGCACGTTCAATCATTGAAAAATAATAAGATTTATTATTAAAAAATTAATTTTTTTTAAATCTTTTATTAATTTTTTTAAAATAATTATACTTACGTACTTATGATTACAATTATCATTCTCTTTATATAAATAATTTGTTTAGATTTGTATGAAATTTATCTATTCGAAATTTGTATCTAATATTATTCTTATTTTTTTAAAAAAATTATACGTACAAGTTTTAAGTAAACAAGTCTCATATAATTCTTTATAAAAAAAATAAATCTCACTTAAAAAAAACTATTATTTATTAATCAAATGATTCACATTTTTACCACAAAAAAAAAAAACTTGTATGAAAGTGGTCAATTTAAAATTTTTATTGTTTCGTTTTTCGTTTTTGACTTGTCTTTGTCGACCAAAGATTTATCACACCAGCCGGCAGCCGGGTTCTATAATATTACTGTACACTTTAACCGACGTACGACATTTATTTAAGGAGCATTTAAATTCTAGAACTTTGATCAGGTGGTGTTTTTTGTTTGTTTCCATTGCACTGCATCATGAATTACTACAATTAAACTACTATTGGATGGTAGTATCCTTTACAGCTTGATAAATGGTACATAACCTTTTCAATTCTACGCATCATATTTTTTTAAATTTTTTAATAAATTTTTTAATTTTTTTTTTGAGTTTATTCTTTTTAAACTAATTCAATTTTTTTTATTTATTATTCATATATTAAATATTTGATAAAAGAAAAAAATAATAAAAATTAAAAAAAATATGATATGTAGAAATTGTGTGAATAGTAAGAGGTTATATAGATTTTTTCTTAGAACAAAGTTATGTCGTGAAAGCATCACTCCTTTAATAATTATTATGTATAGTTCATGTAATTGAATGAATAATCATTAAATATTGCATGCTCATTTTGAAGCAATTGGGTCGGAGATGATCTGCAGGCAGGCAGATTCAAAGCCTGGTTTAAGTACTGATTTGTACTGTTTGTTAATATGAATGATTTCATTTGAATGTCTTTATATCAATATATATATATATATATATATATATATATATATATATATACACTCATACATGTTTGCTTATAAACAAAGCGTACTGCATGCGTGCATGCATTCGATCAATCGAAAGTTTTATTTGGTAATTCGTTTTATTTATGGCGGTTCTAAAGTTCATTTTCCACGTACGTCAAGTTGATCATCTTATTATGTAGCTAGTAGTACTCTAATTACTATTTATATAGGAATAGATATATGTATCAAATTTGCTATTTTATCCTTTACTAGATATAGATGAGCTTTATTTTGAAGATCTCCTCAAGTTTAATATACTAGTGCGAGGTTTAAAGATATTCTAACTCTCCTATATATGTTAATTTCTCTCCTTATCCGTGATGCATTTCTCTCTCTCTTCTTTTTACATTTTGTGAGAAGAAATTCCTTCATTTTCTTATTCAAACATAGAGCATTGAGTGAAGAAAGACTGACTAGGGATCGATACAGTACATAAATAGAACTCTATGATATTTATTGTTGATCACCTGTAGTTTTTTAGTACATGGATAGAATTAAATAATTAACAAATGTTGTATGGCTCGTTCACTTCATGTATTTTATCTCTCTCCGGCTTAAAATTATCAAGATCAGGCCGTAAGAATTTAAAGAAATTTCGATCCCATTTTGTGTGCTTCCCCAACACTGCCACAAACATTGAACATATAATTAGAAAACACCTGTACTAGATCTAGATCGATCTGCTTTAATTTCTCCCCTCAAAATAGATATAGAAAAAAATTCGGCAATGGTTTAGCTTTCGGAATTGGTTGGTTTGGATTAATATAAATTAAGAAAAATGAAGAACAAAAGTTGAATAGAATTTTTATTTTTATATATTTTTTATATGAACGGAACAATATTTCATTAATAAAAGTAATTTTACAAACATTTGTCAAACCAAATGGTTTGAGAAATAAAGTCTAGAAAACAATCCTATCACATTGAGATATCCTCAACATTCCAAGCAAACCGGACAAGTTTGTGAGCAACTCAATTGCCTTCTCTATGCACATGTTGTATTTTGCACTCTGCATATAACCCTTGAAGCTTTCTGATTTCATGCACTAAAGGATCGATCTAACAAAGCAGCAGTTTCAAGTTCATTATTAAGCACTTGTACATGAGTCATCAAGCAATCTGACTCAATCAACATTCTTTGGATTCCCATGTTAGCACACAACTGTAAGGCTTGTTGCATTGCTAATAATTCAATAGCTTCAGCATCTTTTACTTTATACTCTATCTTGCTAGCTACCAACATAACATCACCCTTCCCATCTCTAAGCACCCACCCCACCCCTGCTCTATTGATCTCACCAAAAACAGCTCCATCTACATTCAATTTCAACCAATCACTAGGTGGAGGCTTCCATTCATAGTAAGCTTGAACCATAGTCTTAGGCAATTGCTTCAGATCTATGAATGACCATTGAATAGAAAGAGAATAATCAATAACCTATTGCACTGCTATACTCTTCTACTCATGAATCATTTGGTTCCTTCTCCACCAAAAGCCCCATGCAAGAGCAAATAATGAAGAGAGCTCCCCTGCTTGGCCTTCTCTAAATCCTGCAATGCTACCTGTATTACAGACAGATTCTTGTCCAGATTTTTCATCAAAGGAACATAGATAAACCAGCTAGAGTGTATGGATTGACAACAAAACAATGCATGTGTTGTATCTTCAATCACTTGCTTGCAAAAACAACATGACCCCTCAATTTTAACATGCCTTTTGAGCAGATTCTGCTGTGATGGTAGTCCCTCTTTGCAGGCCCTCCACGCAAAATCCTTTATTTTATTAGGGACTTTCATTTTCTACAATGCCTTCCAAAGTAACTGTTGTTGACTTACATTCGAGCATTCCCCTATACCACCCTTTAGCTTCTCCTTGAAAAACCTGTAGCAGCTTCTTACACTAAACTTTCCACTCCTTTCTTGGGACCAAATCATCTTATCAGATTGCTCAACAGGATAGATCATTACTTTCAAAATAACACCAACCAGACTTGGATTGAAGAGAGCTTGAAGTCGTTCCACTTGCCAGCCTCTGGTAACAGCATCTATTAAGCTTTCCACAAGGGCTTCTCTAAACTCATCCATAATAAAAGTGTCTTCCTACATCAATGATTGGTGACCAGGGATCCAACGGTCCTCCTATAGCTTAGCAGCTTTACCATCCCATATCTTCCATGTACAACCCTGACTCAACAGTTTCTTAGTCTCCCAAATATCTCGCCAGGCAAAAGATGGTATTTTACCTAGACCAGCTTTCAAAAAGACTTCATTAGGAAAATATTTTGTGTTGAGCACTCTATGACGCAAAGAATCTGTTTCTTGCATAATCCTCCATCCTTGCTTGGCTAACAAAGCCAAGTTGAATACATGCAAATCTTTAAAACCAAATCCACCTTTCCCCTTTTGGTCACACATTTTTTGTACCCTTATCCAATGAATTATTCTTTCATCCTTCCTCTAACCCCACCAAAACTTTGCCATCATGGCTTCCAATTTTGAGCATAGACCAATAGGTAAAAGAAAACAACTCATTGAGTATGTAGGAATTGAAAGGGCCACTGCTTTGATCAAAATTCCTCTCCCACCTTGTGAAAGCAAATTTTCCTTCCAACATTGGAGTTTCTGCCATTACTTTTGCTTTATTTCAGAGAAAGCCTTTGTTTTAGATCTACCAACAGCAGGAGGTAATCCTAAATACTTTTCATATTGTTGCACCCCATTCACACCCCATAGCTGCAATAACTCCTTTTTTCTATCAACTGAAGCATTTCCACTAAAAATCATAGCAGTTTTCTCCCTATTAATTTTTTGACCAGAGGCCTGCTCATATCTTGCCAACAGTGCTTGAATCTTCCTATTGTCCCCCACATCAGCCTTACAAAAAATACACTATCATATAGAAAAAGTAGGTAGTTAATGCAAGGAGCACTTCTGCAAATTTTAATCCCAGAGATATCATGGTTAATGGCAGCATCTTTCAATAAAGAGATAAGCCCATCAGTACACAACAGAACAAATAAGGGGACAAAGGGTCCCCTTGTCTAATTCCTCTACTTGGAACTATATGACCCCTTGGTTCCCCATTTACCAAAACTAAAAAAGATGTAGCCTGAATACAACTCATAATCAATTCAATCAACTATGAATCAAAACCCATAATGCTCATCACTTCTTTCAAAAAACTCCACTTAACTCGATCGTATGCTTTACTCATATCAAGTTTAAGAGACATATAGCCTTTTTGTCCATTCTTCTTCATCTTCAAATAATGGACTAGCTCATAGGCCACTAGCACATTGTCTATGATTACTCTACCAGGAACAAAAGCACACTGAGAATTCAAGATAATGTGAGGCAACACCTTCTTAAGTCTTTTTGCAATGACTTGTGATATCAATCTATAGACCACATTGCATAGACTAGGTCTAAAATCTGCTACTTTCACAGGGTTTTTCTTCTTTGGAATTGGTGAAATAAAAATATGATTCAATGATGGAGGGAAAAATCCAGTATTCAAAATATCAAGAACAGCATTAGAGACAGATTTTCCAACACAAGGTCAATAGCTTTGAAAGAAAAAAATGGGCCATACCATCTAGTCCTGGGGCTTTAGCTGGATCCATCTGCTTCAAGGCCTAAAAAACCTCAGCTTCTATGTATCTCTTTGATAAGTGAGTATTCATTTCACTAGTCACCTTCCCTGCCAAGACCCCCAAAAAATCACTAGCACCTCTTTGATTTGATGCTGTAAACAGGTTTCGAAAATATTCAATGATCAACTTATCGCTCAGCTCCCCTTCCTGCCATGCCCCCTCCTCATTCTGAAGTTTCCCAACTTGATTTTTCTTCTTTCCGTGAGATGCTTTTGTATGGAAGAATTTTGAGTTTTGGTCCCCCTCCCTTAGCCATAATTCCTTAGATCTCTGTCTCCAGATCACCTCATCACGTTCTAACCACTTCTGCACTTCTTCCTTGATAGCTTTTTGTTCTTCTCTTCTAACCCCTTAGGATCACTTTCTTGTAACTTTTTTAGTCGATGCTTAGCTCTTTGTAAATTCCTCTAAACATTCCCAAAATTAGATCTGTTCCAAGCTTGTAGCCTCTTTCCACAATCAAAAATCTTTGACATCACCTCTTCCATTGTATTTCTGCCAATGCCATTTCTCCATATATCTTCAACAATTTTATCACAACTTTTTTCACCAAGCCACAAGGCTTCAAATCTAAATAGTTTCTTCCTTGTCCTCTCAATATGAACTACTTCTGAGTCCAACCAAATTGGGATATGGTCAGAATAGGCAACTCCACCATGTACAACTCTAGCTTGTGAAAACAAATTCTACCACTAAGGATTACAAAAAAAATCCTATCAAGGCGTTCACTAATACTCGAATTGGCCTCCCTCCCATTACACCAAGTGAACTTCGGTCCCCAAAAACCAATGTCTCTAAGTAAACAGTCGTTAACAACATTTCTAAATTCCTCCATCTGTCTCTCAGACCTTTCTCTCCCACCCCACTTCTCATGCTGATAAATAATTTCATTAAAATTTCCAAATACCATCCACGCCTGATCCTCCTTTCTACATAATGATCAAATTAAATCCCAAGTTCGATATCTGAGACTAGAGTCAGGGTGTCCATATATGCCAGTAATGAAATACTTCACTATTCTACTCTCATCCTCCATAACACACGCATGAATATGAATTTTAGAGTAACTCAAAATTGATAGTTTGATATCCCTCCCCCATAGCATCACAATTTCCCCCATAGCATCACAATTTCCCCACTCCTTCCATCACTATCAACCACTAAGCAATTACCAAAACCAAGTTTAAATTTACAAGCATCGAATTCACATACCTTCAATTGAGTTTCTTGAAGAAACACAATGTCGGGAGCTTCCTTCTTAATGAGATCTAGAAGAGTACAAATGCCTATTGGGTTCCCAAGCCCACGAGCATTCCAACTGAGGCATTTCATGGCTCCCGGTGGTGCTGGGATCCAGCCACCGCCGATATGAAATTTTTAGAATTTCTCCAAAACATTGTCTGAATTCGTTGTCGCGACCCTTCTCTAGATAAATCTGCTCGTTACTTCTTCTTTATTGATCTTCTCCTTTCGTTTACTTATAGAGATTGTCCATTGGTGAGTTTTTGAAATTGGGGTCCTTACAACGAGTTAATTATATGAAGATTTTTTAGTTCCTCACCTAGGGTTTCCTTGTGTAGAGGCTCTTCCTTGTCGTAGTATCTGTCCCTGTGTAGGGTTTCTCTTGTGTAATCATAGTTGGAGTGAGGAGCTTGATGTGTGAGAGTGAATGATGGAAGAGAACTTAGAAGAGATGTATAAGAAACTTTTTCTTACGAATAAGGAGAGTGAGGAGATTCATGTGGAAATACATAAACTGCAAGATGCAGTTCTTTGTGGTGGTAAGTGTTTATTGGTTAAACTTCTCACAGAGCGTCATTACAACCAAGAGGCTTAAGATGACGCTGAAGAAAGTATTGAGGCCGGTCAGGAACATTAAGTTCAAGGATTTGAGTCCTGTGATTATATTGATAGAGTTTGAAGATGAATGTGATAAGGATCGAGTTATGAGAGAAGGTCCTTGGTCTTTCGATAAACATATGGTGCTAGTGAAGGAAGTTGAAGGCCATCAACAAGTCCATAAGATTCAAATCACTGAGGGTTTGTTCTGGGTATGTTACGGAATGAATATATTGGCCATTTGATTGGAAGCACAATTGGCATATTTAAAGAATTTGATATTGAGAATGGAGAAATGGCGTGGGAGGAGTTTATGCAAGTAAGAATTAATATTGATGTTACGAAACCTCTGTTACAAGGTAAGATGATTAACATTGGCTCTGGTGATCCTGTTTGGGTTAGGCTTTCCTATGAAAGATTACCCAATTTCTGTTACTGCTGTGGTTTTTTGGGTCATGGTCATTTGGAATGTGATCAACGGCAATGTGGTCAGAGTAAGTACGAACATAATGGTTTTCCATATGGAGGTTGGTCACGAGAAGGAAATCAAGGAACAAGAAGTTGGAATCATCGGGATATGCAACGTGAGATCGGAAGCAGTAATCTGGTTTCTTCTACTTATGATATGGGAAAAGTTAATGCTGCCGAAGGTAACAGAGGAAATCACGGTGTTTGTTCGGGCGATGTGATTATGGACGCAGTAAAGGAGAAGGTTTAGACTTCGTATGGGAAGGAGGAATTTCCCCAAAACATGTAGACGTTGAATTCCATAAATATCGTGATTTTAGAGGCGAATACAATTGCGTCTAAGAATGAAACGGTAGCTACTTTTACGCGCAAGAATTGATGGAGGTGATAAGGAAGTTCAGGAAGGGGATCATGTGGGCCTGCAAGATTCCTTAGTAAAATCAGAGGAGGGGGAAAAGGGCCAGGGAGATGGGCTAAAAGCTAGATTTAGTGAAGCCCAGGAGGAGGGCCCAGGTTGGGCAAAATAAAAAAGGTTTGACGTCTTAAAAGGGCATAAGTGGAAACGTTTGTCCAAACTCAATTTTTATTTTTATATTTAATTGGAAATATAAATAATTATTTTTCAACATTAATTGTGCAAGAAATAGTACTTATCATAATGTTTTTCCAAGATGTTAAGAATTATTTACCAGATAGCTATATATCTCCATGCATGTCAGATCTATCTTAACTTGAGTATGAAATAATTTCTTGCCCATGAAAAATAGCTTTAAAGTTATCAATATGTTGTTGATCACATGAAATATCTCCTTGCAATATCAAACCTCACAACTCGTACGTGGTTCTACAACTTGCCACGGCCGAGGCTCACTCAATAACACCTGATCTAGCTTAGGCAACTAGACAATTTCATCTTTCAAAAACAACAAATGCAGGCATGTAGCCATGGTTCTTCCTTTTCTGCGCACATGTAATAATTGTTCTTTCTGCCAAGTCTGCAAAAACTGGCCATTTTGCCTTGGACTAATATCATTGTTATGATGATTATTATCAATGAGAATCTACTTCTCATGCAATATCAAGCTCGTATGTCTATACCAACCACACATCATTTCATCTCCAACTTAGCTAACTTCAATATTTGCTCAGAGGAATTCTCTAGCATGCAATGACCAATCAAATTCAGATTAGGAATGGTATTCGTCTCCCATTCCTCCATGTTGGGACAACCCAACTAGTACTCTCTATATGTAAAGGAATATCCTCTGTTTTGTATTATATCTTTTCACACATAGAATTTCAACATGTTTGCTATTATATACATCTTTTAGTATGAACTAAATACAGAAACTAAACTAAATACAGCAACTAACTAATTACAGTGCTAGAGACATGCTCCACAATATCAGCTGATGAAGTCGTGATTCTTGCCCTTCGATCATATGTTGGGCTGGTCACTTTATTTGCATATCTGACTTTTACTTGCCTTATTGAGTAGAGCATGATTCACGGCATCTCCCTTGATACGCCCCAGCAAGAACGGGCTGCCATCAGCAAGGCCGATCATGTCTTTAAGATATTGAGTTCTTTGCCGGAATAGAGGCTTTGTGAGAAAATCAGTGAGCTGATCTTGAGTGTGCACATGTCGAACGCTCATTTCCCTTTTTGAACCAAGTCACGGACAAAGTGAAGGTCAATTTGGATATGCTTCATTCGTGAATGTTGAACGGGATTAAAACTTAAATGTGTGGCACCAAGGTTATCACACAAGAGAAGTGGAGGTCGTGTAAGAGAAAGAATCCATATTGTCTCGGACGCAGCAGTAGCAAGTGCTCAATATTCCGCTTCAATGGAAGATCATGCAATGGAGCGTTGTTTCTTTGAGCTCCATGATATAGGATTTGATTCAAGAAAAATGAGATACACCGAAGTAGAAATGCTATCATCAAAATTACCTCCCAATCGTCATCAGAGTAAGTCAATAGAGTTCGGGCTGCATTCTTGTAAAGCATAAGGCCATGAAAAATTGTATTTTTCAGATAGCATAGTAAGCGTTTGGTGGCAGCTCAAGGGGTGGTCATTGAATGATGCATGAATTGTGAGAGCTTGTTCACTGTGAAGCTAATATCCGGCCTAGTTAATGATAAATATTGCAAGGCTCCAATGATTTTCCTGTACTCTGTTTGATCCACAGCAGATGAGCCATCCAATAATTTCAAGGACACAGATGTGGAGAGTGGCGTGCTCACATCCTTTGCACCATCCATTCTGGTTTTTTACAACAACTCACGAATATACTTCTGTTGTGAGAAAAACAATCCAGTGGTGGTGTGAACGACCTCAACTCCAAGAAAGAAATTTAGAGGACCTAAGTCCTTGAGGGAGAACCTGTCACCAAGTTTCTGAACAATGCTGCTGATAAAATCAGAATTGATCCTAGTGATAATGAGATCATCCACATAAATCAGAAAATATGCAACTATAGAACTCGAGTGATACACGAACAAGGAAGCATCCGATTTGGCATTTACAAAGCTGAAGTCCACCAATGCTTGTTTCAAGGATGAATACCAAGCTTGAGGGGCTTGTTTCAGCCCATTAATTGCTTTGCGAAGATGACAAACATGATCAGGCTTTTCTAGATCACGAAATCCATGAGGTTGGATCATGTATACATCTTCCGATAAATGACCATGGAGAAATGCATTGTTTACGTCCAGTTTTCGTAGTGGCCAGCCCTGCATCACAGCAATAGAGAGAACAATACGTATTGTAGCAGGCTTCACCACCGGACTAAAAATTTCAATATAATCAAGTCCGGGGCATTGGTTATAGCCATTTGCAACCAACCGAGCTTTAAACAAAACCTACAAAACCTGAATGAGAGGATGTGGCAAGAGGAAGAATGTTTTCATCAAACAAAACATGTCGTGAACAATATACACGAGTTGTTGCAAGGTCAAGGCAGAGGTATGAGTTATGTGTTGGAGAATAACCTACAAACACACAAGGCTTGGACTTGGGTTGAAGTTTGTGCTGATTATAAGGCCGAGTAAGTGGGAAAAGGCAACCAAACTGCTTTAATTTGAGATAATTTGGAGGTTGACCAAAGAGCACCTCAAATGGCAATTTATTTTGGAGATTGGAGGTTGGTATCCGATTAATGAGGTATGTGGCGACTTGAAAAGCATACAACCAATATTGGAGGGGCATGTGAGCATCGGTGAGAAGAGTGAGGCCGGTTTCAACAAGATGGCGATGTCGACGTTCGGACATGCCATTTTGTAAAAGAGTGTGTGGTGCAGTGGTATAGTGACTTATGCCATGAAGAGCAAGATAGGACTTGAGTGCAATGTACTCGCCACCATTATCGGAATAAAGACTATTGATGGTGGTGTTAAACTGATTTTCTACAAGATGTTTGAATTGAGGAAAAATGCAGTTAACACTTGATTTGTGTGCAATTGGATAAAACCAAATGTATCCAGTATAGTGATCTATAAAAATCAAGTAATATTTTGAGTCATCAATTCCAACAACTTGAAAGGGACCCAAACATCTGAATAAATAACATCAAGTGGTGTCGTGCTTTTGAGACCGTGTGAATGAAACGGTTGCTTATGCGCTTTATTGATTGAACATGAAGTACATAAAGATGAATTTAATTTTTGTGAAATAGGTAATGAAAAAGCATGAACAAGATGTTGAACAATTTTTAGAGAGGGATGGCCCATCCTTTTGTGCCAGCCATTAGTGGTGGTTCGTTCATACACATAAGCAACAACAGGTTTTGAGACCGTAGCCAGTGACTCCAAAAGAGAGTACACACCATCCTCACATTTGCCTTTGAGAAGCGTCGCCCCAGTGATCCGATCCTTTACCAAAAAATAAGATGGATGAAATTCTAGATAGACATTATTGTGCTTGGTCAAGTGGTGAACTGACACTAAATTTTTTTGATGTTAGGAACATAAAGAGTGTCATGGAGATGAAAATCACGAGTAGGAGATACAAAAATTAAGGAACCAGTATGTGTGATAGGCAAACCTGAGTCGTCACCAATAACCATTTCATCTGTCCCAACATACTCGGAGTGAAGAGAAAGACTAGCCAAGTCATTTTTCATATTATGAGATGCAGCAGAATCCACTAGCCATTTTGCATTGTTACGTTTGACTGAGGTGGCACAATTTGTAGTAGCCTCATTGCTGGAGAATTTCCTGCACTGCTTTGCAATATGACCAAGCTGATCACATAATTGGCATTTAGGCTTATACTTGCGATAGCCCACAGATGAGTTGGAGGAATCGTTGTTCCCTCGTTTGGAGGACTTACGGCCTTTGTTTGAAGGCAAGCGTCGATGGCCAGATCCATCATTAGCAAAAAAAGAACCACCCCGCTTCTGAGTATAGTGAGTAGAGACAACCATTAACTGCGCTATGGTGTCGAGACGATGAAGGTAACTCTCATGTTCAACCAGCAAGTCATAAAGCTCTTCAAAAGTGAGTGAAGTTTCACAAGATCGTATTGGCACAGCTATTTCTCGATATGTTAGTCCCAGACCATTTAGCACATAGAGAGTAAGATCATCATTTGAGATAGGATGATCAATGAGTGCCAACTCGTCAACGAGAAGCTTCATGTGGTGTAAAAATTCAATGACAGTGCAATCACCTCGTTGAGACAGCGCGTAAGCTCCTCTTTTAATTGCATTGCACGGGTTCGAGACTTAACCGCATAGAGACGGGTAAGTGTGCTCCAGGCCTCATGGGATGTCTTGGACGAGGCTATGAGAGGTGTAACAGAGGTGGATGTGGAGGAAAGAATAGCATGAAGAAGGAGCTTGTCCTGACAGATCCAGTGAGCACGAGTAGCATTTGAGGATTCAGAATTGTAGTTGTCACGAACAGGACATGGAAAAGTGCCGGTGACAGTTTAGAAGATCATATCCGATGAGCAGCGCTTCAAATTGAGCCCACCATTGGGGAAAAGTGACGGGAGTGAGTTTCTCGTTGATCTGGGTGGCAGCATTGATGCAAATAGGGGAAGGTTCGGATGAGGTGGGAATTAGAGGATTAGGCCCAGTAGCGGATGTGGATTATACTCCCCCTCACGTGTGGGCCAGACTCTCCCTCAATGAGTGATCCAACATGTGGAATATTTAATTAAATAGGGTAGAGTGTAGACAGGGTTCAAACTCAAGACCTCTGCTCTGATACCATGTAAAGGAATATCCTCTGTTTTGTATTATATCTTTTCACACAGAATATCAGCATGTTTGCTATTATATACAACTTTCAGTATGAACTAAATACAGAAACTAAACTAAATACAGCAACTAATTAATTACAGTGCTAGAGACATGCTCCACAATATCAGCTGATGAAGCTGTGATTCTTGTCCTTTGATCATACGTTGGGCTGGTCACTTTATTTGCATATCTAACTTTTACTTGTCTTACTGAGCAGTGCATGATTCACGGCATCTCCCTTGATACTATACACTCTCGTTATTTTCAATTGCATATTGTTTTACATGTTCCTCATATTCAAAAAAATCTCATCTCAGTTAAAAAATGTATAATGATCAAGATACAAATATATACCAGCTTCTTTGAATTTCACCCTCCAGCTCACTATTTTCTTTTTAATGATCAGGCTACGGGGAAGGATATTGCTCAAAGGCCTGCAGCCAAGATGATCATCGCTCCATAGGTGGCTTCTTTGTTTTTGTTGATGACAATCTTATCTTTTGGAGCCGCAAGGAATTGGCCTACCACCATAGCTCAGTCCAACACAGAAGGTGAATAAAATGCACTTGTCAACACTGTTCCTGGGCTCTCATAACTATCTCATATATATTCTCGTTAAACTAGGAGTCCTTTTCTCTCATACACCAATACTATATTGGTGTGAATATAGATCGATGCCATGCACTTACCTCTCCTCCAATCCAATTTTCCATGCCGGAACTAAGCATGTTAAAATTGATTTACATTTTGTTCGTGATATATAAATATATGGTGGTACGCATGCAGCAGATCATGTCTTCACCAACCAATCTCCGATCTCTCTCGATTCTCTTCATGACTTTGTGATCGCACAAGCTCAATGTTACACACCCCAACGTTTAACTTGAGGGGGCGTGCTAACAATACCTCCAGCTCAGCAACAAAGACACTACTTCAAGATCATCAAACCAAACTCAAGCCTTGGATAGCAGTCATTAACATTATCATCATATAGTTTAAAGTCATGAAACTATTAATCCTTATCACTTGTAACTTCCCATGATCTCTTTTACATGTTATCTATAAATACATGTGCTTATCCTTAGTTGAGGTAAACAAGCATTAGTTTATCAGACATTTCATCTCTAATCATGCCTGCCATAAACGATGCCAGTATCCAGATCCTGGAGATTGAGAAAATCATTAATGCAAACAAGAAACTTATTTACAAAAGCAGAAGACTCAGTTTTTCATTCACCAATTACCAAAATCATATTCAGGCTGATGCCTACAATGATGAATATTGATTTATCAGAAAATCTTACAGAAACAAATTATGAAAAATTTAACTAATAAAATGAACAAGCACATTTGCGACCAAGAACTTGGTCCAGCAAAAGCCTGCTATAGTGACGATTAAAACTGAAGAAAAAAAGCATGTATATTACGAAACTATCACTAAAACCAGAATTAACTTCCTTTCGTCAATCAGCTTTGATTTGGTAATTGGGTTTGAAGCCACTCTCCGAGATTCGTAGAGTCTTCCTTTAATCGATCATGGAAGAACGCCGGTGTGACGATGGATCAACCTTATAAATCCCAATTGGAAATATATAAACGTACTCGATCCTACCCTCGACTATGCATGCAAGCAATAAGCCGGAATATAGGCCGAAAACATGCTCTTATGGGGTTTGAAACGTAAACACGCCAACGTGAACACAGTGTGGACTGA
Source organism: Juglans cinerea (assembly GCA_961763995.1). Classification (NCBI taxonomy): domain Eukaryota; kingdom Viridiplantae; phylum Streptophyta; class Magnoliopsida; order Fagales; family Juglandaceae; genus Juglans; species Juglans cinerea. Next base: position 23,138,905 of record CAUIVZ010000008.1, on the reverse strand, counting down.
TCCCATAGCCTCGCCCAAAATCTCACAAAATAATTTTGGTTCTGGCTCGCCAATACAACTGCCGACTGCAGATATGCTGAGGCTGCATGCTTCACCAGCTGGTTCTTGATGGCGATGTTCGAAGAGTCGAAGTCATTCCCCTCTTGATTTATCATGGAATTCTTTGGTGGTGAACTCAGTATGATGTCCTTCAAGCTTGTGTATTGATGATCCTCGTCAATGTCTGCAGAGTCCCTGCTCATTGTGGTGTTATTTCTGCCTAATTTTAATAAAGGTATGTTTTCTTGCTTTCGGATTTGTCTGCCCATTGTTGATTAAAGCCAGGAGATCGATCTTGTTTTGGATGTAAATGTGAGAATGAAACTGGACGGGAAATGATGAACGTAGGAGGAAAACACCGACACGTTTCGGTCGATCAATATCTGTGCTGAACGATGTTGTTTCTTTTCGTTTAAGTTTGTGCATGAGAGAGACAGAGAGAGAGAGAGATGGAGCTGATGTGTTTTTGTGGAGGAACAATGTCTGTTACGGGACGTGCCTATATAGGAGTTTGACCCGGCAACTGTGGGGGATTAGTGCTTTTATTTTGGGCTAGCTGCTGCATCATGTGTCGGCAAATTTCAATGGAAGTTCTACCTTTGCGGAGATTCTTTTGTTAAATAAGTCCCTTCCGTTTCTAGAAAATATTGAACTCTTCACTTGCATTTTGTCATATATTTAACTTTAATGATCATGAGTATACGTATTCATAAACCTAAAATACATTATATCAGAATTTCATAAAATTAAATTTATAAACTGCACGTAGTATTTCATATTATAAAATAAATTTAACTTATCACGTAAAGTAAAGCGAAATCAATTTGTTGAATTGATTTTTATGAAATTTATTTGTGACGGTAGCTTTTCTCTTAATATGAACATCTAGCTAGCAACGTACAGCAATCCTCGGGCAACTCATTTGATATTTTTTCGTGAAACCATGCATGTGTATATTGCGTGAAACTAATTAATAGGGGCACCAAAATAAAAATGATTGGATCTTTACTATTGAAAAGCCAGAAAACAAGAATTGAAGACGTACGGCCAAACAACCAGAAAACCATTACCAGACATACGGCCTCATTTTAACAAAACATACTGCCATTGATCATATAATGCCATCTGTAATAGCAGGCAGAGCTTCAGCCTTTTATGCACCAATGGTGCTTTAATAGGAGAGACAGCATGCATAAAGTTAATGACAAAAGGAGCATGAGTTGTTGCCAGACTCATAGCTAGACATAGTCATATCAATTATCGTACCTGGAGATCTAGATCAGCCGAATGCTTATATATGTATGGACTTTCCATGGCAAGTTTGCGCCATTGAAAAAAAGAGCTTCTTGCTATATATTTACCAGCATCCATGCACACAAAAATAAAGAACTTTCACATATAATAAGGTCTCAATCCTGGGTTTTTGCCTTAGTGTAGAACCAGTCAACAAAAATTATAATATGATAAAGTAAATTAATGGGGCCTTCAGAACTTAAAAGGAAAGGATTTGGGGTGCAAATTGGAGTGGAGTTCAATTGCCTATCGTATCTGCAGGGTTCAGAGGAATGCTAGCTATTACCCATTACTCGAAACCACAAGTCATCAAGTGGAAGATTAGAAGACAGAAGTGCAGAATTAGTACTGAATCTATGATAAATACTGTTGGGTTGTAATTGGGGCATAAGTTTCTGAAATAAGTATCTAGTTTAAGTAGTTGGTGGTTAATTTGGTGCCTTGTTTTTCAGAAGTAGAGCTGTAGCTTTTTGCAGCTTCTGTGTGTTGGTAGCAGCTGTTCATGTTGTCTGGAGTTTTAGCCATGTACCCTGTTTGTTGCAGGATTAATGTCCTGCCTATGTTGGATGTGTGTTGCTTTCCAATGCTCAAACAGGCCGTATGTATTTTTCTCATGGCATCATTCCATTAGGAATCACTTTTGTTATCTACTTTTGTTTTCTTTTCTGCAGTAGTAGCAGTAGGTTGGCAATTTCCAATAAACAGAGAGAAAACAGAGCATGAAGAAATAAATAGAGTAGAGATTGCTGCATGTCTCATGAAGTGGCGATAGAGTTCGAAGCTAGCTTCAGTCATTCAAGGCTTCCATGAAGCAAACACATTAAGATAAGATATGCTCGCTGTTGAAGCCCAAATGACTTCCCATGACATATTCTGCAACATGGACCAGCCCGGGTCAGTTTTAGTACTTGGATTGATAAAATCTGAATTTTTAAAAAATAAAATAAAAACAAAAATTTCAATGAATTTATCCACACACCAAAAAAAAAAAACTGTTTTAAACATGTTATATATCATAATGTGGTGGAGATCCAATCAAATAATAGAAAGTTTACAGACATTTCACTGCCCAAACTACATTCTTTTGAATCACTAAACTAAGTTTACTCTCCTTCAATTTGTTGAGTTGCAATGCACTCAAATGAAAAGGAGAGTAGTAGATGTCATTGCTTATGAGAAAATGAAATGAAATGAAAAGGAGATCAAAGTCTTCTACTTAGATTCTAGTCTTTGATGATATGCACATGTCAGGTAGATCATAAAGATCATCGAGTGGATTTACTTTTGTGATCAAAGTGATGGAAAAAAGAAACTTTAATTACGTATGGACAAGGGAGTACCATATCATACAAAAGTCCTTCATGTAATTCAGAAAATGTTGCCCCCTCTGTGTGCAGACTTGATGGGATTGACAGCATGCACTTTTTCTGCATCCGTAGCAGCCTGACTTTTTATACTGTATTCTCAGAGCATATTTGCGTGTTAAAAATAAAAAAATATTTATATTATTACACACTCAACATATTTAGTATATTTAATTAAAAAAAAATGTATATATTGATATATAGAATTACTCGTTAAAAAAAAGTTTAATTTAGGGTTACATTGCTTGTCGTGTTTTGCATAATTTCATCTTCCAAAACAAAATGTCTATTGGTGGTACTACATATCATCCTAGCAAGCTAGGTTTTCTTTCCCCAATATTTTTTCACACCTAACAGTATATCGGTATATTTATCTCAAAACAAAATTATTGATTCTTGTTTAACCCTAGAATTTTGTGTTAGAGGTTAGAGTAAGAAATATGTTAGTAAATAGGTAATAACATCTTAAACTTCCCGTCACTAGCAATTAATTAATTTTTTAACCACCATATCGGAAGACTCTTTAAAGAAGAGTCATTCTATCTCTACAATTTTCCAAAGTAACATCTTAAACTTTTGATTTTCAAGTGTAGAATCATTTTAAAAAACTCAAGTAGCTTCTTAAGTGATGTAGAGGTGCAATTACAATAATTTTACGTGAGTTTTAAGACGAATAAATATCCGAACTTGTGAAAATTTCGCTCCACTTAAAATCATTCGAATTAATATTATTTAACAAAAGAGATAAACATATAAATAGATACTTCTGTATTTATTAAACATTTAGCCTCGTTTAATTACACAAATGAGATGAGATAAAAGTTGAAAGTTGAATAAAATATTGTTATAATATAATTTTTTAATATTAATTTTGTTTTGAGGTTTGAAAAAATTAAATTATTTATTATATTTTGTGTGAGAGTTTAGAAAAATTATAATAATTATATGAAGTAGTTTGTATTATGTAACCAAACGATGCTTTAATACTTCGGAAGACTCAAATAATCATATTGCGTGTTAGTTTTCTCTATCAAGTATACCCACATGTAGGGTTATTGACAAGCACTAGCTTTTGAAAGTTTGCTTATTCAAACTTTGAAAGTGGATCTTCTTTATCAAAAAACACGAGCTTTGAGAAAAAGGAGTAAAAGTATAAAATATAAAGACGCCAAGATGCAGGTTGTGGACAAGGACATGATCATCTTAGTTTAGGGATTATACGAATGATTGAATATTGTTATATGGTTGGATGAAGAAATTTAAGCATTTTAAAGATTATTATAAAGAAAATGTTTCAACTGAAGATCAGAGCTTAAAAAATAACGTAAGTTTGAATTGTTTGGTGTTACTACATATGAGAGCGGTTATAGTAATGACAATAATGACAGGAATATAAATAATTTAATAATAATACAAATGATAATGGTGATAGGATGATGAATAATAATATTAGAATTTCGGATTTGGATGGTCAGAAAATCATAAATAATTCAGAATTGGCAGAGAATTTTAAACCAAACCATAGATCAAATAAATATTATTCAGACTTTCCAAATTACCACACAACATATCAAATCTCACTTCAAAATCATTCTTCCAAGTACTATATTGAAAAGAATGGAAAAAGAATCAAGACCTATTATTTTGTTCATGGTTACTTTTTATCATTTTTTTTAAAATAAATTTAAAAAGAGAGAAAATAGAATACAAATTAGTTGGGGTGGGCATTCCGACTCTGTCAATACAAATTAGTAGGGGTGGGCTTCAACTCTGACAGAGTCGAAATGCCCATATCCGACCTCTGACTCCAATTAGGGTCGGAGGTTAATTTGCCCTTCGACTCAACTCCGATTGGAGACGGAGTTCGACTCCAATTGGTATTCGGAGCTCGGAGTTGAAATGGGTTTGCCTTACTCAGATTGGATCTGTGCCCACGACCCAATATCCAAGTCCAATTCACAACTCATTTTCAACTCGGAATAACATGCCTATCTTTCGTAACTTTAATGTCTCAATAAATAAGTTTTATACAAGTATTTTGTAAAAAAATAGTCACATTAATAAAAAATAATTTTTTTATACTTATTTTAAATAGAGTCTACTTTTTTATAAGAGTTTGTAGGTGACTTATTTATATAAAATTTGTACAAATAATTTCTTTTCCGATTAATACAAATCAAGAATTATCCGACTTTTTAATTTTTTTTTACACTATCGAGAATCATTAATCTCAATAAGGGTATGTTACACCCACTTGAGAGTGGTAATTGAAAAAAGTAAACAATAGTGTAATTTCTTTTAAAATATTTTGTAAACCTTTAAATAATTAAAAATAAATAAATTTATTAAAAAATACTTTTTTAACTATTAAGTAAAATATACACACTCAATCGATACACTTTATCGTTGAATTTTATCAGCGAGAATATCATTTCCCATCTCAATAAATAAAGGAAAGAGCTCATGTGTATACTGTTGAATTTATTTTATTAATTTTTTTTAATCATGTTTAATAACTAAACACAGGATCCCCTACTAAAATAACTAAACGACATCGACGTCGTTTCGTGAAAAAGGGGGTCCAAAACGCAAGACCCACTTTCATTAAGCATATCAACATCTTTTAGATCTAATAGGACTCAATCACTTGCACAGGAGGTAGTTGCTCTAGATGGGGGTCTATAGCCTGAAGTACCTATCGTTGACGCCAACGGCTGTACGTCATCCACTTGTGGAGTATCGTGGCGAGATGGTGTAACATTGATAGTTTTCTTTGCTTATCCCTGGTATAAAATTATCTAAAATAATTAACAAATAACAGTAATTTAACATGTTATGAAAATTATCTACACATTAGAAACATATTGAAAAAGAAAAATATATGTGTCTAGTCAAGTTTGTGGCTTAAAAATAAATAAATACAAAAACTAAACGTTCGCTTGAGCCATACTTGAGTGAAGGCTCGTGCGAACACAGTACGCTCGAGCCATACTGGAGTGAAGGCTCGAGTGAACAATCTGTATGAAGTTTGCTTGAACCACACTCGAGCGAAGACTCAAGCAAGCAATCTGTGTGAAGTTCGCTCTAGCCACACTCGAGTGGAAATCGAGCGAACGTTGTTTGGAACCAAAAATCTCCATTTTTCCAAAACCAAAATCTCTCAATTCTTAAAGTTAATAGCCTAAAAACTGAAATCATTGAAATGCAAACAACAAACCATACACATTTCACAAATCTCAAACCACAATGTGACAATTAAAAGATTTTGGAACCCTAAAATTCTAAAAAAAAAACTAAGTGAGTGAGTGAGCTTACAAATAATTTTTGGTTTGATGAACTTCGAAAGGTGGCTCACGGCAACCTCAGCTGACGGTAGATGGCGGGGAGGGGAAGCATAGTGTGAAAAGGAGAGAGATAAAGGGTGCAAGGTGTTGTGGAGTGTGGCTGTGTGAAATGGAGGCGTGAAAAAGTAAGTCTTGCATTTTGGACCCCTTTTCACGAAACGATGTCGACATCGTTTAGTTATTTTAATAGGGGGTCTTGTATTTTGTGTTGGGGAAATCAACACAACGGAATAAATAAAAGCATAAATAAAAGAGTACACCCACACACTTAGTGACACCAATAATTTAAAGTAGTTCGACAACTACCTACATCTACAAAAAAGAGCTTCACTAATAAATAATGGTACATAAGAAAATATTACAGAGGAGGAGGATCATACTCTACTCAACTCAACTCTCTTCTTTTCTCTCAGAGTTCTCCTGGCTCTCTCTCTTTTCTTTTCTCCTTGGGTTTGTCTGAGACTCTCGTTGGGAGCCTCAATTTATATGCAAATAATAGTATGAATGCATTTAATTTGCATTCAATTGGTAATTGGAAATGCAGTTACTTGCTGAGTGTTGAGCAACAGTTGTTGACTACTTGCTTGGGCATGGATTTCAACAATTCTCCCCCTCCATGCCCATTTACCTAGATGCTATCCATCCCAGCTATGTCTCTGCATAGCTCAAGCTTCTCACTTCATCAGCATATCCGCTAGATTCTCTTTCGTATGGATCTTCACAAGCTTCAATAGCTGTTTTTCCATTGCTTCGCGTATCCAATGATAACGGATATCAATATGTTTGGTGCGGGAATGATACATTGAATTCTTGCTCAAGTCTAGAGCACTTTGACTATCACAATATACTTTGTAGTCTTCTTGACTAACCCTTGGTTTTTGGAGAAAACACTTTATCCACAACATCTTTTTCTCAGCTTCTGTTGCGGCAATGTATTCTGTCTCTATTGTAGATAAAGCAACACACTTCTGCAATTTGGACTACCAAGAGACAGCACCTCCTGCAAAGGTGAAAAGAAATTCTGAAGTAGATTTTCTGTTATCCAGATCTCCTGCTATATCTGAATCAGCATAGCCTTTCAAACTGGTTTAGCTCTCCCAAAACACAAGCATATCTTCGATGTAACTTTTAGGTACCTAAGAATCCACTTGACTGCTTCCCAATGATCATTTCCTGGATTTGAAAGAAATCTGCTCACCATGCCTACAACATGAGCAATATCTGGTCTGGTACAAACTATTGCATACATCATGCTTCCTACTGTTGAAGAGTAGGGGACTGCTTCCATCTCTTCAATCTCTTTCTTTGAAGAAGGACACGAGCTATGCTCAACTTAAAATGATTAGCACATTGAGTATTGACTGGCTTAGCATCTCCCATGTTGAAACGTCTTATAACCCGTTCAACATATTTTTGTTGTGATAGCCACACCCTTTTGGCTTTCTTATCACGAACAATTTTCATGCCCAAAATTTGCTATGTTGGGCCTAAGTCCTTCATGTCAAAGGACTTGGATAGTTCCTTCTTTAGTTTGTTAATCATAGACCTATTATCACTAATGATTAACATATCATCAACGTAAAGAAAGAGTATGACAAACTTGTCATCCTGGAATCTTCGAACATAGACACACTGATCTGCAACAAGTCTCTTTTAACCATGACTCATCATGAATGAGTCGAACTTTTTGTACATTGCATCGGCGCTTGCTTGAGGCCATAGAGACTCTTTTTTAGCTTGCAGACTAAGTGATCTTTCCCTGGAGCTTCAAACCCTTCTGGTTGCTCCATATAGATTTCTTCCTCCAAATCTCCATGGAGAAAGGCTATTTTCACATCCATCTGTTCGAGTTCCAAATTCAAGCTGGCTACCAATCTGAGTATGACTCGGATTGACATCATCTTCACCATCGGAGAAAATATCTCATCAAAGTCGACTCTTTTCTTCTGCTAGAACCCTTTGACAACCAATCTGGCCTTGTGCTTTATTAGCTTTCCTTGGCCATCTTTCTTCAGCTTGAATACCCATTTGTTCTTTAGGACTTTCTTTCCTTCAGAAAGTTTCACCAACTCATAGGTCTTATTTTTCTGCAAAGAACTCATTTCTTCTTGCATTGCTTGCACCCATAGACTTCTATCAATATGAATTTGAACTTCCTCGAAACTCTCCGGCTCCCCCTCATTAGTAAGCAGAATATAGAATGATTCCGGATATCTCCTCTACGGAATCACTAGGCGGCCTCTTGCCGATCTTTTTGGTTGAGCTTCATCAACCAAAGGAGGTTCATCACCATCTAACTCTTGTGGTGGTACACCAGCTGCTGGTGGAGAGGATTCTTGCTCCCCCTGCTCGATACCCTAAGCTTCTTCTTCTGCTTCTAGATCTAGATCCAGCATATCCTCATTGTCTGTGACAAACTGTAATGGTGTAGGATCTGGAGTATAAGAACTAAACTCTACTGACATTGAGGAAGTTTCAGTTCCTATGTGCTGGTTTTCATGGAACACAACGTCCCTATTTCTGACAATTCTCTTTGTCACTGGATCCCATAACTTGTATCCTAATTTTTCATCTACATATCCAACAGAGATACATGGAGTTGACTTGACATCGAGTTTCTGTCTCAGCTCTTTGGATACGTGTGCAAAGGCTTTACACCCAAACACTCTCAAGTGAGAGTAAGAGACATCTTTTTCAAACCAAACCTTCTCAGGAACTTCAAATTCTAATGGTGCAAAAGGTGATCTGTTAATCAGGTAACAGGCAGCACGAACAACTTTACCCCAAAATGGCTTTGGAGACTTGGTCATACTGAGCATGCATCTTGTTCTTTCCATGATGGTCTGATGCATTCTTTCGGCTATACTATTATGCTGAGGGGTATATGGAACCGTCTTCTCATGTCGAATACCGCGATCAGCGCAGTATGCAGCGAATCTTTTAAAAATATATTCTCCTCCATTGTCCGTTCGCAGGCACTTCAATTTCTTTCCTGTCTCTCTTTCTACTAGGGTGTGGAAACTCTTGAAGTGCTCGAAGACCTGATCATTTGATTTCAAAACATATACCCAGACCTTTCGTGAAGTATCATTAATGAATGTCACGAAATATATGTTACCTCTCAATGACTCTTCTTCCATGGGATCACATACATCAGAGTGTATCAGACTCAACAACTCTGATCTTCTCTTCGTAGAGGAATTAAACGAGACTATGTTTTGTTTGCCAAACAAATAGTACTCTCAAGGGTTTAACGTTATTCATTTGACAATTTTGATGAATGCCTTCTTCACAAGCATATCCAACCCTTTCTTACCCATGTGTCCGAGTCTCTTGTGCCACAGATTCGGTGATGCCTCGTCTTTTACTGCATTGAAGCTATCAGAACCGATCTTCATATGGGTCTTGTACAACGTACGCAAATATGTCATCGGGCGACAACCATGGCACCTTATGACAGCTTCCAAGTGCCTTTACTGAAGTAGTTGTCATAGCCCTGTCGATCAAGAGCTGTTCCTAAAATTAATTCTCAATATCTCCATGAGTATTGGTTGACCCTTCAGCAGTTTTGGGAGACACTAGTTGTTAACTCTGACATGACTGTATAATTTAAGTTGACCATGTATGATGTCATATGGCCTTGGTGTAGCACATGATCACGTTGTTTTCCTAATCCCTTTTTCTTCCTCTTAGTAGAAAAAAAATTAAACATGATTAAAAAAAATTAATAAAATAAATTCAACAGTATACACATGAGCTCTTTCCTTTATTTATTGAGATGGGAAATGATATTCTCGCTGATAAAATTCAACGATAAAGTGTATCGATTGAGTGTGTATATTTTACTTAATAGTTAAAAAAGTATTTTTTAATAAATTTATTTATTTTTAATTATTTAAAGGTTTACAAAATATTTTAAAAGAAATTACACTATTGTTTACTTTTTTCAATTACCACTCTCAAGTGGGTGTAACATACCCTTATTGAGATTAATGATTCTCGATAGTGTAAAAAAAAATTAAAAAGTCGGATAATTCTTGATTTGTATTAATCGGAAAAGAAATTATTTGTACAAATTTTATATAAATAAGTCACCTACAAACTCTTATAAAAAAGTAGACTCTATTTAAAATAAGTATAAAAAAATTATTTTTTATTAATGTGACTATTTTTTTACAAAATACTTGTATAAAACTTATTTATTGAGACATTAAAGTTACGAAAGATAGGCATGTTATTCCGAGTTGAAAATGAGTTGTGAATTGGACTTGGATATTGGGTCGTGGGCACAGATCCAATCTGAGTAAGGCAAACCCATTTCAACTCCGAGCTCCGAATACCAATTGGAGTCGAACTCCGTCTCCAATCGGAGTTGAGTCGAAGGGCAAATTAACCTCCGACCCTAATTGGAGTCAGAGGTCGGATATGGGCATTTCGACTCTGTCAGAGTTGAAGCCCACCCCTACTAATTTGTATTGACAGAGTCGGAATGCCCACCCATACTAATTTGTATTCTATTTTCTCTCTTTTTAAATTTATTTTTAAAAAAATGATAAAAAGTAACCATGAACAAAATAATAGGTCTTGATTCTTTTTCCATTCTTTTCAATATAGTACTTGGAAGAATGATTTTGAAGTGAGATTTGATATGTTGTGTGGTAATTTGGAAAGTCTGAATAATATTTATTTGATCTATGGTTTGGTTTAAAATTCTGTGCCAATTCTGAATTATTTAGGATTTTCTGACCATCCAAATCCGAAATTCAAATATTATTATTCATCTTCCTATCACCATTATCATTTGTATTATTATTAAATTATTTATATTCCTGTCATTATTGTCATTACTATAACCGCTCTCATATATAGTAACACCAAACAATTCAAACTTGCGTTATTTTTTAAGCTCTGATCTTCAGTTGAAACATTTTCTTTATAATAATCTTTAAAATGCTTAAATTTCTTCATCCAACCATATAACAATATTCAATCATTCGTATAATCCCTAAACTAAGATGATCATGTCCTTGTCCACAACCTGCATTTTGGCGTCTTTATATTTTATACTTTTACTCCTTTTTCTCAAAGCTCGTGTTTTTTGATAAAGAAGATCCACTTTCAGCAAACTTTCAAAAGCCAGTGCTTGTCAAGAACCCCACGTATGGGTATACTTGATAGAGAAAACTAACACGCAATATGGTTGTTCATCTAGCTCGTTTGTTTTTATAGATGAGATAAAATATTATTATAATCTAAATTTTAATATTATTTTTATTTTAAAATTTAAAAAAATTGAATTATTTATTTTATCTTATTTAAAAATTTAATAAAATTATAATGATTAAACGAGAGATACGATAGAATTTGTGAAAACAAAAGAAGCTAGCCTTACTGATCTGACGCTACTACATCTTTCCAGTGACTTCGTATAATTAAAGATGTGGAAAAAAAAGTTGAGAATCCATGCATGCATGTGAGATGCATGCTGGGAACTTCTTTCTGGAAAGTTGGAAACCCACTTGCCTCTTTGCTGCATGCATCAACATCAAGAAATGGTGGAATCGAAATGCATGTAAGAGTCTGATCTTCGAAATTTAAAAGAAATAAACATAAATAATAATATTATATGATTCCTATGAGCAAGATATTTATAATTAAAGTACTTTTTATGTTCTATCTATCTATCTATTTGTTTTCTGAATTCAACCATCCAATTCAAACAAAAAGTGCCCTACTTTCAACCATGTTTTTTATGTTTTCAGCTACCAATTAAAGAGAAAATGATCTATGTAGCACATTTTTTTTTTTAGAGTATTGGCAATGACCTAAGTCTAAAATTTAGCTAGAATCTTAACTTTTGGTTATAATATTAATTTTTTACTAAATGAGTCTACATTGGACTAGCTATCTTAAAATTAAAATAATAATATAATATTTTTTATTTTTTTATTTTTTTATTTTTTTTATTTTACAAATACAATTCATATATTTATTAGATTTTCATGTTTTGTAAAAATAATATATCTACTCTATCAATATTCGCAATCAGTAGAATAAATAATGTGCATGTCATGCATGCTTTACCATTCAAAGAGAGAGAAGTTATGAAATAATAAAATATTACTTTCCATTGTGAACAGTAGCTAGCCATGTTTGGAGAGGACTTAAGATTTACTGTAGCTCAAGTCTTAAGTTTTAGACTTTTGGCTAGTCCAATGTAAAAAAAAATTTTCACATTTAACTAAAGTTTAGACTTATATTAACGTTTGATTAGTCCATTATCAATACTCTTAAACATAGCTAGCTAACGCACTGCTCCATTTTCCATCCTATATATGCAATCATTGATACTTTACTGCAAAATTTCACATGATCAACCCGAGGCAGAAATATGTCGAAATCAAAAGAGACAACTTCTCACCTAACGGCCTCCACTGCATGTACTATATATGGCATGTTATTAATAATTAAGGAAAATGCTGGGGACCGATGAATTTGACTCCAAAATCCTCCGATAGAAAAAAAAATATATATATTTATTAGTTAAAGAAAATGTTTATTAATTAGTGAATTGATATTTTTTAAAAAAATATATTGATATTTAAAAAATATGTGGAAAAAAAAAAACTATAGGTACTTTTTATCAGTACCCGTAGCATGACCCTATTAATAATTCTTCCTTTTTTTTCTTTCTTTCTACTCCAAACGTATGTCTTACTGACAATGGAAAAACCTTTAAAGCATGAATAGTGAGCGCTAGGCATAGTTAAATTTTGATCAAAATTTAGCTAACCTATTTAAAATGAGTAATTCTACGTACAACCGTGAAATGCGTAACCGCCGCATAATTGCTTTGAAAAAGAGTGGGGTCCACTATTAAAAAATTAATTTTTTCTTGTGGGTCTCATGTTTTATTCATTTTTTTCAAAACGATTACGCGGCGGTTACGTAATTCACAGTTGTAAGTATCTTTTCTCATTTAAAATATATCTACATCAAACTCAACACTTTTACAATAATTTTAGTCATCTCTTTTTTTTACTAATCAAATCTAACCGGCCCAAATTGCTGGCTAAATAATTTTTTTGATCATAAAGTATTCTTCCTACTTTTATCTTTATGGTGCGCAAAGTGATTTCTGGATTTCAAACGGATATTTATATTGTTGTCGTTTTATGTCTACATGATATCTCTTTATATATATATATTCTACTTATTGGACCTACTTATTAAGAGGGAGTCTAGCCCACACGTGAGACAAAGTGTTAAGATATAAATTAATTAAGAGTAATGCTATTCATCAACTTAATTCTCATTATTCTATGATGTGGCATTAGATGATTGGAGACTATTTATTATATTTCACTTGTAAGCCTATCATCTAATGACACATTAGAAGATGATGGGAATTAGAATGATGAATAAGATTTTTCATTAATTAAATAATAAAATCTATATATTCTCATCGATTTAGATTTTTAGAATAACCTAACATCCACCGTGATTATATTTTGGGTCAGGCTTTTTATATTCAAAAGCTCATGATCACATTAGGAAATAATTAGCAAATTAAACCATGGTTATAAAATTATGACGGGAGATGACACTGATAATACTAGCAACTGCATGGTTTTGACAATATTAATATACTTTATCATGTAGTCATGATTTCCTTTAAGAACACGCGCGGCTACACGCATTTTCAAGCTTACAGTCGATGGTAGTTTCCTACTTGATTAGTATCAAACATCATTCCAATCCAAAAAAGGTTGACTAAGCATATTGTCTTATTTTTCTTCCTTCGAATTATTTAAAAGAACAATGCTAGATACAGTCCTTCAATGGAGACTGCAATGCAAGTCTAAGTAATTTTATCTTTAAAATGTTTTAAAATTACAAAACTATCACTCCTGAAATGATATTTTTTCTCATTTAATAAAGGGTTGCACATGCAATCCCCAAGTGAGGACTGCAAATAGAATTTCTCTATTTTAAAATAGATCGAGGATATATAATTGTATTTTGTTAGTGAATTATTATTTATTATTATCTATAAATTATTTATTACTTTTTCACTACTATTTATAAATCATTTGAGATCATCTCAACATTCAAACGTAACCTATAACACACTTATATGGTTGCTCACTCTCAAAAATTAGAGTCGTGTATGAATTTATAATATGAAAAAAGTCATTTTTATTCACATTTCTTATTATCTTAATTCTCTTCAAGATTAAACTCTCAACTTTAATTTAGCAAATAGTAGGATACTATATATGGTTGTTAATTAATTACGTAGGATAATCGTATAATTGGCTGCTTTGTTCAGTAGCTTATGGGGTCCTGTAATATTCGATTTATTTCTTTAATTTTTTTTTAGTATTACTTTATATTTTATATCAGTTGGCTCAATATATTATATAATATTATAGGTCGTTCTTGTCCGGTATTGATCATCCTTTTATTTTCTATTATTTTTTATTGACTATGCTTTAATTTTTTATGAACCTTTTGGCCGTTCCATAAGAAAATGTTCCGTCTCTCTTCAACTCAAGTCTAGATTTTAGAATTTGGACGTAAATTTTATAAGGACAAGTTAATCTGAAATAATATAAACGGAATATGTAGCTTTTTTTGTTTTTAAAGAAGATAACGAGATTTCAATTTTATTGATAAATCTTAATTTATGATGAATGAATACCTTATTTAAAAAAAATAAGGCAGTTATGACATCTGAAATCTTAAATCTAAGCTCTTATGAAAAAAGAAAACCATTATTAAAAATAAAACAATACAAATCTCAAACAATACAATTTACAAAGTATTGTGAGGAATTCTGGAAATGGAATTGGAAAGTCCTTTTTAACTTTAAACACATTACAAAGCCGGGTGAGACCAAAATTGTAGAGAAATAAATAACAAAAAGAAGCGGAATTACGACAATATGATGACACTCCCGTGAGGGTATTTGTCTCACAAGTTGGTAATGAACAAATGGAATGGAGTGATTTCATTTGTGCACCAATGATCCCTATTTATAGGTCATCATACACCGGTTGGCAAAGGGCACATTTATTGGTTATCCAATAGTAACCCAAAGGTCACATCCTTAAGAAGTGACACAACCTATTGAAAATGACACAAATATTGGTAAACCAATAGTAATCCAAAAGTCACGACCTTAAGAAGTGACACAACCTTTTGACTAAATCAAAAGGTTGTGTCTCTTGACACTTTACTAGTCACAAATATTGGTAAACCAATAGTAACCCAAAGGTCACGACATTAAGAAGTGACACAACCTTTTGTGTCCTTCCTTAAATATCACCCCTCATGAGAACCATCACCATGTTAGAAGGTGTTATTCCAAGGGATACACCGTTTGGTGATCACAACTCTTAGAATAACAAAAATGAATCATTCTTTTTTAAGAATAAATGATCATCAATTAAACATTAAGAGAAGATTGTAGTCTGTCGAGTTTTGAGTACGTATCCCAGATTGATAATCTTGTTTCTTTTATTTCTCTGTCTCTGTTTTTTTTTTTTTTAAATATTTATAATATTATAAAAGAATGTTTAAAGATATTAAAAAATTAAAAAAAAAATAAAAAATAAAAACATTTGGCAATAATTTGTCGGACTGACGGATGTAGCACGACTCTTCCAAAACGTCAATGTTACCTACAGTTCTTATTTAGGAATTATAACGTAAATTTAGATATTTTTTTTTTTAATTTTTTTTTAAATTATAAAAATATTCCTCTTATAATATTTTTTCTTATTTAATAAAATACCCGCATACACAGTCGATAACTGCAAATAAATCTCCTTACAAAATTCATGGTCAGCAATTAGCATCATCGTCGTCTCCCCTCCCTATATCCAGTCACTTTCTCGCTCTGTTTTAACTCAGACACTGTCTTTCGCTCTCTTTCTCAACTATTTTCTCGGAAAATCCAAACATAGTACAAAGGGTGTGTTTTTTGAGAGCAAAAGGAAATAACAGAGGCCTTGGCTCTTCCTTCAAAACAAATAGAAATGGAAGGTGGGTTACACATAGAAGCCGATTCCTCAGCTTTCAGAGAATGCTTCTCTCTGGCATGGAAAAACCCTTATGTTCTTCGCCTCGCCTTCTCCGCTGGGATTGGTGGCCTTCTCTTTGGCTATGACACAGGTTTCTTTTCTTCTCTCTGTACATCTCTCTCTCTCTCTCTCTCTCTCAGAGAATATGAAATTCTAAGCATATAGCGTTTTTCATTTATCTGGTTATTGCAGGAGTGATATCAGGAGCACTTCTTTACATAAGAGATGACTTCGAGGAGGTGGATAAAAAGACTTTCTTGCAGGTGATCGTGATTATCTAATTTTTCTGTCCACCTTGTTCATGCTCTCTGATTTCATCCAGTTTTGTGCAGCCTCTCAGAGTCGATGACTCCACTTCCTCTTTTTTATCTCCGTTTATTTCATCTTCTTTTATTATTATAATTTTTTTAATTTTTAAATAAAATATAATAAATAATTCAAAATTTTTTAAATTTTAAATTAAAAATAATATTAAAAAATAATATTTTATCTTATTTAACTGTTTACTCACTCTATTTATATCTCTCGTTTTTATTAGATACAAATAAGAGTAATGCTAGAGAGAAGTCACTATAGCAGTGCACACTTTGCGCTCACTGCATAGCTGCTTCTAGTTGATTGTTCTTAACACTCACTTGAAGAAATGTGTGGTCTAGATAATACTACATCATATGTACAAAATGAATACTACTAATAGTAACTTCTATCTATATTTATTCTAAAGATAAACATAGCTCTGCTGAAATTTGGCTGCACTGGGCGGCTGGACCCTGTAATTTATTCACCCCTACAATGCCCAAAATATCCTTCACCAGGCTGGATGGCTGATTCCTTGATCCAAGTCTTCTCTATTCAGGCTTTTTTTTTTTTTTATAAGTACTCTATTCAAGGCTTATCTTTAACAATGATTTAAAAAATCCATTTAATATGGGTAACTTTTTAATTATTTATTTATTAATATTGTTGTCTTGATTAGTGTTAAGAGTCAACAAATCCGACTTGATCTGAAAAATCTGTCTTTGTTTTTGGGAGATCAGTCATGGGTATACTGACAAGTGTCAAAACATGCTTCAACGTTACAGTCCTGGTCTTGGACTTCACTCAGTCCAATAAGGCAGCTGACCTCTGACCTCCTGTTCTTGCGAATAAAAAGGGTCCGAAATTGGACTCAGAGAATCCTTGGGTCAGGGTCCAGATTCTTTTGTGGGCTTCTAGGCCCTCTAAATCAGTGAATATCCCGTTGTTCTTCATCATAAGGCTTACCCGATGTGAAAATCTCAATCATTTTAACCAAGCATGCTAATTAATCTAATGGATCCCTCGAATGAAAATTCTCATATTGTGATTTTTGTTTTCACAACTTATTTCAACTCATCTCATATCTTCTCATTTAATCATTACAACTTTTCTAAATTCTCATACAAAATAAAATAAACAATTCAACCTTTTCAAATCTCAAAACAAAAATAATATTAAAAAAATATATTATAAGAATATTTTATTCAATTTTCAATTTTATCTCATCTCATCTTATCTGTGAAAACAAACGAAGAATGTTGAGTTTCAAAGATCTCAAATGTTTTTTACTCCGAATCAATTGCTCTATGCGTACTTATTTAGAAAGGGATGGAGGTTAAGGTTAATGTCACAGATTCAATCTCTTATGGATTGAATATATGAGTGATAGCAGTCTATTAATATTTTTAATAACTTGGAAGTTTTTTTTATCTTACTGTATTTAGACCAAAAATTATTCATCTAAAATCAAGCGGTTAAAATTTGATGAAAACCGCTCAGTTTTTTTTCTTGTTAGCCGATTAATTTTTATCGTTTGTCTTTAGAGGGTCTCAAATTAAATTCCTATTACCATGTATTAAAACTAAATTTATTTAGTATACTGTGGTTGGTGACAATATGTGTATATATAGGAGAGCATAGTGAGCATGGCAGTTGCAGGAGCAATCATCGGAGCTGCAGTTGGCGGGTGGCTGAATGACCGCTTTGGACGGAGAACTGCAATCTTAATAGCAGACTTCCTGTTCTTTGTAGGTGCTGTGATCATGGCTTCTGCTAATGGCCCATCTCTTCTTATAGTTGGACGTATTTTTGTTGGACTAGGGGTTGGAATGGCATCAATGACAGCTCCTTTGTACATCTCTGAAGCTTCCCCAGCAAAAATCCGTGGTGCCCTTGTTAGTACCAATGGATTTCTTATAACTGGAGGCCAGTTCCTTTCATACCTTATCAACTTGGCCTTCACCAAGGTAATCAAGCACATGTAGTTGTGGTGCTTGGATATTCTTGAAGAGTACAAATCCAAGAGTTGTTTATAACATTTAAAAAACTTGCAGTAGTTATACATGGAGACACAGAATTTAGGCAACTTTTACTTGGCTCTTCACTTGAATTTGTGATCATCTTAGCAAAAATAATCTAATTTGTTATTTTCAAAAGCTTCCTTCACACATACAGTCAATTTTTAATTTACATGTATGACAATAATTGTAACTTTATACAATGGTTGCTGGTGATGGGAAAAAAAGTAATTGAATTCTACATAGATCTCAATGGTATTGCAAATACAAGAAACTCACTCATGTAAAACAGAAACAAGAAGTGGGGTGAATCAATTTATACCATATGTCTTGGTTCACCTTTAGATGCTATGCATGTGAGAATCTATACGCGTAATGTGTATGGCAAAGTTAACTTTGAATTGTATTTTACTTGTACCTTTTATGTGCAATTTCAATGCTTAGGCACCTGGTACTTGGCGGTGGATGCTTGGAGTTGCAGGACTTCCTGCTCTGATTCAGTTTGTGTTAATGTTTTTTCTTCCAGAGTCACCCCGTTGGCTATACCGCAAGGTTCTTCTCTCATTCTCTTTTATGCTAGTGCTTGCTTTTACAGTTTCAGAGAATAAGCGTGTGCTCTTTAAGATCCAAAATCATCAGCCTTCTTTTTTGAAATTAATAGGGAAGGGAAGAAGAGGCCAAAACCTTACTTAGGAAAATATACTCCGCCAATGAGGTAGAAGCAGAGATCCAAGCTCTAAAGGAATCAGTTGAGGCAGAGATCCAGGCAAAAGGATCGTCTGGAAAGATTACCTATGCTGAACTATGGAAAACCAAAACAGTAAGGAGAGGACTAATTGCTGGAGTTGGCCTTCAGGTCTTCCAACAGTTCGTGGGCATAAACACAGTTATGTACTACAGCCCCACCATAGTACAATTAGCTGGAATTGCATCTAATCAAACTGCACTCCTCCTCTCACTCGTCACTGCTGGCCTCAATGCCTGTGGCTCTATTGTGAGCATCTACTTTATTGACAGGACTGGGAGGAAGAAACTTCTAATTATTAGTTTGTTTGGTGTTATACTCTCACTTGGGCTTTTATCAGGGATATTTTATCATACTTCGACCCATTCGCCATTGGTTACAGCAACTGCAACTTCTAAATTTACAAATTACACCTGCCCAGATTACAGTTCTGCTGTAAACACCAACAGTTGGGACTGTATGAAGTGTTTGAAGGCTTCATCTCCAGACTGTGGGTTCTGTGCCTCAGGCACTAATAAGGTAAAGACGAATTTCTTGTGTATTCCTTATTCATGACATCTCTCTTAAATTTCAAGTAGTCTTGCATTAGATTTCTACTTCGATAAGGTTGATTTTTTCTTCCTTGGAATGTATCCATGTGAAGGTATACAAAGTTTCCAAAGCCATCACTAAATTGGTCCTTCCCCCAAACTTATACCTTTTAGATTCCATCTTCTACTCGGAATCACCTTTTGACAATTTCCCTCCATTAAAGTAAACATATAGAACTTCTGCTACTCAAAGAGTATATATGATCACACAATTCAACTCTAACAAGCCCTGTATCTACAACTTAAGGATTAGTTGTATGGATTCCTTACAGTTATTTATTTTGTTGTTTTCCCGTCATCATGATTATCTTCATAGTTTTTCATATTGTTGCAGCTACTTCCAGGGGAGTGTTTGATTTCAATTAACACAGTGAAGGACTTGTGCCGCGGAGAAGACAGGTTATGGTACACCAGGGGATGTCCTAGCAAAACTGGATGGCTTGCACTTGCAGGCCTGGCACTTTACATCATATTCTTCTCCCCTGGAATGGGAACTGTCCCATGGATTGTCAACTCCGAGATATATCCTCTACGATATCGAGGCATCTGTGGAGGAATCGCCGCCACAGCAAACTGGATCTCAAACCTTATTGTTGCACAGTCCTTCCTGACTTTAACACATGCAATTGGGACTTCCTGGACATTCCTTATTTTCGGGGTCATTTCAGTTGTAGCCCTGTTCTTTGTCTTGATCTGCGTCCCAGAAACAAAGGGACTTCCAATCGAGGAGGTGGAAAAGATGCTGGAGCTTAGAGCTTTGCACTTCAGGTTCTGGGAGAAAAGCGTTGACGCAAATTACAAGAACCAAGCTGCCTGAAAATAAGCTCGAAGTTTTACATGTTGATTGAGATTAGTACAGGGACTGGATGAGAAATGAACTTGTACAAGTTCCAAATAAACAAGTTTTTGCACAAGTTTTTATGAAAAAGTTGACCCATTTTGAAAAAGAATAAAAAAAATTATTCTTTTTTAATTGGACCTACTTTTTTATAAAAAAAATCTGTCCGAGATTTGTCTATTTGGAACTTGTATATAAAATTACTCCTTTAATAATTTGCACTCTCAATTATCATATAGTTATTTAGTGTTTAGTTAATAATTATCCTTAATCTAGAATGAAAATGATATTAAAATTAATAAAAACGGAAAATTAAATATTAAAAATACTTCAGAGAATGGTATGTACGTGTGCGATTTGTAATACAATCCTTTTTTAGTTTATGCAACATCCAATAACGTACTGCTGTAGGGAGCCCTGATTTTGAGCAAACTCGAACTAGGTATAGTAATACCCTTACTCTTGTTCAAACTTCAACAAGAAGCTGACATTGCCCTTCTTAAAGAGCAATAATCAAGTCCAACAAATCAGAGTTCCTAGAGCAGATGCTGTTCTAACTTCTATCTCCTTTGATGCCACCACCTCGAGGCATAGTCAAAATTAACTAGGATGCATCGGTGGATTCTCAACAATGTTTGTTTGGTCTTGGAGCTGTAGCAAGGGACTGTCTTTTTATACACTCATTGCTTAGGAATCCATTGGACGAATGGGTTCAAGAAGATGATCATTCAATTGTTGAAGTAGCGAGTCATAATAGATGTCTTTTTATGCTCAATAATGAATATGATCAAAAAGTATTTACTCATAACTCCATATATGCATGACCTAATTGATGATACAAATACTATATTTGAGGATGATGGTCATCTTAACAAGTAATCCAAACTCTTATGTTGAAGGTGAATTGTCTTTTGGGCATGATGACTTGGTAGATGCAAGACTTAACTGGACGACGATGACAATGATTGTGCCGACTTATAGTGCTATAAATTTTAAACTTTATATTTGTATTTATATAATATTCTTATAAAGTTTTTCAATTTCAATGAATCAATATTTTTAACTTATTTGTATATAATTTTAGATGTTTCAAGTATTTGGACTACTATGTATAATTTTTTTATAAGTATAAAATCATTCGATTTCAAAAGTATCAGTCGAATTCAATTTGTTGAATTGTTCGATACAATGAATAGGTTATTCTCCAATTCTAATTTTCCGAGCCTTGACTTAAGCACAACCGACCCAACAATCAAATAGATGAAAACACGCCGACTTCTAGGGATTCATGGGCTCAAAGGCCTACTTTTATGGATAACATGGGCTTAATGGATCAATCATGCATAACAACCTAAAGACTCACATGGACTGTCTTCCTTGTCACTTGAGAGAAAGAGAGGCAAAGGAGAAAGGTCGGAAGAGGATTTGAGACCGCGCAGTTGAACGGTAGTCAAAGTCACATAAGACGCAGCAGAACTCATTATTAAGTAAAAAATAACAAAAAATAAAATAAAAAACTCACAGCAGAAACAAATTATAAGAATGGTATTTTCCTTGTGTGTTTAGTTGTCGGAGCATCTGTTTGAGAAAGCAAAGCGGTGGACTGGTATGGAGGCACCAGCTTGTAAGTTCCCAAGAGTTGGAAACGGTAGAAACGACTCTAGCAAGATAGGCTCAGAAGGGGGTTCTGATCACTACCCAGATGATGAAGAAGATGGAGAACTCAACAGGGCTGGCAATGTTCTCCCAGGAAGCGATGCCGGTGGGAATGCTAATCGACTTCGAGGATGGAACCATTCGCGCATCATTAGCGTTTCGCGTGCCTCGGGTGGTAAAGATCGGCACAGCAAGGTCTGGACGTCCAAGGGCTTGAGAGACCGGAGGGTTAGGCTATCGGTTACTACGGCGATTCAGTTCTATGATCTTCAAGATCGGCTGGGTTACGATCAGCCTAGCAAAGCTGTGGACTGGCTAATCAAGGCTGCGGCTGATGCTATTGCAGAGCTTCCTTCACTAAATAGTTCTTTTCCTGATGCCCCGAAGCAGCTGAGCGATGAGAAGCGGGCGAGTGGAGGTACGGAACAAGGGCTTGATTCAGCTGAGGTTGAGGTAGATGGGGACCTAAATTTCCAGCAAAATCAAAGCCAGCACCTTTCTTTGTCCAAGTCCGCTTGTAGCAGCACCTCAGAGACGAGCAAGGGCTCTGGTTCGTCACTCTCGCGGTCTGAAATCCGTGTCAAGGCGCGTGAGTGGGCCCGGGAAAGAGTAGCTAAAGAGAAAGAGAAGGAAAATGACTCCGGTATTGCTCAAAATCTGAACCACATTTCACACAATACTTCGTTTACTGAGCTTCTCACCGGTGGAATTAGCAGTGTTAACAACAATGCTACACTTCCCATTGAATGGACGCATCAAAACCCCGGTGGTGAGCCTAATGTACTGCATAAGGCGGCGAGGCAGTGGAGTTGTACAATCCCAATGGACTACTCCGAGTCCGGGATATTGGGGCCTTCGTCCGGAGTCCAGCACTCGTCGGGATTTTCTGGACATATCCCTTTAGGCAATTCCATTCCACAAGCAATGACAACATCGGCTGTAAATGCGAATAGTTGGGACCGTATGAAGTGTTTCAAGGCTTCATCTCCAGGAAGTGGGTTCTGTCCCTCAAGTACTAATAAGGTAAATGCGATTTTTCTTTTTTCTTTTTTTCTTTCTGGTGCGTCCCCTCAAGGCCATATCTCACTTCTATTTCCAGTAGTTGTGCGTTAGAGTTCTAACTTCTACCTCCATAGTCCATATGATGATTTTTTTTCCTTGGAATCTGTCCGCGCGACATTATAAGCTTCACATTATAAGCTTCACAGAACTAACTGCCCCTTTCAGTTGGTCCTTCCCTCAAACTTATACGTGGGAAACATCATTTGACAATTTCTCTCAGTTGAAAGAACTGAAAGAAATGCTTCTCAAACAGTAGAATGTTGATCATATGCTGATACGCAATTTAACTCTGCAAAGTCCTGAACCAACTACTTCATAAATTCCACACCTTTGACCTTTTTGTTCTTACCGTCGTCATGATTATCCTAGGATCATTGTTATTGTTGTTGACATGTTGTAGCTATTGCCTGGAGAGTGTTTGGTCTCAAATCGCGCAGTCAAGGGTTTATGCCATGGAGAAGACAGGAAATGGTTCACCAGGGGATGTCCAAGAAACATGGGATGGCTCACACTTGTTGGCTTGATCACATTTTGCATCATGTTTTTCTCTTCTGGAATGGGAATCGTCCCCAGGATTTTGAACCCTGAGATATATCCTCCAAGGTATCGAGGCATCTGTGGAGGAATTGCTGCCTCTGCAAACTGGACCTCAAACCTCATTGTTCCACAGTCCTTCCTGACTTTAACGCATGCTTTTGGATCTTCCTGGACATTCCTCATATTTTTGGCCATTTCTGTTGTAGCCCTGTTATTTTCCTTGATCAACGTCCCAGAAACAAAGGGGCTTCCAATTTGAGCTAGGTGGAGAGTGCGTGCCTGCTCTAGATGAATTGATTTGCTGGACTGTTTGCGCTGGAATTGTCTAATTGCCTTGCTAGCTAATTTGAAGCTTGATAAGGTTTGCTTATCTGCTGATATGTTGTCAGCATACGTAGTTTGTCCCGTTGTTGGTCTGCATTGTTGTTGATGCAGCAGCAGTTGCTCTTCTAGTTTTGCTGTACAGTGGTATTGTCACTGGAATGTTGCTTCCTCTTGTCATCGAGTTGGTGTGCTGTTTTCTTGATGTAATCCTGTTGGTGTGTTGTTTGTTTTCTGTTGCTACTGTACGTGTGGGTGTTGTCATAAGGGGTTCGGGTTAAGTTCCCCTTTATCATTACTTTCATGGCTCAAGAGTTATAAATATTACCCGAAGAAAACACAAGATGCTGGAGCTTAGAGCTTTGCACTTGATCAGGACCGGTTGAACAATCTGCCTGAAAATAAGTACCAACTCTTACATGTTGACATTGGTATATCCAGGACATTGTAACCATTAAAAATTAATGTTTAAACCCAAATAACCCAATCCGTATTCGATTTACTTGGAGCGAATTGAATGGTTGTTTCTTGATCCCATTTTGTCTCGTCTTCCACGTCAAAGCGTTAATCCTTGATATTTATTTTAGTTCAGCTTCACCTTGGTAATTGGACCAAAAAATCTTCACAACCTTCTAACACTCCACATTATTTTTAATTTTTATTATTTTTTTCTTTTATTAAATATTTATTATATGAATAATGAATAAAAAATTTGAAATAATTTAAAAAGAATAAACTCAAAAAAAAATTAAAAAAATAAAAAAAAATGTGGAGTGTAGAGTGTGATGGAGGTTGTGTAGTAAAGCTCTAATTGGGCTGTGCTACATGTTCAGGAGGTTTAGTCTTGTTTTAAGGGTCAAAAAGTATAACAGGCTTAATTCACCGAGGCCCATATATCCGCTTCTTGGAGCTATGAGAGCCCAATTCAAGTCGTATTAGCGTCTACTCTGACTCAAACCCAATCAGAGTTTGTCGGCCACTAGTTCACGCACTCAAACGAGTCGATCAGTGTTTGTGATCTTTTTTCGAATATGGTTCAGCTTTTACATCGAAGCTATTCGAAACAATGCCTGAGAGGGACTTTGGGTTCTTTGTGGTAATTCATAGTTCATAGCTCAGAGATGGAGCATTGGCCTTGTTTCCATAAACGTAGTTATCAGATAATATGAAAACCTCCAGACGCAGTGAGTTTATCATATATGATGGTCAAAGGGTTTCATATATAATGGGTTGGGATCTCGCTGTCTCACTGTGCATTACATCCATGGACGAATGGGGATTTTTTTTAGTGTTTGACGAAATGTCCCAGTGGGATCTGCTGTTCTTAATGGAATCAGATGATCTTATTGCTTCAGCATTGGGAAACAATCATTTTGAGCTTTATTATCAGTCACTAGTAGTATTAAATTAAGCCCTTGCGTGACCCTGCTGTAACAGCCAATCCACATTAAAATCACAAAAATTATATCCACAATAGGTCAAAACTTGCACCCTTACATTGAGTTTTTGCTAACGTGTATTTTTTTTTTTTTTTTTGGCTGAAATATTAGCTCCATCTCCATTTCTAGAGTTTAATTATTTCAAAAGTTAGTAAGTGATTTTATAAGAAGTTATAAGTTATTAGTCACATCTAAATTCTAGGCTATAATGATCTAAAATTTGAGAATAAGTTTGAACTTTAAGTTACAATATTAGAAACTTGATGGAATTACTTATAAAGTTCACCCACCAAATATCTAGTCTGAAATTTGATATAATTTTATTCAACTTATTCGTAATTTACCTACCTATTGCGAGCAACTTAACAAATATCGAAATATTATATAAATCGTTTCGGTAAATTATTCTAAAATGATTGCATAGGCTTATATATGGGAGAGAAATGCTTTAGCTACAAAAAGATTTTGCAAAGGTAAATTCATAAACTAATATGACTTGATGTGGTACTACATTAAATTGTAAAATTACTTTTATTGTAAAGTATATTTGACGTATCACACAAAATTACGTCAATTTATAAATTTATTTTTGTAAAATCTCTCTGTGACTAACACTTTTCTATATGGGATACCATAAAAATAACAAATAAACTGATTTGATACTTCAAATACCCTACTTGTTAATCCGATACTAATGATTTTTCTACGGATTCTTCTCTAGTAATTCTTAACACAATTATAAGAGCTAGTAAATGTTAAGAAAAACAAGAGAAAAGTATAGAAAAAACGAAATCAATGAAACACAAACACAAGACTTACTTGATTCGACAATGTATTTACATTCACAGAGTTGCAAAAAAATTTATCTAGATAAAAGATCGATATTATGCAGCCTTTAAGGGTGTAACCGATTCGGTTCGGTCCGGTTTTGAGATTTGAATAACCAATACCGCACCAATTACACCCCTAAACCGATACTTTTAGTTTTACCGGTTCTGGCCTGATTCGGTTTGATTTTTTCGATATTATATATATATATATATATAATATGCTATATATATTATAGTATATAATAATATACTGATAATATATTATAAATATATTATAGACTCTAGTGATATATTATAATATATAGTGATATTGTATTAGTATAACTACTAATACTATAGACTACAGAGATAATATATAGTTATTTATATAGGATTTTAAATTTTAATTTTATTTTAATTAATAATTTAGCATATAATACAATATTATTTTATATATAATTATATATATTAGATATCAAAATTATATAAAATATAAAATATCATATAAAAATATTTTATATAATATAAAAAAATTAAACATATATATTTATATGAATCGGTCCAGTCCGGTCTGGTTCAGTCCAGTGTTAGAAAAAAGAAAATTGGAACCGGACTAATTTCAACTGATTTTGAGAAAAATCAGACTGAACCAATTTAGAATCGGACCAAACTCACTGGTTCGGTCCAGTTTACTGATTCACCGGTTTTTTCTCACCCCTCGTAGCCGTAGAGAAATAGTGTATATATATATATATATGGCAAACCTTAATTGGCGACTGTACAAGAGTTTAATCAAATATGCAATACACCCGACCAAATTAGCGTGTCGGGTCAGGTTAAGAGCCAAAAAACTGGTCCAAAATTTTTTCCAGGAGCTTCACTTCAGCTTAGGCCAATATACTCCATGACCTAAGCCTCGTTGAAAAAAAAAATGGCAATAAATTGTTGTCGAATTGGATCATCAAATCCAGCGTCCACAAAATAGAACACTCCACACAAAAATACCGACAGTAAACGAAAGCACTCTCTCACGTGCCTATAAAGTTGACGTTAAACAACTTGACCTCAAATTCGACCCCTAAAATCTCTTTGTATATATATCTGATATATCTCTCTCTGTTGCGCTCTAAATGATTAGGATCAACGTTCATATGCCTGAGAATAAAGGATTAGGAGCATAGAGTCAAAGAAAACAATAAAAAAAAAAGGACAAAAGAAGTGGTGCACTTGTGGAAAAAGGTGCGAACTGTCCCCATCACATGATCAACACGTATGATTATAAAACACAGTTTCATATAATTGACCATGCGGATACATAGAGATAATATTTTAAATAAGCATAAACACTTGGATTGTATATAGAGAAGTCAAGATCAATGGTAGAAGCTAGATCCTATCCAACCTGTGATCAAATCGATCTTACTGGCCGGCACTTTAGATGTGAAACTCAAAAGCAACACTGCGTGCGTGCGTACGCGAAAGTGACAACGCTAGAACTAGGTCAAACTACACAGCATTTGCTCGACTCATCTGAATTTGGGCCCTCTTGAGAGTATCTTATCTTCACGCTATCTATGGCATGCATGCACTTTGTGTTGTGATGGTTTTCGCCTCTACTTTCTTTAATTGGACCTGTCAATTATGAGATTTTGAAAGATCAAGAGATTGCACTTTGGACAACAAAAGCTAAACCTGAGAACCGAGTCAACTTATAGCTTGCCACTTTTACGTGGTTGAGTGAAATAATGGCTCTTTACCAAACAGGCAAAAAGGATATCAAAATCTTTGGAAGAGACTGAGAGGGAGGGGAGCGCATTGCTGCTTGTTTTCCTGAGTTTTTTTCCTTTTTTTTTTTCTGTTCTTTTTTGTGATCTACTTTCCATCTATCTCAAACTAGAAACCTCTTTTGGAATTGGGATTTTGAAATCATTGCATTGCATACCAGAGTTTTTTTCAGGAAAAAAGATGTGAAAATCGTGTTTGTGCTGTGGAAGAATCCGCCATGATAATGTGACATCATGCTTTTAGTGATTGGAAAATAGGAGTAACTCAGATAGACTAGTTCCATGCACTCAAGGAAGAGAAACTTGAAATTTCATTGTCTTAGAACAAGCATTGGTCGATGCTTTCTGATGGTACTGATCAAAGGCTACGTACCACTGTGCCAGAAAGTTTTCACTGTTCCTTCTTCGAGAAATATATAACATTTTCATGATTTTAAACGCTCTATCTATCTGTCTCTCATTTTATATAATGACCCATTATTTAAAGCTTGGCGCCCCAACAGTCCTAAGATGCTTGGAGCCCCAAAAAGAAATCCTGTCTCTTCTTCCCACAATCCGATATTTTTTGACACACAAGATGAGGCCAATAAAACAGTTAAATCAAGCTGATGACAGTTTATCCTCTCTAATTCCCCAAGCTAGCTAGCTTAATGTAGACTTGACAGTACTGTTTAATTATTGTGGAGTTGTATTTCTTTGTTTTATCAACCACAATGTAGAAAAGAAAGATAGACTTGAGAAAACAAATCCACAATGAATTAGCTTGTTTAATTAAAACATGATCTGTCATGATATCGGATAATAAAGAAAAGGGTGCCATTTATGCGAGAAGGGTCATCGAGAATATGTCCAGATCTGCTGTTATATGTGCCAGATCTATCAAAAACGCATTCCACGTACATGTCCGTGAAAAGCCCCTTCTTGAGGCTTTGGATTTGCTGATCATGAGACTGAGGCCCCCATGCAGCACGAGGCATAGCTTTTGGCAATTGGCAATTCAGACCGTTTTATTGATTGTGGATGCGTGCCAACAGGTTAAAGACACAACCTGATGGATGAAGCAAAATTATAACTCCTTGGGGTCGTGGGAATTAAAAATAGGTCTAGTAACTGCGTTTGAATGTTGAACAGAATTGAGTTGAATTGATAAAATATTGTTAGAATATTATCTTTTATTATTATTATTATTATTTTGAAATTTGAAAAAGTTAAATTATATTTTGTGTTGAAATTTGAAAAACTTGAAATGTTAAGTTGAGATGATTTTAGCAAACGAATTAGTATTTCGCTTTTACATACATACATATATATATATATATATATATATATATATATATTTACGATCATTTTGAAAATTCAAGTTTTGGAAGTCTTATTCTTTATACTGTTTTCCATTATTTAATTAATAGGTGTTTTGCAGTACATGCTCTAGATGATCATCAAAATTAACGAATTTATATTTTCTTTGTACCATGTTTGGCTTGGTTTTGGGAGATGTAATTGGGATCCTCATTCTCCTTTTATGCCTTACTTGATATCAAACAAATTTACTTCTCTAGAAAAAAAAAAAAAAGAGTTTTATGGAAATATCTTGAAAATAATTTACTAGAGTTTCAAATTAGAGAAATTATATTTTCAGTCTTAGGGCGCGCAAATCTCGTCATTCTCTTTAAAAAAAAGTAAGTAAATATGAAATTCACATGAAAAAAATTATTTTTTAAATGATAAACTCCATTTTTTTTCCAAAATGAGTATGTGAGACTTGCACAACCTAAAACTGTATCTAGCATTAATATTGATCTACAATTGAAATCTCTAAAGCCTATGTACTTATTTGAATAATTTTACTTGCATTTTGAAATAGAAGACATGCCATCTACACTATTTATGCAGTATTATTTGACTTATAAGAGTTCACGAATTAAATTATAACATATTAATGATATGAAATGTGTATATCTAGCTCTAACTTGTAAATTCAACTTTTATCCTGAAGATAGGGGTGAAAGTATGGTGACCAGTTTGAGTATTTTCATATGCTGAAAAGTGGAAAACAGTGATAAGGAAGTAAAGGTAGGGAAGAAGTATACATAGCAAATAAAAAAGAAAGAATGGAAAACCAGAGATGGATCGAGCAGCATAGGAGCATGATGGGGGGTGAAGACCGCAACACGTGCTCTGGTCTTCTGCTTCATCCGCGTCAATTCATGCACTCATCGAGAAGTCAGCCAGCCAATGCATTGATACATTACATTGCATATCTCTCTCTCTCTCTCTCTCTCAGAGACCACCACGATGACACGTGCCCTTGCCTCCCAAATGCCTCTCTCTCTCTCTCGAGCGTGTCACAAGCTGTGTCACCCAGCAACTTGACCCCTCAAAACCCCCTTTGGCCTTTTCTCTCTGTCACCTGCTTTGAACTACTCAAGCACACCTACTTTTCCCCCATCTTTTAGCTTTTATTTTCTCGTGGCATTGTAATTAATACCCATGGGCCATGTTTACATAGATATAAAGAAAAAAGAAAGTTGTTATGGGGGGGATTAATTTAATGATGGCTTCTCTTTACCCGGCAAGTGAGTGGATCGAGCATGGGATTGCGAGCACACGCCTGCTACCTCTCTTGATGACTCATTAACCTATGTTGGTAATTGGGGTGGGAGACATTACCATGACTTGGATGAGAATCATTGTACAAGCCCCATTTTCCTTGCTCTTTCCCTTCCTTTTTTATTCTTTCCATTTTAGAATTTAGTACGTTTTTTTTTTTTCATCAAACACTATTCATTATTCTACATCTTACATTCTATAAAAAATATCTTCACTCACTTCCATATCATATAAAAAAATTATAAGTATGGAGTGTGAGAGTGAATAGTTACTTATGCATAGTAAACTCCTTAATCCTCGTTTATTTTCAGAAATAAGATAAGTTGAGATTAAAATTAAAAAATTAAATAAAATATTGTTAGAATATATTTCTTAATATTATTTTTGTTTTGAGATTTAAAAAAATTGAATTATTTATTTTATTTTGTGTTGAGAATTTGAAAAAATTGTAATAATGAGATGAAAAATTTTTAAAATTTTCAAAATATTGGATTTTAATCTTGAAAACAAACCAGCCTAATCTTCTTAATTTGCTTCCCGGCCATTCGATTTTTTAATATTATCGATACCATAACACTATCCTATATATAGTACTAGTTATGATTAATAAAAATTTTAGATTTTTATTTGAATTTGAGAATCTAGCTAGCGTAAAAAGATATATAATATAAAATAGATTATACAATATTTTTTGATCATTTAGTGTTGTTCAAAAAATATATACAAAAAACAATAAATGTTGTAAGATCAATTTAGTATATTTATCTCGCTACTATATATCTGATACTCTCAAATTGCTAAAAATAATTTGAATAATCAATTTTTATAACTTGAAGCAATGAAATCAAGCACATAAGATTCGATGGGTTGGATGATTTTATGCTCTGAATGGTCTTGAAACCTTGTTATTGTCAAGTCTAAATTTCAACTAAAACTTGAGATTGTGGAAGTCAAAATTTTTAAAGAGATTAATCCACATTGAATTAGTCATCTCAAAGTCAAAATAATAATATAATATTATATTTTTTAATAATTCTTTTTATATTCTTCAAAATAAATTTTGATAAAATAAATTATATATATTATATCTTAGAAATTGATTTACAAATTTTCATGAACATGTCCACAAGCATTTGCAAGCATACAAGTCTTCTTTAGCTAGACTTTCTATTTCAATACAATTTACAGGACTTCAGCTTTCGTATTTATGATAAAAAAAAAGAAAAGGAAAAAAAAACACTGGTGAAAATACAAAGAAAAAAAAAAGAAAATGAAGAACTGAAAAACGAGCGAAGGAATATATTTGTTGGGAATAATTGTAGAGTAAAATAATAGTTTGAAATGAATAGTGACTAGTCAAATTTAGAGAAAGATATAGAATTAATGTAGTTTAAAAGTAGAGATTTGAATGTTTGCCTAATCCAATCCAGCTCACTTTTAAGCTACTCAGTCAAATTTTGACTAGCCACTAGCCAAATACCAGTGCTCAGCTTAGAGATATCAATTGAAAATTTTAAGGTTACAATTACATATACAGACTAACTAATTGTGACACCTTTTATGCAATGGTATGATGACATGTGATGGGTTAAAGATATGCCAACCATAGAATAAAGTCCATTGTTTAGGTTTCATATCAAGTAGTACTAAAGTTGGTTCAAAACTTTACAAGTGTCAATTTTTGGGAAGGAATTTGAGTAATCTTCCTAATTAATAGGGTTTGCTTATATGTGTGTGTGATTAAACTCATATAATGACACTGATTGAAACTTTGGAGGTTAGATTTCTGTGCTTCTCGAAGAACCCATTAGCCTTTTGCTAAAAGCCTAGCTAGATGATGCTGAAAATCATGAAGACCCGCGTACACAAGTCATGTTTAGGTTTAACCAAGTCATGTTCTACCTTTTATTGCATGTGCCATGCAAGTAGAGAGGGTGTTTACTATTAATCTAGGTTTAACCCAATTAAAATACGTACATCTCCATTAATAGGGATATATTATTTATATATATATATATATATATATATATATTAGTGTTCTTTTTAATTATCAACAATATTGTGCTTTTAAATAACATTTTATTTGATTTATTACATATCACATATAAATATTGACCCATTTAATTTAAAATAATATTATAACTTGAATGCTTTATTCAACAAACAAAAATAATAGATATACAGTACTCATCTATAGTACTCTTCTCAATAGTTTTTTTTTTTTTGTTCCACACCTAATTATTTTGTAAATTGAGTAATGTTACACGTATAATTTTTTTATATAATTATATTTAAATTGAGGGTATTAGAAAAGTGTCATATGCATATCATTTTACGTTTACATTTCTTAACAGATTGTACAAGAAGTAAAGTTAGTTACCAATGTAGATGTAACACTTGAATAATACTAAGTACAAACTTTAAATAAATAAGTTCTATACAAATCATTTGTAAAAAAATAGTCATATTAATAAAAAATAGTTTTTGTTATACTTTTTTAAAGTGTAGTCTCTATTTTTTTACAAAGACTTGAGTGAGATTTGTCTATTTAAGATTTGTACTAATCATTTTTCAAGTCAGATATGTGTTTTCCTATGCTTATGATGATGAAATTAGGCCATCTAGACAGAGAAAACTTCGCTTTGTAATTGACATTTGTTATTTAAATTATAATCTATAGAAAGTTAACTATAATAATTCATATTAAATATATTGAGGATGATAAATTCATGGCTAAAAAGTAACATATATTATTATATATTCACGGTAAAAAAATATATATATATATAATACTAGAGAAAAGTCATTATAGCAGTGCACACTTTGCACTCACTGCATGATTGCTTCTAGTTGATTGTTCCCAACACTAACTTGGGGAGATGTGTGGTCTAAATGATGCCACATCATATATGCAAAATGGATCCTCTCAATATTGACTTCTATTTATATTTATTTAAAAATAAAAAATAAAAATAAAATAAAGGTCCAGACGACCCTGGCCAAAAAAAAGTTCCAGACTCTGTTAAATATTTGAACAAATTCTGGGGAAAAACTTTGTGACAAAAGACTGCTGAAACTTTCCTATTTATGCCTGCAATTTGTCTGCCTACTGTCTTACAATTATTGCTGATACAATTATTGTAGCTTTGACCCGCGTTATTCATGGAATGAATAGGGAAAACATATTAATTTGTAGTTTTAGAATATAAAAGTATAGCGTATTTTTTTAAAAAAAATGTTTTTGAGATTTATATAAAAAATTATTTTTTAATAATAAAAATTATTTTTTCAATATGAATAAGCATGATTTACACTACTTAAAATTGTATCTAAAAATGCATCTCAACGAATCCTAAAGATCTAGAATCAGAATTCTTTTTAAAGATACATGATGATTAGACCTCTTAAATAAGATACTTAAGTCATGTTTGATTTATCTTTGAGACGTGCTACGTTCACCGCTCCCAGCTTTCGCTAGAAGTTACCGTTAGGTAAATTTTTTTTTTTTTTTTACATATATTTTTTAACACTTTTAAATATTTTTAAAAAAAATCATAGTATTATTAAAAAACACTTCCTTAATCACTAAGTAAAAATAAAATAAAAAATCACAACGATAGAATAGAACGGTAGAAATGAGTGATAAGAATAGCATTTTTTTTTATCTTTCCTTGAGCAACCATTAATGTCAGTACTGGAAATGTCGCTATACCTTAGGAATATTCTTTTGCAATGTTTGAACACTATTTTCATGTGTTTCTTATTTTTTTCAAGTACAATGTTTGTTAT
The DNA here is from genome assembly GCA_961763995.1 of Juglans cinerea. NCBI lineage: Eukaryota > Viridiplantae > Streptophyta > Magnoliopsida > Fagales > Juglandaceae > Juglans > Juglans cinerea. The sequence goes on along the minus strand of CAUIVZ010000008.1, from coordinate 23,104,282 downwards.
AACATTATGGTAGTATCGGTGGTCCAAAATGTTGAGTTTGTGGAGCTTGATTCATTTTTGTTGCAGTCCGATCTGATGATTCGACTCGATAAAGGTTTGTTATAATTTTTTGGTAGAGTTTCAATGAGGGCTCAAGCCGAAGCTCAAGCAGAGAATTTGTTGAACACTCGCTCGAGTAAATATTAGACATAAAGTTCGCTCAAGTCTCGTTTAACATCTCTCTCAAGCAAATAATGGGATAATTGAAAAATTAAAATTTTCACCGTATAATCCTATATATATATATATATATGTTTATTATGAGTAGTATAGTTGGTCCTGGACTATTGTAATTTTACCCCACAACATACATTGACATTTCTCAAGAGAATAAAATCTTCTACGGTTATGTGGACTTAGACACATTATCTTGTGATTGATTTTCTTGTTTTACTTTAATTTTCTTATATTGTTTTCACAAAAAAAAAAAAAAATTAAAGACTTAAATTTTATCATTTCCGATCATCATAAAAAATATATATTTTTAAATCAATGAAATATCCAATATACTATTGAAGCAGATTTTGTAATAATAAAAAATATTAATTTTTAACTTTTTAATATAATTTTAATAAATAATATCAAAATTGGTACAACAAATTTATAAATAACAATAAATTTTGCTATTTATAATCCTACGCACTATATATTGTACTGCTTATTATTATTTTTATTTATTTTATTTTATTTATGCTAAATTAAGTCATAGTGAAATTGTTTAATTTCATTTTATTATTATAAATTTTTTAAATTCTCGTACAAAATGTAATAAATAATTTACTTTTTTTAAATTTTAAAATAATAATAACATTAAAAAATAATATTTTATTTAATTTTTATTTTTATTTAAAATAATTTTATTTCACTATTTAAATTATATTTTAAAATTGAATTTTTTTTTTATCATTATTATATATAATGTACAGTGTAAAGAGGATAACGAAACTTTTCATAGCAAAGACCTTTTTCTGCAGTTTATTTGCTGTTTTGACAGCAAAAGGATTGCTGCCATGGATGGTGAGGTCCATCAAATGGTGCCACTTTGCACAGAAGTAAATATAATATAATAATAGGAGTAATAAACCGAAGCATACAGAGACACATCATTGCTCGTACGGATCAATTAAGTCCAATCACATTACTTAAATCCTAAATGCCCTCAAATCTTTGCCTAAAACCAATCAATTCATTAAACTAATCACCCAAAACCACCTTTTCATATAATAATATATATTACAAAATTAAAAAAGCTTGTGATTAATCAGTGGGAGACTGGCTGACTACTTCTCGACTCGACATTTGGGTGCTCCTTTCTACCTTTTACAACTAGCCCTCTTGTTTACTAATAATTACAATACTGCCTAAATTATGAATAAAATTCTATAAATATAAATGATTTTTGCATTCTTTAGACACGCAAGTCATTACGTATTCTTTTTTAAAAATGTGTGTAGATTTAAGACTTACATAAAACAAAAAATTTAATAATAAACTCCATTATTATTTTAAGAGAGTGAGCACTAAGCATGCACATCTTATGACTATATATATCATTATATTTTAAATTAATTAAATTATATTTTAATGCCCATACAAGAATATTTTAGTTTGGTCAATCGTTCTCTCTTGATATGAATTACAATATATAGATAGTCTCAAGACAACAAGTAACAGTATATCCGCCACTCTCATCGTTTTCAGCAGAAGTTCTACCACTACCAGTAGTGGAACTCCATTATTTGCAATTTTTTACGAACAACTTATTTTCCTCTTTTTAAGACGGCATCCTCTTTGTAGGATATGGGTGAAAACTAAGAAATTGATCACAAAATTTTTTATTTTTTTTATCCACTACTTTGCACTGTTGTTATTGTTATAAGATGTTTATTGAGGAACCCCACCCCCCTCCTGTACCATTTTTTCTAATAAAATATACTTGCTTGCTTAAAAAAAAAATCTTCGAGTGTCATAGCTTCGTTTGGAAGTTCAACTCATCTCAATTCATCATTATAATTTTTTCAAATCTAAACATAAAATATAATAAATAATTCACTTTTTCAAATTTCAAAATAATAATAATAATAAATATTAATATTTTAACAATATTTTATCATCTCAACTTAATTCATTTTAACATCCAAACGTAACCAAATGACTGACCTACGTCCAGAAAACATTACCACGTACCTTGGAGGAACATTATTATTCTGAAATAGTTGTTTATATTAATTATGCAAACATGTACTTTTTCCTCCTTTATTACATTAATTATTGAGAGGGTACGTTACCTAACTTGCTACCTGTAATTGATGCATGCATTCAGCAAGTGCAGGTCCATGCATTTGAAAAAGAAAATAATTAAATGGATTTAGAACAGCTAATTAGAATTGGTCTTCAAGGCTTACAGTGAGTTGCATCCCTGGAAAAAGACCATTTTTGTTTTCTGTTTTCAAAGGCATAAATGCCATATGAATGAACTGTCTGGGTGTTTATTAACATGAAGACTATATAATTGTGCCTGACCCCTCACAAACATTAATTTCTATCCAGGCAAATGAAAATCCACCACATTTATTATATATGTCACTCAGAATAAGATTTTTTTTATACTGAGGGTGGGGGTTCGAATCTGATCTCTCATTTAGAGACCAGGTAGCCTTATGCCATTTGGTCTAAAGGTCCTTGGCCACTCGAAATAAGATTAAGGCTGCATTTGGTTTTAAGATTTAGCTGAATTCAGTCTAATTTTAAGTTGAATCTTACATCCAAACACTCAATTCTCAGATTACTAAACACATTTCAATTCAAAACCTCCTTACATGTGAGATCCACAACATTTTTCAACTTAATACATATTTATACGTAGGACCCACAACCTGTTTCAACTTTCTATAAAAAATATTAAACTCATCTTAACATTTAAATACACTTTAAACTCAGTTTAGTTTTGCCCCACATAACTCTCTCCACTACTCAATTCACTGAACTAAGCTCAATATCCAAACGCAGTCTAATTCTTTAACTGAAACTAATTAAAGAACTTTCCTTAAATAATTTTTTAGAATAATAGAAAATGCTCGAAAGATGAAAACCAATGTTTTGATCTCAACTTAATAATTAGCTTTCTTGAGGAATAATTAAGTACTTTGGGCAATTACAATTAATTTGTACTTCTAAACTACCTACCACTGATAATTTCATAACTTAGAAAGCTTGCAATATATACTTTTAAAATACCAATAATGTACGTTTAACTCATCTTAAATTAGCATATACCATATTAATGCAGCTTAGATCAAGAAATGACCTACTTGTTTTTAAGAGAAATGATATACTTACTATTATATAGCAACTTGTTTACAATTATGTAATAAAATAATATTACTTTTAACTTTTATTTTGATTTCTACTTTTGATTTGATGGATTTAAATTTAATAAAAAATATTATTATATTTAAAGTTGTATATAAATTATACGTGAATAGGTTGTAATACTATCACTATTCTTTTTTTAATGCCCTTTTGGCTTTAAGATTCATGTCCTCTGATTTTTTTCTTGCATGCCCAATTAATAGCCTTTTATTTTGCTTTGTATATACGTTTACCAATGAATAAAGTAGCTAGTATCATGTCTATATATACGACATGATTTATATATATATATATATGTATGAGAAATACAAAAAAATTAAAAAAAGAGCCCTGATGCTAGCTTTTTTTCTTGAGCCAAGTGCTTGTAATAGCTGGCTAGGATTCGTGAAACTTGGTGAAAAGTTAAAAACAAATTATAAATAGTAAAACAAAATCAATTTGATTTTTAATTTCTTGGATTCATCATATAATCTTCATCTCAAAAGCATGCATGCACTCCCTTCCTTTTTTTTTATTGTCTGGAATTATATATATATATATATATATATATACATATTCTTAACCTAAAACTTGCTTATTTTTTCCAAGGGTCTACGTACGACATTTAGAATGTTGCAGAGAAGGTCTCTTTCATGGAGTTGTAAAGTCATATAGATATATATATATATAACAAAAATATGTGTGACCATTTATGCATGCACGATATTAAGTACTAGAAAATTGTAAATTAATTACAAGCTGGGAAAGCAAGCTAGCTTTTGAGTTGTTGTGTGGAGTAGTAGCTCCATTTATAAACCCCGACATGTTACCGTCTGGTTTGTCAATGGGTGGGTGCATTCTTTAATTCTGTGAGAAGTACTGTGTATATATATATATATATATATACCTGTTAATTCCCTTCAATCTAGTTTGATTATCATGTAAATTAACTGCATAAATTTGGAGGAGTAGTAGGTCGTCTACATGCAATATTGTTCATGAGCTGATGTCATTTTCTCATATTGCTAGTTCATAGTCATATCATGATGACTTGATTTTATAATCCTTAGACAGGTTAGAAGGATGATATCTTCCATCAAAATATCTCAACTATTCTGTTTAATGAACAAAGCAAATTAAACACACAACACTTTTTTAGTATAAATAAATTGAATTGACCCAAATAGTTTATACGAGTTGGCTAACACATGCAACTTTACATTTTATAAACATCAACTCATTACAAGAAAAACGATCATTTGTGATTAATTATTTACGACTATAATGACTATTTACGATTAAAACAGACTCATTTTAACGAAAAATAGTCATTTTATAAGAAATAACTGGTCATAAATAAACAATTTTCTTGTAGTGAATATACTATATATACCAACTATATATTCACATTTCCATGATATAGATCAATGCATGATATCAAAATCAATACTCATATATATATATATATATATTTATATATATCCAAAATTGATAAACATAACTCCTGATCAGTTCATTTCCAACTAAAATAATACAATCAAATAAAACTTGTCTAACTAATTAACAATTAATACCTGATAATAGAAAGGGTTTTTAAGTTTCAAGAGTGACTTGGTAAAAACATGATTTTGATTTCTAAGCATTATATATATATATATATATATATATATATATGTATATATGCAGGTTGTCCAGTTGCGGATTGATCCAAATGTACACATGAAGTCACAAACATTAATATTCTCACGTACATGTCATTTTCATACACTAAAAAGGCGAAAATATTCCCATGACACACCTCTTTTATTCAATGTGCCAATTCAGGTTTAATTCTGATGATCATTACACTGCCATTAATATCATTAGTTTATATCACCATTCAAATGGATGGAAAATTGAATTTTGGTGGGTACATTACAAAAGATCAGGTGTCAGTCAAGAGTACAAATTTTCCCTGGAAACTTATTTATTGGATGCAACTATTCACATCATTCATATTGCCATATTTTCCTCCACCTGTTCAGACATACATAATACCAAATATTCAACTTCGAATTTGTTGATTAATACTTCTTTTAGGCCATTGTTTATCTGCCCAAGACTTCACACATATTATCCCAACCTCTCAATTTAGAAGCACATTATATTAAGGTTGCAATAAAACAAGAAGATAAAACAATTGGATTTTTTGTTTTGTTTTATAGCAAACTAATGATTCTTGGTTAAGAGAAATAATCTATACAATCATAATTAAGGTGTGCAAATTTCGGTTGTATACTGTAACGCCATGTTTTTAAATAGAAATACTCTCGACCCATCTCATCTCATCATTACAATTTTTTAAAATTTTCATACAAAATATAATAAACAATTCAATATTTTTAAATCCAAAACAATAATAATATTTAAAAATAATATTCTAACAATATTTTATTCAATTCATCTAAAACTATCTCATCTTATCTCACTATATAAAAGAGCCCTAAAATTATATTTAGTATTATTTGTCAAAAAAATACTTTTGAATGTTTGGTTGGTACGTGAATTATTTACAAAACCAATCATAATATATCTTTTTCGGACCGTATATATAATCACAAAAAATAAAAAATGTTAAAAACTAGCTCGATAATTCAACAAAAATGATATTTGAAATCGTGAAATATTCAAATACTACATAATTATTTTTAAAAAATTAAATAAATATATAATACACATAAAAAAAACTAATTTTTTATTACTAAACACCATTATTTTTCAACAAAATTAAGCAAGACATGCATACTCCAAAACTTATCATTCAAACTACCATTATGATAAAGTTGAAACTTCAAACCTCCAAAACTTGTAAGCAAAAATGGAAATGATAATAGTCGGGAAATTAAAGATTGAGAAGGACAGAAGAGTAGAAAGAGAGAGGAGGAGGGGCAAATAGGAAAGCAAGAAGATTTTAAAGTGGGGAACGGCGCAGTGTCTGTCCTTTCCCGGTAACCCCGGTGGTTTGCTCGAATGGGGAAGAAGAACAACCCTTTCTTTTATTTCTGTCCTTTAGGGCACTTTTCAACCTCCAACTCTCTCTCTCTCTCTCTATCAACACCCATATCGACAACCGTATTTTTCTCACACTTTCTCACTGACCAAACAAACCCACCAACCCTAATCCTCTCTCTCTCTCTCTCTCTCTCTCTCTCACTATATATATTTATATATGTTTCTCCCTCTGCCACCATTTCCGTACATGTAAGTGCCGGTCTCTCTCTTTCTCCAAATTTCAGCTCCCTACTTCTCCTCTGTCGAACTGAATTTTTGTGTTTGTTCGTTAGCTGTGGATGAAACGAGTGAGCTAAGCGTGACTGAAAGAAAGTGGAACAAAGAAAAAGAATTGGAAACTCAGGTGCACGAAATCAGCACTCTTAACGGGAGTACCGGGAACACCGAAAGAGAGGTCTTCCGCTTCGATCTCTCTTATTGTTTTATTTTGCTCATTCCGTAACTTTCGGTCGCCGAAGTGGAAGAGTACTACAGATTTCGGAGAGCTGTGAATATTCTTCGAATTTTTTTAATCTGTCTCGTTTCTTTGGTGGGTGGGTTTTAAGGAGCTGATGATCTAAGTGCTTGATGTTTTTCAGATGTGATGAAATTGCAGATTGTGATTCAAGAAGCTTTAGGACCACAGATCTGTGAGTTCTGGGTTCATATCCAAATTATCTAATTAAACGGAGTTTCTCAATAACTATTTATATAACAAAACAAAGCGGAACTGAGAGCTTAACACCTGTCAGACTCCAACCAATCTTCAAAGTAAGCAAAATCGATTCACTTTCTTTCTCTCTCTTCTCTGTCTTTTGTTGGTAATTTTCGGACAGTGATTTTATTAATGGGCTTAGAATTAATTATTAGTGAAATGGTTAAGCGTTGTAGTAATGTAGTAATGCCTGGCATTTTTAGGGCCAGCGAAAGCTTTAAATAGGTAGGGGAGGCCGTAAAAGGGTTAGGTTCAGATCGGCGCTCAGCATGCTATTTACTGTAGTAGCTGCTTTAGCTTGAATCTGAAGCACAAAGGCTCGCTCAGATCAAGGTATACATATCTGCTAGCTCCTTTTGTTCCTACTTTTGCTAAAGCTTATCGTCTTTAAAAGCACACTGAGGTTTCAAGTCTTTAAGCCTTGAGGGAGGGGGGCTTGATGCCTTAATATAGCTGTTTGTGGACGAAGCAAAAACAAAGTCAGATCTCTCTCTCTCTAAGCTCTGTAATGACTGAGTGATTAAAGCAGTGTGTGTACGTATTAGCTAGTAAGCATTTGTTCCTTTTTTTCTTTTTAACTGAGTTTTTGTTTTGGCCGGTAAATTTTGCTTTTGGTGTGTTGCAGGGCTGAGGAGGCTGAGGCTCTGAGACGGATTCAGGCTTTGCTTTTGAAAGGGGCGGTCTGCGACTGCAAAAAGCTTAAACAAGAGCTACTGCTAGCCTTCACTGACTTGGACCGTGATATATCGGCAGCGTAAGAAAAGGCCTTTTTATCACTACACAGCCAAAGTACTCTCTGAATTATCGTCATCAATATGCATAGTACACAGCAACCCCACCTGCACTTTCATCACACCTCTTCCTCTCTCTAAAAAAAATTGACTCCCTCTCTATTTATTTCTCTCTCTCTTTCTAGAAGTAGTAGAAGGATAAGAGCAAGAAAAAACCTCATAAGCCAGAAGGTGGGTTTAATTGTACGAGTTTTGTTGAGAAAGGCATGAAAGTGGTATGGAAGCGGAGGAGATTCAGCAGGCAGCAGCTTGTAAGTTCCCAAGAGTTGGAAACGGTAGAAACGACTCTAGCAAGATAGGCTCAAAAGGGGGTTTTGATCACTACCCAGATGATGAAGAAGATGGAGAACTCAACAGGGCTTGCTATGTTGTCCCAGGAAGCGATGCCGGTGGGAATGCTAATCGACTTCGAGGATGGAACCATTCGCGCATCATTAGGGTTTCGCGTGCCTCGGGTGGTAAAGATCGGCACAGCAAGGTCTTGACGTCCAAGGGCTTGAGAGACCGGAGGGTTAGGCTATCGGTTACTACGGCGATTCAGTTCTATGATCTTCAAGATCGGCTGGGTTACGATCAGCCTAGCAAAGCTGTGGAGTGGCTAATCAAGGCTGCGGCTGATGCTATTGCAGAGCTTCCTTCACTAAGTAGTTCTTTTCCTGATACCCCGAAGCAGCTGAGCGATGAGAAGCGGGCGAGTGGAGGTACGGAACAAGGGTTTGATTCAGCTGAGGTTGAGTTAGATGGTGACCCAAATTTCCAGCAAAACCAAAGCCAGCACCTTTCTTTGTCCAAGTCCGCTTGTAGCAGCACCTCAGAGACGAGCAAGGGCTCCGGTTTGTCGCTCTCGCGGTCTGAAATCCGGGTCAAGGCACGTGAGCGGGCCCGGGAAAGAGCAGCTAAAGAGAAAGAGAAGGAAAATGACTCCCGTGTTGCTCAAAATGTGAACCACATTTCGCACAATGCTTCCTTTACTGAGCTTCTTACCGGTGGAATTAGCAGTGTTAACAACAATGGTACTAGTCCCACCGGATCAACGCATCAAAACCCTGGTGGCGAGTCTAATTTGTTTCACAAGGCGGCGGCGAGGCAGTGGACTTGTTCGACCCCAATGGACTACTTCAACTCGGGCCTACTGGGTCCTTCGTCCAGAGCACATCACTCATCGGGGTTTTCGGGACAAAGCCACTTGGGAAATTCCATTCCTCAAGCAATGACTATGTCGGTTCCGACATTCAATATATCAGGGGATAATCATTCAGAGCTGCAGCATTTTCCTTTCGTTCCCGACCATCTCATCCCGGTGGCCGCTGCGACATCGCAGCCCGGCAGTGGGCCGGTTGACTACAACCTCAACTTCAGCATCTCATCATCCGGCCTTGCTGGTTACAACAGGGGGACCCTTCAGTCCAATTCACCGTCTTTCTTTCCTCACCTTCAGAGGTTTTCTCCTATAGACGGACCAAATGTACCCATCTTCATGGCTTCGACGGCTTCAGCGTCTCCACCCATGGAGAATCACCATCACCACCAGTTCTCACCTGGATTCGACGGCCGCTTGCAGCTCTGCTACGGCGACGGTAGCCGGCATTCAGATCAGAAGGGTAAAGGAAAAAACTGATCAGTTCCTATCAGAACAACTTTCCTTCTGGTCCCTTCTTCCTGGTAAGCTACAGTTATTACGATCCTCATTTTCTCCGCTTTTCTATTCCTGTGCTGGTTTGGTTCTTTGGCTATTGATAATCGCCTTTTACTTTTTCGTCGCATGTGTTTGATGTGTTTTTTCCCTTTTTGCCTTTTGGATTTGCGTGCTGTGTGCAATATTATGAACTGTTTTACTTTCATGGTAATCCTAAATAACTGAAACCATTGGGCACATTTTTTATGGGTTTCACCTATTTTATTGTCTTTGTTGGATTCTTGCATGATTTGGTGCCGCCAATGAGGATCGACTGGTTGTCTCCTTGCTTGTTCTCTTCTTGGTTTCCTTATCGCTAGCATCTGCAAGTCGACGCCAGGTGTTAGCTCGTGTGAATGTGTTTTTGCCTCCCTAGCAGTTGCGCGCACATGGCAGTGGCTTGGCTCACTGTCGGGCTCTGGAAAGCGTTACTTAGGGTTTGAGTTAAATTGATTTGGTGAACACACGAGGAGCTAATCCTATTCCTCTTGTAAAGCCCATGCACGTACGTAGGCAGTAGCCCATTTCAAACTCGATGGAAAATCACAGGTATAGTAGTAGATTGGAGATGCTTGGAGAATGATATGAGATGAGATAAGAATTTTGTAAGTAGTAGTAAAATGGTTTGTAAATAATAATAAGATAGTTTGAGTTAAGTATTTATTGGATTTTGGGAGAGGAGAGAGAAAAAATTGAATAAAAAATTTTAGAAAATAAAAATATTGTTAGAATATAATTTTTTAATATAATTTTTATTTTAAAATTTGAAAAACTTAATTTTTTTTTGTTTTTTATTTGAAAGTTTGGAAAGTTGTAATGATTAGTTTGAAAAAGTTGTAATGATTAGTTTAAAAGTGTTTGTGTTTGAATGATGTTTAGGAAGTAAATGGGATAAAATGAGATGAGATGAGGTGAGATAAGATGAGATAAAAAACTTTTCCAAACATTTCCAGAGATTTAGATCCAGTTGCATTAGAGAAAAATGATAAGATGTATGAGATTGTTGTTAGGGAAATTTGAAGGAGAGAGATGATCATAAGTTATCTAAAAACATTTATTTTGGACTTCTTTAGGAAGGTTATATATTAGGGTGATTTCCTCCCATTTGTGAATTGTATTGTATCTTAGAAAGGAATTATGCACCATCGCCTTATTAAAAGTTGAAATGGTTGATATGGTGGCTTAAATTCCTTGTTACGATTGAATACAGTAGTTGAATACTCTGTATTTTAGAGGATGAGGAGCTTTGACCAGGTTGGGAGGAAACCATCCAAGTACTTGGGAGGAAACACTATTGGGGTGCTTGAGGAGAGAAGCTTGATAACTCGATTTAAAGGAGCTGCTAGGAAAGAGTATCTCCCAACTTGGGTATAGAGGAGCGACCCATGGCTTGAGCTTGATCACTCGGGAGAAAAACACTTCATCAATTGTAGTTATCTCAAGGAAGTCATTAGAGCTTGGTAGAATTGTTTTGTTATATCGGAAGAACAATCCTTATGAATTGGAATGGTTATAGGAACGCTGTTCTAAATACTTGGGCGGCCATTCTTGGTACTTAAAAAAACTATTTCTGAAAGAACTTAAGTTGGATACATGTGAGATATTATTGGAATTGTGATGTTCACTTTGTGAACATAATATACTAGGCTTAGGCTTAAATGAGTGCACTAACCACTTCAAGTCACCACTTATCTAAAAAATTAAAGGTGATGAGAAGAGATAAATTTAGTTCTTTAAATTATATTCTAGCACTCACATATTTGCTAGACTCTTCCTTAATAAGTGGGTCCAATACGTAGAATATCTAATTACATGGAGATTGAATTGTGGAGTTAGAGCCTCTACTCTAATATCATGTTGAATCACCACTTGTCTCAGATGCTTAAACTGAAGAGAAAAGGTAAATTTCGTTAGTTATAGTATATTCTAACAAAATAAGTATGAATTATAACCCTAGGATAGATTATTTTAACAATAATAATTGATTGTCTCTCAATAACTCGCGTTTGAAAAATCTATAAAGAATGAACACTTAAGCCACATTCAACGACTATTCAGAAGATCGCTTTCATGTTCTTGTTAGTGGTTGCCAAATAAACCATTACCACATATAAAGAAAAAATTATGTAGAAAACAATTCTAACCCATAAAGATTACCCACCAGGGAGGGGATTTTTGCCAATTGCACGGTGGCATCTCTTGTTTGCTACATGGAGAAGAGGAGACATGGTGGAGGAATCTCCCAGGCTGTATAGTGCAAAGAAGGGAGACATGTTGCAATTGGAGATTACACCTCCATGGGCCAAAGTGAGATCTCCCCTTTGCACATGGCATACATGATGAAGGGGGGTGATCCTCCCCTCCTTGTACACGAGGGGAAAGTTTCCTCTCCATGTACCATGTGTAATGGGTGCTCCTACTCTACTGTAGGCATTACGCAAAAAGGGGAGATATCACCAAATCTACATGCACAGTGACAGATTTCTTGCCTCCTTCAAGTTATGTTAGGAGATCCTTCTTCAAGTGCACAGAGGTGGAACATAACTTGCATGGTGGCCCTATGTGATTTTGGGGGGAGGGGGTGATTTGGCAGACCTCCCCCATCGCACACGGTTGTAGTGGAGGAGAGCGCCCCCCCCCCCCAATTGGATGGGATTCTGGATTGCGAAGTGGGTGGTCTCGTCCATTGCATGAGATGGTTTAGCCCTTGTTATCCTATAAGGAGGATCCCCTCCATCAGTTGTAGTAACATGAATAAAAAAAATTGCCTTTGTGACCCTCCTATTGATTGAAGGATTCAGGCTTTTGAAGAATTATTGACTAATGAATAAAGGCAAAACAATTTAGCTGCAGCAATGTTTTGGATAACAAAAGATCATTCACAAGAGAAACTAGAAAGTACCCCAACTATGTACATAGAAATGTGTAAAAGAATGTTTGATGAAGAAATAAAATGAGATGTGGCTAGGGTCAGTAATTCGCAGGTTCCAAGATCGAAATTCGGATTTGATACCATTTATAATATTCTAAGAAGGCCCAAGCCACATTTAAGTTTATACTTCAAAATGATTAGTCAATATCATAATTAGGACAAGATCTTATTCCAAGTCATTTTGAAATCTCATTTAGTGCATTTCTATTCTCAAAATGGATTATTACATGTAAAGTTGGAACTTGAACTTAAGATCTATTTATAATATTATGTTAAACTACTACTAATTCTAAGAGTTTAAAGTTCAAACTCGAAGAAAGCATCATAAGCGCTATAAGTCACTAAGGGGTATTTCGTGATAGAGTTATTCTCAAACTGGTGTGTAGAGCACACAATCCACGTTAGTTGAATGGTAAGATTTCACTCTTTTTGAAAAAAAGTGGGTAAAGTCAGAAACCCACCTAAAAAATCATATTTTTAATGGACTCCATTTCTTTTCAAAAGGAGTACACGATGATTGCATACTCTAGGACTGCATCTAGTATTGTCCTTTTAAAATTTATCTTCCAGATTAAATTATGTGATGTAAGCAGTTTAGTAGGTGTGCTTAGATATACCTACACATCGGCCTGAGAATATAATTTTTCTTTATGATATACTTGTGGTCCTTAGGGTTTTTCTATGTGCTTAGATTGGAAATGCAAAGTTTTTCTTTTTAAGGGGAACATCAACTTGTGCCGCCCCGCCCCCGCCCCCTCCCCTCCCCCTCCCCCTCCCCCCCCCAAAAAAAAAACCTAGCAATCACACTGTTTTCAAATGTATTCTATACTTAACAAAACCGAGGATTTACATCCAAGTTACTATAAGATGGCTTCTTAACAAGCCAGCTCCTGGTGACTCAGATTGGACCATCACTGGGTGGTCAGAGGATGTGGGGAGGATTTCCTCCACCTCCCCAGTCTCTCAAGAGTTTTTTAATGTTTATATTAATACTAATTAAATTTTCTTTCTATTATTTGTAATTACTAATATTTCAAATTGCTTTATTAAATTTCAGTCGCAGAATTTTAGACGTTTCAATGTTAGGGCTTGTTTCCTGAAGAAACCCTAGATTTCTTGTTAAATTTGCAAATTTGATGGCATGGAAATTGACAGTTTAAGATGAAAGTTATTTGTTTTGTAATTTGGTGTGCAATTTGAAAAAATACCATAATTTGATGATACAAATGAAATTTCCCCTCATAATTTGGAGTGCACTCCCCACGAGAATAGTTACATTCTGACTTGATTAGCCTTTTGCAGCACTAATATATAATCTGTGAAGATTTCGTTTACATTATTGTCAATGGATATAGTGAGAAGCCTGCTACTTGTTTCATTGGCATGCCCTATGCTGAGATGGTCTTATCTTTCTTGTTGATCAGCTTATTTGTTATGTATTGCTAGAATTCATGCTGACTCCTTCAATCCTTGTGGAAATGACATGAATCCCACTTGCCACTTTGCATTGAATTCTTTCTGAGATGATCTTTCGTCCTTGGCTGTCTGTTTCATTGGCATGTCCTATGTTGGGGTGGTCTTATATTATCTTTCTTTATGTCCACGTTATACATTTTATTATTGCTATAATTCATACCGACTCCTAATGGAAATGACATGAATCCCACTTGCAACCTTGCATTGTAGATCTTCCTGTTTTCTTTATTGCAAGAATTCGTGCTGATTTTTAGTGGAAATGACTTGAATTCTACACGTCACATAGCATTAATTGGATGTTAATGTAATTCTTGTTATTGGATATTGTTATTCTACACGTCACCTAACATTAATTTTTTTAGCTATAAAAAAATTAATTGGTTGTTTTTCTTGTCATATGTTAAAATAACCCTGCTAGCTGTCCGTAGAAGAGAAGGACTGGTTCAGGCTGGCTTCCTTTCATAACACGCCCTTCCAATGCTGATATTTTTTTTTCCTCTACGCAAGATGGCATTACAAATTAAAGTGAAAGTAACTATAGCAAGAGATTTTTTAAAATTGTATTCAAGAAATTAAGATATCTGACTTGGAGCATCTTTGTTTGTATTGTTCATGTGAGAAAAGGGCTAACTAAACTCTTCTAAAGCCTTATAATTAAGGTGTTTTCCAATTTTCATACATCATTAATGTTAACAGCCAAATGATCCCATTACAGTTTTCTATGTAGTGGCAACATTTCCCTTCTTTTGGCACCTTGGAATGTTTAACCTAGATGATTTCATGTCTAGTTTGGAACTTTTATGATGTATCACAAGGCCAATGTGGGAATATATAGTGAGTGAGGAAGCAATTATAGGGAGGTCAAGACTGACAAACTTGTGCTTGAACCAAGGTTGAGTTTTCTTATCCGGTTGATGTGCTCAATGGAATATTAAGCATTCACAATTTCACAAAATGCAGCAAATTTTAGTGAGCTTTTATCAGCTATAAATTATACTGTAGATTTCTTCAGTTTCCTTGGATTTTATCCACACATCTTCCAAGATTTTTTGAGTTATCACCATTATAAAATCATAAATTTGATTGAAAAAAATCTATTTACAAGCCTATTTCTCTACAGTCAACTTACTGCTGATTTTGCGGCCTTCCACTTCAGACATCTTAAAACATTATTTACGTTTTAGCTTTTTAAAAGTTTGTAATGGTTTTATCTATTCTGAAATGAAAAATCATGAAGTGAACAATTGGCTTACCAGTGGTTAAATATGTTTGATCCTATGAGAAATTCAATGATTAAAATTCAACAACACTTCAATTCCTTTAAAATTAATGATTCTTATGCATACACCTCTTGGACTTAACCTGGTAGTGTCGACTAAAAATATATAGGCATTGTATCCGTTATACTAAACCACTTGGATATGAGCCTACTTGTGCCTGACTTTTAGATATCTTATTGGATGTTATTCAGGGAACATCGGACTACTAATTCGCGCAGCATTGCACGATTGTGTGGTGTGGAAACATCATGCGTCCTAAGGCTTATATCTAACCTATATGAGGTTGTTTTCGACTATATATGAGTAATTGTGAGAAGATGAGCCTTAATTACCACAATTTTTGAATACCAGCTAGTCACATTTGTGTAGTACTTATGTCACAATTAGGGTTCCCATCATCGTGACCACAAATTTTTCACAAAATTAAACTCACAAACTGGTACGTCGGATTGTAAAGTTACTTTTATTATAAAGTAGATCTAATGTATCACATGAAGCCACGTTAATTTGTGAGTTTACTTTTGTGAAATTTTTTTATGGCTGTAACATTTCTCTATATATAAACTAAACCTATTAATACGCTTTTGATGCTGGTACAATATTCACAGCAAATGCAATAATGTTATTGATATTAACTTCTAATGCATGTTTTAGCTTATGTGATCTATAATACTCCAGCTTTAGTAATCCTTTAAAACTTTTTGAAGCTCCAATAGCATTAATTTCTCACATCATCTGTATGTTGATGATACCTTCTTGTTTTCTAGGGCAATTTTGAGTCACCTTCACTACTTGCGTGTTATTCTTATACTTTGAAGTAGTTTCTCGATTGAAGGTTAACTTGGCTAAATCTTTTTTGGTTGCAACGAGACAAGTCTCTTATGTAGATAGTTTGGCAAACATTTTGAGGTTTTGAGGTGTAAGGTGTCATCTTACTTATGAATAACTTGGCCTTTGGGGTTCACATTTAAGACAAAGGAAATATTGTGGGATGAGGTTATTGAGAAAATTGAGCAAAGACTAGTTGGTTGGAAGTAGATGTATTTGTCCATGGGTGGTATGGTTACTTTGATAAAAAATACTCTTTCCAATATGCCTATGTATTTCATGTTGCTATTTCCACTTCTAGCTAGTGTGGCTAACTTTCTTGAGAAATTGTAGTGACACTTCCTATGGGGTGGGTTAGATGAATAGGTTAAATTTAATTGATAAGCTGGTAAGAAGTATGTGCCCCGATCTTTGAAGGTGGGTTAGGAGTTCAGAAATTGCTTTTCTTTGATTGTACACTCTGTTGAGGAATAATCCCACATTGGCTGTGGACAAGGTCTTGAGCATGTTTATAAGCAATGAACAATCCTCTCTTGAAGAACTGGTTTTATGAGATGAGTTAGGCCCATGAATTTCTTCATGGTATTAGAGCCTGCCACAGGACGAATGGGGGCCCACACTACTTATCCCGTGACAAGGACCAGAAAAAATACTGGCCTGCACGTGAGGGAGGGTGTTGAGGAATAATCCCACATTGGCTGTGGACAAGGTCTTGGGCATGTTTATAAGCAATGAGTAATCCTCTCTTGAAGAACCGGTTTTATTAGATGAGTTAGGCCCATGAATTTCTTCATCTTGGGGAAGTGGCTTTGGTGCTATCAAAACGAGAGAAGTCTTGTGGAGACCTGTTGTAGGACACTAAATACGGATTCTCATGGGGTCTCGGTGGTGTTGTAATGACATTCCAAGTGCCTTACATGTTGAGATTATGGAACAATATAAGAAAAGGTTGGGAGAAGTTTTCTGAAAATACTAGCTTTGAAGTGAGAGATGGTGTTAGTTATAGATTATGGCATGATTTATTGTGTGGGGGCTAGGCTCTTAAGGAAGCTTTCTGGGATATATACTCTGTGGCTTGTGCTAGGGCTTTGTGGCAAATGTTTTGGAGTCATCTACTAATCTTCCTCTGTGGAAGGTAAGTTTTATTAGAGCGGTACATGATTGGAAGGTTGATGCCTCTACTAGGTTTTTTAATCTGTCATGTTCCACTAGCTAGTTTGGGAATAGGAGGTGAAGAGAAGGTTATTCGGGCTTTTGTACTAATAAAGGGGAGTACACTATTCGTTCTTTTTATAATGCTACCCATTTCCTTTCCTTTGAACAAGATATATAGCGGATTAAAGTGCCTGCAAGAGCTTCATTTTTTGCTTGTATAACTTCTCTAGGAAAGATTCTCAGGTCAATCTGATGAAAAAAAACATATTGCTGTTATTTAGCAATGATCTGTAAAAAGAATGAGAAGTCTGGCATTACGAAATAGTCACTGCTTTGTGGAGTGACTTTATCTGTTGGGGTTGGTTTGTCTTTGGTTGCTGATTTGTGGAGTGACTTTTTCTGTTGGATTGGCTTGTCTTGGTTTATGCCTCTTATCAGAATGGTGGATCTTTTTACTCTTGGAGAGAGGGTTAAGTGAAAGTCCATAAATTGTTCCAGTGTGGGAAACAGTTTCGACGTACCTTATATGATGTATTTGGTGGAAGGAAAATTCTATACACTATACTACCATCCCACTTTCATCTCACTATGTAAGATGTGACACATTTATCACCATTGAATGATCTTTTATTGAATGATTCTTTATCATCTAATGGTGTTAAATGTGCCACATCTTATATAATGAGATAAAAGTGGGATGTGAGTGTGATGTATAACATTACTCTATTACTGACAACTCCTATAGACATTAATGGGCGAAATTTACATGATTTTCTGGGATATTATCACTTTCTAGATAGGAATGTCTCTTATTAAAAAAAACATATACAACCTGTGTACTTGGAGGAGTACTCATTCTGAACCTTTTAGCGAAGTTTTTGTTATAAGTTATAATAAAAACTCTTTGAAATTCCGTAACATGTATTCCTGGTGATACATAGTTCATTATTCCTGTACGTCTTTTGAATAGACTTGCAAATGTTTAAAGCAGATTTCGAAGTATGCATAATCAACTTCTACATGAAGTTCGCGTATTTCAGTTTTAGTAGCATTTGCCGAGTAGGCGTTGCGTGTTACTAGAGCACTGCATTCATTGCATGAAAAGGACATAAACAATCAATCTTAACTGGTGGGACTTGCCTGTCTCTCCTCCCTCCCGTTCTTAGATCGTACACTTTATCTACCCGGTTGACCTATATCCCAATACTCATGACATTGCATTATTTTAGAACGGATTGGCACTCCCCCCCCTTCTTATTTATTTAATTATTTTTCATCAAGATTTGTATGTTATGACTGATGTTACTTTCACTTTTCACAGTAGTGTAAGCTAGGTCCAGTTAGATTTTAACAATGCTTATGATATGTCAAGATTGGTTAGTGTTATGTGAGATTATAGGAATAGAATCAGTACTGCTGCTGAAACGTGAGAATAAAATTTCAGATTAGAGCTTCTAATTTCCTTGTTTTGCCATTTTGTCTTTCAGCCAAATTCTGCAGCAAAATACAATTTTCTTTCGAGTGCTGATTTACTTATATTTCGTTATCTGCCTTTCTGTGCTACATTTAATGGAATATCTAGTCAGCACTTTCTCAATGCATGTCATGCTCTTTCTTGCAAGTAAAATTGTAGAGAATTATCTTGGATTTGTATCCCTACTTGGCCCTGCATGTCTTTTCTGCGAGTTTATCAGTCAGCAATGCAATGATACATACATTATAGTGAGCCCAAAGAAAACGTTTTCATGTTTGGGTTCTGTTTTTGAATATGCTTGACTTATTTTTTTTAAAAATAATCATATGTGATCCTAAGCGTCCGAGTGCTGTACATTCTCCCATTTCAGCTCACAGCTGAACTCCTGATCGTGAGAGATTTTCAATGGCAAAAAACCCTTTTTTTTTTCCTACTTCACAGGCTGATAGTGGGAAAACTCTATTAATGCAGGGAAATGATTCGAAGGAAAAGTAGCGGGCAAGACATGGGGTGAGTGCAGGCCTGGACGTGAGTGAAAGCACGCCTTCCGTGCATCGTTCGATTCCTTATTGTTATGCTTGTGAAATTGTTTGCATGTCTGTTTAATCAGTTTCAAGTCATTCGGCTTGCCCGGGATATATATTTATTTAGTCCTGCAAGGCATTGTGTGTTTTGATCCATAACTTACAATTCAATTGAAGTTATTCTTTTGTCTTCTACTCTTAATTTGCAATTGCCTGTGCTGTGTAATTTTGGTTGAGCAAACAGCTTTTTGATGAATCTGTGAGCAAAATAAACACCGGTTTCTGCAAGTGTTGCCATGACACTTTCATTTGAAACATATCCAATTGTTACAAATTTGATGTCAATGGTATTGTTTTTCCTTTTCATCATGACTGGGAAATTTGGAATCCAATGACACTTGGAAAATAGTATTCTTAGATCCTCCTCTTGATGTTTCATTTCAAGCCAATTTCTTTCTACAAAGTATCTGTATTTGCTGTGCATGCCATGTAAATCATACAGAATCATTATAATGAACGGCTCTCGACTCTCTGCATGTCGACAAATGATCCTTTGTGTAAAGCAACAAAAGCGAACCTATTTGGTAAAAAGCTTTTGAGAATGTTTGAAAATCCACTTTACTTTTCTGGTGAATATTTGCATATATATAATTTTACATATCGAATGGCTTTAATACAAATCAATTAATTTACAATTGAAAAAAAAACAATATACAAAGAAATCTCCTACAATCAGGTTGGTCAACTTTGACATATATGGGAAGACTTTGATTGAGGAGTGATATCCCCCCCCCCCCCCCCCCCCTCCTCGGGCAAGTTGAGCGTTGGATTGGATCGGACGTGGAGCTTGGATTGAAAAAACTCAAATAGAGGTCGAGAAACACTCTTAGTAAAAATGTCAGCAACCTGTAAATGAGAGGGGACGTTTTGTGTACGTAGTTTGCCAGCGACAAGAAGTTCGCGAAGAAAGTGGTAGTCCAATTCAACATGTTTGGCCCGCTTGTGAGAAACTGGATTGGAGCTCAAAACAATAGCACTTTTGTTTTCGCATAAGAGAAGATGTGGTTGTGGGATAGGTACTTGAAGATCATGCAGTAGATGGGTGAGCCAAATGAGTTCAGTAACAATAAAGGCAAGGGCACAATACTCCGATTCGCAGCTGGAGCGGGAGACAGTGGGCTGTTTCTTGGCACTCCAGGAAACCAAATTATCACCAAGATAAACAGAATAACCAGAAGTCGAACGACGAGTATCAGGACAGTCGGCCCAATCAGCATTAGAATAAGCAACAAGAGTACTAGGAGAGGCAGATGGTCGAAATGTAAGTCAAATTGAATGGTGCCTTTAACATAGCGGAGAATACGCTTAACAGCCAGAAAGTGATCGTCAGTGGGAGCATGCAAAAATTGACTTACAGAGTTGATAGCATGAGTAATATCAGGATGTGTGATGGTCAAGTACTGAAGCGCACCAACGCGAGATTTGTAAAGAGTGGGGTCTGAAAACAGAGGACCATCGGCGGACAGCTGCTGAGAAACAATCATGGGAGTGTGAACAGGCTTACTGTCAAGTAACTGAGCTCGAGAGAGAATATCCCGTGCATATTTGAGCTGACTGATGAAAAGACCATCAGAAGTGGGGGAAGCTTCAAGACCAAGAAAGTAACTGAGAGAGCCCAAGTCCTTGGTGGCAAACTCAGAATTGAGTTTGCGAGTGAAGCTGTCAAGAAGAGAAGAATTGTTGTCTGTAGTAATGATGTCATCAACATAAAGAAGTAAATAAATAATATTCAACTTCTGATGAAAGACAAAAATAGATGTGTCAGCACGACTGCAAGAGAAACCAAGATGAATGAGAAAAGAACTGAAGCGCTGAAACAGGCACGGGGGGCTTGCTTGAGACCATAAAGAGCTTTCTTCAACTGGCAGACATGATTGGGGAAGCGAGGATCAATGTACCCTGGAGGTTGCTCCATATAAACATTATCAGTGAGAGTGCCATTAAGGAACGCATTCTTGACGTCAACTTGGCGAAGAGGCCATTTCTGTGTCACGGCAAGAGAGAGCACAACTCGAACTGTAGTAGCCTTGATGACAGGACTGAAGGTATCGATGTAGTCAAGACCAGGTACTTGTGTATAACCCTTGGCAACAAGGCGGGCTTTGAGGCGCTCAATGGATCCATCGGGCAAATATTTGGTTCGGAAAACCCATTTGGAGCCCACAATGTTGGTGTTGTTGGGTCGAAGAACCAAAATCCAAGTACGATTACTCTGCAGTGCATGCATTTCTTCATCCATGGCAGCTAGCCAGGCAAAGATTCTTAGCAGCAAATTTGAAACCTTTAGGCTTTGTCGATGCAAGAAGAGAAGGAAGAAGACCAGAGGAACCCAAGAAACTAAGATGCGCCGGATGGCGAGTCTTGAAAATACCAGTTTTAGCTCTCGTAAGCATATGATGAGAGCCCAATGGAACTGCAGCAGGAGTGGAATCTGCACGGGGCTCAGGAGGAGATGGACTAGGGGCCAACTGCTGCAAAGGGGAACCTGCAAGAGAATCAGGGACCTGCAAGGACTCATTCACTGGATTAGTACAACTAATACACGGACTAGACCCGGATTGAGTAATATGTGGGGAATGGGGTGAGGAGCAAGAGGGAGGCGGGTCTGTATGGAGAAGACTAGGTTCAAGGAAATTGGAACATTGAAGTGAGGATATGGGTTGAGCTTGAGAGTTAGCAAGGGAAGGAAAATGAGTTTCATCAAATTGAGCATGGCGAGTGATGTAAAGCCTAGAGGTGGTGGGATCAAGGCAACGAAACCCTTTGTAAGAGGGATTGTAACCCAAAAAAATGCACAGAATGCTGCGAGGAGAAAATTTGTTAGGCATATAATTACGTAGATAAGGATAAACACGACAACCAAAAGGATGAAAGTTTTCATAATTTGGAAAGGTACCATACAAAATCTCAAAATGTGATTTACCTCTAAGAAGCGGTGTGGGCAAGCGGTTAATGATGTAAGCTGCAGTGCTGAAAGCATCAACCCAAAAATGAGGAGAGATGTGAGAATGAAAAAGAAGTGCTAATCCTGTCTCAGTCACATGACGATGTTTTCTTTCTGCACGACCATTTTGGGCAGGTGTGTATGGACATGAAAGCTGATGGTGAATGCCAGAAGAACGAAGATGATCTTGAAAGAAATTACTAGTAAATTTAGCACCACCATCACTTTGAAGAGCAGAATATTGATTTTTCACAAAATTTTGAAATTAAATAAAGACAGGATAAAAATCAGATTTCAATTTCAAAGGATACAGTCACGTGAAGCGAGAATAGTCATCAATGAAAATGACATAATAAACAAACCCCGAATTGGATTTGACGGGGGAGAGACCCCATATATCACAGTGAATAAGATCGAGCACATTAGACGACCTATGTTCATTACGAGAATAAGGCAAACGATGACTTTTTACAATTTGACATGTGTTACATAAAGTAGGAGAGGGCAACAAAGAGGTAAGATAAAGCTGTCCTTTTTTATTTAAGAGAGAAATAACAGAATGGTTGACATGACCAAGACGCGCATAAATCATATGACACATGAAGAGATTTATTTTTAAGGACAAAAATAAAAGCAGAATTTTCGCGCTCGAGCACATATAAGCCTCCATCATGCTTGTCGGTTGCCACCACCCTTCCTGTTTTGCGATGCTTAACAGTGAACGATTATTAGTAAATATAACAGATAATGGGAAATCAGATGTTAATTTACTAATGGACAGCAAATTTTTAGTGAGACGAGGAACAACTAGGACATCTAGGAGATGGAGATTCGGGGTAGGAGAGAGGTTACCCGTGTGGGTAATGGGTAGTGAAACACCATTCCCAACAATTACACAATCCTTACCTGTGTAACTTGTAGACTGGTCCAGTTGAGATGAATCCGAGGTCATATGGGCCGAGGCTCCTGTATCCACAAACCAATCAGAGCCCACATCTTTGGAGAGGGAGCACGAGTTGGTGAAGGCCTCGGTGAGTTGAGCAGAGTGCTCACTCCGAGCATAGCGCTGGTTGCAGCGATCGGCATAGTGACCATCCATCCTGCAAATCTAGCAACGAGGGGGATGACGTCCTTGAGAGGAGTTGAAGCATCTGTGTCCGCGGGTGGAAGAGCTACTGCCATGGGCATTGGTGCGACCTCGTTGGTTGTGGGAGAAACCACCACGATGAGAAGAATTCTTGGTGGCGGTAAAAGCCGTAGCAGAGGAGGAAGAGGAGTCTAGAGATTTATGGAAAATCTCAAAGCTCTCTACTTTCGAGATCAAATTTGCAAAGGAGGGGACAGGAGTTTGGGCCATTTGAGCGAACTCGAGAAGTCGGGCCCTAACCTGTGGAGGAACAAGTGCACCTTATCAGTGCCATCAACAGGCCTTCCAATTGCATGGAGTTGGTCACATAAACCCTTGAAGGCGCGAGCATATGCTGCAACAGGGCGGGATCCGCCCTTCATCAACTGGAGATCATCCTTGAGGCGGAGTTCTCGTGCCTTCGAGCGGTGGCTGAAGGTATTTTCCATGGCTAGCCACACCTCACGAGAGGTGGAGAGGCCTACAGCTTTGGCCATTGCTTCCTTGATGAGGGAGGAAAGTAAGAGGCTGAGCAAACGCTGGTCCTTGGCTTTCCACGCCAGGTATTTGTTGGAAGGTGTCTGAGAACCTGCGGGTTCGAATTGAGGTGGCGGCACAAGTGTGCCATCAACATGACCCAGTAAATCTTGACTCTCAAGAAGGAAAAGAAGTTGGCTCTTCCATAGGAGGTAGTTGGATGATGAAAGCTTGATGGTAACCATGTGAATCATGGTGTTGAAGGGAAGGAGGGTGGGTGCAAAATCAGAGGCCATGAGGATCGAAGGATGTTAATCCAGGTATGCTCTGATACCATGAGAATGCTTGAAAATCCACCTTACTTTTCTGGTGGTGAATATTTGCATATATATAATTTTACATATCGTATGGCTTTAATACAAATCAATTAATTTACAATTGAAAAGGAAACAATATACAAAGAAATCTCCAACAATCACGTTGGTCAACTTTGACATATATGGGAAGACTATGATTGAGGAGTGATATCCTCAACAGCTTTAACATTTAATTTAAATCAAGACTCGCTGCAGGCAAAGTAAATGCATGCGTATAACCCACTTTAGGATGCTTACAACTTTTAACGATGCATACATTTGTCCTGCGCCATGCCATGCATGGGTTTTATTTTGCATTCTGAGTGGGAGTTACTACATCATCTGCAAGTGCAATGAAAGTTTCACGTTAATTAATTAACACGTATAAAACAGGAAAATTGCATCAAAACCAAGCAAACATAACCCCTTTGCCTTTTTAGGTGATATATTTCTTCCAACATTTCATCAAAATCAAGTTGCTCTGAAGAATATGAAAGGTAAGTTTGCATTTTATTTTGAGTAATTAATATATGAAGATGAAACTTGTATATACAAGTTGGAACAGAAATCTTCTCAAATCATTTGATGGAATTGAATGGTTTAATTTTAGTGAAGAATAAACATATTATATGAATTTACAATATTTAATATTACTCTGAGAAAAAAAAAGAAGAAAAGTCTGCCACAGATATACAACCCTGCACAAGACGCTGAATTATAATTCTGCCAGATAAATCAGGACCAAAAATTTCGGCTAATTAAATCATTGAGCTCCCTTCCCATCTTGAAATTTGTAAGAGCACTAGTAGTGGCCTCAACAAACTTTGTCTAAAATTTGATTAGAAAATTCATTTTTCCAAATTTAGCTTGCTAATTTTCAACAACATAAAAAAAAGGCTCAACAAATCTATCATTATTCTATTAAAATATTGATTTTGAACTTTTTTATTTATTTTATGATTTTATTTTCGGTTACGACTGCAACAATGAGAACCTGCAGGAAATAAAATGTAGTAGGCTATTGAGAATCAACACTTTGGAAATAAAACACACGCAAACATCACAAACCAGATTTCCACATTCCAGAAAATAACATCTTCATCCACATTCTATTTTCTGGAAAAAAAAAACAGAGAAAAAAAAAGATCGGCCAAGAGGCGATGGGCTGCGACGGTGGCAGGCGAAGATAGCATGGAATTTGGGTGAAATGGTTCGGCTGCTGGTAAGAAGATGAGATCGTGGGTCACCTACAAGGATGTGGGCGTGGGATTACTTGTATTCGAAGATGAAGAGGAAATCGTGACAAATAAATGGATGGTAATGAAGTTACTGTTTTGAGAAGATGATGAAAAACCGTATGAACTTCATTTCGCACTGCAGAAAAAGAACTGAAAAGTGATGGAAATTCCCATGATGAAAAACCGTTTTGAGACGTGAGGAAAGCGAACTGAAAAGCTTACCTGAAAAATTGCAGTTGACCACTACAGCAGAAAGAGACCAAAGAGGGGAAAAGAAGAGAGGAAAGGCAGTCGTGCTTATTTCTTAGAATTTTTCTACTTGCGCGGGAGAGAGAAGCAGCGGGAAGACAATATTTTAGTCCAAAAATAATATTTGGCCAGCCCTTTGGCTCAATAAGTTTAGCTAGTGAATTAATCTAAAATTAAAATTACTGTTCATTTAGCCAGCCATTTGTTGTACTTTATTTTGCACTTTAGTTATTTTTTGGCTAAAATTTGACTTTGTTGAGTCCAGTACTAGTGCTCTAAGAGCATTGGCAATGGCCTAGCCAAATGCCAATGCAAGTCTATAATTTGACTATATTTATCAAAAAGCTTTCACATTAGACTAGCTAAAAGTTTAAAGTTTAACACTTGAGCTACAGTAAATCTTAGCTCCTCTATAAACTTGGCGAGTCACTGTTCACCCTTGAAATGTTTATTTCATTATTTCATCTACCTCCCCTCTCTTTCTCTCGTTCTTTCTCTTTCTTCGTCCGATTTCCCTCGATTTCCCTCGTTTTCCTTTTCTTCATCCTGAAACGTCCGAAACTCAAGAGACAGAGACCTGCTACTGCTTCGATCGTCCACGCCCTCTTCTCTCCGTCGATCATCCACACCTTCGTCTTCCAGCCCAAGCGTTAATTTCTCTTTCCCGCTCCTCTCTCCCTTTTATCTGTGTAGGCTTTCCTCTCCCTCTTCTCTTTCTATTTTCTCTCATTTCCTCTTCACCGAGTGATTGAATCACCTTGCTTTTTACTTTGCAAGGACCATTCATCTGTTGAACCCCTTTCCTTGCCAGTGAATCGTCGTCCAGAAGGTTGCACATTCCTCTACAAATCCGTCACAAGAAAATCGCGATTTGGGTATTTTTTACAAACTGATTTGCAATTTTGATTTTGCGATTTTGATTTTGCCGTGTGTTTTGCTTTACATGGGTTTTGATGAACACTCTGTTTCGATGGCTTAGAACTTTTGATTTTGCCGTGTGTTTCGCGATTTGGGTATTGTTTGCAGGAAGATTTTTTAATTCTAGTACTATCGGTTTCATCTGGCTTTGAGGCACTTCCTGTTTATGAACTGTAAATGTTAAATTTGTATCACATTGACGTACTTTTCTGAGTTTATTTGATGCTTATCAATGGAGTTATGTTAAGTGAGGGATGCTGAATGAGGTTGGCTACCCAGGTAGAAGAGAAGAGAAGAAACGATTTTTTTTTTTTCTTTTCAGGAGAGGGGGTTATGTACGAGTAAGGGATTTAAGTGAGGGATTTTTTTTAGGCCTTGTTGGTCATTTTTTGAGATGAAGTAAATCTAATATGAGCAATGTTTGTTTCTTCATATGGTTGATACAAGATTTGGTTCCGCTCATTTTATCACAATATAGTTTTACAAGGCTCATCATCTAATTTTACAATCCTCTTGCCACATCCTTTGTAAATCTTGCTTCACTACTTCCATGCTTCCAAAACTTATGCACGGCCTTTTTGAGATGTATAATGAAAATTTGCTTCCGTAAGAGGGAAATTGATTGTTATGGTTAATAACATGTTCCAAACGAACTAAACCTGCTATATCTGTAACTTTAGGCTAATAATTCTTCGATAGGGAAGTGAAATCTTGGCATTTTTTGTGATACTTATCATTCCCTGTGTACTTTGACATTGTTATATGACCTGGGGTTTATACCCTCCGCCAAACTAAGTTTCATTTAACTTTTGGCTTTCATAGTTGCATTTTCCGTAGTCTAAAAATCCTTACACTCGGAATGGTTTTTTTTATTGACAATTGGAGCACATAAGTCATGGATGAACATTGGTCCGATGCTTCGTTTTTTATGAAAAACAAATAAAATTTCGATCAATTTCCGTCGGTTGTCATTTGGAATTTTTTTTTAAAAATTTATTAAGTAATATAGGTGAACAACTTTTCATTGTTTTGTGGTGGAATTTGAGAGGAAAGGACCAGACCTCTAACAGAATCAATTAGTTTGTCAATCTATTTTCTAAGTATTTGCTTATTAAAGTGTTTCTGGCAAGCTATAATTGTTACGGGATTTAGCTTTGCTTCCTTGTTGGCTTCAGCAACACCAAGCAGAACCATTCAATGAGCATATAAGGAACCTCAAACTGCTTCTTAGCTAGAACTTAAGGTTTGGAAGGTTTCTTTTTTTGTTCATTAATATGTTTTGCCTGTATTCTGTGCAGAAAGTAGAAGCTTTTCCCAGCTAATTGTACAAACAAAAAAGAAAAAGACCCTATTAACCTTTAATCTTCCTTTCTCTTCAGATACATTTATATGCCAAAAGTAGTTCATAGCAATTTTTGAGGATTTGAAGTCTCATTCCGGAGGTACATCTACATCTCCTTCAACATCTTATGGAGGTGTCTAACTTCTAGTGTTGGTAGTACTAAATTTTTTGGAAATTTAGTGGCTGCCCAGCCATATGTGGGCTGGATAAATATGTGGCTGGGTAGCAACTAAATGCTTGGACTGTTACCAAATTTGTATATATATTATTTTGTTGAGAACATCTTTTTTTAAACTAGATTGTGTGTTCATTATTTTGTTGGAATGTGGACTATGGACTGTGTTGGACTATGGAATGTGTTTGTATTTATTTGTGGATTGTCTTGCTCAATAGTAATGTTCATTATATTCATATGTATTCATATGTTGGACTGTGGATTGTGTTAGTGCCTAAAAGGAATGTGTTGGTATTTTTTTGTGGACCGTGGACTTTTGGCTTGTTGCTTGTAAATAAATTTCTATTATAGTGTCCTTCTTAGTATTTTTAGTATGTCTGAATTTTAGTGTAGTGGATAGATCAGAAGGTCTGAATTTTAGTAGGTCATCATTTGTATTTTTTATTCATTTTCATGAATGAGAATAGAGTTTTGTCTCAATTCCTTTTGTATTTTGATTTCCTTTTAATTACACTTGCAATTTTAGGCACATTGTATAAGAAATAAGTTGAGGAAACAATAATTTTAAGTAAAATATAAATTATTAATTAATATATGAAGTGTATTTGTAAAATATAAAAAAAAAATTTGTAAAATAATATTAAAATATATAATATTATATTATTATTTTAACTTTAAGATAACTAGTTTAATGTGGACTCAACTAATAAAAAATTAATATTATAGCCAAAAATTAAGATTATGATCAAATTTTAGATTTGGTAATGGCTAATTTGCTAACGCTCTAAGAGGGTTTAAAAGTGAGAGAAGCTCACACACTTGAAATATCTGAAAAAGATGTAGGAGCAGGGGGGAAAGCAATCATCAGGGATATGGCAAAATGATGTGCATAATGCATATTTCCCGAACTTGATTGCAAATGCTTTGCTGTTTACCAAAAAAGAAAGAAAACAAAGGGAGAAAAAGAAAGGGACTGAAAATGCTTTTGCTATTATATTATATTATATGTCCACTAGTTTATGACAACCATTGCCGGCATATGGAAAGACCTGTGGGGGCTTTTACACCATTTGTTTACTTCTCACCTGATTCCATTTGTCCATATATTATGGAAATAAAGCCTAAAAAGGTGGTCTCATATCTTCAATTATATATAATAAGAATTCCGTTTTAAAACAACTGGAAATCGGGGGCCAAAATCAGGGTCCAGACTCCAGAGTCAATAGGGTATCGGCAGAAACTGGAAACAACTGTTTCACTATGTGTATGATTAAGCAGTTGAGTTTGAGTCCAAGCTTCATTTCACGTGGATTTTGAAGCTAAGAAACCTCATGTCACAAACGTGCAAAGGCACCAGCTTATTAAAGTACGATAAAAAAGAATAACTAATTAAATGAAAAATTCTGAGTAAAAAAATAAATAAAGTAGCTAAAAACCTCGAAACAGCGTTACCCCCATCACTGTCAACTATAATGCCATTAGCTAGCTAGGTAGGTAGGTAGGCTATTCCGACAAGACAAAGTAAAACAATCAAAATAATATTAAGAAATATATAATAAAATTATCTATTGCCCACCACCTTACCCAGATCTGATCTCTCTCTCTCTCTCTCTCTCATTTGATTATGCTGCTAGCTACTAGTTGCTTCTGGAACTAGAGTCGAAGTTCTTGTACATGGCTGGTGGCTGTTGCTTAAAATCCATCTCTCCCTTCATTGAAATTAATTTGAACTCTTATTGCACAATTGTTGCTATTATTGAGGAGGACTATCGAGATAGGCTGGAAAATATCAAAAGGCTGGCTTTTAAATTAATCCTCTACTGTTTGTTGTTGAAGATACATTCAGGAGAACCTCCAAACAATCATTATTACCGAAAATTATTTTTTTTGAAAATCTGGTGTGAGAATTAATGCTATCGAAAACCCATCTCATAATGAATGCTTTTGAATGAACCGTCGGATATAACGTGTCAATTAGTTAAGAACGTCATAAGAAAAAAATAAAACATAAAAAAGATGAGACAAAAGCAGCCCACCCTGCACTTATACAGCTGTGCAAGTAAATCAAAACCATCAGTTTGAGTTTGGAGGGAATTCATGAGTTTTGATACATCAAGACCTCCACACAAACTAATGAATGATGTTTTTAGTTTTTTTTTTATGGATATAATGAGTCCAATATCCAAGTGTATGGACACGCCGACTCATAAATAGCAAAGCTCGCCACCTATAAAGTTCCCCACCAGCAATTACATCATCTAAGGCAGTGTCGGTTTCGTCAAAGCACGCAACTCCAACTTTTACTTGGTGAAGTTCTATTGGGGTCCATCTCACACCACAATCAGGAAACACTTGAACTAAAAACTTAATGATTTTGTTAAGGATGACATGCAATTTTATGCATATACAAGACAGACAAGCTTTATGACTTCACAGTGGGGAGAAAGTATCTATGTCTAATTGTCAGCATTGTTAATATGGAATAGAAATACACGACCATCAATCCTTTTTATGACAACAAACACCATACTAAATCCTCCTTTACCTCACCACACAAGACCTGATTTACTTTCCCAACTCTACACTAAGTTGATGTAGTCCAATTAACTCCTCCATTAATTGAAAAGGAACCAGAGAAGCACATATGCATTTTACCACTGCTGCTACGAATGACTTAACACAGATCATTTGAAGCAAAAGGATAGTACATTTCTGTATAAGATAAGCATACCACATTCGAGCCTACTATATTCACATATAGAGACAGTTAAAACTTAAAAGAAAGTAAATGACTACAAACTGAAAGATCTTACAACGTCATTCTAGTTGCACGTGTGCAGTCTTAAAAGCATATGCCTTAGGCCTTTGACTTAAAACAACCAGCAGATGCATTTCCACCATCAATTCAAGCATAGAAGTAGAGAGACTAGGATTGCATGCATGTGTTTCTGTGGCAGTCCAAAGCAAGATTTGGCTTGGCACCCAACTTGAGATCCTCACAAAGCAAAATTGAGTCTTCTAATTCTCTGATTGCCAAAATTATGTAAATTCCATTTTCACCTCTTGAACGATAGCGCTTCCCTGGAAAACCCCAATCCAAAGTAAGAGAAACGCACAAAACACATAAGAATGATTCGTGTACAAATGCTGATTCACTACTTTCAACTCTAAAAATAAGAAAGATATGAGAAACATAAATTCAAAACAGAAAACAATGCACGGAAACTGAAGCAAATTTACTCCAGCAAACCATGTTAATAATGGCTTACGTCAAATTGGGTTGGAGTTTGCGATTTTTTCTTCTGCACTACGTCGTCACAACATGAGGTGAAAGGGATTCAATAATCAGTTTTCTTTCTACAAGGTCACAATTACTTAATTGACACGTTTTATGATACCTTTCATTTTATCATTTTATCGCATCCAATACAATTCTGTTTTCTGATTCTCCATCTCATATAAACAATCAAGCACCTAGCTTACTTGAATCATTGAGTTCTCCATATAACCACACCACACTAGAAGCTTAACAAAATTAGAGTGTGCCCAAACCTTGGGAATCCTCAATTGTTAAATTATGCATTACATTGACAACAAGACAGTATTCAAAGCCAAAACAGTATTAGTTATAACATGTTCCATAACATAAACTCTGATTGTTTCCTACAGAATGCCTTCTGGTGGGTAAGGTAAAACTTCTCTTCTGATCGTTCAAACCCAATTCACACTACACGAAACCAATCAATATGACTGAATTTCAGCGAAAAAGAAACCCAATTCTGTCCACTATTACTAAATATATGCAACATTTACCTTAGACCCATTGTTCTCAATCAGAAGGAGTTCATCTCAAGGCAGTAAGTCCGCCGCTTCACCAGCATCTTTGCCGCAGTCCCGTACGGCTCCTCAAAAGCCATCGAAACCCATGACACATCCGACACTTCCTTCCTCGCCATTGCCACTGCCGACTGCTCGCTAGGCCGAATCGCCACCAGCGTCGCCCCCTTCAAAACCATTCCACCGGGCAGTTCCAAGTGCGGCGCGTACCAAAGCCGCATGTTAAGCGCAGGCACTTGCGTCCTCTTTGATGCCGACGAGGCCGACAAGGGCTTCACCCTCAGCTCCTCGAGCTGGTCCCTGTTCATACACAACACGCCCTGTCCATCCGCATCGGTCAGCACCAGATTATCCAGAGTTTTGTGCTCCGAAATGATCGGCTGCAGCAAATAATGCCTCGCCGAGGCCGCGATCAGCGAGCTGATAGTCCAAACGACTCGCAGTTTGAGGCCCCCATTCGTGTAGAACGACTCGGGTATGCTTCCGTTATCGTCTCCTCCTCCTCCATTGTTAGTGGCACAAGACCCATCTGCACCATTGTCGTTCGCACTCTTGGTGGAGTCGACCACCGAAGATGCGCCGAGAATGACGCAGTTGTCGAGAGTGGAACCGAAATCGGCCCTCCACTTCAACAAAACGCCGTCATCGATGCCCAATTCTCCACCGGGAAGCTCGATGCGAAGGAACCGAACCTCGTTGAAGTTCTTGAGGACCTGGGTCGGAGAGTGGTGGGTTACGCCGCCTTGGTCGACCTCGCCGTCCTCAGCGAGGAACAGGGGGGAAGATGAAGAAGAACCAGAAGAAGACGGTCTCTTGGGGCCGCCTAGGAATTGGGTCAAGAACTGGTAGGGTTTGACGATCGTTCCCAAGAAGACGAAGCGGAAGAGATTGGAAAAAGGGTTGCGGGATTTATCGGAGGAGGAGGAAGGAGAGGAAGAAGAGGAGGAAGGGGAGGAATCGTCGTTGGAGATGACGCAGTCGACGCGGACGATGACGTTTTCGACCTGGGGGACCAGGGAGTGAAATCGACGCGAGACGACGCAGCAGCGGCCGAGAGCCTTCACATCTCCGATCTTGTTGAATACAAGGAGGAGGAGGGAGTCGGGTAATCGGTCGAAATGGTCGATGAACAGGTCTTCCGGTGAAACAGAGGAGAATGGAGACATGGTAGATACTGTGAACTTTGGGTTCGGATCTCTCTGATTAGAAAGAAAGAGAGGAAGAGAAAGAGGGTTAGTTAGAAGATGAGGTGGGGGTGTGCGGAAATTGGGTCAGGGTAGATCTGGGTGACGAAAGAGCATGGGTTTGATTTGAAATTGAGATTTGAGAGAGGTGAGGACAGAGAGAAAGACACACAGAGAGAGATACGAAGATAAAGCAATAAAATCCAAACCTTTAAATTCGGAGAGAGATTGGAAGGGTGAAGATGAAGGAGGAGCAAGAAACAGAGGAACGAACCTCAGAGCAAAGAAGAAGACGAGAGGGTCGTTGAAAGGAGAGGCTCTGCGTATTGAGAGTGAGAGAGAGAGAGAGAGATCGCGATCGCCGATAGGATCTTATTGGCGTTAAAGGTATGTGTATGAATGCGTCGTGTGTGTGTGCGCTGTGTCTGTGCGAGTCAGTTTTTTGTTGGCTTCTTCTCTCGGCTCCTTCGTCTTTTTTCGTTTCTTTCTATATTTAATTATTAAATATTATATTTATAAAAAAATATTTATACAGAAGATTTTATAAATTAAATTTTTGTGTTTTTTTTTTTTTTTTGAGAAAATGTGTTGTAGTTACATGATTGTTATAATATGTCAAAAATGATGTTAGAATAATAACAATAAAAGGGATAATATTCCAAGCATTTCCCCTTTTTTATTTTTAAATTATCCAAAATTATAATATAAAAAGGTCATTATTTATTATTAGGCGACATTACCCAAAATTTAAAAATTATATTAAAAGTCCAAATCACACTTAGGGCATGGTAAGATCTCATTCATCCTCCTAAGGATTAAAGTTTTTCCTTTAAAGTTAAGAAAAGAAAAGAAAAGAAAAGAATAGATCAGTTTTTTCCTTTAAATCCTTAAAGAAAAGATCGAGATTGGCTTTATCCAATAGCAACCATAAAAACAAAATTAAATCATATATATTAACTTATCGAACAATATTTAATATTACAAATTAGTACTCGCTAGAATATGATTATTACTTTCCAAGATAGCCTTTTTTTTCGCAATAATATAGATGATGATCCTCGGGATAATTACACACCAAAATAATAATAAATAAATAAATAAATAAAATTTAAGTTTTAAAATTGGATAATGAGAATAACTTAATGTGATACGTTAGATTGTAAAATTATTTTTTATTATAAAATAAATCTAACTGATCACGTAAAATCATATTAATTTATAATTTTATTTTTATGAATTTCTTTTATTATTGAAGCACTTATCTAATGTGTTTTCACAATTTTGGGATCAAACGATTCCATTAAATTCTTCCCATCTATTTACTAGTGAGAATTGGTTGGTTTGGTTACATAATCAAACTATCTTATCTCATCTCGTATAATCATTATAACATTTTTCAAACTTTCACATAAAATATAATAAATAATTCAATTTTTTCAAATCTCAAAATAAAAATAATATTAAAAAATAATATTATAATAATATTTTATTCAACTTTTAACAAAACATCTCATCTGAACTGCATAACCAAACGAGTGCTAAAAAAAGACATTTTGTTAAGATTTTCATCACCAAACAATGCGAAAAAAAATCACTCTCAACCGTGAAAAGATATTTCATTTTCTTTAATTACTCACTTTTTTTTTTTTTTGTGGGTGGTTGGAAGTATGAGATTTAATATTAATAAATCGTTTAAAGGGGTTGATATATGCATGCAGCTCCCTTATTCACAAAGATGTAGTTATAAACTCAAGCCATCGATGAAATTTATAAATACAGCAAGCTGCTAGCTGGAACTCATCGATCCATCGATATCTTTCTCTTGTTCACAAGCGAAAACTGCACAAAAGGTATATATCCTCTAATTGGGTCCACATTAATATTGTTTAAATCAAATTAATGGATATGTGTTATTATATGTAGTATTATTAATAGAGTCAACATCAGTACTTAATTTATTAATTAATTTCTCAACCCATATTTTTTAAAAAAAATGCTTAGTTTATAATGATCGAGCTAGCTGGTTTTGGGTTATATATATATTAATATTAATCACGAAATCCATCCCATGACAACCTGTTAGTAATTCTTCAGCGATATAAACTAGTTTATGGGTTGGTGTAACGCTCTTAAATAATCAGAACGATGGAATATTGGAATCGAGTTAATCGTCGCCATTAGATCAATGGGTTGATGATATTGGTGTATGCATGGCTGGAATTCTTTGGATATATAGATGCATGATTATCGACAGAATAATTAGTTGGTGATTAGTCGTGCATTTTAATACAAATATTGATAGATCCAACGGAATATATAAGATCCAATTATTTTGCATCACTAAATGCCGGGATTAATTTATTTTCTTTAAATGACCATCATCTTTATCTATGTATTGAAATATCTCTCACTATAATTTCTTTTATAGAAATTTATAAAAGTAAACTTACAAACTGATGATATGGCATAATGTAGAATTATATTAGATTGTAAAATTACTTTTATTATAAAATAGATCTAACGTATTATATAAAACTATGTCAATTTATGAGTTCATGATAAGTCATGTGCAATTATGCAGAGATTAATTAGATCTGCTCTAAACTACCAATTAATTGGAATATATAGAAAACACCCGCACGTTGTGGCCATGTGTAATGGGGTTGCAACGTACATGATTAAGGAGTTCACAAATTTTCATGCAAAGGAAGGGAACACAAATACGATATTTCCGTGATGCCCGTACTGATATGATGGTACAGACAAAAATAAGGTAATTAATATAAATTAATTACCACATTAATCTTGTACTAAAAATATTAATTTTGGGCATACCTGCGTACTCAACTCGATCGTGAACCAGCAGGACTGCAATCACATGGACAATATTGATCACTATATAGCTAGCTTTCTTCCAAGGAAAAGTAAAGTACTTTTATTTGCAAGTAAATGATTATAGTAAGAAAAGTGCCATCATTCACTGCGAAAAGTGCTATCACCGCATACATATAAAAGTACAAACATGATCGAACAAAGTTAATTTGTAAATTTACTTTTGTGAGATTTTTTTTACGGGTAAAACATTTCTCTTAAAATCATGGAAGCATCTGCATATATAATTATCCTGTTTCCACAAACTTACTAGGTTTAATGAAGTTCTTGCATCCTGGATTTCTGTTCTTCCAATATATACCACATGAGGACCACCTTAATACTGTCGTACATAGTGTCTTTCTGCTGGCTCATTTGTTTCTGCAACATTCCATTTCTCGTTTCTCCCCAGCAAGCAGGGTGATCGATTTTCCATTTTCATCTACCTATGATAATTTTTTTTTTTTGGATATATAGAATTATAATATGCTTGTTATTTACATTAATGTTTCCTCATAAACAGCTGCAGTACTTAGATGTAGGGTAGGTAACCATATCTCTTCTTATCACACTCTCAAATTGTCATGTATGAGGAACCTAAATAAAAGCTCGAAAGCTGCTTTTGAACTTCTTAATTTAAAAAGAATCAAAATGTGTGTATATATATATATATATATATATATATATATATATATATATCCCCATACCAATTGGAAGAGATAGAATCCAATCACAGGAGAAAAAGAATGGCGCTTTCAGACCCCATATTTATATGCATATTCCCTACCACATGAACTCGATCAATACTACTACTCCTCTAGAGACAGGACTCCCATATCATGATTGGATAAGGAGATCTAAGGGATCAGCCTCAGCCACGATACAGTTGAGCCATAAATGTGGGATGAATGAGTGGGTGCTAGAGCGAAAGGACAAACTTTGAAACATCATGCGAGAAGTAACAAACAATTAATAAATAGGAAAATGATACTTGACCCCTTCAATGTTACCGTTCAAAATTATTGTTTGGGTATTTCATTTTTTTTACTTAATGATTAAAAAGTAACTATTAGTGAAGTTTTGAAAATTTTTTTTAACCGTTAAGGATGTTAAAAAAATATTTAAAAAAATCAAAGAAAAAAAATTCTCAAATGAAAAAATCTGCTTCACACTCTACTGTGTGAAGCAGCCCCAGCACACGTAACGTGCTGGGGTGAAAAAAAATAAAGAAAAAAAAATTATGTGAAGTGTGTAGAGAGTGTGATGTATAGTAGAGTGTGATTTAGCATTGCCCTTTTCAAATACACTAGGGACCGTCCAACAGTAAATGCTTGGCGGCACTCTAGCCTTGTCCTATAAATAAGGTGTGCGTTTGTGTGTGTGTATGATTGTAAAGTACCCATGTCCCTTTGGCTAATATATATGGTCATAGCCAAAGCTAGCCAGGGACGTTTGTAGCATGGTCCCTTTTCTTTTTGGAAAGGAATGGGGTATACATGATGGAATGCCTAGTGATTTTCTGGACAACAACATGCATGGTTATTGACATGAATTGGCTAAAGTGGCACCCACTTTTGTAGATATTCATGGCTATAATGAATTAGGAGGTGAATAAGACTACTTTGTGGTGGCTGACAACTTCATTTAATTTACAACAATTAAGCAAGCATGCAGCCTCGCATTCATAGGGTGAGATGCAGATTAATGCAAGCAAGCAGCTAGCTAGCTTTTAATTCTAACCTAGCTATATATGCATGCATAAGCTAGCTACTTCAAGTTCCGGCCACCACATTATAATCAACTTTATTTCATCTCATCATCCTCCATCGACCAATTAGGAACATGCATGCATGCACCATTTTTTATTTTTTCAACAAATTAAATGCCAAACAACATATACTTCCATAAAATCATAATGATTGATGAACAATGGCTTTCCATATATATAACCGAGACATCTAATTAACCAAATTGGAACCATGTGAAATTTTGGAGAAAATCATTTGTAAATATTCAGATTGGAAGGTCATGACTCAATAGTATTGTCCTACTACTACTATTATATATATGTATATATATATATATATATATATATATATATATATATATATATATATATATGGTATATATGAGTTATTCTACTTGCAAGTCAGTGTGGAAGATACATGCTTCACACTGCTAATATGGTAGTATTTGATTTATAAGATAAATTTTAATTTGCAAATCAAATCTTATATCTTCCCCACCAACTCGCATAATGTAGTTTTTCAATATAAAACAGAAAGCTACACAATGAAAAAAAGATTAAAAAAATAAATAAAGGAATAAAGGAATGGTGCATAGGGATGAGAAAGTTAAGATAACTAGAGGCATATGGTCCTAAAAGGGACTAGTACTAGGAGTGGTCCTCTCTTCTTAACTCAACATTTAAGGTCCCAATTTTATTGATCAATGCATACATATGTTGCTCATGATCATAAATTGCATGCACTACTTAGTTATAAAATTTAATTAAACAACTTAAAAATGGTATTGCTTCATGTGTGTGAGATTACTTAAGGTCACAATTAATTACTAACTAATTAACTACATGATGATCAATCCATTAATACCATGTTAATTTCTATCAAGATGTATGTTAATTTCCCTTCGACTTAATAGCCATGCAGTACTTAAGTATATATATTTTTTTATCCTTTAATCTTTTTTTTAATTTCTTTTTGAGGTGGGCCGGGGTGTGAAATTATAATTTATCCCAAAAGTTTAAGCTGATGGGAAGATGTAGATTTTATTATTCGTATTATATTCTTAACACTCCCTCTCACGTGTGGGTTAGTCTCTTTCTCAATGAGTAGGCCACCACGTGGAATATTTAATTAAATGGGTAGAGTGTGGAGTTATGGTTCAAACTCAAGACCTCTACTCTAATACCATGTAAAATCATTACTTAGTCAAAAGCTTAAACTGATGGAAATGATTAGATTTTATTATTTACTTTTATATCTTAACAGGGGGACATGAATTGAATCTTCCTAAAGATCAAAATATGATTCAAATGAACACTGAGTATTACCTGCTAATTATTTGTGGTACCCAAAACTGATATTGACAGGCTACATGTGTATATAACTATATATGTGTGTGATGGCTTGATATATAATTAAAACAGCCATCGAAAGAAATAATAAGTAACACATCTATCATTGACATAATTTCCTCGCGAAAAGGTTCTAGCTACCAACAAAGATCCACCCTCAATATATGATAGACAGATAGGACGTTGCACCTAATGCATTTGAGAAGTGATAGGTTCACAAGAAAATCTCACATAAGGAAGTAAAACTTGCAAATTAACGTGACTTGTTGTGATATATTAGATTGTAAAATTATTTTTATCGTAAAATATATAATCTAATATGTAACAACAAACCATATCAGTTTATGAATTTAATTTTATAAGATCTCTTTGTAAATCTATCATTTCTCAATGCAATGAATTCAAACCATTGAACTATCGCAAGTTGCTAATTGAAAATCATTCTCTCTTAGGTTTTTAAATAGAGTAATGCTATATGTAGTCGTGGAGTGCGTAAGCGCCATGTAGTCACTTTGAAAAAGAATGAGATCTATTATTAAAAAATTAAAAAAAAAATTCATGCAAATCCCGTATATATTCATTTTTTTTCAAAATGATTGCGTAGCACTTGCATGCTCACGACTGCAACTATCGTTTTTCTAAAAGAAATAGAAAAAATTGTGATGTGTGGTATGTGAAGACAATGAGTAGCAAAGCTATAGAGAAAATGTCTAGAGAAATGTCTCATTTTAATAAGCTCCTAATTAAAGAATGACATTTCCATGATTCCCTCTTTCTTAAACTCCAATATAAAGAATGACCTTTCCATACTCACAAAAGCTTTTGCATTATTGTGTCTACACCATGTCTTCCTTTAACAAAGCACAAGAAAAGCAGCATGCACGAGATCAAATGTACGAGAAGAAAAAACAATGAAGCTGTCGTAGAATTCCATATCTAAATATTAATTAATTACTGGCCCCTTAGTTTCTTCTTTAAAGAAAAGGGATATATATATATATATATATATATATGATGAAGAAGAAGAAACTCTGAGAGGAAGATCATGTCGATTAAAATATATATGCCCTAGAAAGAAATGGTATTCATGTACTGTGTGTGATAATCATTGAAAAGGCTCCTGCCAAGGTGAGTTTGCACCCACGAGCTTAACAACTCATCATAGGCACACAATTAGAGTCCACGTATCAAGATTATAAAAACACTTTCCGAACATTACATGTTCTTCCTAGTTAACATGGTTAAGGTTTCAGTTAATCAGCGCACCACATGCCTTGCTCGGATTTGTACAACATCAATTATCATGTTCTAAACTTCTCATAGATGTCTTAATATTACTTTAAAAAAATAGTTAATATGCTAGAAATTGAGGAAAGTTCTGAAAATCCATATGAAAGATGATGAGACATGAAATTCTGCAAGTTATTGCCTTTGAAAGTAGAGTAGTGTGCATGTTGTTCAGATATCTTTATCTGGAGAACCATATGAGTTTCGCCCACAACGATCACATATGTTAGAACTAGTTGGGGAGACATGCTCTGGCTTTGCTCTCTGCATCTTTGGTAGATCAATTTCAAGAACATCATGCAGCGCCTTTGAACCTTCTTGGAGTTCATCTAAGCTGAGAAATGCACATAATGCAAGTCAAACAATTTTAAAAATACTCATTCTATCGTAATTTCTATTTGCTGTATGGAACCCAAAAGTCCCCCCACCTACCAACCTTGTTTTCCCAGTCACTAATATGTCAAAAATGTGAAAGAAAAGCAGAAATCCTTTAAATAAAATATAAATCTTAGAGTTTCAACCACATAAATGTTGAATATGCACCGGGCATTCTTCCTTACCTCATTGAGAGTGGGGGAGTTAAACGGACAATAGTATCATGGGTGGGCTTAGCAAGAATTCCTCTCTCTTTCAACTTGAGGCAGATATCATATGCAGAAATAGGGAAGAGACTCTTGCTGTTGAGCACCACAGCATTGAACAAACCTCTTCCTCGAACTTCTTTTATGTAGTTTGGGAATTGCTGCTGAATCTTGAGCAGCTGGTGCCTTAGCTCCTCTCCCAGCTCGGAAGATCTATAGAATCAAATAGTATAAAATTAAAGACACTATTACCATCAAACAAGGATAAAATCAAAGAAGGAAGATAAGAAATATAACATGAAGCTGGGAAGTAAGCGAGGCTGTGTTTCAAAACCTAAATTTATGCTACTGACAAAAATGAACTTTGTAATCCAATTGTGTTGGAAGGATATACAGCTCTTCCAAAGCCCTATGCTTTAGTTTTAAAAAGGAAAATTTCAATGCACAAAGTGAAATCAAGCATTATTTTCCATACTTCAATATTGGTGGAATGCATTAAACATGTTTTCACGCTGAAAACTCACTGTTGCTAGGGACTAGGGATGGCAATGGGGTGGGCTATCCAGAGGCCCTGCCCTAATGGGACTTGTTCAAGAAGCCTTTTAACGGGTAAGCAGGAGGTTGGGTTTTGAATAACACAAGCCATGGCGGTTTGACTGGGTTTAAGTTTTGAGACCAACGTGGTCCACATACCCTTTCTATACAGTTTTTAACTATTTCTTTTGGCAACAAATCTTTTGCACCAGCCACTTTAGTCATAAAATATGCCAATTTTCTCCTCCATGCTAGTTATGTATGTTAACTATACATCTCATCATTGGAAAATGCCATACCCATAATTTAAATTTTGAATAAATAAATAGCTGTGAAATATAATATTTAAGCGATGTCTCATCTTTAAATTATCACAGGCAGCATGTCCTGTATGCCTTGCCTCGTGCTAAAGATGAGTTTGGGATGACTATTCCTTTACTGGGGAGAGTTGCTGGGAGGAGAAATCCATTCCAGATTTGCCCCAGCAATTGCTATGCCTAATAGGAACGTTTCCAAATGCGGGCCAGTCTTTAATTATTTCGGTAAACTAGAAATGAAGGTTAGTCAGATACTTTGAAAGCACTAATCAAAATAAATTGAAAGCATGGCCAGATAACTGGAAGTAGTGAAAATAATGCAGGACCAGATAACTGGAAGTAGTGAAAGTAATTTTCACTGGATTCCTAAAAATCCGGCCAAAAACCTCCAGTATTATTCTGGTATTCTGTTCCAAATAGAATCTATTGTTATTAAACTCATTTATGATAAAATTGATAAATCAAAATTGATTTATCATAGTGCTTACATTTTGAACATCATTATGAAGAAGACTGGGGTATTCACCCCTTTACTTCAAAAAGACTTTCCAATTCTGAAATTGTTTATTGTTATTATGATTACATTGATGCTTGGTCCAAATTCATGCTGTTTCAGACTGCAGACATGAGTCACTCTTGGTTTCTTAATTTTGATAAGAAATTCAAAGGCAAACTTCCCCTTTGGTTCTTAAAATGGTGGAACCAGTTTGGCCCCATTCCTGAAGTTTTTCTTTAACAACTTCAAAAATCTATTAAATGTTTTGCTAATGCAATTGTTTCAAAATTGGATCACCATGGTGCTAAATTTCCCTACTCTCTCCATTTCTGCAAAAGGTACAAGGTCCCTTGGATTCTAAATTGGAGTTATGAGATAAATGGTGACCTATTGATTCGATACTGCTTTATCAAATGGTGGGATAGATATTCACATACACAAGACATTATCGATAACATTACCAGAGATTTCCCCAGATTACTCCAGATCTGAAAAATACTGAGGAATTCCCTGTTATTGTTCATCAATCAACATCGCCTGGATACCCACTAATCCAAGCAACCACCACTACTGAGAACACTAAACAGAGGGAAAAAGTTGCTGCTTCCTCTTCTGCAACTATTAAATCTGATAAATCCTCAAAGTCTAAAAAGAAGAATGTTCTTGGAGGGCTTAATAAAAAGGATTTGATTTATTTGTTAAAGAAGTCCCTTGAAAAAGATAATTCTGATGAATCTGATAACAAGTCGGAAGCATCATCCAAAGCTTCAGTTGCTGACTCATACAACAATATATTTGGACATGATTCAGAAGATATCCCAAGGTTATCTGAAAATGAATGATCC
Source organism: Juglans cinerea (assembly GCA_961763995.1). Lineage (NCBI taxonomy): Eukaryota > Viridiplantae > Streptophyta > Magnoliopsida > Fagales > Juglandaceae > Juglans > Juglans cinerea. Next base: position 23,061,078 of record CAUIVZ010000008.1, on the reverse strand, counting down.
GTCAGTACAAACCGACAAGAACTGTTAAAGGCTCCGTCCTAAAGACTGAGTGGCCTCCTCACTTGATTTGACATTGGTGGAAGACAGACTACCGTCCTCCCAAGACTGATTAGTCTCCAACCCTACTACTTTCAGTGCTTAGAGATGACTCTCCTGCAATTTACGCTGAGAAAGACATCCCCTACAAAAGCATTCTTGTCTCTTAGTGAATAAAAAGTAAAAATTCTATTCACTTTATTGCTTTAATAATTGTAATTGGTGCCACCTTCATCTATAAAAAGGGAACCTTGCTTCAGAAGAAGGCATCACTTTTGTTTAGGATTCATTTCCTTCCGAATACCTTCTTCTCCTCTTTCCCTTTCATACTACCCGGATACGCCTTTTGAGTTTTCCTTGTAAGTTATTTCACCATGAATAAATATTGTTACTCTTTCTAAGTGCTTTCAATTTATTTTCATTATTACCAGTTCCAGTTATCTGGTCCTGCATTACTTTCACTACTTCCAGTTATCTGGTCCTGCTTTCAATTTATTTTCATTACTACCAATTCAAGTTATCTGGTCCTGCATTACCTCTCTATCTCTATCTCTATCTCTATCATTTCTATATTTCACTTCCGCCCCTCCATGGTATCATATATATATATATAGAAAACACCATTATGCATCACAGTGCAACCTTAGCATAAACAGAAATTGACAGTCAAATAATTTCTCATACATACAAGATAAGGTCTTGATTATTACGGTGATTAATTTTTTCTTCCAATATTATTACTGTCTGAGTATCCAGATAATTTCAATCACAAAAGAAAAAACATTCTGTCATGAAGTCATGGCTTAGCTGTTCTTATCGAATTTCTTTTATATCATATTGATGATGCAACAAAAGGCAATGAAATTGATACCTCTCAGCAAGTCGCTCATCTTTGATCACTTCTAGTGAGGCAATAGCAACTGCACTTGCCAATGGATTACCACCAAAGGTACTGAGAACAATAATGGAGAAAAGGAAATATGAGTTATCATGTCATCCCAACAGCAACCCCAAGAAAGTAGCAGACTTAAACAAAGTAAAAATATTGAAGAAGAGGAGGAATTGTAATGATAATCCATAGAAACTTTTAGGAAAACTTTGTCATCACCTGAACAGAGCCATTTCAAGTCAATGGCTTTTACCCCTTTCTTTTTGTGAAACAGATGTGTAATCGAATAAATGGCACAATAACACAACGCATAAAATGAAACGTAAAAGATGCACAACATGAAAATTGTTCTCTGAAGAGATGATACATGGTCATAGCTCCTCGTGATACTAGTTTCTCAGCCACCTCACCAGCTCTTCCATATACATCATGCAAAAAGCACTTGAAATGCTCTTTTATATTACATACTCAATGGATAGATTAAGGTACAATTTCAAGTTGTACTTCTTCCAAAGACTCCAATACATGGTAATATCAGCTCAACATGAAAGAATGACTAGTTCCGGCCATGTTTCAAGAAAAACTAAATGGTTTCAAACATGGGCTAGGTAAACATCTGCTTGGACCTGGACACACCATCATCCTCTTTGTAAATTTATGCTTGGGGTGCAGTCTTCAAATTTGCATATTGTGTCATATAACTCAGTGAACCAATTGACTATATCTAAACCGACCCAACCATTTCTACTCTTATGCCTTCTTTAAAAAAAATGCTCCATACAAAAATTGTAGTGTCTTTGTAACAATTTCTAAATGAAAACATGAATATGGGCATTAGAGGCAAAATCTTCTAGATCGAGCTGGATAAGTGTTGGTAATTAAAGGCTGATTACATAAAATTCGGAGCACATTTAGGATATACAAGTTATAAATGTAAACCTTCCATGCTCTCCTGGTCGGATACAAAGCATCACATCTTTGTCTGCAAGCACTGCACTTACAGGTATCACTCCACCACCCAATGCTTTTCCAAGCACCTGAATAAAATGGCCAGAAACAGGAAAAGCAAGTTATTTTTTAACGGTATGTTGGAAGAGTCAGTAATATAGAGTTAGTTTCTTTTTTTGTTTTTTTTTTCCCAAGCGTGAGAAGAAGAAATGAAGATGATTGTTGAATTTCAGCTGCAAGTTTTGTTCTCTCAAACATACCTTCTACAGCAGATACGACATCTCTTTTCATCATGCAAAACACATCATGACTAGAATGCAAGGAAAATAAAGAATGAAAATGTTATGTAAATTTTGAAACAAGTCTAACATGAACCCTTAGAAAAGTATTCTTCACTTGTTTCTAGTACACGCGCATAGTTAGCAATTGTGGCCTCCTGAAACCAACCAATTTCCCAGAGTTTGAAACTTTGCTTTCAATGCCATCTTATTTGGTCTTGTGCGAATCTTTATGGAATCCAATTATCTGATAATGGCTATGGATGGGATCGAAAGAAATCCATAAGAATCTCGTAGCTTTTTTCATGGTAAGTAGAAATCCATGGCTATTGCAGAAAAACAATATTATGGCTTGAGCTTCTGCATGTAGCCTATAAATAGTCAAAGTGTGTTTCAATTAAAAATCCAACAGATGCAACTGTGGCCTTCTGCAAACAACCGAGTTCAAAAGAGTTCTGTTAGTGATATGTCAAAACATTTCTATAATCAGTCTTCCCACACATTTTTTTACCGAGTAATGCTACATACAGTCGTGGAATGCGCAAACGCCGTGCAGTTGCTTTGAAAAAGAGTGGAGCCCACTATTAAAAAATTCATTTCTTTTCATGTGGGTCCCATATTTATTCATTTTTTTCAAAACGACTGCACGGCGCTTGCACACTCACGACTGCAAGTATCATTTTTCTTTTTTACCAGGATGTAATAATGTATCCAAAAGGGCCAAAATGACAAGAAGTGCCATGTCCTCGTGAATGTCAAACTAAGTGGACCCACCACGGGGTGCTACCATCCTGATGCCCAGAAGTCTAATGGTACATATAAACACCATTGAAAGAATGTTTGTAATTGTCATCCACTAGTTGTAGAGGTCCTGAAACCATAAGAATTTGGAAAGGTGTCGGGGGGGAAGAGGGGTGCTCACCACCATATCTGGGCGCACTTCTTCCCAATCACAAGCCAGCATTTTTCCTGTCCGTGCTAAGCCAGATTGTACCTCATCAGCAATCATTAAAACATTATACTTTGAGCACATATCTCTGACAGCTTTTAAATAACCATCTGGTGGGATTACAACCTACCAATATATAAAGACATATTCCTCAGGAAAACAAGAAAATGGGAATTATTAAAAAAAAAAGCGATATAAAATGTGAGAAAAGTAACCTTCATAATCCCTCGATCAAAAAGAGACAAAAAAAGGAAGCAGTGCCTGAAGCAAAGTGGGAGCTTTATATTTTTGTAGTTCAGTAAATGCATATAAAAAAGAATCCACTCAAATGGAAAGATTAACTAATTATTAATAAAGTTTACTGGGATTGACAAGAAAACAGAGGAATTTTAGTCACTCACCGAGAATCTCAGAACCTTATCAAGAAATGTTGTTTATTTACCATTGCCTACATTGGTTGTTATGTTTGGTTTGTAACATACCTTGGAACAATAGTGGTATATGATACATGTCAGATTTCAGACAAAGGCAATAGCTCTCACTGCCTTCATTACAGGGTCACTTGTGCAAAGTAGAAACTCAGAGTACAACCCCAACAATATGAATAGGGGTATTTCTAAGTGATAGAGAATTTTATTTATAATGGCAAGGTATGGGTTGACTTCAAGAGACGAACCCAGCTAGAATTATAAGCCAATCCAAGAAAGTCATGTACGTTTAAACCATTGAAGTCTATCGCATAAGCCCATACAATATTAGTAGGTGATATGCAGTGGTAATAAGCACATGGTCTTTAAAGTGTATCATCCAAAGAAAGAGAAGAATGCCTTCCAAATTAGAAGAGATTCCTTGATCTGCTTACTGATGTGGCGTATATATTATAGGCCATAATAGTACCATTCATAAACAGTTCATTATAACCAAGGAGCATAAAAGCAAAGAAATTGGAGAAATAAGAAAATTCAGCCATTTCATGTAATTCAGAAGTTTAGAAACTACATTCTTCAAAAACTGAGACATGAACCCGTATCAACAGATATACCCAAGTCCCAGTAACATATCTCAGACCATACAGGGATCAAATACTCAATTCCAAAGCACACATACCCCAGCCTCTCCTTGAATGGGTTCAAACAGAAATCCAGCTATTCGATCGCCATTTTCTGCACCCAATTACAGAAACATGCAGTAAATAACACACTCCCATCTACCAGTTTAAAACGATTCGATTGGATGATTAAAAAAATAGTAAGAAAAATGTAATTAAATATCTATGAAAACTAAAATTAGGTTACAGTACAGCAAGAACAAGAACCATCAATTTTAAAATAAAAATTTTCGGCACACTCAAACCTTTAAGGATTTTCTCAAGGGCATCTGCATCGCCAAAATCAACTTTGAGATGGCCAGGCAACAATGGCCCAAAACCACGAGTAGCCTCATTGTCACAACTCATGGAGATAACAGCTAATGTACGACCATGGAAGCAGCCACAGCATGAGACAATAATAGCCTGCATATGATTCACTCTGAGTAAAGCAGCTGACGTCACAAAGTTTGTCCATATAATTGGCCATTTACCAAAGCAGAGAAAGTAGAAGTTTTAGGGAAAAAAAGTAAGCAATTAGCAAATATAATTAAGAATATCTCGAAAAATAGAGAAAGAATAACCACAGGATTTAATCTCATATTACATATTCCAGAAATTCTCATGACAAAAAAGATTAACATACAACATATAGATGTATCAAGTATCCCAAATGAAATAGAAAAGCTTAAATTGAATGACTATAAAGCTCATTTTTAGAACAAAAATGCAGGAGGTGAAAGAACATCAAACTTCCTACAAGTTAATATTAATCAATGACTGACTATACGAGAAAAAATATAGACAGAGTAAAACATTAAAGAGCATCCACTGGTAGTGCAAATCTAGAACAGGATAAAGAAAGTCGGCTAAGATGTTTTCATCACACAAAACAAAGACCAAAGACAGCAGCATCAATGAGGAGGATGTATTTCAGATGGTAAAAGCACAAGAGCAAGGATATACATTGTGTTATGTCTCTGCTCACTAGCATCTCTTAAATCTTGTTAAACACAGGTCATTAAAAAAAAAAAGAGTTTTTGAAAACTTCCTCAGTTAAAATCTTATTAAATAAGGGTCATCTTTGAAAACAAGGGTTTTTGAAAACTTTCTCAAAATTTTCTTACTCAATCCAAACATCTTTCAACAGAAACAATTACAAAAATAATTTTCATAAAAAAAATCTTACTTCAATTTCCATAAACTTAAAAATATTCACAAAAGGAAAAAAAAAAAAAACTCACAACCAGTTCATATCACCTAAACTATATATGAGCATCGAGTGAGGTCAGAGATAAAAACTATTGTTCTCAGTGGCCTTAATTGAGGTAAAAGAGTTCACTCCAAATACAATAATTTGAAATATTGAAAGTATACCATTGAGGATACGTGTCAAAGTAAGCATAATTATCCTGGGACTCTACCTCATCTTTGGGAATTCTTTTCTTCTCATAACCCCATTTCCTTGCCAACTTCAGAGCTGTTTCCACACCTTCTGCACCGGTATTCATAGGAAGTACCATCTCATAGCCAAACATGCTACGCAGACACTCAGCAAATATTGGAAATCTATCATTGTAGAAGGCTCGAGAGCTGAGGGTGAGCCTTTCTGCCTGTTCTAGTAATGCTTTCAAGATCTTTGGATGACAATGTCCCTGAGCAGTGAAGCTATGAATTTGAATACTGAAAATTCCATTTCAAATTTAATACAAAAATTGGAAAAAAAGAGAGTAGGGCAATAGTCCAGAAGAGAAAGTTGCCTATGACAGACTTCTACATTGCATAAACTTCTTCTCTGACTTTGAGTTATTTTCAGGGATAGACGAAAAGTTACAATTGTGTCTTGAAACAACCTGATAAACAGAAACATTTAAAAAAAAAAACCAAAAAGGTAGGAAAATGATACTGTCATGAAATTTGATAACAGAAACTTTCAGTACTTCAACTTTGGAAATGGCTTTTGGAAAGATCAATCCACGCCATCTGGTAAGTTAATGAAGCCTATATAGATTTCCAGATTTCAACTGTGGAGGTGGTTTTGGTTGAAATATGGTGTGGTCCTGGTTGTATTAAGAGGTTTTAGAACCCATTTTTTAATCGGTTGAGGAGAAGAGTAAGGGAATGGCTACTTTGAGATAGCCAGACCTCCAAATTTTCATACAAGATGAAAATGTTTTTTGAAAGAATAATTTTCTTCACTATTTTGTTCACCATACATAGGCCTTACAAGAGAAATAACCATATATGACAATTATTTGCCTTGATAGCCACGCCTTTACTCAAAAGGAAATTACTTAGTAAGTAGAAAATCTTGCCGAGCTAATTAAAATATTGATACCATGAACACTACTGAATAAAATATTGCTACCATATTATTACCTAATTTAGGTTCATAATTAAATAGCGGAGATAGAGCTTTGTTGATTCCCTGGAAATTTAGAAAGGCGTGCATTCTTCTAACCTGATTAACTGCTGAGTAAGCTGAAAGGAAATCCAGATATCTGTTGCCCTCTGGATCCCATACAGATGATCCCTTTGCTTGTGAAAATACAATGGGGACTGGGTGGTAACTGCATTTGAACCAGGAAAAAGGCTTTGCTAATGACATACTCAGCAAGAAATGCTCGATAAATCACTCCAACATAAGGGTACATATGAAAAACAGCAAAAACATGTCCATTTCAGATTTCTGGAGTAACAAACATTGAGCAAACACCAACAACAAAGTAAATAAGTTTCTACAACGCGTTTGGAACCTCATTATGGAGAAAGACAAGATCTACTGATTAGGCATCCATCTTCACCATATCACATGCACGCCACTTTCAACAACATAAGTGACTTACTAAAAGGCAGTTGGCTGATACAACCATCAAGGAAAGAAATGCCAATTTAGAAGGAGCGATGGAACTCCCAACCACCTTCAGCAAGAAGAAGGCCCCACATGTGAGCTACAACCGACTGAGGGAGCAGACAGCCACCATCTGGATGATGATCTTGCCAAGTGCTTAGCTCAATGTTTAGGTTATACATATCAGGAAAAAGAAAAAAAATGACACTTTCCATTAAAATTCCAGTCTTTATGTGCCTTGAGGTTTAAGAATCCAAGGCAGTCTTGCTAGCATGCCCTCTACAAACATAGCATGAGATAGATTGAAAATTTGAAACTCAAGACGATCACTTTCTTGTTTGTCTTCAAGAAATTGTGATGATGTGAATGCTAAAATCTCTACCTGATCAATCAAAACTGTTCTAATGGCTTTAATATGGTATAGCACATCCTTATTCAGAATCCAGAGAGAGGGAGAAGAGAGAGCATTAGATGAAAATGAGCAAAAACGCAGAAGCCAAAACATCAAAATGTAATGAGAGAGAGAGAGAGAGAGAGCACTAGACAAAAAAAAAAAATTCAGAAGCCATAACATAAGTTAAGGTTCTTCCATTATATATATGAACATAGATTTTGACGAGGAGAAAGGAAGCTCACTTGTGGGCACTGTATTCATATTCCAAGTTGATGATCTTTTGAGAGCAGGAAGCACCGTTGCTGGTTTCAGGGATAGCACCGAAACTCCTCCTTCCCCAGCAAAATCTATAAGGCAATGACTGCAAAGCTCTCCTGCTTGCCATCGATGAGAATATTATCGTTCACTCTTTGCTCAGTTATCTCGAGTTCTCGACTGCCCACATAAACTCCCTCTCTTGTCTCTTGGAAGGCAGAGGACAGAGTGTTGGACTTGGGAGAGAGCTTGATAATAGTTACAGAATTTTGTGCTCTTTTCATCTTTGCTTGTCGTTTTATCACGTGGCTGCGCGCAGAACTCAAAAATAAAAAATAAAAAAATAAATGTCCTTTATATCTTTCAGTTAAAATTAAAGTTATGATCAAAATAAAATCTCAGTACGATTTATGTGCCATTTATCTTCTACATTGTAAGAGACCCGCCGAACTTCGTTTATGTTTTGGGGTACGTTGCATTTGTTTGAAACGAAGGAAGAAATGAAACAATAATATGAAAGGCTACCACGAGATTTATTATGAGTTTTTACTATAATTCAAAAAGGAAATGACATGTATTCCATCTTTATTTTATTTTTATCCTATTATATTGCTGTGATTTAATCTATTAATTATTGAATTTCTTATTTTTAAAAAATAATTTTATGATGGATTAACAATTTCACATCAATACAGTATAATAGTAATTGTTTAGAATAATAAAAATGACAAATCAAATATTAGTGTATGGTATAAAGAATGATAAGTAGAATTTTTCTAAAAAAAAAATACTCTTTTAGAGGAACAAATTTTTGGTGAGAAAGTTTAAAAAATAAAAGTAGTTCCCGACAACTAGAGCTGGGCTCCGATTCCAATTACGAGTATAGCTAGGCTTCGTTGTCGGAGTCGGAGCGTCAGTGCCACAAAGAGAGAGAGAGGGCTCCGTTGGCTGCCATCGCTGAACGATGGCATAGTCGACACTGCTAAAACTACTAGGATGATATGGAGCCTGTATATTCCGGTGAATGGTATACAAGTACTCCTCCAATGCATTTCTTCATTTGTAAGAGGCTCCACAGAAACACGTAAAAGGAAAGAGTATTGATACACATACAATATATTTTTATATTTCATAATAATGTTGTAAGATAAGGGTATTTTTATAAAGTAATGTTATTTTTATAAAGTGTTTTATAAAATTATCTCTCATTTAATATATTATTGTGAAATATGTTGTGAAAAATATTGTGTATAAATCATTTTCCAAAAGAAAATGAGATTGGGAAGAGAGTAAAGACTCAATGGTGAAGAATCAAAATGAATAGGATCTTAGATACAAAAAGATTAAAAATTAATTGTCACTTTTTCCTATTCTTATTTTTTTTTGAGTTTTCAACTTTTTTTTACTTTTCAAATTATTGTCAGCTTTCATTTTTTTCAATTTTTTTTATTTTATTATTTTGAGTAATTTTACATACAATCGTAAAGTACGTAAACGTCACGTAATCGTTTTGAAAAAAATAAATACTTCAAAACGTTTATGCGACAGTTACATAATTTATAGTTACAAATATCTTTTCTCTTTGAATATAGTGGTAACAATACGGGCGCGCACATATATATATATATATATATATATAATTAGTTTTTAGTCTTTCTATATCCGAGCTCCTATTCATTTTGATTCTTCACCATCGAGCCTCTGCTCTCTTTACTAGGGCTGCAAACGGTCCGGTCCGGTGGTCCATCATTTTTTTGGACTGGAACGGACCGGACCGAACACCCAAAGGGACCGGATCGGACCGACCGGTCCAGTTGGTCCGGCCTTTTTTTTCTAAATAATTAATAAAAAAATTTATTTAAAATACTAAATTAAATTAAGTAACTTATTAATATAGATTATGTAACAAAGTCAATAAAAAAATATTTTATATGGTGAATGATAATAAATTAGATGAAAATTATATTATTAATTTATATAATTACTATATAATTAACTAATTGATATTATATATTTATTAATTCATAGAATATTAACAAGTGTTAATAGCATATTTAAAATTTTATATTGTTAATAGTGATAGGTTAGATGAAGATATATATAAAATATTGTTAATTTATAGAATATTAACAAATATTAATAATATATTTAAAAATTTATATTGTTAATTGTACAATTATTATATATAAAATATATATATTTTTATTTTTATTTTTTCATTCGGTCCTGTCCGGTTCGATCCGAAAAAACCGTGGACCGGACCGGACCGGACCGGTCTAAGTCGGTCCGGTCCGGACCGAAACGGTCGGTCCGTTCGGTCCGACCGGACCGTTTATCACCCCTACTCTTTACGGTCTCATTTCCTTTTACGTGATTCAATGGAGCATCTTATAAAGGAAGAATGCACAGGAGGAATATATATATCATTCACAGAAATATACAAACTCCATATCATCACTATAGTTTTAGCAGCGTCGACTCTGCCGTTGTGTGACGATGGTGGCCAACAAAGCCATTTCCCTATCTCTATGTGGCACTGACGCTTCAACTCCGACAATTCCAATCGGAGTCAGAGCACGCTCCTGATCGGAGTCGGAGCACAGCTGGGCTGTAAGACAATAAGCGATGGACAGCTAATAAAACAAAACGCGAAAAGTGAACAGACGGAGACAATAAACTGTCTCTCCTTACGTTGGATTTCCACTATACAGCAACAAAATTTGTCATGTTGCGTGTACCAACTCAGTACATGCACATGGACACCATTCGTTACAAATTAAGCACGTGAAGTGTTTTAACTCTTTTTTATTTTTTCGAAAAATTATATCTACAAGCTGCTAAGTTATCCTCATATGACACGATTTGATTCAAAAGAAAAAAAAACAAAAATAAAAAATCATTTTAAACTATTCTAAAAAATTAAATCATATCATATTTTAACATCAAGGACTTTTTTTCTTTCTTTATGTACCAGTTTTAAAGAGTTAAATGGTCAACATTCAAGATCATCCATTAACATTTTCCTCTGTTTCCACATGTACAACACATCAGTGCACCTTCTTATGTATCGTCGTTATCCACACATTCTCAACCTTACCGTTCAGAAATAATGACATGTCCAGTACCTTATGAACCCAATTACAAATGTCAAAGCTGAAAGCATATTAATTGAATTCTTGATTTCGTTTCTTTGACTCTATATGTTACAAGTAAATTAACAGACAACAAAAATTTACAAGCAAAAGACATGAAAATTGCTACTCCAAGCATTTCATCTCCACTAACATGCACCTTGCTACATTTTCACCAGCCATTCATAACATCAGTAGGAACATATAGTTCAGACATTCACTAAGCATTAAACACAGGTATTTGCACTGCCACTGCCACTGCCACTGCCACTGCCATCGCCATCGAATACAAATAGTGCAACTACAAGCCCTCAATGATTACCAAAACACCAACTTCATTGGTCCTCTGAACATCGACACTGACATCATAGACACTGACCTAGTGTGGGAATTCATAGAGGAGAATGCAGACATTTGCACAAGATATAATAGAGCTTAAAATATATTTTTTTGATGAGAGAACAAGGGCTTAAGATATATCTATGAAGGATATATTTTTTTATAATAGAATGGGCCGCTATAATAATGGTGCAAGGCACGACTGAAGTTTCTCCTATCTTGGCTATGATGTAGAGATGGAAGCAAGAACAATAGATTTCAACTGGCTTTGTTGGCAATGTTCTATTATCACATCAAGGAATAATGGCTATCTATAAGCCTTTCATCTCCTTGCTAGCTGGAAATTCTTGAATTTTCTTACCGAAAAGAGCATCTCTATCGCTGTTGATATTCAAGGGGTTCCTATCTTGGTGAGAAGGTCATATTTATAGATCTGCACCAGAAACCAGAATGACCCAACATGGCGGCAAGCATATTGTTGCCATATTCTCCACAGATAGTTAAATTTCGGACACATTACTTTCTACAGAAAATTAGGGTCCTGGAATGTAAGAGGAAGTGTAATTGGAAGGCAGTTCCAACAACAATGCTATCACTATAGTGCGAAATTACCTAAATTTTCAGAGTATGACATCATCACAAGAGAACCAGATATACTCCAAGAAAGGAAAATCTCAATGAAATGTAAGCTGTTTGCCATCACGAAGCGACCAAGGAAAAAATATCAAGGTAATTTCAATTTTTCTAAAGATACTGTAAGTTCATGTCTCAATTCTGGGACTAGGTATACCAAATACCAAAGCTTATATCTATTTGAGAAATCAAAAGTTTCAGAGTCAGATGGGCACTTGCGTAACGAATGGGCACTTGCGTAACGAATGGGGTTGGCAATATCTCCGAGAGCCGCTTAAAGTGAACATTTCTTCCTTTAGTCAAGACCAAGGAGAATTAAACAATTGTCTTTAAAGGAGTAAAGGGACGATCACAAATACTAATGTATGGCATCATGATTTCTACCAACAGCAGACTGAGTGAGAGTCAAAGCATGTTGAGGAATTAGATTCCCAAATTTACACCCTATGGGCTATTCAGATACAGAGCATATGCGAATTGTCAGAAACGTGGCATGAAACACACAGAAGTATATGTAACAGGGCATCTAGAGAAGCCGAGAAAAAAGTTATAGTATTTGACGAACGACTTCCATGATTTAGTTTTGCAACAATTCTTATATATCTAGGATACGGCACAAGATGGATTGATGCACAGAGGGAGAGCTCACATAATTGCAAAAGCTGATTTTCCTTTCTTCCCATGGCACTAAAAATGTAAACCAAGGGGCACATTGAAAGGAAGGTATCATCACCAACCACAAGGCACTATAGTCATTGATAGAAAAGATTCTTCCATCAAGAATCTGAGAGTGAGAGGTCAAATTGCCAGAAAATAACATAAAAATTAAAAGTTTGATAATTATGCTCATCCCAAAACTAGGTTCTGACATGATATCAAATTTATAGAGTATGAAAGCATTGGAAACAAGATGGACTCCACATTTGTCAAAAAGACATGGCCAGATAACAACACGAAAGGAAAGAAAGATCCTACTAGTTCTAAGATATTGCAGAAGAAGAAGAGATGAAGCGACAAAGCGGAAACCTATATCTTGAAACATAAAGAAAATAGTGAATCTTCCCGCACAGACTCGGTAGGCATTGCTATGGAAGAACAGGAGTATTCCAGTTGAAGAGCCTAGAAAAGAAGCCCTCTAATCGAACTAAGGAGGGGAACCACAAGGGAGAAAATTCCAAGATTTATCTATTCACCTTCTATCTAGAAGCATCTTTCTTCAAAACTCAGGTGGCCATTATAAATGCCTGAATCAAGTTTTCAGCTGCACGCTTCTGTTCAGGTGTTCCTGATACATGGGCAATACGATCACCCCGGGAAGATTTGGATTCAGATATCTGTATCATTGCACCTGATATCTGGAGGGAAACAAGGAGTTAAAATGTCAGTCATTCCAGAAATTGCTCAATAAATTAAGTGAGCTTTCTGTAATGTCCCACACCAAATTAGTGAGAATTTGAAAAATCAGAACAAAACATGAGACTTAAGTCGCAGATGAACAATAGAAACATCAAGGCACAGAAGCATTTGTTTATATACATTTGATGCCATTTTTATTCCATGTAACACCAAAATTAATATTGCATAAAACCATTACAGATACATAACTGAGACAACTATCTCTGACACAATCTAGCATCTCAAACGAAATATTTAAGAACATTGACATGGTATACCAAATATGACCAAACCTAACGGCATCAGAAGTACAAAGAGTCAAAGCAAACTATTAAGGTCTCGTTTGGTTACACATATGAGATGAGAAACCTGTGAATAGTAGTGAAATAGTTTGTGAATAGTGAAATGGTTTGAGTTAAAATGTTTTATAGAGTTTTGGGAAAGGAGAGAGAAAAAGTTGAATAAAAATATTATAAAGTTAATATATTGTTAGAATATAATTTTTTAATATAATTTTTGTTTTAGGATTTGAAACAATTGAATTGTTTTTTGTGTTTTGTTTGGAAGTTTGGGAAAGTTGTAATGATTAGATAATTGATTAGAAGAAAAAGTTGAAAATTTGAAATTGAAAATTGTTTGTGTTTGAATGGTATTTGGTGGTGATGATGAGATGAGATGAGATGGGATGGGATGAGATGGGTTGAGACTATCTGTGAAACCAAACGGGGCCTAAGTTGGCATTTGGTTTGGGGATTCGATATGCCCCCAGCATTCGGACTCCCAAAAATCTTAATGCGTAGCAAGTAATCATCCCCGTATTTTCAAAATACCCCTGTACAGGAAAAAACTTGAAGTACAGCATACATTCTAATTTTGCTTGAAAACAAGACTATTGATATGACCAGAAGTATGAAATTGAGTTAAGAAAGAAAATGATTGTACCAGATAAACTCAAATAATTTTAGACAGCATAAACACCTTGCAGTTATCATGAATAATTGATTAGGAATTTAATAGTTTTGCTTGATTAGTTATATGATCTGATTGATTGCAGAGGAGACAAATTTGAAACTCTACGAATTTTGAGTTTCAAAGAAAATAAAAATAGAAAAAAAGTCAATCTCATTGGTACCAATTTCATTAACTGTTCAGATTGCCCATTCTCATATTTCACCATCAGTTCCAACCATTCTTTTTCCTCAGTTCTCTTTCTCACCCTTCTCAACAAGAAAAAATACCCACCGCTCTCAACGATGGGACCATGGATAGTCTCTATGGTCACTTTCTTTCTTTGCCTAGACCGCTTCTGCTGATTTGCTTCATCTTTACAAAAACATAGTTGGTAAGAAATGAAGAACGAAAGGAGTCTCAGTTTTGTGGTTTCATGAAATACTTTCTATCTTTATTTCCTTTGCCTGCAGAGGTGGCGAATAGAGTGGAAAAGATTTTTCGTGATTTCTTGTAGGGAGGTTTAGAGGACAAGAAAATATCCCATTTGATTAAGTGGGATAAGATCTGTACCCCTTTATCTTGTGGAGGTTTGGGGGTTAGAAAGTTGAGAATCTTCAATAAAGCACTTTTAGGGAAATGGTTGTGGCGGTATCATAGGGAAAGGGATGCTCTTTGGATGAATGTTATTGATGCTAAATATGGGAGTATTTGGGGAGGTTGGTGCTCAAATAAAGTAAGTGGGGCATATAGCGTGGGTGTTTGGAAATTTATCCGGAATGGATGGGGAGATTTATTCAATAATTTCAGATTTGAGGTGAGAAGGGGAATACGAATCAGATATTGGTACGATATATGGTGCGACGATGTTGCTTTGAAGAATGCTTTCCCTTCTCTTTATAGGATTGTGCTGGATAAGGGTGCTTCTGTGGCTGATTATATGGACACTTCTACTGGTTGTCTTCAATGGTCTGTGAGGTTTATTAGAGGCTTTAGAGCTGTTCAGGATTGGGAGGTGGGGAAACTTACTGAATTTTACAGCGTGTTATATGCACCGAATTAAAGGCTGGAGGGGAGAATAGAGGTTGCTCTGGATTCATTTGGGGAATAAGAATTTCTCGGTTAGATCCTTTTATAAGGTTATGTCAACCCATTCTTCTATTGTTTTCCCTTGGAAGAGCATTTGGAGAAGCAATGTTCCTCTCAAGATTGCTTTCTTTGGTTGGCTGGCGTCCCATGGGAAAATATTGACTATAGATAAGCTGAGAAAGCATGGTTTTATTATAACGGATTGGTGTTTTATGTGTAAAAGAAATGGAGAATCAGCGAACCACCTTCTTCATTGTGACGTGGTTAAGGCTTTATGGTATGAAATTTTTACTAGGCTTGGTATTCATGGGTAATGCCTAGGAGGGTGGTAGATTTATTGTCATGTTGGAGGGAAATTCGGGGCAATCATCAAATCACGGCTGTTTGGAAGATGGTGCCTTTATGTCTAGTGTGGTGTACTTGGAATGAGAGGAATGGTCGCTGTTTTGATAATAGGGAACATTCGATGGCAGGGTTTAGAGATTTTTTCTTTAGTACATTGTTACTTAGGGCTTCGGCTATTGTATTGAATGGGATTAGTTTTAATGACTTTTTTGCTGTTTTCACAGCTCTTAGCTTGTAATTAGGTTTTTCTCTTGTATACTTCCTGTATACTTGGGCTTTGCCTAATTATGTGGGTTAATAAATTCTTCTTATTAAAATAAACATATGTAATGACCCAAGGAAAGCCCAAGCCACTTGGTCCCATACTTCAAAAGGACTAGTCAAACTTACAATTGGAGCCAATGGAAACCATTATGAAGGGCAAGAACTTCTTTTTTTGAATAAGTAAAAATAAAATAAAAATGAGAGGTGCAACACAAGAATTTCCAGGGAGGCAAGAACTTCTTCATCCCAAGAACCATTCACAACCTTCCTATACTCAATACGGGTATAAAATCTCCTCCCTTTAAATTCCTAACATCCTCATCATGACATTCCATCATAGGTGACACAGATCAAGTCCCACACTTTTTGTTGAGTTTGGCTTTGATGTCCTTCGTAACGATCAAAAGGAAATCCCAAGCCAAATCTGAGTTTATACAAAATGCTACAATTGAAGCCCCTGCGAGTCATTATAAACGACAAGAACCTCTCTCTTAAGCAATGGGGGACCCCATTCATCACCTTCCTATACTCCATCCCCGTATTACAATATATGACAGAGTTTAGATGAACCAATAAGGATTAAAAAAAAAAACTACTCCAACTCTGAGTGAAAAAACAGTTGGAAGAAAAGAAAAGCCTCATGCTTCCAGAAAAGAATACTTATTTTGCCATCAAGCTCTTTTGAGAATGGCAAGAAAGTCGGGCATGATGAGCTACTTTGAGCCCAACAGAAAGGCCATCTTGGTCACCATGGTGGGATTTAAAGAAGGAAACGTCATGAAATTATTCAAGATTGATGCCACTGACAGATTTAAAAACAGAAAAAATACATTCATTAAAACCAAGATCAGAATAGGGATGAAGCAACCAGTTGGCAAAGAAGCTAGTGGTGGTGCTTGGCATCAAGAAGGGTGAGGGAGGGAGACGAGTGATCAAACAATTAATGAGAGAATGAGAAGGGAGTATATTAAATGATTATTCAAGATTGATGCCACTGACAGATTTAAAAACAAAAAAAGAAGCTAGTGGTGGTGCTTGGCATCAAGAAGGGTGAGGGAGGGAGACGAGTGATCAAACAATTAATGAGAGAATGAGAAGGGAGTATATTAAATGATTATTCAAGATTGATGCCACTGACAGATTTGAAAACAAAAAAAGAAGCTAGTGGTGGTGCTTGGTATCAAGAAGGGTGAGGGAGGGAGAGGAGTGATCAAGCAATCAATGAGAGAATGATGACAAGTATATTAAACGATGGTTAATACTATCATTTTACCAAAATTAGAACTTTCCCAAGCTCCAGAAATGTGATTGGGTATCTACCAAAATAACATATTTCCACAAACTGAGATTCTAAGGGAATAGGGATGCCCTCGGGCATCTAGATTCCAATGAGCTATTTGAAACAAAACAAGATTATATGCAGGAATCCTAATAGGATTATCAAGAATCTTAAAAAGAATATCCAAACCGAATTCCACCAAAGGGTCTTAAAGAATAATCTGCATCCTTACAGTCCAAGAACTTGGTGTAACAACTAAAAAAAAGCTTAAACCATATTTGGGCTTATACTTCAAAGGACTCATATTAAATTTGGAACCCATTTAAATTATAAACCACAATAAATTCTCTCTCACAAGCAATGTGGGATCTCATTCACAATCCTCGTATACTCGATCCGAGGAGGTATTACAACCTCCCCCACTTCAATCCCTAACATCCTCGCCGAGTCATTCCATTATAGGTAGCATGGCTTAAGTTCCACACCTACGGCAAAGAATTGGCTCTTGTACAATTTGTAAACCCAAGAAAAAGCTCAAGCCACATCTGAGCTTATAGTTTAAAAGAATTACTCAATACTACAATAGGAGTCATTGGGAATAACGGCAAGAACCCCTCCCTTCCAAGCAATGTGGGATACCATTCACCACTCTCCTATACTCAATTTGAGATATTATTCTTGGTGTCATAAATATGTTATTACTCTTCTTCCCTACATATTGAGAATTTATTCTTTAAAACAAGAAAGAAAAAAAAAAGATTCCTATTTCCACACCAACAATTTTAAAAAATCAACTTGCTCAAGTATAAAATCACAATTTCAATCGCGGGACACATTGGGAAAGGCCAAGTATGAGAAAAGCACAGCATTAAGCATAGTATATCAACTCGTAAAAGGTGAGCGTCAACAATTCTGCTTCATTTTTTCTCATCTTAAATATGCTTTATTAAAAATCAGAAATGTGAATCTTATATAGGAATTTGAACCAACCTTCCGAATGTTGGCTATATTTGCCCCTCCTTTACCCATCACTTTACCCACTGCATTAGCAGGGACCAAAATCTCAAGTGTTGAAGGGGAAGGCAACCTGCATGGGGTTATGGAATTATAGGCAGAGCCAAATTGAATGTATTAAAGCCAAAGGACAAAATCTTCAAGACCAGATCTCATAAAAATAATATACTGACCCTCCATACAGCTTGGATGAATATGAAGGCATGGATCCATAGCCATTTTCACCCATCTATCAAAAGAAAGAGCAAAGAAAATTATAACAAAAGCAGTAAGAAGAAATTTGACCACTTACTTGAATCAGAAATACATATCAACCAGAGATAGAGTAGCTGGTAGTTAACAGAATATGAGAAGCTTTTATCTTTAGATCAAACATCAACTTCAAAATAACTGAATCAAAAAGGCAGCCAACAAGTTAGAGAAAACCAGTTTAAAATAAAAACACACAAATCAAAGGCACGTAAGTGAACAGACCCACTGCAAGGTTTTAAACTCATGCTATTCTATTGGTCGATTGTAATTGATTTTAATAGGATGATTTTTCATGAATTTCTTGTATCACTAAAGTAGCATGCACAGGCGATGCTCTTGCATGTGTCTTGTTTACTTGGGCTTTTGCTTATCTTATGATCAATAAAATTTTGTTTACCGATAAAAGAAAAAAAAAACTCACACTATTGTTATAGTACTACCATGGCAATTTTACAGACTAATTTTTATCAGTAAACATTTTACAGGCTACTTAAACATAGGATGCTATTCAACAAGCACTGGAGACACTTAGATCCTAAGGGGCTACTGAGGAGTATCATAAGACTTCAACACAATGAGAAGCTCCTACAAATACAGAGTTTTCCAAGCCTTCGCAACAAAGGGAGAAAGGAGAGTCAGGCTATGCTGCATAGGGACTAATAAATAACTGGTGGCTCATTATAATCAGACAGAAAGACAGACAAATATGCATAAAAAGTGTTAAAATTATTTGGGCAAAGCGACGAAAGAACCCTTCTGCTCCCCTTACAGAGACAAGTGCCATATCGCAGGAGCCCAATGCTAAATGTGATTGAAAGTAAGTCATCCGTCAAAAAGATGCAAATCATTTTATAAAGATATTATACCAATCAGTCCTTTTAAAAATTGAATGATCTTTTTTTTAAGTAAAATTGAATGATATTTAAACTCCAAGATGAGCACCAAAGGAATCCCGGCTATTTACAGATTGTGAGAAGTAGATAATTTTGAAAAGTTTATCATTACTAGCAAAGAACAATGATAAAGACAAGTTATAATGATGATGGAAGCTTTGGTGACAATTATGGTATAAGAAAATAAAACAAACAGCATCAACATACCGACAAAGATCCATATCCATAGAGGCTACTTGAAGAAAGCATGCCCAAGCTACTTCCACTTTCAACCCTCTGATCATATCCAAAAGGAGCAACAGGGGGAACAGAAGACAAGACAGATGGAACCGAGAGTCCAGTACCAGCAGAGAATAGAGAATCTGCACCAACAGTATGGTTACGACCACCATCCCTATCTTTGAGGACATCATCACGGAGCCTTAAAACAATCTGGACAAGTGCATCTCTAACACTGCCAACTTCTCCAAGAACCTAATTGAGGGAAAGGTTTAATATAAATAAGGCATATCAATGAGAAATAGTTAAACACAACTTACAAAAGCTCCACAAAACAAACCTCAACAAGTTCATCATTTGCATCAGCACACCTAGGCTTATCACCCTTTGAGATACGGACATCAGCTTTAGTTCTCTTACGGATTTCATTTATAATTGACCCACTTTTTCCAATAATACACCCAATGACCTTAGATGGAACAAGGAGTCTGATAGTAACAGTGTCATCATCTTCATCATTGATCTTTCCTTGCAACAATAGAACAGCTTCAACTGCCATGGATTTCAGATCATCGGGTGACTGCCAAGCAAAAGAAAATTTAAGATGTTAAACAAATAGTAATACATGAATACCATCGCGCCATATATTGTATGAGTGAAAGTAGATGTTAAACAAATAGTAGTACATATATACCATCGCACCATATATTGTAAGAGTAGATTGAATGTAACTCAATAATACACCAAACAAAATTTACCAGAGATTAGAGAAGATGAATCAGCTTTTAAAAGCTAAAACATATAGGACATAGACGATAGTTAATTTCTATTCATCACAATAGAAGTTCAAAAAAGGATGGGAGAAAGGAACAGAAAACAGTGCCCGCCCATGCAAGGAATATGAATTACGAAAAAGAACGAGAGAAAAACTTTCAAAAAATTCCTCTCCTGTGAAAGCAATAGTTCTCAAATATAAAACTTCATCGTATCGCAAACCTTTGACAGAGCAATCAACTATAAAATAGAACAAAATGGACGTATCACTATACAAATCAGAGAAATTAGATGCAAACTGGCCGACCCATGCCTCATCTTGTTTGAGACTTTCAAAGAAGAAAGAAAATCGAAGTTGAAAAACCATAAAGCCTAACTGTACCTCTGTTGCAGTAATTGTGATGATACACTCATCACGATCATCCTTGGTATCATCAACTTCAACATGAGCACCACTAGCCTGTCTTATACTTTTAATAGTACCCCCTCCTTTGCCAATGACACGCCCAATCTTGTCAAAAGGACACAGTACTCTTACAACTAACTCCTCAGTTCGTGAGGCATCACTGAACCCAGACACCACAGGAAGGGCAGATGAATAAAGAGGCCATGTATTCCCTGTATCGGCATAACCCTGAAGATCCTGTACATTTGTAGCACCTACGATTGGAGGAACAGATCTATGAGGGGCGATAGGATCTGCACTTTGATATAGTCCACCTGGTGGATAAATAGGGATATCTGATGGGATGATAATGCTTGGAGAAGCATCTGGTACACTCGTGTCCAGAGGAATCTCTTCTCTAGGAGTGAACTTGTACATAATTGCAGAAATGGCAAACAGAGCTTTATTCACGGCCTCCGGCTCACCACTAATCTATTCATATGATAAGAGGATAATTAAATAAATAAATAAAGACTTACTCGAAGAGAGCTTTTGCAAAGATGAAAGTGAACGCAGAGACAAAAATCATGAGGAGGGGCATAGACATATATGTCATATTAGGCATAAGATCCAATTAGTAGAACTAGATGCCAGTGCATAACAAAAGAAGTAATTGACCATTCCATAGCCAGGACAACATCTAGTCATCTAAATGATAAAGGATAGTGTTCAAATACAAAGAAAAAAAAAAAAAAAATTGACCGATCCATAGTAAATACCAACCATGACAATATTGTCAAAGTCCATCGCACATGAGTGAGTTGGATCGGAGGCATCCTTGGCCGTGACCTTAATGTTTGTCCTCGTCTTGCTTCTCAGTTTCTTTATTGTGGCTCCAGCCTTACCAATGATATTTGCAGACTGGCTAGATGGAACAAGAATCTGACATTCCTCCTTATCCTTTCGCTTCTTGTCAGAATCTCCCACACTAGCCACAGCATTTGCAATGGCAGCATGAACTTTAAGAAGAGCATCCTGAGCAGCACATAAAGGTTTCCTATCACTGAACTCATCATCTACCTCAACCTCTTCCTTCTCCTTAACATAGCTGTAGATTATTATAACACGGTCATTAGCACCTGGGTACGGATCCACAACCTTTACTTTTGCCCGTGTCTCTTGCCTTATAGAATTTATCACTTTCCCACTCTTACCAATGACACTTCCAATAACCCCATCAGGGCATAGTATTCTATAAACAACCAGTTCATCATTGCCTTTGTCATCTTTGTCGTTCACCCGTCTCTTCTGATTCTTGTTGTCCCCATCACGGTCCCTATGGAGACGAGATCGCTTCCCGGTCTCACCCATATTTATAAATGAGTTGGTTCCTGAAAGTGCAATACGAATTCAAGCTTAATACATCCAAAACAACTCGTATGAGCTCCTCAACCCTCAACCTAAATGCACCCAAGCCATTCGCATGTATTCACTGAATCTAATAAAAGCAAATTAAATAATTCAAGCTGCTCAGATTGACAGGAGAAGTTACTTAAAAAAAAACCCACGAGAAATGAGGCTACACTAGCCTCGATCAAGAACTATACAGACCAAGTTTTCCCACAGATATTGCCCAGAAATTAAAAAAGAAACGATCTTTTTACTTTCATTCTTCAAAAGCGGCGGACAAAGCAATTCGGTTTTCCACAAAATACTAGAGAAATTAACCCTGAATAAACAACTTCTATACCTCCGAATACTTTCCCAAAACCCAAAAAAAATAGAGAGAGACAGGCACAGAAATTAGGGATAGAGATAGAGAAACGTACCCTGGTTGTGATAGAGAGCGAGAGGGTGGGGGGGATTGGGGACTGTTATGCCGTCTTCTGTGAACCTCTTTGGATACGCTACTTAAGTTAGCTCTCTCCCTCAACGACAGTGCATTATTGGATGGTTGTGTCGTTTTGTACGTATAGATTTGTTCACTTGTTAGGTCTACAAAAGATCATGACCGTCAAAATAGAAGGGTCGCGCATAAGCTTGATGGGTATCGACGGTAAACATTCGTACAGCTTTTGCATAGAACCACAGGGGATTAATTTCCGCTCCGTATGTCGTTGCCTCCCACCGTGTAAAGAAGGTTGGCTGTACGACAATGTTCTGCAACGACCAAACTCGCCCGCTCTTCTACTTCATCTCCTCTCTCTATCTCTCTCTCTCGGTGCAGACTCGACAGGTATAAAGCTCCGTCTTTCTGAATATTGACATTTATGCTTACCATTAATCGGATTAAACCCACAAGTTCTCTTTGATGTTTTCTTTCCTTTTCTTCTTGGGGTGAATATTTGATTATCTGGGAATATTTTGCTTCTTTTTCTGTTAATTGGTAAGTCAAATCGTAGTATGTAACCGGTGCTCCTTTTGATACACACCGCTGTCTGCCTGTAATGTAAATTATATCTTTGGGGAGATTTGTTTCGGGTATGAATCGGGTACATGACGTTTGTATATTAGGATGGAGTTTTCCTAAAACACTAACAATTAGAGATTTTAGTTAGTGTTGCCTTAACTAGTGATATCAAGAAGAGAGATATTGAAGAGGAGATTGGGAACAGATTAGAACTGGCTCAGTGTTGCATACAAAAGGTTCTGTTGGGTTGTTTTGTTATTTTTATTTTTTATTTTTGTTGAAATACTTGGTTTAAGGAGACGATCTTGTTGTACTAGTCGTGATTGATGGTGTCGGATACTTGCCTGTATAAGATTACTGTAAAAATGAGAAACTTTGAATTGAGACAGCCGGGAATGACTGGCAAGAGAGCAGATGATTGGCTTTGGAAAGAAAGCAATCACGGATTGGTTGCAGTGCTTGGAACGGTGATGAAAAGATAATGAGAAAAGATATTTGTAACAGTGAATTGTGCAACCGCAGCGTAATCGCTTTGAAAAAAATGAATAAAACGAAATCCAAATGAAAAAAATTAATTTTTTAATAGTGGACCCTACTATTTTTCAAAGCGATTACGCGGTGTTTACGCACTTTACGATTATATGTAGAATTACTCTTTTGATAAGTAATCAAGGAATTTATTCATAGAAGTAGGCAAAGCCTAAGTACACAGGATGTGGCAAGTCTCTTTTTTTTATTTGGTGCATGTGGAAGAAAATAAATAGAAGAATTTTTAGGATTTTGATATTTCACTCCCTATCAAACTTCCTGATATATTTCTTTACATTTTAATCAGTATGGCCAAAACGATTTTCTGGTTGAGTTTCTTTCTTAGCCTTCTTTTGGATTGTTGTTGCTGGTCTTTACACATTTTTTAGTTTGATCACCTTTCATGTCCTGGCCAGTTTCTGATCCAGTAAGTTTGGCAGTGTTTCAAATTTGCCAATAATTTATTCAGCTTAGTGGTGCTTTGATTAGCTAGTTGGTCTCGTATACACCATAATTTTTAAGCACCATTGGAGACTTTGATCTTATTCTCCTCTCAGTTGGGGTTGTGGCATCATACTAAAAGTCAGGCGCCACAGGCTTTGTTGGCTCTGCATTGCTGTCTACACTATTAAGACACTAAAAAGAAAATTATCTACCTATTAAAAAAAGACAATAAAGAAGACAGTCTGTTGTCTATGTTACCTCTTCTATTGCTTTTCATCTACTTCATTGAAATTCAATCATGCATTATTATTTTTCTATGGTGAAATAAGATCAAATGTCAAAACGGCATGCATTGCTTGCTCAAATAGGAATGTAGGTAAGGATTAAGATAAACATCCTAGGTTTTATGTATTGTGGTTTCTGTATGAAATACTCCACTTTTGCAGAAATTGCATTTCATTAACTTTTTTCTGCATACTTAAACAACATATCTTTCTTGCAGAAGACTTAGTAGATGTGAGAAATTCCATGTGAGAGAGAGAGAGAGAGAGAGAATAAAGAAGGGGACTAATATAAAAAGTCTGAGAGATACAAACAATCCCTTAATGAAGAAACGGAGAGGTGACTCAATGTTTCGACCACTCACAAAGTGGTCTAAGCAACAGGGATGTCATATTGATCACTAAAAGCACCCTGCCTCCTAAATAGAGCAATTTTGTTCTTCCCAAATACACCACATAAGACACATAGCGGCATGCCTTATCTCTCCATTCTGATGTGGACAAACAATCTTTCCAACATACCTGACAACTCTACTACCTCTGCAACCTGAAATAGTCATTCATTTTTTATTTTGTTTATGCTTCTTGGTGCCCAATAGCTTTTTCCATTCATCCGGGCTGCCCTCTATATGATTGGGATTCTTTCACAGACAATTTATATACTGTCCAATTGAAAACATGAGCCTTCCTTTTTTAATATAATACCTACTACTTCTGCCCTGCTAGGTTTGCCCAATGGACTCCGTGCACCTTCTTTGCCTTATCTCTATAGGTCAACATTTATTCAGTTTCGATCAGACACTATGTCTATAATGGAAGTTTTGACTGTTGCATGCTTGTTTTTAACCAAGTTCGTCTTAACTGACTTCATACTTTTAACTTTATGTGGTGCTTGGAAGGATCGTCTATGAGGGGCAAAATATAAAAATGTTTATTATTTTTTTACATCTTAGAACACTTGAATGTTTCTTTCTTTCATGAAGATTATATTTAGTTACTCTCCAACCAAATCATATAACTTCTTGGTTTTCTATAATCTGTGTTGGAAGGTAGCTTATGTGGTCAGTACATTACCGTTGCTGATTTTGTGACCCAAGCTTAAGCTTGTTTCTATATTGTTAATGATCTTGGCTTGTCAACAAGCAAAAGAGTTTAAAATCTTTTCTTCTTGTATTTTAAGTAGTGTTTAATTCAAGTGCACAGACATGAATCAAGAAGTGGAGAAATCCTTGACTCAGCCAGAGAGTGCTAATGGGTCTAACTCAAACAGTTTGGACCCTGTAACTCATGCAAGGAATCTGCTGTTTCGTTGAATGCTCGTGGGAATTAGAGATGGACGGTTTTTCTTGGGCACCTTCCACTGCATTGACAAGCAAGGAAACATCATTCTCCAAGATGCTGTGGAGTATCGTAGCACCCAACGCTCCTCCCCTTCTCCCATGGAACAGCGGTGCCTCGGTCTTATTCTCATCCCTTGCTCTTGCCGTTCCTCGTGTCACGGGGATTGTTCTATTGAAGAGCAATTGTCATTGCTAAAATTTTAGGAATTGAGAGCAGTTCTGAATTTCATAAATTATTTTCCCGAATCAATGTAGAAGAAATGAGACGTTACCCCTACGATTTTTGCGTGAAATTACATGATTTTCCAGGCATTCTAGGTTCGTATGCATACACTGCTACGCAATATTTGTTTCTTTATCTATTGTTTTTCCATGTGGTCATGAGCATACAAGTGTTTTAGAATGTGTACCTTGAACTATGGTGAAGGTTGCGAATTTGACCTTTCAAGGAAAGGTGAAGCAGAAACTAGAAGGGCTCTTTGGAAACAAAAAGAAAAAATGTACTTTGGAGGAGATGAGAATGCATTTATGGATATTTCTTTCATTCACTTCTCAATCAAGTTTCATGGATATGAGAGTCGTAACAATCTTAAGGCATAAAGATGGAGTCCAAAATTCTCAGCTTGGGTGTAAAGATGCATGATGAGAAAGTGTTGCTATGTTCTAACATTGTGAAGTATCTTTTCAAGAACGGACCGACCATTTCCCCGGAAAATTGAGAGAAAAAATACGCCCCCATTTCTTGAACTCGGCAACAATTTTAGAGGAATTTGAGATGAAAAACTACCATATGTCACATGAAAAATGATATTTACAATCTTAGAGTATGCAAGTATCGCATACTCCTTTAAAAAAAGAATAAATATGATACATATATAAAAAAATTAATTTTTTAATTGTGGATCTTATTCTTTTTCTTTCAAAAGGAATGTGCAAGTCTTGTACACTCTAAGACTGTATCTAATATTACTTTTTGACAAATATTCTTGACATCCCTAAATCAGAAGATCGAGCATGAATTTCTTTTATATGTTGTCGCGACCAGAGATTATCTATGGCTAGAAAGAAACATGCAAAATCTTTAATTTGCATTTGAAGGACGACCTTTTGGAAGATAGATGATGGGTGCATTTGAACGGGACTCTATAAACGTGTGCCGCAAATGAAATGGGTAGTGAATCAAATGATGGGTTGGGAAATTCAATTGAATTTGCGAGGCGGGTAGGTTTAGGGAGTGAGATGAGAATTTTTTATTTTAGTTAAAAGTTTAAAATATTATTTTAAAATATTATTATTATTTTAAGATTTAAAAAAATTGAATTGAAATTTTAAAAAAATTGAATTGTTTATTATATTTTGTGTGAGAGTTTGAAAAAATTATAATGATAAAATGAGATGATAATTTTGTATCTAATTGCATGCTCCAAACATACAAGTTCGAGTTGCAAGCAGCGCCCACAAACAAATTAGTCTCATGACTCTCATGGTTTTTCTTGTCGACAACTTTGGAAACCAAAATCTTAAGTCCGCACCTTATTTTGGTCAACAATGTGTCTGGTTCCTATATCTTAGCTCGCTCCGAAATTAATAAATATAAGAGGATTATTGATTATAATCAAAGTTTGCGGCCTGACCTCATGTATTAACTAATTTTGGCCATCTTCCATAGACTTGATTACTAAATTTCTTTGAACCTTACTTCCTTGAACCTTAGTACTGCATGCGTCGTTAAATAAATTTCGCAATCACATTGAAACATGATGATTATTATTCAAAAAATTAACACCTATTTTGCAATATAGTTTTTTTTTTTAAGAATGAGAAATTCTACTCATCAGCTAATATTTACTCTCACACCCTACACCTACAGCTTTTTCATAGGATCTGGGGTGTGGGATAATGAATAGCGGCTGATGAAAAGAATTTTTTTTATTCTTGAGTGTGATAACAGCCCGCACACCCCACACATGTACATACATATATTTAAGGGTGTTCATCCAGATTCCAGATCGGGTATCCGGGTATACCCGGCCCGGAACCCGGGTATCAAACCCGGGCCGGATTTCGGCCCGGGTATATCCGGGTTATCACCCGGATGATCCGGGTTTTTACAACCCGGCAATCCGGGTTCCGGATTTCAACCCGGATTGTTTTTTTGCCTTTAGTATTTAATATTTTTCAACCAAAAAAAGAAATGCTGAAAAGCTTTTTTTTTTTTATTATCTAAAAGCCTATATTGTAGTACAATTGTTCTTAAAAAAAATATTCACAAACATATTTTTATATTTAAAACAATTATTGCCTTTTTAGCTATATGCATCTTAAAATAATTCAATATTTATCATGTAAAATGCATGCAATAATGCAATTCACTACATATTAAATTACATTACATTACAAAATAAAAAATTACAACATATAAAATTAAAAAAATATAAAAATTATATATCAAAAGTGGATTGTAAAATTATATATCAAAATTACATGCAATAACATACACTTCTTCTGGATAGAGTGAAGGCTTGAAATCTCCTTTCCTAGCAACATTAAATCCTGCCAAATAAAAAACAAAAGAAAAACAATATATTATTTCAATAAATAGTATTAATTGAATTCAAGCAATAAGCAATAAACTTGTAAAACTCATGTTGAACTAAATGCAACTTAAATTCATGTTGAAATGATTCTACTACGTTATTTGTTCATTTGGTTCTGGTGTTGATCATGAAGATTATGATGGTTTCTTAGAATATCTGGGTCCAAATAATGATAAGGTCACGCCTGAAAGAGCACCCAAGCATCTCTGTTCAGCATAAACAAATAGGTATGGCTGCATTATTCCAGCCATCCACAACAAATCTAGCAACATCCACATCATCCAGAAAACAACCAATCAACAAAGGCTTATTATAATTGTTTCTTGGATGTTTTAGATGAAGTCAACAGCCTTAAGATTATTAGGTGGCATGATATTACCTCATCAATAAGAGAAAGGCCAAAATAAAACATTGCCTTGCACTGTCAACAAAGTGTGAGGTGCAAAGCTCAACACGTTATGTTGATGGGCTTGCTGTTTTAATACAATAATAGCATGTTTCTAGAGGGTTTCTAATCTCTGGTAAGCTTTGGCAAGCAAATTAGTTGAACGAAAAATGAAAACATTTGGTTGGTAACGAATATTTAAGATTTTATGATATTAGGACCGTTGAAAATATAATTGTTTATAATTAGAATATAATTATTGATTAATATATGCCTAAATACAAAAATATAATAGATAAAAAAATATTAAATTAACAATCTTTTAATATTATATATAAAGTAGATGGATAATCAATGTTGAAAAGGTTTAAGAAAATAGAGGAAACAAGCCAATTTTGTGATTTTAACAAAGGCTCATTACAATCAGAATTAAGATAACAATAAATTAGCAATCCAGATAACTATATTAATCCAAAAAAGTTAATCAACGGGAAGGGAACTTTAACCAGACAAAAAACAAAAAATAACCAAAACCCAGAATTAAACAAGGAATTAGTGCTACAATTCAGGAATATAGTGCTACAATTCAGGAATATAGTGCCGTTATTTAACTCCGGTCTCGTAATGTACAATAGAAGAAGCTGATGACCACACAGAATTTTTGAATTTTTCAGACCCTAGACCCATTTGGGTCTAGGGTATAGTTAAAACTCGATATGAAAATAGAATTGGTAGAGATATATGAAGTAGTACACATATAGTTACCGCAAAAGCAGTTCTACATTCAAAGCTGACAAAGGCAACAGAGAAGATAGAAATCAGGAACCTCAATTTCTGTATTTTCAGTCATTGGAAATGCAGATTCACCAAGTAGGTTCTCCCCATAAGATGGGGGGACTTGGCTCTTGCGTACCAAATACAAGTTGGATTGTAAGTAACATCATCGGCCATCGATCAAACACCAAATCATAAAGCATATCAACATGACTAAAGAGAGGAAATAGAGATTAAAACAAGCCTTAAAGCAGAATTAACAGAATTTCTAAAGAACAAAATTCCCTAAATCTTTTAAAATTCCAAAAAGTGACGAACATACATTAATATAATTAAAATTCAATTTAGGTAGAGCCTCAGTTAAATCCCTTGATTTATCATATCAAATGTAGCTTCACCAACTAAGTTCTCCTTGCAAGGCAAGGAATTGGCTCCACAACACCTCAAAAGAGTTGGGTCATCATTGGCATCCCAAGGCATCAAGACCAAAATTATAAGATACAATTGAACGAGAACTTGAAAATGACAAAAAATTGCCTGGTTTGGCAAGAGTATTCTCAGAATGGTCCATTAATTTCAAACCAAAAAAAAGGTTGGCCTTATTATCACTAGATTTCTAGGTCCTTTCTTCTAGATCCCAATGTGCATGTTGGGAAGACATATGTATGCATGACTAATTTATATATAGAAACACCAAACAACTATGTACTATGTACAAGAATAGTTATACAAATTAAGGTCAAAAGACAAGGTTTTGATCAAACAAGCTCAGCTTGTAAAACGAGGGGAGGCCATCGTAGAAGATGGTAATTAAAAACCGTCGACCCAAATTTACAAGTTCCAAATCATTAATCTAAAAATCCCACATTTAGCTATTCTATTGTTTTTTTTCTTGATCCTATCAAAATTTATCTAAAAATCCATTTTTTTTTCCAAACTCCACCCAGAAACACAACTAATTTTTAAAAAATAATCTAGAAAAATCAAATATACCGCATCCTAAAAACCATTTCTTCCAAATCATAACAAATCTTCATATATATATATATATATATATATATGTTTTCGGATATAACAGATCTAAACAAATCATAAACAGATAATCAAACATTCAAACAGATCTAACCCATAAAAATACTCCTCAAACATTCAAACATTATCATAAAAAAAAACCCAAAATCAACAAATAGAGAACAAAACAGAGGGACGAAAGAAAAATACCCAAACGGAAATACGTTCTAATCTCTTGGATCCCAAGCTCAAGCACTTCCACCATTCGGCATCGTAGATGGCAGAGAGGTAGATAGAGCAGATGAGATAGTGATTTTGAGAGGGCTAGGGTTTCGCAGACGCAGAGCAGAGAGAGAGAGATAGAGCAGATGAGAGAGTAATTTCGAGAGGGGCTAGGGTTTCGCAGATGCAGAGCAGAGCGAGAGAAAGAGCAGATGAGAGAAACGAATCGGGGGGAGGGAGGCGTAGGGCATCGACTTAGCAGAGGAGAGAGAGAGACAGAGAGAGAGAGAGAGAGAGACGGAGTAGATGAGAGACTTGAGAGTGTGACTCGAGGGGGCGGGGGGCGTAACGATGGGTTTTATATCTAAACTCGGGTACCGGGTTTGAAACGAGTACCGGGTGTAAAAACCCGCATCCGGGCCGGATTGGCCCGGGTTCAAGAAAGCGGGTACCGGCCCGGGGTTATTCCGGGCCGAAACCCATAACCGGAACCCGGTTAGAACCCGGATAACCGGGTTCCGGACCGGGCCGGGAAAAAACCCGGCCCGGATGAACAGTCTTACATATATTATTATTATTATTATTATATACCTAAGATTTTAGGTATATATATATATAAGATTTTAGGAAATCAATTTAATAGCATGCATTCAGTTAATTGTGGTTTGGGTACTAAGCAGTGTTGAGAAGAATTGTGAATAATAATAAAAAAGTAATGAAAAAATAATAATAGAATATTAAATAATAGTGAAAAATAATGAATGGTAGTAAAAAATAGGTGAAAAATAATAATAAAGTAATGAATAGTAGTGAAGTATTCTGATAATTCCTGAGATATTCTTGATACCCAAATGTAGATGAAAGATCAATTTTCCTTAGATCAAGACATCCCACCAAGGAAAGTTGGAGCAATATCAAGCCCCACGTACTTACAAGATGATCAATAACATTTTTCTATTATTTTTGAAGATTAAGAATATTGCTTTTTATATATTAATAAGGGGATCCTTGAGTTTGCTTTAAAGTAAGAGTAATGCTAGATACAATTTTAGCGTGTGTAAGTTTTGCGCACTCTCTTTGAAAATAATTGGGGACTATCATTAAAAAATTATTTTTTTATGTGGGTCCTAGATTTACCCACTTTTTTTAAATAGAATGCACATAACTTACACACTTTATAACTGTAAATATTATTTTTCTTAAAGTATTCAACCATGATCAATATAACCAACGCAAAAAAATAAAAATAAATAAGGGAATAAATTTCTCTCTACTTGTGTTCCGGCAGGTTTTGGACATGGGATGAGATATAAAATTCTCATCTAAAATCATTTTATCTCATCCTATCTTATTCTCAAACATAATTCAAATACAAAATTTTCAAACTAATCATTACAACTTGTTCAAATTTCAAATAAAAAATTCTTACTTTTTCAAATTTCAAACAAAAATAATATTATAAAACTATATTCTTACAATATTATAACTTTATAATATTTTTTATTTAAATTTTGTTATCTCCTTTCCCAAAACCTAAAAAATACTCAACTCAAACAATCTCACTACTATTCACAAACTATTTTACTGCTATTTACAAAATTTTTATATCATCTCACTCTCCAAACCAGTCCTAGTGAATAAGGACAAACCAGCCCTTAAGTGAACAAGGACAAGAAGAATTACTTAGAAAAAAAAAAGGAGGAGAAATTTCAAGGTACTAATTTGGAAGGTTTCAAATTGAACAGACTCCCGCTTTCTTTTTCAAATCTTTATACTTACATTGTGTCATAATTTGAAAAATGATAATTAATTATAAAAATAACATAATCTTATATAAATATACTCATTTTAAAACATGATTATAAAAAATATTATAAAGATAATTATGCGTGTACTATCATTCTAAATGATTATATAGCGCCTAGGCCGTGAGAGTTTCATAAATTGATGCGTGTAAGAATTTTCATGGAAATCATCAATTGATCTTGCAAAAAATAATTAAGCGTGTATCGTTACTCTAAAGATATAGAAGTTAGAGTTTTAAAAATGAACGCGTATGGAAAAGTTTTCATCGAAATCAATTGATTTGAAGAAGAATTAAGTCCCTTACATTTTCCTCATGTAATTGTACGTAAAACACGACTTTATATTATATGCACCCGTAAATATTTCTACACGATATAGGGGGCAGTGGGGATGGGTAATCATAGCCATGCATATATATATGAACCCGGCCATTTCCCATTTAATAATTAAATACATGATCATGTGTTATATAATTCAGCTCGATCGTTGATAATTGGGTGCGTACTGGGTCTAATATTTGATGAATGCATGCTTAATATTCTTCAGTTGACTTAGAAAAATACGCGTCAATATATATTAATATATGGGCTTTGATTCCCAAAATATATACGAAACTACTTTAGTAATAAAGAATTTCAACCCTCAACTATGTAACATCATGATGTGCTGTAAAGTCGATCGTGGTTTCAAATTAAGAATGATGAAAATTACATGCAAAGTCCGGTCCGAAGTTCAAAATAACATGACGAGTGGAATAATTAAAGCTCCTAATAACATGATGAGCATTAAAGTGATACGAGTTCAATTTATATCATTATGTATATAGCGACTCGATCATTGAAGAATTATGTAATTCTATTATTTTATAATTAACAAAATTAGAATATTAATATTATATATATATAGTTATGGTCTGCACTACTCTATATTCATTCTAATTAACTCACAGGCATGCATGCATTTAATCGTAATTATAATATAAAACAAGAGTGAATATTTATTTATTTAATTTTTATAAGAGCAAGAGTGAATATTGAAGGTGGAAGACCAAACTTCGGACTGCACTATTTTTCTCCGATGAATTAAATTATATATAATTTAAGGATGTGTACGTACGTACCGGCATTGATTCCACACTGTGGATCCATTATTAATCAAGCATAATATTAATTAATGAGCAAGATTAGATACAGTCTCTATTTGGAGATTACAATGCAAGTCTAGACAATTTTATCTTTAAAATTACAAAACTATCCATTCTGAAATGATATTTTTTCTCATTTAATAAAGGGCCTGCACATGCAATCCTCACTTGGGGACTGCAAATAGAATTTCTCTTAATTAATAATCCTGATGGTAACTATAAGGGATATTACACATATAATTAGTCCAAATAAAAAATAATCATCAGGCCGGGCTTATCGCAAAATATATATATATATATAAAAGTGTTATATATTATTCTAACATGATCTCGTTTTAACGATTTAAAATGTTAAAATATTGATGTCATATATATGATGTAAGCACGTACTCAGGCATAGTAATGTTCTACGTTAATTAATTAAACTGTTTAATTATGGCTGGCGTTGCATGTAATTTATATAATCATGATGATCATCATGAGGCTGGGAAAAGAGTAAAGATTGAAAGCTTTGAGAGATAGATTCGAGTTAACAAAAGCAGCTTGCATATATACCTTAAATATTAATACAAGGTTATATTAACAATATTAATTAAGGCTTAAGCTAATTATATGTGAAGGTTTTTAATTTACTTCGCAAAATAATAATTTGGTTGGTTCTAAAAGTTACGCATAGATGGTTGTCGATCAACAAACTCATGTACGACACTGACTTGTCAAACACACTATTTATTAATTAGCTTAAGGGTATATATATAAAATAACATGAGGCAAATTAAAGCAGAAAAACTGATCAAATATTGACGTACGTACAAAAGATAAATATATTTGCAAGTCTGTTTATTGATAGTGTATCAAATGCATGCAGCATGCAGCAGTACCATTGAATCGCTGATATGAAAATTAATTTGTAACGCGCGTGATCGACTTGCATAAAATTAATATTGGGGTTTTTCGGTACTTTTGCTATGAATATATATACACTTTATTATAATAAGTGGTTATCTAACTGTGAATAATAATTTTTGTCATTTTTCAGTTAACTTTTTTTGTTTTTCTGTTAAGTCCGTTAAGTTTTGTTTTACTAAAAAGCTCTTAAAATCTTTGACCATTTGACGTGTAACTCCTTAGCTTGTAGAATTTAATGAATGATCCTATTTTACCAAAAGGTCCTTAAAATCCTTAATCATTTAACGTGTAGCTCTTTTGTAGAATTTAATGAATGATCATATTTTACCAAAATACCCTTAATAGCCTTGGATTAGATACTTTGTTAAAGTTTAGATTTTTTTTTAATCTTGATTTTTTGTCTTTCTTTAACCTTGTATTTTCTTTTCCCAGACAAATAAGCTAATGACTTTTTCACTTTTTTTTTATTTAAATTATTATGTCAGGTGCACCTTGGGACTAACGAACCCAGGGCCGTTCCCATGTGTGTGTGTATATATATATATATATATATATATATATATATAATAAATCCAAATTTAAATGGTGTGTTAACTTTCTGAATTTTTTTAAATCGATAAATAGTCATAAAAATTGTTTTTTTATTCAAACAAAAGTTTAAAGATTAAAAAACAGTACAAAACGTACGATTTTATCAAAATTTACACCATATATGCATTTTATCGGTCCAAGCATCATTTTCCTATTCATGCATATATACATATATATATACATGCATATACATACATACATACATACATACATATATATTACATCGATCTGATAATAATTAATACGTGTAAGTATTGTAGACTTCATATTGTATATTACAAGCATATATATAAAAGTAAAAGCCTATAAAATGCCGTTAATTAATCAATTTAGAGGATGGTTGAAGATTAAAGGAAAAGAACAGTTAGCTAGAAACTTTGTAGAGAGAAAGACAGCTCTACATGCAATTAACAATCTAAGGCGTTTACACTAACCATTGAAAAATAATAACAATAAACTAAAAGACAAGTTAAAAAAGCAAACAAGACAGAAACTACAACTTTTTAAGTAAGTTAAAAGGAAGCAACTGTTTTTCTGAAAATCTAGCTACTTCGATCTCTCCATATTCATATTAATTATTCGATCGGGAAGTGTTTTTTTTTTTTTTCTCTCTCTTCTCTGGTATTTTAAATTTCGCCGGAGTACTTTCTAGTTGCTTGAAGCCGGATTTGTCTATTAAACCTCTGAATAAACTCTTCAACTCTTCTGTTCAGTTCCTCATCGGACATGGTTGAAAACTGATCATTTTCTTCGAGGTTTGGTTCACGTTTGGCAGTCTCTGTACTGATCCTTCGAATTTCGTTCTTGCTTTCGTCAATCACCACCCGTCTCGCTTTCTTGGACTTAACTAGACGATAGGCCGTTCTTGAATGAATCTTGTGATCAGCTTTCGGAGTAAGGACCTCATGCGGCCTCTTTTCTTGCCAATCTTCATCATGATGAACATGATCATGCTTTTCCGAATGATCTGTATTGGTCACAACCTCATGCGGAATATTACTTTCTGGGAACGAATCGCTTTCCTGAGTTATTATTTTCTTTTCATGCCAAACGACAACCTCTCTCGATATGATCTCGGGACGATTGGTTTCTTTATAAACAACTTCCGGGTGCTGTGAAACCAAGGATGAAACACTAGTTTTCACTTTGCTAGGCATATTGATCATGTACTCGTCCGCGTAAAGACCTTGTTCCTCTTTGGATGAAGAGAAAGCACTATAGTCAGCAACAATGATGAGGATGAGAGTGTTGGTAATGAAGAACCAAAACTTGGTGGTGTTGAAGAGAGTGGAAGGAGACAAATTGAAGATATAAAATACAGAAATGTAAACAAAAGTGGAGAGAAGAAAGGCAAAGAAGGACATTCCCTTGGCCTTTTGAGGATATGATGATCCTTTGGAAGAGTTATAGAATGAATGATCTCCCACTACATTTGGTGCTGGTTTGGTCATGTTTAAGGAAATAAGAAAAAGGGTTGAAGTTGATGAGAGGATCGAGTAGTACTTGTGGGGCTCTTGCAGATCCTTTCAAAAGGTATAGGAGTTCCACATGACGAAGAGGGCTTATATATATATATATATATATTGGGTTAATCAAGATCAGGCTAATAATTGAACTAGACAAATTGCAATTTCCCCCGAGCTTCTTATTTATTCTTAATTAATTAACACTATGTACCATTTACCAAGCATTTTCTTGGATTTTGGCCCTTTGGGTGTACATGATTATATTTAAAAATAATTTTATTTGAAAGTCTTTACATGCACTACACATTATCCATGTATCATAATTTAATTAGAAAAATAAATTTTAAATTTTAAATCTTATAAATCAAATGAAAAATTCTACTTATCATCTATAATTTGTCATTTTTACCTTGCTATACATTTAAATGCATACATATTGATGTGTAAATATGTGATTTAAATAGAAGTATAAAAAAGACAAATCATATATTAGTGTATTGGCAGAAGAAGAATGGTTCTGGCTGCTGCCTGAAGTTTTCAAGAATGACGTTGTAGCTTCTAAGGAATTGCATGGAAGATAATTGGAAGGAGCCAAAAGAATTGTAGCTCCTGAAGTACTTCTCTGAGCAAGAGAGAATGACCGGTGTCTTGGACAGAGCTAAATTTATTTATTTATTTTCTGTCAGTCAAATGGCAAATGCCAACAAGTCACCGCAATATATAGTTCGACATCACAATGACAAGTGTCAGATCCGAGTTAATTTGTTCAAACATTGCGTGCTGTCATGCATCCAGGTAATTAAGTCACTCAATTTTTTTTTTTTTTTTTTTGCCTAATTATGGACCACAATACGATCGTATTATTCTTTCCACATATAGATTCACAGATTAATTAAACTCCTAATTACACCCACAGGAATACAGATGGTGTACTGTCGTTTTAACTTCTAAAACATGAGTGACTCTGCACCATGTTAAATGCATTTATTTTTTTTATTAAATATCAAGAGATGCCCTCTCAATATTGCTAATTAATTTGTAATACAATCACCATCCCATTCAATTGAAGGCTCAAGATCATAAGAATAATATGCATTATAAGAAAAACATGCATTTATATATTATATGTGGTCAATTAGTTGTGATAAAAATAATTATTTTTATCAAAATAGGTTTATTTTCATCGCAAATAATTATTTTCATCATAAATCGTCACAAATAATTATCTTTCTTATAATACTGATGCAATATCGATCACTCCATTTGGTATCTGTCATCAAGCTTTCTTAAATTTGAATTTGAATTTTTTTTCACATTAATACAAATAAAACATGTATTAATTGTGTTAATAAAGAGATTTGTACATAAATCTTTTCAAATACAAAACTAGAGGTTTGTCTCTCTTGAAACTCTGCGAAGCCTTCCCTAATCTTAGGCAAATAATGGTGGGTTGGGACCAGCTCATTATTTATTCCTTAAATTAATTCTTTGTCTCAAACAAGGATTAATAATAATATATATAATATATATATATATATATATATATATAGACTGCAGGGACCCCACATATTGTAGTTTATCATCGAATCTCTTCTGTGTAGTTCTGCCACGTGTTAATTAATATATAATTACAATATTAAAAATAAAGTATATGATGGTATATAATATTGGGTAATCATCGAACAAAGATCTTGTATTATTTTTGCTTGCTTTTGCTTCAATTTCACTTTCTTAATTTCCTTTGGGTATATATTTCAGAAAATCTTGCCTTGTTCATGATATCGTCATTTGCTCTTATAATTTTCTATCAGCTTAGGGATCAACAAAAATTCATGGGTTTGAACAAAGAGACCATTGATGTGGTACATGCTCATTGGTCTCGGCCTCTCCTATCTTTTTCTTTCATGATTCAATCGTGAATTGCCAAATACATTTATTAAACCATCAATCACATTTACGCAATATATAGGGTTTTGCAGTAACGAGAGGAACACTCCAAAGACAGCGGGGATGAGGGCATGTTTCGTGTGTTTGCTTAAAATATACATAGCTCTAATCAAGGAATGACACCATGATTTATGGTACACACTTTGGAAGATCAATGATTTTCGTTCAATCATTATCATTTAAGAAATACTGTTATTCATTCTAGACTCTATGATTTTTAATCGTTATAGTTGTTCATTTGACACGTTAATAAGTGTGACGTGAAGATAATAAAATTTAAGATTAAAAATAGTATTGCCCTTATATTTTTATTAACATTAACGATACTTAGGCCTCGTTTGTTTTCACAGATGAGATGAGTTGAGATAAAAGTTGAAAACTGAATAAAATATTATTAGAATATATTTTTTTAACATTATTTTTGTTTTGAGATTTGAAAAAATTGAATTATTTATTTTATTTTATGTAGAAATTTTAAAAAAATTGTAATGATTAGATGAATTAAAAAGTTTTATAAAAATAAACGAGGCCTTAATGAACTCACGGAGTTTAAATATTAGTGACGGATGTTTTGACCTATTATTCTATCAGCCGGTGTATATCAACTTGTGTTATTTTTGTCCTTGCCATAAGCCAAGTCGGTACTATTGTATGAGTCATGCTTCACATGCACACTTGAGGAAATTAAATAGTTAGCAATAAACTATTAGAATAACTCGCGCGTATGAAAATTTGAGTTATGGGTTATATTCACTGTTTAAAGGTTGTATTAATAATATATATAGAACAACTCATAGCAATTATAAAGATATAATAATATAAATTTGAAAAATACAATAGAGTCGGCAGATGATTGTTTTGGTTTGGCATTTTTATTTGTTAGCGACGATGTTTCTACTTGTAATTTTGGAATGCCAACATTTCACTTGTCGTAGGATTCATTATAGTTTAAAAAAAAAAGAGTCAAAACATCATTAATTTTTCATCATTGTAAGATCAACTTAAGTGGTACATTGGATATATAATAATAATAATAATAAAACTAGACCTTAAGATTAGATTTTTTTTTTCTTTTAGACATCCAAAACGACCAAAAATGTATACAAACAAGTTCAATTCGATTTGCAACCATTCAATTGGTTTATTTCGGTTAGGACTTTACAGGAATCGATGGGACCGATCGACGGAGTCTGGAACTGACAGAAATCGATGGAGAACCAGTCGGCCGGCAATAGAAAATACATGAAATTGATGTCAGCTAGTCCGATCCTGATCTGAACTAGGTTCAAATCGCCGAACCGACCAATAATATATAATGTATATATATATATATATATATATATTATATTTTAGGTAAAATGATGCCGTTTTACTTAAATGATTTAAACTGCGTCGTTCATGTAACATTTAGAAAAAAATTTAAAGTGAAACGACGCCACCAAACGGCGTCGTTTGGATTTAGGGTTTAATAACTCCATGCCCCCCTCCACTCCACTTCCTTTTCTTCTCCCGATTCTTTCTCTTTTAGACTCTCTCTCTCTCTCTCTCTCTCTATTTGAAGAAAGATGGAGCTCTCTTGGCTCTCAGACTCTCAGACCTCTCTCTGCTCGCCCTTCCATAGCCCGTGGAGCCTAGTCCTTTACAAACACTATCATCGCCACTTATGGAGTTTGTAGTTGATTTTTTGTGAATTTATGATTTTGTTACAAATTTGTTGTGAATCTAGGGTTGATTTGTTGTAAACTTGTGTATGTGATGTGAATTTGAGGATAGACTCAAAAACCAATCCCCAAATTGGTGAATCAATTGGTATCGACCGTCAGATTCCAACCGATTCTCTCTCTCCCTATCAGTCGATCGGTACCACCCACTTTAAAATTTGTCAGTGCAATTTAGTTTTTAGCTCTAATTTGGGTGATTCAATTTGGACTTCATATTGACAACATGTGGGTTTTGAGAGGGTCAACGTACGTTTCTTGAAGAAGCATAGAAGTGAAAATTGGGAAAAAAATTTGAGAGAAAGAAAACTGACGGTGGTTGTTTGAGAAAATATCAAGAAGAGAGAGAGAGTGTTCCAAAGAAATAATAAAGTAAACATTTGCTCCATCTACTGTTACAAGTAAATTTGACTTTATTTTTAGATATATTATAGCTAAAAGCCAAGTTAGATTATTAGTTTGCCTAATTCAATGCAGATGATTTTTCATGTCTAATAGCTATTTCTAGAATTTTATTTACTTTTAGCTATTCTAATGAGAATGCTCTTAGCTCCCAAATCAATGAGTTTATTTTTGGGCTCAATAGACAAATAATATTTTCCAGTTCAAATTTGTTATAGCCCAAATACCAATTTAGAACCCAAGCACCATTTCCATACACCAAGATGAGACGGCCTAAAGCCTTTTTTTTTTATTTTTTTTATTTTTTCAGGTAAGCTCAACAGGTTGTCCTTGCTTGTTTTGAGCAATAATTATAATCCCTAAAACCCTCTCAGGCTTGGAGCATCTGTTAGTTGATCACAACCATATAAAACACAGGTATACCCTTGCTCATAGGGACCTTCAGAAGCTGAAATCATAGGGCTTAGCCTATCACGGTGTGGGCTTACAGGCCCAATATCCAATTATATCGCTATGTAGGAAAATCTTAGTTCTCTTGCCTTAGACAGCCACGAGTTATTTCTTATTTATGGCCACTTTTCTGATTAACCTTAATTTCTTATTCGGAAAATTTAAACTTAAAAGATGACAACATCCTATTGAATATGGGGATATCCTGTATGTATCCAGTCATGGATGCAAGTTTCTTTTGATAAATGAATGAATGATGACATTTCTCTTAAAAAAAAACATCCTATTGAATATGGCCACGTCACGGGATTGTCCATATTAATTAGGATCAAACACCTATATATATATATATATATATATATATATATATATGTATACTAGTAGTAATGAAACGTCCAAGCATTTGCCCAGTTGAGAAGAAAAAAAAACATAACTGCATTATAAAAAAAATTATATTTTCTTAACTATATATAGATAGTTAAGAAAAATAAATAGCATAACTAAATTATAAAAAAAAATTATATTTTCTTACAAATCTATGAATCATATAGTAAAAAAAAGTTATAACCTAATTGCAAACAAAAAAAAAATGTTAAAGAAAAAAGAATAGTAAATTACAAAGAAATAAAACAAATAATATATACAACAACAATAGTAATATATATGCAAAAGAAGTTTAATATAAGTTTACAAAATGTAGTTTGATTTAAATTTTAAAGTGGAAGTAAAGTTCATATTACAACCATATTAATCAGCATATTTCTTTTTCTTCTGCAGAATTAATTGATAATATATTAAAATTCTTATGGCATTGTTGGTTCATATAGTCTATATCTGCACGAAATTTGATTATCTATTCTTTTTCTGAGATTTCTTTGGCCATACTTTCCAAGAATGGCAAATGCTCCTGTAAAAAAATAAAAAATTTATTATAAAAATTATGTTTTGATTTATAATTGTATTGTTTCAATTGAAAGAGTTAAAAAAAATGTATTATTATGTTACCTTGCCTCATAAAATGAACTGCTGAACAATCCAACGCTTTTTCTACAATTTCACCAAACACTACTGCAGCTAGTTGTCTTGTACCATCTTCAACTTAAACATATGCTCGTCAACTATTATCAACAAAAATATAGTTATTTGTTAGAATGTATAGAAAAGATATGTTAGATTTTTTAAGTGAGTGATATAAACTAAAGGTTTAAAAAAAAAGTACATACCGTGGTTGTGCAATGCTCATATGTTTACAATGGTAACATAAAAGTTTTTCATTGTAATCATAGCCTGTTCGTTTGTTATATCCGATGCAAGACAT
This sequence comes from Juglans cinerea, assembly GCA_961763995.1. Lineage (NCBI taxonomy): Eukaryota > Viridiplantae > Streptophyta > Magnoliopsida > Fagales > Juglandaceae > Juglans > Juglans cinerea. The sequence goes on along the minus strand of CAUIVZ010000008.1, from coordinate 23,018,688 downwards.
ATAAAAGAAGACTTGCTGGAGATCAAGCAAATTTATCTTGCCTTTCACCCAAAATTTTGGTTTCTATATGATATTTATAACATGTATTAAAATGATTGTGTTGTAATAATCAATAATTATAAAAGTATTGTTAAGAATATAATTATACTATTGTAGGTTGTGAAGCCTTGAGTAGTTCTGCAACATTAGAAATGTTTGTTATTTTCCTGACAACATGAGCAGTGGCAGATGTGTGTGTTGGATCCAAGGATTTTATAATCACATCTTTAAGTAAGAAATCATTGAGTGTTGCCATGCAAAAATTTAAAAGAAATTAAAAACAAATAAGAACTTTTGAAAATGTAACAATTATATGTTGAAAACAAAAATTAATAAAAGTTTGTCTTAAAATTAAATGAAAACAAGAAAATATGTATTACCATTCTTGCAACGATGTTGCGCTAGAAATTTTAGGATTTATTGTAAACATACTTGTTGGTTGAGATGACAAAGAGAGTTCTAAGTTAAAACAATATGTTAGATATGGTATGAACATATTATACAAAACACAAATATAGAATTATGAATTTTTCAATAATACCATTATAAGAAGTGACTTTTAATCGCCTGACAAAAATGATTGGTTTAATTCCAATAATTTTTTAAAGTTGTTGACATTCAGCATCAACATACCGACCCCACAAGTCAAACACACATGGTTTAAGCTACAAAATTGAAACAAAAGTAAACAATAATTTGATGTCAATAGATGGAATTAGAAAAAAAATATTATTGAAAATGCAATCAAATAAATACATAGTTTAAAGAATATGTTTACCTTTGATTAATCAAATATATTTCTTGCAAGACTTTGGAACAATTTGTTGTCTTCACTTCTCTAGTTGGCTTAATGTATAATGCAATTGCCAACAAATCTAATAAATCATGTTTTTAGTTTTTAGTTTGTTAATAAATATAGTTATGAAATGATTTGAAAATTTTGAATAAATATTTACCTATCTCTGCAATAGAATCTTTATAATTATGAAGTTCACTAAATGGAACGATATCATAAACTAGTGGCTGCAATCATTCTTCATTATTTGCAATTTCTTCAATTATTGTCCTTGAATTTAAGATCCATTGGTACTGATAAGTTTTAGTTTTATATTTAGGATCTAGCGGCTTCATGTAAGCATTACTGATATAGTATGACTAGAATACATGCAAAGTGTCATCGCGTGAATCAATATCTTTGTCAAACATGGTTGCTTATAGTCGATTGCCCTGCACAATATTAAAATAATATATTTCCAGCAGAAATTAATATATGCTTATCATTATTAAAAAAAGATTTTATATCATTAAATATATAGGTATAATTTTTTGTAAATTTACAAAACAACAAGTATTATATCTCAGCATCAATTAAGATGAAGTGTTGATATTTCAATAGCGAATGCTGAGCTATACATTTCGGAGATTTTTCTGCTACAAGCATTTTAATTTTCCAATTTCTTGTGCTTGGTGTGATATCTCTGATGAATGTATAAAGTTTTCGCATCTTAAACACTGCATATGTAAAAAATTAAAAAAGATGTATTAGCATTTAAACTTGAAGCTTTATAAAATAATAACAATATGAATCTAAATTATCGAATCACTTTACTTGTATAATGCTAAGATAAAAATGCCAAACTTAATAATTCTCTATACACAATATTTTTTGTATAATTCTATTGAGATCTATCGGTCAATGTTGGCCTTATCAGAATTTTTACTGAAGAGGCTGTCTTACATCTTGATAATGCTACATATAATTGTCCATGAGAGAATACAAGTTGTGGCAGATATATCCCTACGAAATCCAATATTTGGCCCTATGCTTGTTGATTGTCATTGCAAAGCTTAATAGGATAGGAAATTGAATTCTCTTGAATGAGAAACTATTGTTTTCATCAGCATTTGGCAAGAATGAGATTCTTGGTATAAAAACTCTTTTACCACTACGATGACCAATTGCTATTTCTACATCAATGATGTTACGTTCAAAGTTGCGACATATCAGACGACTTCCATTGCATAAGCCTTCTGAAGAATTAATGTTTCTAAATAATATGATTAGACAATCTTTTTTAAGTAGTAATTCATGAGGTGGAACCCAATTTGGTGTCAAAGTATTTAAAAAATCTTCCATAATGCTCTGTTCAGATGTATCAATTGCTTCATCGAAGCTATAATATTGTTTCACTTCGCCTGGAAACATCTGTATAAGTGTAGCATTTATTTCATCAAATTATGTGTTTTTTGGAGTCAATATAGCACGATTCAACATTTCAGACAAATTTTCTAAGTAATCATGAATATTACAAAAAACAGTATTTATCAATTTTTGCAAAGAATCAGCATCACTTTCATAATGGATAAGCATGTCATCAACAATTCTCTTCTCTTCTTCAATTATGATTAGGGATATTCCATTGCCTAATTGAAACAAGTAATTTGAAAATTTTGGATCTAATCTCACTTGCATGTTTTGAGTCAATGAAATTTTGGTCAGAGTAGGCCATATGTAAGAGGAGAGTAAGCTTGCATCAATTTGTTCTTGTCATGTACTTTTACGAATGACATGTAAAATTTGTCAGAAATCTCCAAAAAAAATGACGACCTTGCCACCAAATAATAATTATGAATCATTGATGTCCAGGAGCATTATGTCCAATGCTTCTATAGATTGTTTTTTTGACATAGGGGCTTTATCCCATATGATTAACTTTGCAACACGCAACAATCTTGCAAGTCCACTTTGTTTACTAACATTGCAAGTATTGTTTTTGTCAAAACACAATGGAATCTTGAATCGTGAATGTGTTGTTTGACCTCCAGGTAAAATAGATGTAGCAACACCAGATGATGCAATTGCAAGCACTATTAACTATTTAGACCTTAATGTAGCAAGAAGCGTTTTATATAGAAATATTTTTCCTATGCCACCAGGACCATCAATAAAGAAAGAACTTGCCTAATTTGAGAATACATTTTGTAAAATTGAATCATAAGTATGTTGTTGTTCATCATTGAGAATTGTTGATGCTATAAGGTCTTCTTCTGAAATCATGATTGCTAATTCATCATTAATCTCTCTAGATTGAAGTTCGTCTTCATCAAAAGAAATATCATGATCTAAAAGATGAAACATGTTGATGTCTTTTCCCATTGACTTAAGTGTAGAAGAAATATGCTGTAAAACTTCTTTTTTGATATTCACAGAGTTACTCTCAACTCTTTTAAAGTCAACTGACATGCTTTCTTTAATAAGATTATTTTGGCTAGACGACGTATGGTCCTGTGGCAGACATGTTTTTCTGAAGGTAAATTGCCTTTTACTTATTTGGGGGTTCCTATTATTTCTGGACGTTTTTTAACGCATCATTTTGATGAGTTAGTTAATAAAATCCTAAGCAGATTAGAGGGCTGGCAAGCTAAAATGCTTTCCAATGGTGCTCGTCTTCTTTTACTCAAACATGTTTTGCAGAATATTCTGATTCATTGTTTATCCATCTTGTTTACGCCAAACACGGTGTTGGATAAGATTAAAAGGCTTATGAGTACTTTTATTTTGGGATTTCAGGAGGGCAAGTAAAAAAGGAAATGGTGTTCGTGGGATGTAATGTGTAAACTAGTTTTAGAGGGGGGTGTGGGCCTTCGGAACCTTCATGAAGTCCAAAGGTCACTACATATGAAGTCTGCTCGGAACATTCTCCAAGGTAAAACTCTATGGTTTCAATTCTTTTTAGCAAAATATGTGAGTTCGGATCATATCTCACTAGTTCACCGTCGGAAGGGAACTCGCTTTTGGCGTATGATTATGAAGATTTTTTCGTTTGTGCAAAAACACTCCTTGTGGAGGGTAAAAAATGGCAATTTATCTTTTTGGAGGGGTCCTTTGTGTGATAAACAATAGATTACAGAGCTACCTTCATTAACATTGGCGGAGTGTAAATCTGGGGTAGGATGGAATATTGACCTCTTTTAAAGATTGGTTGGCTTGGAAAAAACGGATATGTTAATTGAAAAATTGGGGAATCTAGAAAATGGTGAGGATGTTCTTATTTGGGTTCCTAAGGCAGATGGGAAGTTTTCCACTAAAAGTGCCTGGGAGTGCCTTCGTACTCAGTCACCTAGGATCTCGTGGATGGATTGGGTTTGGCACCCTTATATCCCAAAAAAATGTCAGTTTTGATGTGGAAAGTTGTGCATGGTTGTCTTCCTATGGATGATCGACTGAGGAGAGTTGGTATTGTTTTGGTTTCTAAATTTGATTGCTGTTCTTTGGGTGCTTATGAAGATTAGGATCATGTTCTTGCGTTGGGCAAATTTGAGTCAGAAATTTGGTATCGGGCTTGTCTTCTCTTAGGCATGCCAAATTTGATTGGAAGGACTTGGAAACAACGAATGGAGTGTTGGTTTCGCCGGGCCAAACGCTCTTCTTTTAGTGGACAGATTCTTGGCCTTCTTCCTACTATTATCACATGGCGCTTGTGGTGGAGGCGATGTAAGGCTCGTATGGAGGGCACCTTCGAATTGATTGAAACGGTTTGGATGTCTATTAAATATTGGTTGTCCTGGGTTGATTTAAAACTCAAAGACCAAAACAATATCAGTAGAAGGGATGAGGAGTTGTTTCAATCATTAAATCTTCCTATCCCGAATGTTCGTGTGAGGGGTGACAAGAGTGTGAGATGGGAGAAACCAAAGTTTGGTTGGTATAAATTTAATGTTGATGAATGTTCTTTGGGTAATCTAGGCGCTTCAGGAGTAAGAGGAGTAATTCGTGATCATGCTGGTGATTTGTGTTTGGGTTTCTCTGCTCCTATTGGTTATTGTTCTAATAACCATGCTGAAGTTATGAGTTTATTTTATGGTTTGAGGCATGCTAGGCGTATGGGTTGTCATGCAACTGAGATTGAGATGGATTCCAAATTGATTATTGATTGGATTGAAAATGGAAAGTGTGGTTTGTGGTATCTAGAAGACTACAGGGAAGAAATCATGAGTTTTCTTGGTCAGATTCATTTCACTTGTAGACATATCTATTGGGAGTGCAATGCGGTTGCTGACATCTTGGTCAAATCTGGAGCTAAGGGGAGTAATCTTACTTCTTATTCTGCTTTGGAGCTTACTCAGACGACAAGTGGATTCTTAAGACTTGATAAGGGAGGTTTGCCATATTTGAGAAGGAAATAAATGTTGGTTTTTTGTTGTTTTGTTTTGTTTCTTTGGTCTTTTATATGTTAGGGTTTTTTGCATGCTTGGGTTTTTGGATTTGCTCCCCCCAAGTACTTGATTGTTATCACGGTACTCCTCTACCACAAGCGATGGTTTTTCAAAAAAATTGGGAATGAGTCACTTTTGGACATGTGACTTTTATCTTTTCTTAAAAAAAATAAAAAAACTGACATACTTTCTTCAAAATGCTCACACAGCTCTCTTGGATTTGTAGGATTACAATAAATCAATATTGTAGCAAATAGCCTCCTCAAACTGTATGACATTTGATATAGTGATGCTTCATGTAAACAATCTTCTAAGGATGTATCTGACTCTAATAATCCATGCAATGTAACTACTTTACGAAATGTTGGAGCAATGACACCATTAATTGTTTTGAGGTGGCCAAAAAATAGAGGACCTCTTATATGGTTCAACAATATTCGTAGATAATACATTTCACTTTCGAATGGATTCGCTGCAACAATTCTGCCAATAACTGTTTGTTTCTTTTGAGGGGTCAAAGTTTTTGGTTGATTGATCCAAACAAAAAATTTAGTAAATTCTTTATACAACAACGTTCAAGAGTTTTCATTTACACGATTTGTTGCAAAAAATTCTGTTAACATCGATTTTGCATAAAAATCAGAGTTGACAATATTGTTCAAACTGTGATTTGCAGGAAAAGTCACTAGATGTTGATCTTCAAGATGTAAGTGTAAGCTATACATTGCTAGATGCATTTCATTTACAATAAAGCCAAAAATTCTCCACATAGCTTCAGGTGAAGCAATCCATCGACCTGATTGGAATAGTTGAATTTCATCAACAAGTTGATTGCTTTGTTCAGAAATTACATTAAAAGTAACACGGTCATGACCTTTGTAGATATCTTTGTAAAGATATTTCACTGCTTTAATTGTAGAGCAGATCTCAACATTGATATGAGAATCAAAAGTTGCAAGCAAATATGGATTATACGGAACAACCCAACAGTTATCCAAATGTTGTCCTTTAATTTTGGTAGTAATTCCATCATCACGACACCTATATTGTGGAAAACAATTATTTCCAAGAGTTGTATTAGGTGCGAGATTTTTTGGATAATGACTTTTGCAAGCACCATTTGATTTCATATAGATATTCGTCGGATTTAATATTCCACAGGAACCTTGCATCATATGTTTGACAACAGTTTTATAGAGATGCAGATTATCATTTTTATCAGGTATTTCTGCTGATAAAATTTCATTAAAAGATTCTAGAGCATAAATCTTCCAATCTGTTTGTAATATAATTAAGAAATGATCATGTGGAAGTCGTCTTTTTTGGTGCTTAATCACATAAACATATGCTGCAACTTTGTCAAAAATTTGTCTCTTGAATAATTGATATTTAAGTTCTCCTAGTTTTGCTCTGAAGATTCTAGCAATCAAATCAGGACGATTTTGTATTTCTTGTTGTGGACCTAATTCATCTAGAATTTCTTTCCAACTTGGATTGCATGTCATCGTTAAAAAAATATCCAGTTTTCCATAACGTTTGACTAAAGCCATTGCTTCTATATATTTTTTTCGCATATCTCTTGGTCCTCCAATAAAATAAGAAGGTAATATAATGCGTTTACCAATTATGGAACTATCTCTTTCTCCAAGTGAAAAACTATCAACAATTTCTTAATATACTTTAGATCAAATTTATTGTTGTTTGGTACGAAAGTAATCCAATCTTGAAATTTCAATTTTAATATACATGTCAACAACGAATTGTTACAACAAACAGCCAGGGCATAACAAAATGGATCTGATGTTTTCTCTAATCTGTAACTTGTAACAATAATATTCATAGCATGAAACAATTGTTTGTTTGTTTGTTTTTTTGTTTTTTTTTCTGAAGCACTACAAAAATTAAATTTGAGAACGTAAGATGGCTCCAAATTTTGAAATAAAAATATTATTAAATTATCAAAGTATAGAAAATATTTGAACCTTGTGTTTCTCTTGAAAGTAAATCATCGGTTGATGTTGATTGTTGCGGTTCAAGCAATGTTGATGTTTCGTTTGGCAGGAGTTGTGTACCTTTTTTTACTTTTTGTATGCCATTATGCCAACCCGTGTCACCATAAGAAAAGAACAATGGATATTGAAGTGGATCATAACATCTAAAATAGTATTAAACTATATGACTATCACCTGAATGATTGTAAACCATAATACTTCTTCCACTTAACTGCTCTGAATTGTCATTTTCAATCCAAATTACTGCCACTTGTGATGCTTCAAGAGCATTAAAACACGTTGGTCTAAACCGGGATCTGATTTGATATAGATTTCATGATGTTCCAAGTTGGGCATATCACCAAGTGTTCAGAAAAAACAGAATACAGATTAACAGAAAGAATCGCCATAAGTTGAGTGATAATTGATGCATCCAATCTTTTTGAATCAGAAATTCGATTCTGCAATTCTTGTTCAGTATCATAGAAATATAACTGTAAAGAAGAAGTGTGTCCATCCAAAGGAATCAAATCATTAAGATAATGATAGACATTGAGCTTGAAATGTATATATTCCTCTATTTCTTCTACAAAGATCTCTATCAAATTTAACTCCAAGTGATATAAATGCAAATTTGTTATTGTATGTGCGAACATAGGTTAAAAATTTGGTTGTCTCAGTTGTGTTCGAATAAAATAAATGATGGAGTTGATCAGGAACATTATTTGTAGCTAAAGTAATTGTTCCATCAGCACAGCAGAAGTTATTTGTTTCATGATAAAATCTTTTTGCTTGACAATATTTGTAGGATGGCACCAATGACAAACAATTTGTTTTATTTGGCACAGTTTTTAATATCTGCCTAAACCAAGCAATTTGAAGAGGACGATTACCTAAGACACAGATGAAAGAATATGAAGCAATTTTTTAAATTTTGTAAAAATTTTGACCCAAAAAATAATAAGATAATAAAAAGAAGATAAAAAAAACAATTTAGTATTATGATTTTTTGTTACCTTGACAAGACCTTGATGTACTGCTTTCACAGTTGAATTGATTTTGAAAGTACAAGTAGCCTATTGAACAAAATGTTTACACTTTGAACATAAAATGACAAATAAAAAGTTTCATTTAAAAATATGGGAAAAAAATGAAAGGTACACAATAAACCTCTTCAATTGTAATTTGATCATATCTATTTGGAGTTTCGATGGATATATTTGTTAGCGTTGGAGGCAAGGAATCGTTTGTATTGAGTGTAGATTTATTCATTTCTTGATTAGCCGAAGAGATACTTATGCCTTGAGAATATCCAAAATCTTTTGAAAAGAAGTTGTCAATTGCATCGATACCATTATGAGAGACATTTTGCTTTTTTCGTTGTAAAAAATCAGCATTTTCATCACATTCGATAATAGATGCATCCATAATATCTGTTTCATAGATGGAAAATTGTCCAACTTGAATGACACTACTTGTTGATGCTTTTTGTCGATGATATCGTTCTCTTCTCTTTTAACGCAATTGTTCTTTTAGTAAGAGACTATATGAATTTTTTTTTTCTTGATTGTTTTCCACGACCTTGTAAGATTTTTGAAAGAGGTTATTAGATAAAAAAAATTGATCAAACATATTTTTAAGAAAATTTTCTCTACATGTTAGCTCATCTTACCACTATTCATTTTGTTTGTCAACAAAAGAAGGGGGTTCAATTACGTCGAGTTAGAAAAATCAAATCCGAACAAAGGAATGATCAACACAATAAATTTTGAATCAATATCTACGAAATCTAAATAAAGGAATGATCAACATAATTAAAAGCATGCATGTACTATCACAACTAAAAAATAACATGTAAGCATATATATTAAAAATTAAAATCAATATAAAAAAACAGAAATTATAAAAAAGAATTTTAGAAAAAATTATAAAGATAAAACATGTAATTACAAAACAAAACAATATAACAAATAGATACAAAATCAGAGAATTAAACAGATAAACGCTAAACATTACAATCACGAAAGAATAAGAATTACAAATAAGAATAATAACTAAAATTAATGGGCAGAACATTGAAATAATATATGTAAAAACATAACATATCTTTAAATGAACAAATAAAACATACAAATGCGATAAATAGAATGAAAAACACATACAGAATTCTTCGCAGATGCTCAAAGTAGTCGTAGTTGAATCAAATAGCTTGGCAAGCACATTTATGAAATACAATAGAATAATATAACTGTCTCAAAATCGCACTATCTATATAGTTTTTGGTTCAATCTCGGGATCTCTTTTGCAGGATGATGCACACATCTTTTGCTTAGAGGATCAAAACAAAGATGAAATCAGGGGTGTCCTAGATCTTACAGAAGAAATATTACTGCAATTTGATTTTAGCTAGTATGAAGTAAATCTCTCTACGAGGCCAGAGAAAGCTATTGGGGGTAGGGGTGTAACCGGTCCGGTCCGGTCTGATTTTGGACAAAATCTAGGACCAAACCGGTATGTACCGGTTTTATATTTTTCAAAACCGATTACGCCCCGATTACCCTCCTAAACCGGTACCTCCGATTTTATCGGTTTCCGGTCCGGTCCGGTCCGGTCCGGTCCGGTTTTCCGATTTTTTTAAAATGTAAAAAACATATAATAAAGTGTTACTTCTTATTATAAAATGTTATTAATAATTTAATATATATTATGCTTAAAGCATATGATCAATTAAAATTTCATCTTTAAGATTAAACTTTTATTTTATAAATTATAACAATATTATCTTATATATAATTATATTAATAACATATGATCAAATAAATTACAAATGTTCATATTTAAGATTAACATTTTATGTTATTATTTATAAATTATAATATGCAATTTTTTCATATATGATATATAATTATATATAAAAATTTAACATATAATTATATATTATATATATAAATATTTTGTATAATATATAAAATTAATTTTTATATATTTTTTTTAACCGGTCCGGTCCGGTCCCGGAAACTACGGAACCGGAACCGGACCAGAACCGGCCGGTTTTCATAAAATAGAAACCAGTTCCAGACCGGACCGGTTTTCCAGTTTTTCGGTTTAAATTTACACCCCTAGTTGGGGGTGATGATATATGGGAGAAAGCAACATCTGTCCTTAGCAACATCTTTGGATGATAAAGGGGGGAGCTATGAACTGCTCAACCATACAGGCAATTTTTGAACTCAAAATTTGTAGAAATTAATGTGTCTATGGATTGATTGGTTAAGGTTAAAAACCTGTTTTGAATTTTATAAATGACCTCTTATGGTTATTAATAATTCTTTTTTTGGCAAACTTTACAGGTTGATTTTAATTTACAGCAGCGGTTTGACATCACATATGTTGATTCGAACTCAGAAAAGAAGCGGCCCATCATGATCCACAAAGCAGTTCTTGGATCCTTGGAGCGATTCTTTGGAGTTCTCATAGAACATTATGCAGGGGATTTTCCATTATGGCTTTCTCCTGTCCAAGCTCGAGTTTTACCAGTTACAGACATCTAGGTATATATTACACATGCTTCTGAATTTCAGAATCATTTGGGTAGATTTATTGATCATTTTTGGTTGTGCAATTCGAATTGCCCTTTTTGTATATTGCATAATCTTAGGCATAATTTCCTCATAGTAAATGGTGTAAGGATATTTGAGAGACATTGTCTCAATATTTAGGAAATTTGAGAGACATTGCAAGGATGAAGATCAGGGTCCAAACAATGAGCTCTATTGGGTCACAATGCTAACCACTCTCACTTTAAGTAATTCCCCTTGACATTTGACAAATCCTTTGATGCCACTTGGCACTTCCCTTTAATTTTGATGATCTTGAGGATTTTAAACAAACAAGACTTTGGTTTAGGCTCTGTAGTGTGTAATATATAGCAGAATAAGTTAGCTTTTTTTAATGTTTAAATCATTCAGTTTTTATGTTGGAGCCTAAAGTTTTATGTTTGTTTGGGTTGGACTCATTACATTCAGTTATATGTCATGTTTGCATCTTCAACTTTTATATGATGTTTACCTTTTAGAGGATATTTATTTTTATTCTTTTGGTTAATTTTTATTGTGCTTGGATTTTTATTGATTTTCCTTGAAATATAAAATTAGTGCATGGCTTGGATTTTGATAAATACGGTTTTATGCTTTTATATTTTTTTGGGGGATAATTGTTCTTTGCAGGGAACTAATTATTTCCAGAGAACTAATCTAGCGCCAAAACTATTTATACCTCGGTTGAAACTATTATTTCCGACAGAATTTATTTGCGGCAAAAGATATCTATGCAACAAAAGTCAAAGGCCACCGCAATTGATCAATCCACACTTGTTTTTCTCGACCAATTTGCCGCGAACGAATTTCGGTCGGGTGAAATATATTGCGGCGATTTACATATTTTTTGCAGTGAACTTACCTCGCCGCAAAATGCCAGATTTCTTGTTGTATACGTTGCAACCAGCGCCCAAAACAAAGTCTCAGTTTTTCTCGTCGACAACTTTGGAAAACAAAATCTTAAGTCCGCACCTTATTTTGGTCAACAATGTGTCTGGTTCCTATACCTTAGCTAGCTCGCTCCGAAATTAATAAATATAAGAGGATTATTGATTATAATCAAAGTTTGCGGCCTGACCTCGTGTATTAATTAATTTTGGCCATCTTCCATAGACTTGATTACTAAATTTCTTTGAACCTTACTGCATGCGTCGTTAAATAAATTTCACAATGATGATTATTATTCAAAAAATTAACATGTATTTTGCAATATAGTTTTTTTTTTAAAGAATGAAGAATTCAACTCATCAGTTATTATTCACTCTTACAGTCCACACCTACAACTTTTTCATAGAATTTTGAGTGTGGGGTAGTGAATACTGACTAATGAGAAAAAATTTTCTTATTCTTGAGTGTGATAACAGCGTGCACCCCCCCCCCCCCCCCCACATATATATATATATATACATACATACATACATATATTATTTATTATTATATATATATAAGATTTTAGGAATCAATTTAATAGCATCCATTCAGTTAAGATTGTCCGTCCTATTCTTAAATCTGGCCAATTTCCAGATCAATTTTCCTCGGATCAAGACATCCCACCATGGAAAGTTGGAGCAATATATATATTGAGCCCCACGTACTTACAAGATGATCAATAACTTTTTTCTATTTTTGAAGATTAAGAATATTACTTTTTATATATCAATAAGGGGATCCTTGAGTTTGCTTTAAAGTAAGAGTAATAATAGATACATTTTTAGAGTATGTTAAGTTTTGCACACTCTCTTTGAAAAAAATTAGAGACTATAATTATTTTATTTTTATTTATTTTTATGTCTTAGATTTATCTTTTTTTTTAAGGGAATGTGCATGACTTACATACTAAAATATTATTTTTCTTAAAGTATATATTCAATCATGATCAATATAACCAAAGGCAAAAAATAAATAAATAAATAAGGGAATATAGTTCTCCCTAGTCTCTACTTGTGTTCCTATTAAGTGAACAAGGACAAGAAGAATTTTTAAAAGGAGGAGAAATTTCAAGGTACTTTTGGAAGGTTTCAAATTGGACAAATTTCAAGGTACTTTTGGAAGGTTTCAAATTGGACAGACTTCCCGCTTTCTTATCAAATCATATCACTAAAGACAGATGAGTTTTTTTTACATTCCAACGTATGAGAAATTTATATTCGAATGTCACATATACGTTCGAACCTTGTGGCTACTTACGTGCGAACGTGAAATGTTTTGGCGCCAACGTTAATTACTTAATTAACATTCGAACGTAAAATAGTTTACGCCAACGTTCGAACGTGAATTACTAACGTTCGAACGTTAATTGTAAATTTAAATTAAATATGACTCTAATTTAAAAATTATGTGATTTTTATAGTGCATAATTTGTGAACAAGTCTAAAAAATTGACTTGTATATATTTATATATACACAATTTATAATATATAAATATATATTTATGTTTATATAGATTTGAAGTGCAGTGATTTAGTATTAAAGTTGGAAAATATAACATTAAAGAAAATTGAGAATTGAAATTAAAAAACGATAGAAATATTCAATAATATTTTTCTTTACAAATATTAAAAGTAAAATACAAAATATGATATAATTTAGTAAACAACACTCAGATGATAATGTTGTCTACGAAAGTCGAACTCCGTACCTCCTCAGTCAAGGTATCAACCTTGTCGTTGAGGATAGTTACACTATGGGTGAGCTCGGCGACAGACGCCGATATAGCCGCGAGCGATCGATCTTATGATCGATATACGTAGTCAGCTGTGAGATCACCGCATCAAACCAAGCAAGCCGTGCGTCTCCTGCAGATGTATTCGGCGTATGCTGACTACTACTCCCCACATGACTTGGCTCAGGCTGCGTCGAAGGAATTAGATCCTCTACAGGGGGTGGCTGACGTCCCCTCGTCTGTCCAATGCTACGTTGATGCGTGGTCATGTCGAGGGGGCCCATCTGATCTTTGACCCGCTCCTCTGGCTGGGTTGGCACTCCCCGTGCAAGTAATAGTCGGCTGATTATGACACCGTATGGGAGATTATCCGTGGAGACGATGCTCGCCTCGTAACGGATCCTCTCAAAGATGTGCAATGGCAAATCTATGGGATCTCCACGTGCCACTCGTATAAAAAACTGTGCCCGAAGCCGACTAAATGTAGTTTTATGTGCCACAGGATCCACGTTTGTTGCAAAAATAAGGTGCAACATGCGGAAGAAATGTAGCAAATGGTTCTGGTTGAAGGTGTTCTTCCTCTCATTCTACATGCGGTCCCTCCTGGTGAGGATGTAGAAATCCTTGTCTCGGTCATCATCCGGAGCCTCGAGGCCAGTATCCTCGGTCTCTGACGGGTCTGCATCTCTGGTTGATGCTGGCTTAAATGGGCGGCCAGTAGATGATGTAGAAGTGCCTACATCCTCAGGGGGTGTAGAGTGTGCAGATGTGCTCGGTAATGACATCTGGTGAAATTTCAATGGAAACACCGCGTACAGTCACAGTGTGAGAGGATGCGTCCTGATGCATGTCACACATCCCCATATAGACCTCCTGAACCATTGAAGGGTATACCTTCCCCTTCAATGCGTAGATATTTTCCTAGCCTCTACTAAGGAAAAGATCTCTTAGGTTCGTCTGCTCCCATATGAGTTCGTTAAAATCATTAATCAAGATCTCTCGCTCTACCATAATAGTACGAGCTCCGATACGAGTAGTGGCTAACGGTGGCGCAAGAGGGGCTGTGAATGAAGGGGGTGGTCGCCGGCCGGAGAGGGAGAGAATGGGAGGGGCGGTGTCGACCACGGCGGCGCGCGGTGGCAGTGGCTAGAGGGCGACGAAACTGATGGGGAGGGAGGCCGCGCACGGGAAAGAGAAGAGAGAAAGAAAGAAAAGAAAAATGCGGGAAAAAGAAAAGAAAAATAGGAAAAGAAAAATGAAGGGAAAGAAATGAGGTCCAATCCTCACATCTTGGGTCACAAAAATTATCCAACGGAAACGATTTCAAAACAGCAAGTAAAATAAAATAATTCAACGTAGTGATTAAATGAAAATAAAATAATTAAATCCAACAACAAGTTAATTAAGTATGAAAAGAAATTTAAATGCATAACAATAATTAATATTAAGAAAGCACTTCAAAATAATTTTCACAAAATTAAAAATCATAAAAATAAACCAACTAAAAATCCAACAATTTTAAAACAAGAGAATAAATTTTTGAATTAATAAAAATAAATCTTTCAATAAAAATACACTAAAATACGGGGTCTTACATACTCTCTCTAATGAATGACAATTAGATTTATTTTACGTTTGAAATTGTGAGTGCTAGTTATATTTCTTCAAGTTTAGCAATATGTTTATACATGTTGTTGTGATTTTATACTTACTCTTGAAATAATTGTGAGTATTGTTTGTGAATATTGTGAATAGTTTGTGAGTTTATGGTGTTCAGTGATGAATTAATATGTATATAAATATTGTTGTACGAATATTGTTGTTGTTGTGATATGGGTTTGAAATATTGTGATTATTGTTTTTGAATTTTTATTGAATATGTTTAACAAGAAAATTATAAGTTTAGGATCTTAATTTAAGTAATGATTAAAAATATTTAATATACAGCTACTATGATAATTAATATTTAACATGGAATAAGTATATATAATATATTCATACTAATTTAGTTAGAATATGATTATTATTCAAATCATAAGTATAGTATAAAACTTCATCTTAAAAAAAAAAGATAAAAATAAAATTTATATAACTTAACTATATATAAAGTATAATACTTTTTTCATACAGAGGGAGATAAAAAAGGGGACTGGCCATTGGATCGGTAAATAGCAAGACAGTTTGAGTATGAATATAGAGAGGACTGATTAGCTAGTTAGCTCGGTAATCACGTTGTAGTTGCGTACTTTCAGTTGTTGTGTTTGTGGCTATAAAGTGGGCGTACGTATCTTCAGACATCGATATAGGTGTCCATTGAAAGTTATATGTTTGGAACTTTTTTAAAGTCATACAAATTATGACCCTCAGATGACTTGGAATTCCAGAAAATCATTACTATATAGTATATATAGTGCGTATATATATATATAATAATAATTATAGATATGTACTATACCATATCTATATATACTATATGTAGTATAGTATTATATATATATATATATATACATACACTATACTATAGTTATAATACTATATATATACTATATATATTATTGATTCATATATATAGTTATTATTATGTTTTCATTTAAAGTATTATGCTATCATAGTATATATATATATATATAAAATATAGTATATATATTATACTATAATATAATATATAATACAGTATATTATATACTATATAGTTTACTATATATAGTCCAGATTATTCACCTTGGCATCCACCTCTCATAATCCTAAAAATACAAGCGGGTTATATGAAAGAAGATAATAGTGACAAAAAGTTAGTATTCTTCTCAACTTTAAAAAAAAAAAAGATTATATTGAAGAGAAATATTATGAGTATCTAGAAAAAAATACATATATATATAACTATTATATTAACAAATATTAGCAATAAAATAAAAGTAGCGTTCGAACGTGAATTTATAATGTTTGAACGATATAAATCATTTACCCGCTAGATTTCTTCATAGCTGTGATGATCATTCCACGTTGAACGTTTAAATTGAACGTTCGAACGTTAATGGAGGTACATGAAAGTCTCGTTTTCATGTTCGAACGTACAATAATAATACGTTCGAACAAGAGGAGAAAAATGCGGGAAATTTCCCTCTCGATTTAGAAACCTCTGTGATGATCTGAAACGTTCGGATGTTAAAAGTTACGTTCGAACGTGATGGTAAACGTTCGAACGTAAATTTTTGTAGCTTCCGAACATGAAAATAAAAGTGCGGGAAATTTGGCGCTCGATTTATGTATCTCTGTGATGATCTGAACGTTCGGATGTTAACATTTTACGTTCGAATGTTAGACGATGAAAATCACTTGAAATTTATAAACATTCGATCGTAAAATTTATTAACGTTCAAACATGAAAATAAAGTGCGGGAAATTTCCCGCTAGATTTTTCGCGTTGTCATAGGAAGATACGTTCAAATGTGTATAGAAAACGTCTGAACGTTTTCTAAAGAAAATATTATCCGTCTTTTAATGTTCGATCGTCATCTAAAATTTGGCGGGATAATATATGTGGCGCCCCCGACCCCCATGTACAGGAGCACAGGAATCAAGACACCCGGATGATGACAACACGGTCACGCATCCCAATGATAGTGCCAAGTGTGTGTACATGCATCAGTGTGCAATAACAACGCAGCAGATTAAGTCAACTAAGTACCATAATTTAAACACAATCTAAACATCAGTAAAAATGGTTTTAAAAGTAGTTATACAGTCATCCAAAATAAAATATAATACATGTCTCAAATAAAATGAGTGATCCCAAATCACTCCTCGGGCAGAGCCGAATCTTCAGGCTCACCCTCATCCTCATCTGCATCGAAATGTACGTTACCATAAAACGGTACCGCATGTAAGTATAAGTCAAACAACCCTCAGGAATAAAAATGCATTAATGCAATCAACATGCATGCATATGATGAAATATGCATTATTATCAAAACATCATTTTTTTCGAAAATGAATATTTTCCCAATGCACGCCAAAATCCCATTTGGCCCAAAAATATCTGTAAAACATTTTCCCAAAAAATGATCACACAAATTACAAATCCAACACACTATTTTCCCAGAAAATAGTCAATTTTACCGTATGCACCATGATCTACCCTAGGGATCATCCGCACGTCCTAGTTTCGTAGCGATGCCCAGTTCCGCGCCCGACGCGTACATGACCAAACATCCTCTACGCAACGAGCGATGCCCAGTTCCGCGCCCAGCGCGTACATGGCCAAGCATCCTCTAGTCCCCGCCAGCAGAGGGACCACAGAGTCGGCACGAGACCATCTCGTCCGATCCCATTGTCGCCCGGCGACAATCCAGGGGACATCACTTAGTATATTCCGCTCCCAAGTGACCAGAGGAACTCTACCAGATAATGCCCCATCTCGGCTTGGGGTCGTGATACACACGCACCCAAAAGTCTTTTCACATGAAAACTCAATTTTCATTAAACACATGAACATGAATGCAATTACACGAAAGCTCAGTTTTCTTTACAAACATGATCATGCGTGTCAATATGCAATGTACATGAACCACACAAAATCCAACCAATAATTCAACACAACCCAAAACACACAAACAAACTTCCTCAAATAATCCATCCTACCCCCGTACTCCTTGGACTCAGTCCGGCAAAACCAACCAGATCATAGTGTAATAGTTAGTGTAAAAATACATTTAAATCACAAAAGTTCTTTGGAAAATACTTATATCGCTATATAATAATTTTCGAGGGATCATAGAGCTGCAAGAAGTGGCAACACAGCTACAGAACAGTGCTAAATGCACTGTGGCCGTGGGTCTCAAAAACCCACTTTTGAACGGGTGCAAACGAAGACCCGAGATTGATAGGGTAGGGCTTAGGGATGTCGGTGAAGCAAGTGGTCGTAGTGGTTGGCCGTGGGTGGCGGCATAAAGGGTGGTTGAAGTGCAAAAATACCTAAAATGGAAATGGAGTTGGATGTACTTCACCGGTGGCGGATTGGAGCTGGGGTTGGGTGCATTGGGTTGCTAGGAGGTCAAGGATGAAGTAGTGAAGAAATGGTTGTCGGAGGTGGCGCGACGACGGCACGCGAGCACAAGAGGTGCCGCTGCTTGGTGTTGCGTGTGGGGGCTAACGGCGGCGCGGGAGGAGCTGAGATTGGAGGGTGGTGGTTGCTGGCTGGTGGGAGAGCAAATGGGCTAGGCGGTGTCGGTCACGGTGACGTGCGGTGGTGGCTGGGTGGAGGAGAAGAAATCGCACGGGGAGAGAGGGAGAGACGACGTCGCGCACGGGAGAGAGGAGAGAGAGAGGAGAAAGAAAATGAGGAGAAAAGAAAAAGAGAAGAAGAAAAGAAAAAGAGAAAAAGAAAAAGTGAGGGAAAGAAATGAGGTAAAATCCTCACATCTTGGGTCACAAAAATGATCCATCGGAAACGGTTTCAAAACAACAAGTAAAATAAAATAATTCAAACGTAGTAATTAAAATGAAAATAAATAGTTAAATCCAACAATAAGTTAATTTAATATGAAAAGAAATTTAAATTCATAACAATAATTAATTTTAAGAAAGCACTTCAAAATAACTTTCACAAAATTAAAAATCATAAAAAAATAAACCAACTAAAAATCCAACAATTTTAAAACAAAAGAATAAATTTTTGAATTAATAAATATAAATCCTTCAATAAAAATACACTAATACGAAGTGTTACATCCTCCCCCCTTAAATAAAATTTCGTCCCCGAAATTTGTAAGGTCAAACATTAAACTAATATAGGAATAAGATTCGACTGAGAATACATAAGGAACATACCGCCATAATCAATGAAACAAATACGGATATTGCTCCCTCATGTCGACTTCTCTCTCCCAAGAGAAATCTTGTGCCAATGAACCACCCCATGACACTTTCACCAAAGGTATTGTCTTGGAGCTTAACCTTTGCTCTTTCCAATCCACGATCTGCGTCGGAGCAACTTCATAAGTAAGGTTAGGTTGAAGTTGAATGTGTCCAGGGTCAACAAAACGTGGCTCTTGTTGTCCAAAATTTTCTCCAACGATGACTCATGGAACACATCATGAACTTCCTCAAAATAGTCCGGCAATGCAACTCTATAAGCAACAAGCCCAACTTTATCTACAATCTGAAAAGGGCCAACATATCTCGAACTAAGTTTTCCCTTCTTACCAAAGTGTTTAACGCCTTTCATAGGAGAGACTTTGAGATAAACCCAATCACCTGCTTCAAAGGATAAGTCTTTTCTTCTTGTATCTGCATAACTCTTCTGGCGACTTTGTGCTTCCGCCATTTTGGTCCTTAAAAACCGAACTTGATCTTTCATTTCTTGAATTATCTTAGGCCCAATTAATTTACTTTCGCCAACTTCATCCCAACACAAGGGTGATCTACACTTCCTTCCATACAAAACTTCATATGGGGCCATCTGAATGGAGGAATGAAAGCTATTATTATAGGTAAACTCAATTAGCGGCAAATGATTCTCCCAACTTCCCTGATATTCCATGACACAAGACCACAACATATCCTCAAGAGTCTGAATAGTGCGCTCTGATTGACCATCTGTTTAAGGGTGATATGCAGTGCTAAACTTCAACTTAGTGCCTAAAGCTGCCTGCAAACCTTTCCAAAAATGGGACATGAACCGCTGGTCCCGATCCGATACAATACTCCTGGGTACTCCGTGCAAACGCACTATTTCTTTGACATACAACTGAGTTAACATACTTAAAGAGTCAGTATTATTGATAGGCAAGAAATGGGCACTAAGGAATAGGGAGAGGTTAAAGTCTACCAACAGGTCTTTGATGCTCAGCCTTCACTTGACGGCACGTGTCACATTTCTCAATAAACATGGCGATATCCATTTTCATCCCTTCCCACCAGAAATTTCTCTTTAAATCTATGTACATCTTTGTGCTACTAGGATGAACTAAATAGGAGCCTCATGAGCTTCTGCCAAAATTCGCTCTTTAAATTCTGAATCTCGGGGTATCACTCTACGATTCTGAAACCGAAGAATACCATCTTTATCCAAGCTATAATGCAAGGGTCCTCTAGACTTCTTAACTCTTTTTTTGATAGCTAACAACTTAGGATCCCTTCTTTGGAGAGTCTTCAATTCTTCAAAATCAACTACTCGGACATCCAAAACTGAAATAACAATTCTTCTTGCTGCGAACTCTCAATAAGAAGTCTTCTCATCCCACAAAGAAGAGAGTCCAAATCTGATGACTCTGCCTCGTCTACTTGTTGAGACTTCCTACTCAAAGCATCAGCAACTAGATTCGCCTTTCCTGGATGATACTTGATCTCGCATTGGTAGTTGCTAATCAATTCTAACCACCGCCTCTACCTCATATTGAAATTCTTCTGAGTAAACAAGTGCTTCAATCTCTTATGGTCAGTGTAAACTTCACAGACTTCACCATACAGATAATGCCGCCAAATCTTAAGAGCAAAAACTATAGCTGCCAATTCCAAATCGTGCGTGGGATAATTCCTTTCATGAATTTTCAGCTGACGAGATGCATAAGCAACAACTCGTCCCTCTTGCATAAGGACGCATCCCAACCCGAACTTGGAAGCATCACCAAAAATACAAAGGGCTTGTGTGGCTCCAGGAGTGCCAAAATAGGTGCTGTTGTCAACCTCTTCTTCAACTCTAGAAAACTTCTCTCGCATCTGTCTGACCATATAAACTCAGTATTCTTCCTAGTCAAGGCAGTGAGAGGTCCGGATAGCCGAGAAAATCCATCCACAAATCTTCGATAATAACCGGCAAGTCCCAGAAAACTCCGTATCTCACGTACTGTTGACGGGCGAGGCCATGACAACACTGCTTCCACTTTACTAGGGTCTACAACCACTCCCTCTTGGGAAATCACATGCCCAAGAAACTTAACTTCTTCCAACCAAAATTTACACTTACTTAGCTTAGCGTACAACTGATGCTCTCTTAACTTCTCAAGTGCCAGACGAAGGTGACAAGTATGCTCTTCGAAATCTCGAGAATAGATCAGAATATCATCAAGAAACACCACCACAAAAGAATCTAAAAATGGAAGAAACACCCGATTCATCAGATTCATAAAAGCAGCAGGGGCATTAACTAACCCAAAAGACATCACTTTAAATTCATAATGCCCATACCTCGTCCTGAAAGCAGTCTTGGGTACATCCTTGTCTCTTATCCTCAATTGATGGTATCCTGATCTCAAGTCAATCTTTGAGAAGACAGTTGCTCCTTGAAGCTGATCAAATAAATCATCAATTCTAGGAAGTGGGTACTTGTTTTTGATGGTCACCTTGTTAAGTTCTCGATAGTCTATACATATTCTGAGAGTACCGTCCTTCTTCTTGACAAATAAAACAGGTGTTCCCCATGGCGAAATACTAGGCTGAATAAACCCCTTATCAACTAGTTCTTGCAATTGAGTCTTCAACTCCTTTAACTCAGTCGGTGCCATGCGGTAAGGAGCCTTATGCACAAGAGCCGCCCCAGGTTCCAAATCAATAGCAAATTCCATCTCGCAAACTGGAGGCAACCAGGGCAACTCGTCCACGAACACATCAGGGAATTCTTCCACAACTGGAATATCCGCTAAAGACTTCTTCTCAGATGGTGTAGACACCACTTGAACCAAATAGGCATCTATACCACACGCTATGTCTCTCTTTGCTTGAATGGCCGATATAACTGCCGATCTTGCTTTCAACTTGCTTCCCGCGAATTCCAAATAGTCTCCTTCCGGAGTTGAAAGCCGATTACCTGACTCCTACAATTTATATTAGTATAATAACGATGCAACCAATCCATACCCAGAATTATATCAAATCCCAGCAACTTGAATACAATTAAATCTGCCTCACTTGTCTTCTCACCAAAAACTAAAGGACAACCTAAAGCAACTTTGGAGCACCACACAATCTTGCCATTTGGAAGAGTCACGACCAAGGATTGTGATAAAGGTTCTGTGACTAGATTGCACATCCGTGCAAACGTAGCGGACACAAAAGATTGAGATGCCCCAGAGTCAAACAAGGTACACGCATAAAAATCATATAGACGAACTCTACTTGAAGCAAACACATATACCAGTGAAATTCAAAAAGCAACCCACACCAAACATCAAATCCAAAAATTAAACTAAATGCATACCAGTAATCACCCATGCATCGTGGGTCTCTGGAGCCTCATAATCCACATCACCTGGGGTCATAGCATAGACCCGAGCTTGTACCAACTGCCTCTGGCTATTCTTGCCACCACGCCGACCTCCTCTACTTCCTGGAGCTTGGTTGGGGCACTCACGAGCAAAGTGACCCGGCTGACCACATCTAAAACACTGGATCCCCCTCTGACCGCAGTCACCCTCATGGCTCTATTGCATCTATTGCACACTGGAGTTCGGCCTCCTGCACGAACACCGGAGGTTGTCTGTGAACGGGCCCCGGTCCTTTGAACAAACTTGTGTGGCGACCCAGAACTACACCCCTCGCCAACAAAACTCCGCCTTTTCTAACCCAGAGGGGAGCCTACCGCAAAACTATTTTCCTGCTCCGCAATAGTGGTCAAATCCACCAACTTATGAAAATCTACAATCTTGAGGCAGGCTACTTGTCTGCGTATGTCATGTCACAGGCCCTCCTGAAAACGCTTGGTTTGCAACTCCTCAGTGGCAATGAGGTGGGTAGCGAACCGCCCAAGCTCCATAAATTTTCTGGCATATTGTTCAACAATCATATCTCCTTGAACCAAATTATTAAATTCTCGAGCCTTCTGCCATCTCACGGAAATAGGAAAGAAAGGTCGTCAAATTCTTTCTTGAAACGCTGCCAAGACACAGCAGCAAAAGATCCCAACTCCATCTCTAGGAGTTACCACTTAGTTTGCCACCAGTTTGCCACTTCACCTTGCAGCATATAACTTCCATACAACACCATTTGAGCCTCCGTGCAACCACAGACTTCAAATGTCCTTTCAAGATCTTCAATCCACCTTCAGGCCCTTATTGGATCCTCATCCCCAGTAAAGGCAGGGGTCCTATGTGCCAAGAAGCGCTCATAGGTGCACCCAGCCTGCACCACCCTATACTAATCACCTTGTTGTGGTCGAAAATTCTGTTGGAGGAACTCTGTCATCCTTTTTAACGCCCTGGCCATGGTGTAATTCCCATCGCCCCTTGGTAATTCATCATTGGGCTCATCAGCTGGCCTTCTTGGTCTCACCATTCTCCTGGCAAGAGCAATCTTTAACCCCGCTTAAATCCTCGGACAAAATCAAACACGACCCAAAAGCAACACCAAAAATACAATAAGATAAAATAAAACAAAATAACATCAATTAATATAAAATAAAAATAACAATAAACCCATAATATACCATATTTTTAAAATAAATAATTTAACTTACAACCTTTTTAAAATAAGAAAATAATTTATGGTACTACACCTAAGGGACATGTGGTTTTACCCGGAGCCGAACTGCTCTGATACCACCTGTGGCGCCCCCGACTCCCATGTACGGGAACACGAGAAACGAGACACCCGAATGATGACAACACGGTCACGCATCCTAATGATAGTGCCAAATGTGTGTACATGCATCAGTGTACAATAACAACGCAGCAGATTAAGTCAACTAATTACCAGAATTTAAACATAATCTAAATATCAGTAAAAATGGTTTTAAAAGTAGTTATACAGTCATCCAAAATAAAATATAATACATGTCTCAAATAAAATGAGTGATCCCAAATCACTCCTAGGGCGGAGCCAAATCCTCAGGCTCACCCTCATCCTCATCTGCATCGAAATCTGCATTACCATAAAACGGTACCGCATGTAAGTATAAACCAAACAACTCTCAGGAATAAAAATACATTAATGCAACCAACATGCATGCATATGATGAAATACGCATTATTCTCAAAACATCATTTTTCCCGAAAATGAATATTTTCCCAACGCACGCCAAAATCTCATTTGGCCCAAAAATATCCGTAAAACATTTTCCCAGAAAATTATCACACAAATTACAAATCCAACACACACAATTTTCCCAGAAAATAATCCATTTTATCTTATATACCATGATCTCTCCTAGGGATCATCCGCACATCCTCTACGCAACGAGCGATGCCCAGTTCCGCGCCTAGCGCGTACATGGCCAAGCATCCTCTAGTCCTCGCCAGCAGAGGGACCACGGAGTAGGCACGAGACCATCTCATCCGATCCTATTGTCGCCCGACGACAATCAAGGGGACGTCACTCAGTATATTCCGCTCTCGAGTGACCAGAGAAGCTCCACCGAGATAATTCCCATCTCGACTTGGGGTCGTGATACACACACACCCAAAAGTCCTTTCACATGAAAACTCAATTTTCATTAAACACATGAACATGAATGCAATTACACGAAAACTTAGTTTTCTTTACAAACATGAACATGCATGCAAATATGCAATTTACATGAACCACACAAAATCCAACCAACAATTCAACACAGCCCAAAACACACAAACAAACTTCCTCCACTAATCCATCCGACCCCCGTACTCCTCGGACTCAGTCCAACAAAACCAACCAGATCACAGTGTAATGAGTTAGTGCAAAAATACATTTAAATCACAAGCGTTCTTTAGAAAATACTTACAGCGCTATATAATAATTTTTTAGGGATCACGAAGCTGCAAGAAGTGACAGCACAGCAACATAACAGTGCCAAATGCACTGTGACCGTGGGTCTCAAAAACCCACTTTTGAACGGGTGCAAACGAAGACCCGAGATTGATAAGGTAGGGCTTAGGGATGTCGGTGAAGCTAATGGTGGTGGTGGTTGGCCGTGGGTGGCGGCATAGAGGGTGGTTGAAGTGCAAAAATACCCAAAACGGAAATGGAGTTGGATCTACTTCACCGGTGGCGGATCGGAGCTGGGGTTGGGTGCATTGGGTTGCTAGGAGGTTGATGATGAAGTGGTGAAGAAATCGTGGCCGGAGGTGGCGCGACGGCGGCATGCGGGCACAAGAGGTGCCGCTGCGTGGTGTTGCGTGGGGGCTAACGGCGGCGCGGGAGGAGTTGAAATTGGAGGGTGGTGGTCGTCGGCCAGTGGGGGAGCGAATGGGTTGGGCGATGTCGATCACGGCGGTGCGCGGCGGTGGCTGGGTGGAGGAGAAGAAATCGCACGGGGAGAGAAGGAGAGAGGAGAGAGAGAGAGAGAGAAGAAATTGAGGAGAAAAGAAAAAATGAGGAAGAAAAGAAAAAGAGAAAAAGAAAAAGTGTGGGAAAGAAATGAGATCAAATCCTCACATCTTGGGTCACAAAAATGATCCATCGGAAACGGTTTCAAAACAACAAGTAAAATAAAATAATTCAAACGTAGTGATTAAAATGAAAATAAATAGTTAAATCCAACAATAAGTTAATTTAATATGAAAAGAAATTTAAATGCATAACAATAATTAATTTTAAGAAAACACTTCAAAATAATTTTCACAAAATTAAAAATCATAAAAAAAAACCAACTAAAAATCCAACAATTTTAAAACAAGGGAATAAATTTTTGAATTAATAAATATAAATCATTCAATAAAAATACACTAAAATATGGGGTGTTACAATATAACGTTCGAACGTGTCATCTTAAAACTTTAGCTTTGAATGAATACACGCACGGGAGGCAGCATAATCACTTTTGCTACTTCTCCCGTGCGCGAGAGAGAGAACAACGTGCACCTGCTTCCTGGGTTAGAGAGAGAGAGGGTTAGAGTGAGAGAAAGTTGAGTGAGAGAGGGACGTAGTTTAGTGGGAGAGAGGGACGTAGTTTAGTGGGAGAGAGGGTTAGAGTGAGAGAGAGTTCAGTGAGAGAGACTTGAGTGAGAGAGGGACGTGGGTTAGAGAAAGAGAGTTAGAGTGAGAAAGTTTTAGTGTGAGAGTTGAGTTGAGTTTTGGTAAAGAAAAATTATTTTTCTTTTGTATTTTCTTGAATTTTATTATATTTGTCTTGTATTTTTGTTATATATATTTCTAATAAGTTAATGTTGTATTTTTTTTAATGATTGGTTGTTTTGGCAAGTTGGAAGCTTTTGATTTGTAAGAGAATATTGTGAGTGCTAAGTATATTTCTAAATTTTATACATTTTATGCTTACTCTTTTTCTATTGTAATTATTGTTTGTATAGTTTGTGAATACTTTGTGAGTTTGTGGGAATATTGTGAATATGTTGTGATATGGATTTGAAATATTATGATTTTTGTTTGTGAATTTTGTTTGAATATGTTTACATGGTTAGGAATATATTGTATTTAACTTTTGGATTTATGTGAAAATTTTGATATAATATTTGTTAGCTTTGAAGAATTTGAGTGCTAGTTATCTTTCTCAAGGTGAGGAATATGTTTATACATGTTGTTGTAATTTTATGCTTACTCTTGAAATTTCATATTATTGTTTGTATAGTTTGTGAGTTTATGGTATTAATTGATGAATTAATATGTGTAGAAATATTGTTGTAGGAATATTGTTATTGTTGTAATATGGATTTGAAATATTGTGATTATTATTTATGAATTTTTATTGAATATGTTTATATGATTAGATTTAAGTAAAGATTAAAAACATTTAAGTATAACAATTAAAATGAGACTTAATATTTAACTTAATAAGTATATATAATATATTCATACTAATTTAGTTAGAATATGATTATTATTCAAATTATAACTATAGTATAAAACTTAATTTTGCCTAAAAAAAGAAAAAAAGTATATAACTTAACTATATATAAAATATAATATATACATACAATAATTATAATTAATAATTACTTATTAAATATAAATAATTCACTCAATTAAATATAACAATTAAAATGATACGACTTTAGGAATAATAATAATTAAAATTCGTAATTATTAATTATAGTTATTAAGTATAACGATTAAAATGATACATTAGGAATAAGATGAGTATAAAACTTAATTTTAAAAAAAGAAAAAAATATATATAACTTAACTATATATAAAGTAAAATATATACATACAATAACTATAACTAATAATTACTTATTAAATATAAATAACTCACTCATGCATAGTATAACAATTAAAATGAAACGACTTTAGGAATAATAATAATTAAAATTCATTTATAAACTTTGAAATTAAGTATAACAATTAAAATGATACTTTAAGAATGATAATAATTAAAATTATATAATAACTGAATGAATTTAAGTATAACAATTAAAA
This sequence comes from Juglans cinerea, assembly GCA_961763995.1. Taxonomy (NCBI): domain Eukaryota; kingdom Viridiplantae; phylum Streptophyta; class Magnoliopsida; order Fagales; family Juglandaceae; genus Juglans; species Juglans cinerea. The sequence continues at coordinate 22,990,897 of CAUIVZ010000008.1, read as the reverse complement.
TGATACTTTAGGAATAATAATAATTTAAATTATATAATAACCTTTGAAGAAATTATATATAACAATTATAATAACAATTATATAATAAGAATTAAAATTACATAGGTCTCACTATAAAAAACTTTGTTACCTGGTGAAAAATCAGAAGTTTCGATTCCATAACTATTAGACAACGTGTCTTGTAGACAATGAGAGAGTATGATCTTGAATAAATGTTGAAATTTTAGTTTAATTGCTTGACTATTAAAGTCGCTTCGGCTTTGAGAGTTGTCAAGGTCGAACAGTTTGTGACGGTTAAGTAATTAGACTAAAATTTAGACATTTCTTCAAAATCATTCTTCCTCGTTGTGTACAAGACACGAAACTTGTTCACTTAATCTTCTATCTCTCTCTAGTTTATTGTGTATAACACTACTAGAAGGTAACATTGTTAATTTAAACAACATGGAGATATTGTTTGTTGGATTTTTTGATAGATGCGTGTGACATTACATAAATACCCTTAACCCGTTTGGAAATTATTGTACATTTATGTGTCCACTAATTCCTGAATTGTCCAATGTGGACAGTTTGTGATTATATTATTTGTATTGCACATTTTTGTTACTCTTACTTTCCATATTTAATATGAAGTTTCGGTGTTTTCCTCTAATGTTCTTCGGGTATACTGTTCGTAGGGTCACAATCCCTCTATTTGAACATGTATACTTGGAGAACTATGGAGAGGTGCTGCTAGGGGTGTAACCAGTCCAGTTCGGTCCGGTTTTGGATAAAATCTAGGACCGAACCGGTATGTACCGGTTTTATATTTTTCAAAACCGATTACGCACCGGTTACCCTCCTAAACCGGTACTTCCGGTTTTACCGATTTTCAGTCCGGTCCGGTCCAATTTTTTGATTTTTTTAAAATATAAGTTTCACAATTTGTCATTAAAAATTTGTTTAAAAAAAAAAAAAAAAAAAAAAAAAACTGATTTAAAAAAAACTGATTTATACTTTTATTAATATATTAGACTATATAATAGTATTAATATTAGACTTTTGGTATAGTTATAAGTTATATATTAGTATTAATTATAAACTTTTAGTGATTTAGTATTAACATTTTATGTAATAATTTATAAATTATAATAAGAAATTATTTCATATATGAATATATATAATTATATATTATGTATAAAAATTTCACATAAAAATTTATAATATATACATAATATTTTATATAAAACTTAATACCGGTCCATATTAATTACATTTTAAAACTGATTACTGTATAAAAATTGAAGCTAGGTGCTGCTGAAATTTCTATTAATGTGGAAAATAGTAGAGTGACGAGATTTGTGCAATATGGTCGATAGGACCAACTATCTTATAAGCAACGTATTGGAGCATGACATGCATGTGGATGTACCAAAAATTGGATGCGTCTTAGACTTAGGATTACGTATATACATTGATTTTGCACGGGCCTCTGCTGATAGTCGTGGTTACATTAAGTGTCCATGTAGAGGGTGTAAAAATTTGTGTGCGATAGGGTTGGATGAAATAGAAAGTCATATATTTGTGAATGATATGGATCTAGGGTATACTCGATGGGTACTGCATGGTGAGCCGTATGAACAGTCAGCAGATGTATTGGTCGATCATCACAATTATTTGCGGCACATGGATGATGATTATGAGCAGGATGAGATGGAGGAGATGTTGGGTGACATTGGAGAGGGGATGTTTATGGATGAGGTTGACGATAATGCCTCAAGTGGTGGAGGGACTGATTGTGAAAATTTCGCTTCAATGTGGGAAGATGCAAAGCTCGAGATTTATCCAGGCTGTACAAAACATTCCAAAATGTCGTTTATTGTGCGGTTGCTTCACATTAAGTCATTGTGTGAGATGTCGACGAAAGCAATAAACATGGTATTGGACTTATTTAACGAGGTGCTTCCGGAAGGGTCTGCATTGCCCAAGAACTTTTATGAAGCGAAACAGTTGAGAATGGATTAGGATTTGAGTACAAGTCCATACATGCATGCAAAAATGATTGTGTTTTGTTCTGGAAGGAGAACGAGGAGAAACAAGCATGTCCTGTATGAGGAGAGTCGAGGTGGAAGGGTAAGAAAAATGTGCCGGTTAAAGTATTACGGTATTTTCCTTTGAGACCTAGGTTGCAAAGACTATATATGTGTAAGAAAACAGCTCACGATATGAGGTGGCACGAGGAGAAAAGAGTTAAGGACGACGTATATATGAGGCATCCAGCTGATTCACTTGCGTGGCAGTCTTTCGATAATCAATACCCAAAGTTTGGGGTAGAAGTTCAGAACGTGTGCCTGAGACTCACAACCGATGGATTCATCCCTTTTAGAAATATGAGTACAAGTTATAGCACTTGGCCCGTAGTGTTGATTCTGTATAATCTTCCACCATAGAGATGCATGAAGGCACACAACTTTTTGTTAACTTTACTTATCCCCGGCCTGAGATCACCTGGGAATGACATTGATGTATTCATGCAGCCGTTGATTGAAGAGCTGAAAGAGTTATGGGAAACAAGTGTTAGAACTTATGATGCATCCACATCGACATCTTTTCAGATGCATGCTGCAGTAATGTGGACCATAAATGACTTCCCGGCATATGAGAATCTTTCCAGCTGGAGTACGAAAGGGAAGTTGGAGTGTCCAACGTGTAATAAAGAAACTTCTGGTGAGTGGTTAAAATATTCTCAGAAGTTGTGTTTCATGGATCATCGACGTTATCTACCAGCAAATCATACATGGAAAAGAGAATGTGCTAAGTTTGATGGGAGACTAGAGGATAGAATTGCATGAAAAGAGTTGTCTGGGGAAGAGATAATGGAACAACTGGTACATGTTAGAGCGAACAATTTTGGCAAAGGTCGGGGAAAGAACAAGAGAAAACGAGGCACAACAGAATTGAGTTGGACAAAGCGTAGTATGTTTTTTGACTTGCCGTATTGGTCGTCCTGTATGTTGCGACATAGTTTAGATGTAATGCACATAGAGAAGAATATTTGTGATAATATACTGGGTACATTGATGAACATTAATGAAAAGACGAAGGACACGATCAAGACGAGGAGACATTTTGAGAGAATGAGAATCTACATTTGCGGGTGGAAAGCAATAGGGTGGTCATGCCGCATGCATGTTTTACGATGACGAGGGAGGAGAGAATAGACTTCTGCAAATGGTTGCAAGGTGTGAAGTTGCCAGATAGTTATGCTTCAAATATTGGTAGATGCGTGAGTCCTGATGACTGGAAAATAAGTGGATTAAAAAGTCATGATTGTCACGTATTTTTGCAGAAGTTATTACCTGTGGGAATTCATGGGAAGCTAACATCTAATATACGTATTGCCATATCCGAACTTTGTATGTTTTTTAAGGATTTGTGCACTCGGGTAGTAAATCGAGATATGTTGTAGAAATTGGAAGAAGATATTGCTACTATACTATGTAAATTCGAACAGATCTTTCTACCATCATTTTTTGATGTCATGGTCTATTTAGCAATGCATTTACCGCAAGAGGTACTGTTGGGTGGACCGGTGGAGTTTCGTTGGATGTATCCAGTTGAAAGATATTTGAGTCGACTGAAGCGCACTGTTGGGAATAAAGCCAGAGCTGAGGGTTCAATAGTAGAGGCTTATATACACGATGAATGGTTAACATTTTGCTCTCTATATCTTCGTGGTGTTGAGACACGATTTAATCGTCAAGAGCGAAATGCTGATCTTGTTGCTCTGCCTCCTCATGAGCTATCAGTGTTTTCTCAGAATGTACGACCCTTGGGTGCACAAACGGGTTACGATTTAATCGATTGAGAGTTGGGTAAAGTTCGATGGTATGTGCTAAATAATTGCCGGGAGATTAATGATTATCTCAGGTATATCGTTCCATAGTTTGTATAATTCTAGTTTTTTTCAAGTTTAACTATAACTGTTGTGCTCAAAATATACATCTTTTGCATTTATCTATAACAGTGAGCACATGGACAAACTTAGGACGGAAGACATAGAAAACATAGAGGCAAGACACGAGGAAGAATTTCCCGGATGGTTTGAAGAACGTGTATGAACTAAAATTATATATATGTTATATTTTGAAACTTTAACTCTGGGTAACTCTTAATAAATATATATTATTTCCATTGTTAGATTTTGGAACAACGTGCTCGTGATTCCGGATCAATTTCTTCTGAATTATATGCACTGGTCCGTGGTCCTTCAAATAGAGCACTTTGATACACTGAATGCACGGTTCGAGGTTATAGATTCTATACTCTGGACTGTGAACGTAATAGAAAGACTCAAAACTCTGGTGTGTTGGTCGAGGGGAGTCATGGAACAGATGATATTGACTATTATGGTGTTATACATGATATTATCGGATTGAAATATCTGGGTGGGTCTGTAACATATGTCTATAAATGTGATTGGTGGGCTCTAGGCGATGGTCGGGTTTTGATACATAGGGATAATCACTTTACGAGTTTCAATACTGCATCTAAATGGTACGAAGATGATCCATTCGTATTGACTTGTCAATCTATCCAAGTTTATTACTTGATTGATCCAATGAAAAGTGCTGATGAAGATAGTGGATAGATAACTTGGCGAGTCGTACAAAAATTTGTCCATCGAAATATATATGAAGTAGGAACGAGTGCAAAGCACAAAAATAGTGGAGATAAAGATGACACTCCGATTGTGGAGGCATACTAGGAAGATGGAGAGGGTATTAACTTGTTTGTTGACCCCGTGCACTTGAGTTGCTCCCCTTGTGTAGAGATGATGTCCCACCTGTCCATCTCGGCCCGTCTGTATTAAATGATCATTCAATTCAAGTAAGTGAGAAGGAAGAAGAAGAAGAAGTGTCAGAAGATGAAGACGAATCAGAATCTGGCCAGGAGGTGGATAAGGAGGATGAAGAAGAGGTGCATGATGATGATAAAGATGTTATTGAGGGAGATTCTGAAACAAGCATGGAAAATACATCTAAAGATGAAGAATAAAAGTACTAAAATATCTTGAATTTTCATAATTTCTTCTAATTAATTTTTTTTGATATTATTAATTCTTTTCAAGAATGCCTCCAAAACGACAACGAAGAAATGTGCCTCCGCCAAGTCCAAGTCCCGAACCCATTGAGGACTCCCCACTCGAGGAATCTGATCCTGAAGATCAAGTTAACACGGAAGAGAATAACAGTCAGTCGGCACCTACCAGTAAGGAAATATTATCGTTGATAATTAATTATATAGTTAATATTTTTGTCTCAATAACTAGATAACTATAATTATACTATCTATTATCATGTAGTTGATGCATCTACACGTCGCGGTCGTGGCTTTACACATGACATCTCTCTTGAGAAAAGTAGAAGGCATGGAAAACTCAAGATCACCATTCCTGATAATTTCACTGGAGGAATGGATGATAGTGCAGCAGCGCTTTCCTCCTATATTAGCACAGTAGTTCGAGCTTATGCTCCATTTTATGTGCACTCATGGCGAGATGTTCCGAATGAGATTAATGAGCACATTCGAAGTCGTGTGCTGGTGAGTTTACTTTGAGAGTACATTTTTTTTCCTAGATTAGTATATCATATTTTTGACCTCATTCACTTATTAGGATGAATTCGATCTCGACTTTGGCTATAGCGAGGATTTGAGAATCGTGAATGAGTTGATGGCTACATTATTTCGACGTCACAAGGGACGATGTCATGACCACTTTAAGAAGTTTGAGACGTTGGAAGAGGCTGCGCAGTCTCCTTTCCAGCAGATGAAGTTAGATGATTGGAGAAAGTGTTGTGATCTTTTTGCATCTCCAGATTATCAAGTATTTTGCATTTATATCTTTTAATTATTTACATTCATATTCGTTCTATATATTATATGTATATATATTACAATTAACATTATTAATATATTTTATAGCACTTGAGTTCTACAAATGCACGGAATAGATCCGCTCTGGCTGTCCACCATCGTGCCGGTTCAAGGTCATTCCACCGTCTTGCTGAAAAAATGGTAATTAAAAAATTATATAATTCATTTATTTTTATGATATTCTTTTATTTAAGTACTAACATTATCTTTTTAAAATTGTGTATGTCGCTTTGTTAGAAATGTGATAATCTTGAAAAATTTTCTCTCATTCATGTCTATGCTGCTGCTCACACTAATGAGCATAGTGAGTGGATGGATCTTGTCGCTGCAGATAATTATGTAAGCAGTGTTAATTTTGTTAAATAAATTATGTAACATGTGAATAATTTATTTTTTATTTCTATTTCTTTTAATACATTACTTATTAACGATCATTACCTTTAAAATTGTAGGCAAAAATGATGGAGATATAGTCGGCTTCTGGGGAATCCTCCCCTAGTGACATAGACATATTCACGCAAGTGCTCGGGCCGCAGTCTAGTATGACAAGAGGTTTGGGATGATCTATTAAGCATAGATGTTTATCCTCCTCAACCTCATCGACTTCACAAATTAATAATCTTACTAAAGATTTAGAAGCTGCACGGCGTGAGAATGAGTATATGAGGTCGAGACAGTAAGAGTTAGAGTCTCTCTTAGAACGACAGTCTCATTTAGAGACGCATTTGCAGGACTAACAGAGAGACCAGGAGGAAAGAATACGCAGTGAAGTCCAAGAACAAGTGCAACAGGAGATGATGGTGCAAATGGAGCGTATTATGTCGTTGCAACATAATCGGGTGGGTGAGGGAAAAAGAAGAAATAAATTTTATCAGTATTTGTGACTAGTTTTAATATTTAATTTTAATATTTTATAAGACATTGTTACTTGTTAATTGATGGTATGTAATATGATACAATTGGTAAGTTTTTAAATTTTATGAAATTAGTATTTCTGATTTGTACGTTCGAATGTAAATTAAAATCGTTCAAACATTGGTTCACATTTGAACCAACGTTCGAACGTGAATACATAAAATTGGATAGTAACATTCGAACGTAGGCCTCTACGTTTGAACGTACTCACACTCAAACGAACAAACCGTTCGAACGATTAAATGATTAACGTTCAAACAAAGCTCCGAACGTACCACTTGCATTCGAACGCTCCTTCGTTTACATTCGAAATAACGTCCGAACGTTAAACCCGTTACGTTTGAACATTAGTCCGTTAACGTTCGAACGGAAATTCGAATGGTTATTATAATGAACGTTCGGACGCATAAACGTTCGAACTATAATCAACAAACGTCAAATTCTCTCATTCGAATGCCAATCGGTCGGGTTTCCATTCGAACGTTGGATTTTACGTTCGAACATTACTTTCTGTGACGGTTCTCAACCGTCACAAAAAAAGGTAACGTTCAAACGTTCAACCAAACGGAACACCTCCAACCGTCACTAAAAATATTTTTAGTGACGGTTCAACAGTAAATCGTCACCAATTATTTTTTATGACGCACATTAGGTGACGGTCGTGGTGATGGTTTCAAACCGTCACCAAATATCATTAGTGACGTTTTGGCAATTTTTGGTGACGGTTTCCTCTGTCACAAAAGACAAATTGTGTTGTAGTGTTTGAACCCTCAAGGATTTTTTTTTTCCCCATAAAACTATGTAACATCATCATGTGCTGTAAAGTCGTGGTTTCAAATTAAGAATCATGGAAATTACATGCAAAGTCCTATGTTCAAAATAACATGACGAGTGGAATAATTAAAGCTCCTAATAACATGATGAGCATTAAAGTGATACGAGTTCAATTTATATCATCATGTATATAGCGACTCATTTAAGAATTATGTAATTATTCTATTATTTTATAACTAACAAAATTAGATTAATATTATATACACATATATATATATATATATATATATATAGTTATGGTCTGCACTCTAGAAAAATGCTAGGGAGTCCGTTTTGGGATCCCATTTTTTTTTGCCCGATCGGGCTTTTTAATTTTTTTTTAGATTTTTTTTACTTAGTGATTAAGTAAATATTTTTTAATAATATCGTGAATTTTTTCTTTTTTAAAAATATTTAAAAATTGTTAAAAATTTATGTGAAAAAAAATTTTAAAGATTTTTTTTTTTAAAAAAAAAAAAATTAAATTGGGTTTTTTAAAAGATTGTTTAATAATAATTGGTTTTTTTTTCACATCATTTTTTTTTAACACTTATATATGCTCGCAACTAATTAATGAGGGAAATATTAATTTAAAAATATTGATCATATATATTATATATAATTTAAGGTTGTGTACGTACTCATCGGCATTGATTCCACTCTGTCGACCCATTATTAATCAAGCATAATATTAATAATCCTGATGGTAACTATAAGGGATAATTAGTCCAATTAAAAAATAATCATCATGAGGGCTTATCGCAGAATTTATATATATAGTGTTATATATTATTCTAACATGATCTCGTTTTCACGATTTAAAATGTTAAAATATTGATGTCAGATATATGATGTAATATATATTATTATATAATAATTAAGCAGTACGTACTCATGCATAGTAATGTTTTACGTTAATTAAACTGTTTAATCGTTGCATGTAATTTATATAATCATGATGATCATGAGGCTGGGAAAAGAGTAAAGATTAAAAGCTTTGAGAGATCATAGATTCCAAGTTAACAAAAGCAGCTTGCATATATACCTTAAATATTAATACAAGGTTATATTAACAATATTTAAGGCTTAAGCTAATTGTATGTGTGAAGGTTTTTAGTTTACTTCGCAAAATAATAATTTGGTTGGTTCTAAAAGTTACGCATAGATGGTCGTTGTCGATCAACAAACTCATGTACAACATTGACTTGTCAAACACACTATATATATATATATATATATATATATATATATATATATATATATATACATACTAGATATGTGATTATCGTGAAGTGCATTCTTGTACTTTGAAAATACTTGTAGTTTCTTTTTCTAATTATGGAACAACAAACAAATCAAAGAAACATCGATGAATTAGAATTGGTCATGGAGATATCAGAACAGGTAACCTCATGTAAATTCTTGATTTGTTATTTGGTTAGGTTACGTGGTGTATTTTCAAAATTTGAATTCGACATAAAAAAAATAAAAGTTCACATGTTTTCACAAGTCAATGAAAGAAGTGATTATGTAAAAGATTGATGCATAAAAGATTGATTGAAATCTATGAATCAATGTAAAGTCTATAATTTCGTCTAATTGTCTAAAAAATATAAAAAGTATAATGTAAATGGGTCTTGGAGACAAAACCATTTAAAGACAATATTAAATGATATAAATTCAGACTTGTAATTAAGGATTTTACTCAGAAATGAGCATTGATCAAAAATAGAGATTTTCAAATAATGATTAAATGACTCATTCAGGATCTGTAACACCCCGTATTTTAGTGTATTTTTACTGAAGGATTATTTTTATTTATTAAAGATTTATCCTCTTATTTTAAAATTGGTCGGATTTTTAGTGAGTTTATTTCTGTGATTTTAATTTGGTGAAAATTATTTTTATGTGCTTTCTTAATATTTATTTATTGTTATGCATTTAAATTGCTTTTAATATTTAAATTAATTACTGCGGGATTTCATTATTTCAATTTGACTTTACCATTACGTTTAAATTATTTTATTTAACTTGTGGTTTTAAAATCGTTTCCGTTGGATCATTTTTGTGACCCAAGTTATGAGGATTGGACCTCATTTCTTTTCCTTCTATTTTTCTTTCCTCCTTTTCTTTTCCCTTTCTTTTCTTTTCTTCCTTATTTCTCCTTCGGTTTTCTCTCTCCCGCGCGCGAAGCCCAGTCTCTCTCTCTCTCCCCGTGCGACTTCGGCCTCCACCCAGCCCGCCGCCGTGAGCCGGCGGTGACCCTCACCGCCCGTCCCCTCGTGTTCCCCTGCCGCCGGCGACCCCTCCCCGTAAATCTCACCTCCGTTCGAGCCACCGGTAGCCACCACGAGACCCACGAAGCCGCGGCGCCACTTTCGCTCCAGCGCCGCCGTCGCTCCACCTCCGGCCACCATCTTCCTACCACTTCATCCCCGACCTCTTGGCAACCCATTGGACCCAACCCCAGCTCCGATCCGTCACCGGTGAAGCCACATTAAGTACATTTCCGATTTGGGTATATTTGGCCTAAAACCACCCCTTGCGCCGCCACCCACGGCAAACCACCACCACCATTGGCTTCACCGACCTCTCTAGGCCCTACCCTACCATTTTTGGGTCTTCGTTTGTCTTCGTTGAAAAGTGGGCATCTGTGACCCACGGCCACAGTGTATTTTACACTGTGGTGTTGCTCAGACATCGCCATTTTCAGTTTCGTGATCCTCCGGAAATTATTATATTGCACTGTAAGTATTTCTCCAAAGAATTCTTGTGAATTTAATGTATTTTTGCACTAACACATTTCACTGTATTATTCTGTTGATTGGTTTTTGCCGGACTGAGTCCGAGGAGTACGGGAGTTAATTGGTTTGGTGATTAGGATGGTTTGGTTGGATTTGATTGGTTTGGTTATTGATGGTTGTGGATTGGTGTTGGTACATGTACATCTCATTATTTCATGCATGATCATGTTTGTAAAGAAAACTGGGTTTTCGTGTGGTGCATTCATGCTCATGTGTGATTTGGAAATTGTGTTTTTATGTGAGAATATTTTTGGGTGCGTGTGTATCACGACCCCAAGCCGAGATGGGGTATTATCTCGGTGGAGCTCCTCTGGTTACTCGGGAGCGGAATAAACTGAGTAACGTCCCCTGGATTGTCGCTGGGCGATGATGGGATCGGACGAGAGATTCGTGCCGACTCCGTGGTCCTTCTGCTGGCGGGGACTAGAGGATGTCTGGCCATGTACGCGCTGGGCGCGGAACTGGGCATCGCTTGTTGCGTAGTGGGTGCTCGGCCATGTACGCGCTGGGCGCGGAACTGAGCATCGCTACGAAGCCAGGACGTGCGGATGGTCCCTAGGGGAGGCCATGGTGCATAGGTTAATAAAGGATTAAATTGGCTATTTTCTGGGAAAATAGTGTGCGTGGATTTTGTGTAAACCATTTTCTGGGAAAATGTTTTACGGATTATTTTTGGGCCAATGAGACTTTGGCGTGTGTTGGAAATTGTCATTTCGGGGAAAATGATGTTTTGAGAAAAATGCATATTTCATCATATGCATGCATGTTGGTTGCATTAAATGCATTTTATTTCTAGAGGATTATTTGGGTTATACTTACCTGCGGTACCATTTTGTGGTAACGCAGATTTTGTTGCAGATGAGGAGGAGGAGGGCGAGCCTGAGGAGACGGCTCCGCCCGAGGAGTGATCTGGGATCACTGGTTTTATTATTTTATCTTGCTTATTGTATTTTCGGGACATGTGTTAACTTTATTTTGGATGACTGTATAACTATTTTTTAAACCTCTACTGATGTTTAGTTGTATTTAAATTCTGGTACATAGTAGACTTGACTAATTCCGCTGCTTTATTTTAATTGTACACCGTTGCATGTACACACACTGGCACTTCGATGGGATGTGTGACCGTGTTGTCACCATCCTGGTGTCTCGATCCCCGTGTACTTCTATAAGGGGGATTGGGGGCGCCACAGGATCACTATAACATTAGTAACTCATTACGATTTAGAGTTAAATCAAATGGATCATGTGAAAATAATTGTAGAGTAAATGTTTGGAATCTACAAAAAATGAATAAAAATACTTCTTAGAAAAGGTAAAAGAGTTTTGAAAAATGGTATCTGAAATTTTAATACCAATACTGTTTTTATATTTAAGAAAAATATTTATTGTTAATATATATATCCGAAAGTCAGTGGGAGCGTATTTGTATTTATGGTCATACATATATATAACATTTTGTTAAATATAGGTATTGGGATTGAATTTTAATACCAAAACAAAAATTGTTAGGATTATCTCAGTATATTTGCATAGAGTTTTGAATGACTTTGCATGTAGAATTGTTGGTCAATAGATACTTTAAAAATAAAATGTGACATGCTCAATATTTTATAGTGTTCTTCAATTGATTAGATTGTTAAAGAAATTATGTATATGATGGTTGCACAAACTTGCATACAGCTGAACATCACTTTTACAGTTGACATACTTGATTGTTGCCAAAGTACGTACCCAATGATATTTGACCTAAAAGCTATTAAAAGAGTGAAAATCTATTTGTAAGAAATTAAGGATTATATTGTTGCCTTTAAACTGATACTCTTAAAGTAACTGGATATTCAGACTCTATTTTGTGGAATTGCTCTAATGATAGAAAATACAGTTATGGTTATATCTTTTGCTATCTAGTAGAGTTATTTCATGGAAAAGTTTGAGACTAATCTCTTACTGCTTCACGTGTAATTGTGGCTGAGTTTGTGGTATGTTTTGAGGTCACAGTGTATGGTATATGACTGAGTAAATTTATCTTAGGACTTGGAGTTGTCGACTTTATAGTCAAGCCGTTAACAATGTATGTCAAGAATTTCTCAGAATATTTTTCTTCAAATGATGAGTATTTAATAAGATTTTAAATGTCTAAGTGTTAAGGAGAAAATACATAAATAAATATGTTCATATCAATATTGCGTTAATGATTATATTTTAAAAAACTTGTTGACAAGATGGGTCTTATATATGTTTCTATCCATGATGTGAATATGTTAAATAGATCATTGATATGCTTACTGTTTTGTTGCTGGACATTGAATATATCTATTTTGGTTGTTTATGTTTTCTTGTATGTCCATTTTATATGTACATTAAATGATGTGGATGAATGATAACAAGATAATGTCTAAAATAGCATGAATTGGAACCTAAGACACTATAGTATTAGTCTTAATTGTCCCAATTAAATATTGTGTTAAATTCAGTTACTAGTGTTGTGGTACATGGAAGGAAATTTGTTGATTATATAACAGAGGACCGTCATGGCTCGCATTGGTAGCTGATTTGACATTGATATTACGGAACTCATGTAATGTATTTTGAGTTATGAAAGTTTTCTGAAAATGAACGTGCGTAGTATGGTTAATTTCCTATAATAAACCCATGAACAGAAAAAGTTATTTTATGGGTGTATGAGCCAAGTGAGAGAATGTAAAAGTTTTATTAAAACTCTATGTCTCACACACCCATATCCTAATCATGAGTTTAGACTAGTTCAAATATTATCACTTAATTAATGAGTCATAGTGGGACACGAATATCTCTATTCTAGTCATAGTGAGATACGAATGTCTCTAGATTTCATGATGGCTAGAAGTCTATAAATAACATTGAGGGGTTAATTAGGGTTTTCACCTATAACATTATTGTGTCTCTACTTATCGAGAGATATCCGAATGTAAAATTGTTAGGGTGATCCTTCTCTCATAGTCAAGTTAGATTCTTTATCAAATTGTAATGGAAGGATGTATGTTTTATAACTATTGTTATTTTATTATCATGAATCATAAAAAAAAGGAAAATCTAAATATTAATGTTGACGTTAAAATAAAGTACTTGAACAAAAGTTATAAAGTGGTATATTTAATTATTAGGGTTCGAGCAACATAGCTAGAACTAGCTAGCTCAATCATCTATAAACTGGTTTTTGGATTAGATTGGAAACAGCTAGCATTTGCTTATCTATCTACCGATTTTCCTTCGTTCTCATTAAGCTTAATTCCATAATAAAGGCCAATACATTATTGCACTGGTCCTGCAAATTATTTTCTGATGATTTCATCTATCCAAAGTGGTATAAGTACAGCTTCTAGCTCTGTCGATCTCTGATTCCACTTGTCACCACCACCTGATGACAATATATATATAGTCTCTTGAAAATTCCATGCGCGCGCATGATCACCTCATGTTTTCAAGCCCTTTTTAGGGTTCCTCTCATCATGGGTCTGAGGTCTTAATTGTTTGGTACCTTCTCCTGTACCATAAATGCAGTAGTGTCTCCACTTTCCCTCTCCCCACTAAACAACCAACCCACCTTTTTTCTTTCTTTCTTTCTTTCTCTTCGACCCAAATTATTCCTCCAGAGGTCATCAAATTTTGTAGCGACAGGTTCAAACAGGATAAGCTCATCATCATCCTGATCCATATCTATATATATCTATATATATATATATATATAGATATATTCGCCTTTTTTAATTCTCTTCTAGCTGCAGCTTAAATGCATGATGATGATCTCCATATATATGATATATATATAATATATTTTATTGCATCAACTCGATCGTATCTCCCGTCTTGTTTATTAACTACATATATAATAATGATTATATTATCCAAAAAACTTCTCATGCTGCCATTAATGTTGTCGATCTGTTATGTGTTCTTGGTCTTATCACGCATTAAGTGGTGGCATTATCATATTATGGGTACTGCATCTTAGAAAAATACTGACTCGCACGCATCCATCGTTGTTCCTGCTTACGTTATTTAATTAAAGTCGTATTAATCCACTAACAATGTTGATGTTAAAGTTAATTAATCATTAGGTGTTCGTTCGATCTAAAGAAACCAGCATTACTTGATGTTTATTTATTATATATATTTTTATTTTTATATATGTTCTATTATAATAAACGGCTATCGAGCTGCTGTAAATTTTGTCTATCCGTGTGTATTGTATTGTTACTTTTTTATTCCTCTATTTTCTTCTTTAGTGTCCTTTTATGTGAGATATTTTTTGTCCAATTCCTGTATCAGTTTTTCTTTTTTGTTTTTTTATTTTTTTAGTTTGCGGTGACTTGTCCATCTGTCAGTCTTGTCCATCTCGGTAATGACATATAATTATTACTCTATTGTCAGAAAGTCTGTCCTTGAGTTCATTATTTGTAAAAACCGTCTGTCTATCTGTCATCAATCATCATTTCACAACATACTAAAAAAATGTTACTTTTTTTAAAATGTTAAAAACCGTCTGTCCGTATAACTATTACTATGTTGTTAGAGAGTCTGTCCGTCTGCTTTTCATTATTTGTCTAGATAATTTGATGTATTTCACAACATATTTCACATCATATTATAAAAACTTACTTTTTTAAAAAATATTTTTGATCACTAGGTAGAGAAAGAAAAAAGTAGAGAGAGGGGTTTGCACGAATAGAGGTGATTTTCTAGAAAAAAAAATTTTGTTTCTTAATTTTATTTGTCATCTCTTCTTTCCCATTTATTTGTTTTATCATCCTGCATGTATATGGTTTTAAGTATAGTATTTTCTGCCTTTTTTTTTTTGTTGTTACTGCAATGCTTATTATTTTCCCGTTGGTTATTTTTGGTGATATGTTTTCAAGTTTTGTCAGTTAAAGACTTTCAGAACTGGACATTTCTGCTTCATCTTTGGAAGTGTACGGTGATATTGATTTTGAAAGTCTTTTCTATATAAATTATTTTCTGGATTTTATTTATTTATTGTTATTTATTTCAGTCCATCAGTAATCCCAAGAATTATATTCACACAACACATTTTTTAACATACTTCAAAAGTAAAAAATTTCAATTATTTCGTACAGTCTTTTATGGCTTCCTCTCTCTTTTTATTTTTATTTTTTTCTTTTGGTGAATGGTTATTAACTTCTGTAGGTTTTTTTGGTTGTTTGTCTTTAGGTCTTTTGGTTGAGGAGTTTGGACATTTCTGGTTATAATATTTATAAGTGTATGGTGTTATTTATTTTGTAACGTTATTTGTTATATAATTATTTCCCTATTTTATGGAATTACGAGTGTTTTGGAGAAGTTTTTGTCACAAAATGTATTTTGGAAAAGTTTGGCAGAAATGATTTTTGTCACAAACCAAGCAAAACATGCAATATATACAACCTAACATAAATTGTGAGTGTATTATTAAAAAAAAAAAAAACTAATTAGAAAACATGTTTTTTAAGTATCTAAAAAAAATTTGACATTAATGTAGGGACAAATAAAAGGCATCTAAAAATCAAATGTTTTATGAAAATTTCTCTTTTTGAGTTATTATTTTTATGTTTGATACTATATATGTTTGTGGCTTCGTTGGTGCTATGTATAAGGACAGTATTGTGTTCAAGCAAAAACAATAATATATGAAAATATCTAAAAGGAATTTGTGTTTTTAAATCTGTGTTTTGGAGAAGTTTGGCAGAAATAATTTTTGTCACAAACCAAGAAAAACATACAATATATACAACTCAATATTTATATTTTAGATGTTTTTAAATATTTGATACTTTCCGATCTAATACTTACATCTAAAAGATATTTACACAAGTTCATAACAGAATAGACATATGCATGACAAATAAAGCAGAAATTACAGGTAAGAAATAAAAACGAAGCCTAAACAGATTACTAATTAAGAAGTTCCAATATTCATATCTTCATACCCAATATTCACATCTAAAATATAAATACATTTTTATTGTTTCTCAGTTAAATATAAATTTTTCTATGCTTTCATCAAATACCTCATAGGAATATGAATGTTAAAAAAAAAACTAGAAATTAAAGCTAGAAAAAAAAAAAAAAAAAGAATTGTAACTAAACAGAATTGCCAAAAAATTTGGACTTTGATAAGAGGATAAACATATGCATCACAAAGAAAGTAGAAATTATAGATAAGCAAAAAAAATGAGGCCTAAACAGATTACTCACCAATATTTACACATAATTAAAGTAAATACCAAAGAAAAATGTAAGACAGTAACATTGAAAAATCTAAATCTTAGGAAATTGTAGAATTGTAAATAATAGAGTAAAAAAAAATATTTAGTCATGTACATCAATGGGTCTAAATTTAAGATATAAATTAAAACTTCTCAAACGTAAACTAAAATTAAACCTTTTAAACTAAAACTTCTCAAATGTAAACTAAAATGTGTACATGTCTCGAAGCTTCTAAAGATTAAAAAAAAATAAGCTATCAAAATAATATGTAAAACATGTAGATGTAAAGAGGGAAACTTTTATAAGATTTAAGATTTCTCAAAAATCACATCTTTCTTCATAGCTAAAACCGAGAACTTTCACTAGAAAATGATTTAAACAAAAAACTAGAAGGTAAAAATTCTAGATGTGAACGTCTCGGATCTAGGAAAATAAATCAAGTGATCTAAAGTAGAACCTCTCGGATCTAGGCTAAAACATCTAGATCTATCAAAGTTTACAAAGAACCAAAAAAAAATAATTCCCCAAAAATAAAAGGTTAAAACCAGAGATATGAACAATACATAATAATATATAGATCTTCAAACTTCTTTGGCTTACACTAAACATGTACATCTATTCAAGTTTACATACAACAACAATTTGTTTTTAAAAACTAGAAGATCAAAATCTTAGATGTGAATAATACACAAGAGAAAATAGATCTAGGTAAATAGATCGATTAATCTAAAGTACAACCTCTCAGATCTAGACTAAAACGTCTACATTTGTCGAAGTTTGCAAAGAACAAAAAACAAAAATTCTTCAAAACTAAAAGGTCAAAATCATAGATCTTAACAATATATAAAAATAATAGCTATTCAAACTTCTTGGATATAGACTAGAAGGTGTAGATTGGTTGAACTTTAGACAAACAAGAAAGAAAGTTTTACACATACACTGCGACACCCAACAGATCCCATCTTTCTGTTGTTTGTTAGGACTTACATTTTTTTCTCTATGCATTAAATTATTGATTGAAATCTATATATATTTTTTTAATAAGAACCTCATTATTTTTTTAAAAATAATCATTTCACTAAACTAGACAAACATGATTTGCACGTTGCTCCTGCACTAGTATATATATATACACACTAGGTGAAAGCAACGTGCAATACACATTTGCTTAGTTTATATTTAATTTTTTTTTGTTAAGAACTAATTTTTTATTAATAAGGACGTAATGTTTTCAGTTAATTAAATAAAGATGTAATGTTTATATAATTTATAAATGATTACATGCTATGATATATTAGAAAAGAAGAGCATTAATACAAACTATAAATAACATGGTCCTATAAATTAATATCACCCATAGTTTTATGAAAGTTGTTTGAGATAATTTTGATTTTAGGATAACGATTCAGCATTTTCCTCATCTTGCATTGCCTCAATAGAGAGGACATTAAAATGCCTATGTTTTTTCTCCTTCAGTTTCTCTCGATCTGCATAAACTTGAATCTTCCAAATTCTTTTTTATAATTTCTCCACAACACTTTTAATATATGTTCGATGTTCCTACAAAATAAAATTTGAATAGTTTTACATAATTAATAAAAACCCAATTTATTTTTTAATTAACTCATTATAATCAAACTCAATTTTTGAATAAAAATTTTAAAAGATACCTCTCCTGCATGTTCCATCAACTCAACTGCTGAACAACAAAATGTTTTTTCTGCTATTTCACCAAACATAGTAGCAGCTAGCTTTCCAGTATTATCGTCCAGTTCAACATATGCCCTATCACTTTAAATACATTGAATATATTATTTTAAATTTAATAGTGTTAAATTCTAAATTAAATTAGATATCAATTATAAATCAAAATTGTAAGATATATACCGTGGTTTGCAGACCCCTTGACTTTTGCAATATATACAAACGAAACTTTCATTGTGTTTATATCCAGTTCTTTTATTACAGCCAACACATGACATGTAATAAAATATTTGGTCCAAGTCAATCACATTTATCTTTGCCTCTATCCAGAATTTTACTTTTTACGTTAAATCATAATCAATTTTTAGAAGGAATGCTTTTGTAAATATTTTAATTTATTACTAATAAAATAATATTTATTGCCATGAGTTGCAAATTTTAATTTTTTAATTTAATTTATCTTCGTTTGTAATTTTTTTTAAAAAAAATTATTTACAGAATTTTACCACTTCTTATTATGTTAATGAAGAAAATGATTGTTTCAATTGTTGGATACTGTTCTACACAAGCAAGATGAAATAAAGAAATAAAAATTATTTCCTACGCTCAATTAAATAAATAATCAAATGATAAAATAGTATGAAACTGGAATCTAACAAAAGCATATTTCAATATCACATACAAAAAATGTTTTAGAAACTATTTGTCAAACTTAACTCCCCATTCCAAGTAACTACCAACTGTTTCTCTACTAATTATTTATAAAAATCCTCTACTAATTTTTTATTTGGATGTTATGGTTTTTTAGTTTTTTTTTTAATTGTTGATTTTTGGGGGAAAGATGATGGTTTGTGAGTGGACCCAAATCACCTCGAAAGGAATAAGCAACTTGTCCGCCTGTCTACAGGCCTCCAAGTTTAATTAATATATATCCGGACTCCCCAATTCCAAAAAACTTCCATAAATCATGCTCACTTAAATATATGATTAGATTTATTCATTCAATATTATCATTGAATGTTAAAATTATTGATTAAATGTTTACCAATCTTTCTCTTAATTAATTAAAATTTATGATAAATTATTTACGAAGAAAATAACTATTTATAACATAGATAATAGATTCATTTTTATAGAAAATAATTGACAATAAATAAACAGATTTTTTGTAGTGAATTTGTTTCTTAATTGATCAATAATGGTTCCACAAAATTCCTGATTTAATAAAATGATTTGTGTGAACCATATTTTTGTTGTTTAAATTTGTTTTTGATTTCTAAATTACGGAACTTAATTTTATTTTTCTATATATTATTTCACTCTATTAAACCTTATTTCGATTTTCCATCCTCACAAAGAGATTGATCAATGCATGAGATTTGTTTCATTTGGTTTTCAAAATCAATAGAAAAAATATATAATTGAAATCGGCCATTAGCGAGCAATTTAATAATCAACACAAAAATCAATCTGCATTAATGGGGTCTATTAAATTTAACGGGGAAACAGTAAAAATCATTAAAACAAGAATTCACAAAACTCACTGAGTTAGTGAACGGTAGAAGGAGCAAACCGTCCTTTACAAATTTGCAGGGGTAAAATCAAGAAGAAGAATGGAAGGCAAAAAATTACTATTAAAATGACAATAAAAAAAGGCATGACTGATTTAGAAAAAAGGCGTTAACTTGAAAGGAAAACAATAAAATTTGTTAAAATAAGAATTTCCGTTAGATAGTCACTTTATATATATATAAAGATATAGTACTCATCTTCGATCATCATCATCCTATATATTCACTATTTTATATCTTCTCTACCCCTTTGAATATAATTTATATAAAGATTATAATGCTACCCACCATTCTTTTTATGACCATTAATTTTAATTTCTACAATCACATTATGTGGTATTAAATGATTGGAGGTTATTTATTATGTACAACTTATAAATCAATTATTTAATGCCATATCATAGAATCTCGAGTGGATGTTGATATATAAGATGATCATAAATAAAAAATTTCTTATATGAAATGATCATAAACGTCCATGCCACATCGATCCTTTGTGAATTAATTGGGTTGAAAACCTTATAATCATAATTATATATATATACACACTTTTTTTCTTTTTTCCATAGAAAACGATTAAGAGATATCTCTCCAAGTACTGAGAACCACAAGCAAGCAAGCGAGCGCGCGCTCTTCTTCCCACCAAACACTAGCTAGATAATTATATACCCAGTGACATCAAAATACATGATAAGGTAGCTATAGCATAAACTCGACACCGGCATCATGATGCGAAAATGTGCAAATGTTGTGGTTATCAACGTCAACTAATTTGAACCTGACTAATTACTAGGAAAGTGGCGTAAGCATATCATGATATATATTATTATATAATTAAGGTTTTGGTGTCAGCTCCATCAGGGATTTAATTGCTCCATCCTGCATCCCTCAGTAGTACTTTCAAATAGCTAGCTAGCTAGCTACTTTGAAACAACTTGGGATTAATTAGTACTGTTTTTTGAACGATAATGGTAAAAACAATACTAAAATTGGAAAAACAATTTACAAAAATAAATTTACAAATTAATATAATTTGATGTGATATATTATAAAATTATTTTTATTATAATATAAATCTAACGTACTACATCAAATCATATCATTTTATAAATTTATTTTTATAAAATCTTTTTATGCCTATAATATTTCTCGTACAAAAATTTAGGAGTACTGTAATTATTGCAGGCCACTTCCGGCCTCCACTCGCAAGAATTTTTTTATTTTTTATAAAGGTAATGCAAAAAGTAAAAGACAAAATGATATAAGTTTTGTTACACAACTACCTACTGTTTACGCAACCTCTGCACTTCAGCCTACATGGCTTTTTTTTTTTCCAAAGAAAAGAAAACGTGTGTTTTGGTCCAGTCCAGAAGGTTCATCCCCACCCCCGCGTTTTCTTCACTTCTTCATAAGGCTAACACCCCTCACTATTTCAACAACACAGCCATTTGTATACTAGAAATCACAAAAAAATAACCAGATAAATAAATACAACCAGTTGCAATAAATCAGTGTACGTGCAAAAAAATTACACGAGATCTACCAAAAATCAACATTTTCGAAAAAATGGTGTTACCATGCAATCTGGGTTGGTGACTTGGTGTCCATGCTTCTGGAGGTAGATCTGGGTTGAGGGAGAGAGAATTGTGGCTGGGGTGAGGGGCATTTAACATTAAAACATTAAAACATCACCCATTTGGAGGATGATTTTGAATGTTTCATGGGTACTGTTGGCATTGAATTCCTTGAAGCTCTCAACACAATCACCACATTGGAGAAGGAAAGCCGGAGCGCTTTCTTGTGAGAATCAAGGAGTTGTTGCTTGTGAGAACCATAGGAGAGAAGAATGAGCTTGAACAAAGGATTCGGTGGGAATAAAGGAGCTACTGCTTGTGAGAGCCATTATTAGTTTGTTTCTTTCTCTCAGTCTCTTTTTCATCTTCTTCATGGGACTAGGCAACGAGGGATTGCCTCTAAATGTCTGTCTGGAGAGCTCTGGGAAGGGAAAGGAAGAATAGGGTATGGGGCGCGGCGGAAGAGAAAGAAAGAAAGAAAAGAAAAAAAATGACTTGTTACAGTACCGCTTCAATTTATGGTATACCTTTGTAACCCCATCTTCTCCATAGAGAATTGATCAACAATTTAGTCTAAAAATTTGAAAATGAGAAGAAGTCTTTCAAGGAACAAAAAAAAAAAAATGGTTGGGTGCTCGTTTTCGTGGTGATGGAGAGGTGGAGAATGGGAGAAAGAGAGAAGGAACCGTGAAGAAATCAAAATCCTGAAGAAATCAATGAACCGTGACGTGAGTAAGAAATCGGATTCGCCACATCAGGAGTAGAGTGCGACCCAAAAACTGGAGGTTGAGTAAAGTTTTCGAAATGGTATTTACAGTCCTACTGTACATGTGCAAATCCTTCGTATTCATTTTAAGAAAAAAATAAATAAATATGAGACTGACCAGCTTCATTAAAAAAAAATATTCTTTTAATAGTAAACTCCTTCTTTTCTAAAAAAGAATAGGTAGAACTTACCCATTCTAAACATTTATTGAACATTACCCAAAGTAAAATAAAATGCCAAGCTAGCTAGCTAGCTAGCTAACTTTTGCTTAAATTACTTAATTTTCTTCGATCACTTTGTCCACTAGCACTATGCTAATTCAATAATTAAAGTTTTTAATAAAATTTTTAATTGTGTTACTAGGCAGATTCGGAATCGTTTTGTAGATGTAGTACTGTCGATTGACAAGTGCGTTTCATAAGATCCAAAAATAAAAAATAGGTCCTAAATTTTAGTAGTCCTCTTTGAGAAATAGAGGGAGAGAAAAGTGCCAAGACAAAGCAAAGCCACTCATTAAAGCCAAGCTTTTCAAGGTCTTTAGAGAAGAAGGAATGAGTGTCCTTTTGAATGCATCAGGAGACACCTGGGGCCTACTACTGTCTTCTCCATTCTTGAATGGGACAACTACCGATTGATCAACAAAGTATCACCACATTATGAGGTTTGCCCATAGTATTAATACTGAAGTCTTTTCTTCTTTTTTTTTTAACATTATGTGGTGATCAGTAGTAGTGTCAATGACCTGGCCCTTCCCCAACTTTATTTGTAGAAAAAAAGGAAGCACAGAGAGAGAGAGAAGTGTGTGTATATGTATATCAAAAAGTGACATCATGTCTTTGATCTCGGCCTTTTAGGATTTGATTATATATATAGTTCACGAGTTAAGGTTTAAGATAACATGATGATGAGTCAATGGATAAATGTGACGCATGCATCCAATGATTAATGTTGAACTAACTAAAAATAAAAATAAAATAAAATTGCATAGATAGCTAATTTTATAATTAGTTAGTACTTAATTTGATGATTTTAAAAAGAGTCGTCCGATATTATTCATATTATAAACAAAAATAAACTAGTCAATATTAATGTTTGTTTATCAATGTTTTTTAAAAAAATAGATCAATAATTTATAATTATATGTAGGCATTAATTAATTTCTTAGATTTTAAAAGCAATAGCACACACACACACACACACACACATATATATATAGATACTAGGGAACGGCCCCAGGTGAGTTAGCCCAGGGATGCACCTGACATAATGATTTAAATAAATAAAAATAAAAATGTCAATAGCTTATTTGTCTAGGAAAAGAAAATACAAAGTTAGAGAAAGACAAAAAATAAAGATTTAAAAAACAAACTTCAACAAAGTATGAGCATTGATCTGCATCTATATTGAATTATCTATTTACTCTCTATATAATAATAAAATATTATTAATTTTTTATTTAAAAAAATTGAAACAAAAAGAAATGAAAATGAGTACACTGTCAGAATAAAAATGACATGAAAAAAAGACGTCAATTCATGTATGCCACGGGGCTATTAAGAGTTTTTTGATAAAACATGATCCTTCATTAAATTCAATAAGAGAGTTATATGTTAAATGATCAAGGATTTTAATGACCTTTTGATAAATCAAGATCCTTCATTAAATTCTACAAGGAAGTTACACGTCAAATGGTCAAGGATTTTAAGGACCTTTTGGTAAAACAATACTTAACAGATTTAATAGAAAAATAACAAAAATTACTATTTACAATTAGATAGTTACTCATTATAATAGAGTAGATATATATATATATATATATAATAAGGGTGTGTGTATATATATATATATATATATATATATATATATATATAACATGATGAGGCAAATTAAAGAGGAAAAACTGATCAAATTATTAACGTACAAAAGATAAATATATTTGCAAGTCTGTTTATTGGTAGCGTATCAAATGCATGCAGCATCATGCAGCAGTACCATTAATGAATCGCTGATATGAAAATTTGTAACGTAGTGATCGACTTGCATAAAAATATTGGGGGTTTTCTCGGTACTTTTGCTATGAATATATATATATATATATATATATATATAATAAATCCATATTTAAATGGTGTGTTAACTTTCTGAATTTTTTTTAAATGGATAAATAGTCATACAAATTGTTTTTTATTCAAACAAAGGTTTAAAGATTAAAAAACAGTACAAAACGATTTTATCAAAATTATTTTTTTGTGACTTTTCACTATTATTTACAAACGTTCTCAAACCCTTTCACTTTCTAAACTTGCCC
The DNA here is from genome assembly GCA_961763995.1 of Juglans cinerea. Lineage (NCBI taxonomy): Eukaryota > Viridiplantae > Streptophyta > Magnoliopsida > Fagales > Juglandaceae > Juglans > Juglans cinerea. The sequence goes on along the minus strand of CAUIVZ010000008.1, from coordinate 22,966,280 downwards.
TAAATTTCTGAATAAACTCTTCAACTCTTCTGTTCAGTTCCTCATCGGACATGGTTGAAAACTGATCATTTTCTTCGAGGTTTGGTTCACGTTTGGCAGTCTCTGTACTGATCCTTCGAATTTTGTTCTTGCTTTCGTCAATCACTACCCGTCTCGCTTTCTCGGACTTAACTCGACGATAGGCCGTTCTTGAATGAATCTTTTGATCAGCTTTCGGAGTAAGGACCTCATGCGGCCTCTTTTCTTGCCAATCTTCTTCATGATGAACATGATCATGCTTTTCCGAATGATCTGTATTGGTCACAACCTCATGCGGAATATTACTTTCTGGGAACGAATCGCTTTCCCTAGTTATTAGTTTCTTTTCATGCCAAACGACAACCTCTCTCGATCTAATCTCGGGACGATTGGTTTCTTTATAAACAACTTCCGGGTGCTGTGAAACCAAGGATGAAACATTAGTTTTCACTTTGCTAGGCATATTCATGTACTCGTCCGCGTAAAGACCTTGTTCCTCTTTGGATGAAGAGAAAGCACCATAGTCAGCAGCAATGATGAGGATGAGAGTGTAGGTAATGAAGAACCAAAACTTGGTGGTGTTGAAGAGAGTGGAAGGAGACAAATTGAAGATATAAAATACAGAAATGTAAACAAAAGTGGAGAGAAGAAAGGCAAAGAAGGACATTCCCTTGGCTTTTCGAGGATATGATCCTTTGGAAGAGTTATAGAATGAATGATCTCCCACTACATTTGGTGCTGGTTTGGTCATGTTTAAGGAAATAAGAAAAAGGGTTGAAGTTGATGAGAGGATCGAGTACTTGTGGGGCTTTGGAGCTCATCCAGATCCTTTTAAAATGTATAGGAGTTCCACATGTAGCTGTCAAAGACACCGGTATATATATATATTGGGTTAATCAAGAGGCTAATAATGGAACTAGACAAGAGGGATTATATATATATACCGGTGTCTTTGACAGCTACATGAGCTAAATTAATTTATTTATTTATTTATTTTCATCAGTCAAATGGCAAATGCCAACAAGTCATCACAATATATGGTTCGACATCACAATGACAAGTGTTAGATCCGAGTTAATTTGTTCAAACATTGCGTGCTGTCATGCATCCAGGTAATTAAGTCACTCAATTTCTTTTTTCTTTTTTTTATTTTTTTGCCTAATTATGGACCACAATACGATCGTATTATTCTTTCCACATATAGATTCACAGATTAATTAAACTCCTAATTACACCCACAGGAATACAGATGGTGTACTGTCGTTTTAACTTCTAAAACATGAGTGACTCCACCATGTTAAATGCATTTATTTTTTGATTAAATATCAAGAGATGCCCTCTCAATATTGCTAATTAATTTGTAATACAATCACCATCCCATTCAATTGAAGGCTCAAGATCATAAGAATAATATGCATTATAAGAAAAACATGCATTTATATATTATATGTGGTCAATTAGTTGTGATAAAAATAATTATTTTTATCAAAATAGGTTTATTTTCATCGCAAATAATTATTTTAATCATAAATCGTCACAAATAATTATCTTTCTTATAATACTGATGCAATATCGATCACTCCATTTGGTATCTGTCATCAAGCTTTCTTAAATTTGAATTTGAATTTTTTTCACATTAATACAAATAAAACATGTATTAATTGTGTTAATAAAGATATTTGTACATAATAATTTGAATTTAGATGGTGACATGATTAGATTTTATTATATAATAATTGATCAAGATTGTGATTAATTAATATATAACTACAATATTAATAATAAAGTATATGATGGTATATAATATATATTGGGTAATCATCGAACAAAGATCTTGTATTATTTTTGCTTGCTTAGTTGCTTTTGCTTCAATTTCACTTTCTTAATTTCCTTTGGGTATATATATATTTCAGAAAATCTTGCCTTGTTCATGATATCGTGATTTGCTCTTATAATTTTCTATCAGCTTAGGGAACAAAAATTCATGGATTTGAACAAAGAGACCATTGATGTGGTACATGCTCATTGGTCTCGGCCTCTCCTATCTCTTACTTTCATGATTCAATCGTGAATTGCCAAATACATTTATTAAACCATCAATCACATTTACGCTATATATAGGGTTTTGCAGTAACGAGAGGAACACTCCAAAGACAGCGGGGATTGAGGGCATGTTTCGTGTGTTTGCTTAAAATATACATCGCTCTGATCAAGGAATGAACACCATGATTTATGATACAAC